>OU015464.1:25725846-26365846 GCA_907164805.1 Brachyptera putata | reverse complement strand
GCCTCGAGACTTCGATCGACTCCTTGATGATCCGCCAGATTCTTTTTTCTTGTCCCCTTCATGCCTCTTTTTCTTTTTATCAGAATCTGCAAGACCGTTGCCATCATCACTGCGAAGGCCTTTGGCCACATCGTTTGCGGCTCCGCCTTTAGATCTGATTGGGAATTGGATCTTAGGGGGCATGCCTGGTGGTAAAGGTGGCAAATCATCATTCTTCCTGTCCAAAGCTTTTGTGCTTATACTTTTGAAACCTCCCTGGAACTTGCCCGAGACGAAAGGTTGCAGTTTATTACCCCCATCATCACGTTTGACATCATCTTTCTTTTGTTTCTCCAAAACTCTTTTCTCTGACGCTTCTAGCATTGCAGCTTTTTTTGCCTGAACCTTCTCTTCCAACAACTTCTTTCTCTTTTTCTGCAATTCTTCGTCACTGTCAATCGTTGCTTCATCGTCTCTCATAGTTGAGAATCTTTTTTCATCAACGTCCTCCCATGGCTCGTGATCGAATTTGCCTTTCTCTCTTTTTTTGATCTTTGATCCTACAGAACCAATCTGCATCTTCCACTTGGAATTCATTAGAGTCGTTGCTTCAGCTGCAGATAATTTGTTCTTTGAATCTGACATCGTAGATGAGTCAGCGAACATATCCAAATTCTTTTTCTTATCTACAAAACAAATATTTACAGTATTAATAGAATACATCTACATAAGTTTACAATCGATAATTTTCATATATTTCTAGGAGTGTTTTGAAAATTGGCCATAAAGTTATTCGGACGATACGCCTATGTGAACTAAATATCCAAGCAAAATTAGACTATTGCTTGTAATAGTTGAATAACTCGGCTCTTGTGAACTTGATTTCAATTTTCGAAAGGGTTTCTGTCAATGCCTCTGTTTTTTGTTGTAATTATTGAAAAAACAGTTATATTTTCAAACCTGGGTCATTAATCTGTAACTCAAAAACAAAGTTTTGTTCAAACGATTCCATGTACTTCAACAGGGCATATAGGCTCTGACATACTTTCGTCGAGCTTTCATTTCGTTGGAGTTATAGAATAAGGACCCAGGTATGTGAACTATGGGCCTGTGAATGGAAATACAAATTTAATTTTACATCCAACTCTTGAGGAAAACCACTTTGGTACATTCTGACAGTTTCGTCACGCGATTGCAGTACCGAACTAGAGCCGTGCAACTGTACATACACAAATCTTGGCAGGGAATCACACAATCAGGTATCTCAAAACCAGTTCTGACCTTGCATTGTACGAGATCTTTCAAATTCAAATACGTTTTTTGAATTCAAACGTTCATACCAAAAGTAGCGAACCGTGTTTCTGAAAAAATGCACCAAAAATCTTCAACTGACACAATAAACCCTTGTTAATTCAAACTTGATTCAAACAATAGTTCTGGTTTCTAAACACATGAGCTCAATGTTGAATATTCCAATAATTTAAACTTTTAAAATTCAAAATGAAAAGAGTGGAACTCCTCAAATATTTAGTAGGTTTTAAGGAGACAAGGCTAGAATAATTTACCAAAGTAAATAACTTACAAGAGAAGTTATTCAACATAGAGGGAGCATATGAATGGGATCAAAAATTGAAATTCACCAAAGCAGTAGGCCTATACATACTGAAAAGAAACATACTAGAGGTTCTACCGTGTTTTGGGGTTAGATGGATTTCGAATTGAAGAGGGTTTATTGTATCTAGATTGTCCTGCCAAGACTTCTCCTCTCAGCCAAATAATTCAACTCCATAATCATGTTTAATCGACTCGGCTTACCTCTACCGTGCATCACATTCTTGTCCTCACTCTCATCGTGGTGGCCATACATGACTTTTGGGGATAGATGTCTCTTCTTATCAGGTCTATCCTCATTTCTCCTGTAATCAGCAATAATGAAACTATTAGGCTAGACATGAGACTAGACATGCTCGGTTGACATCTCACAGAAACTAGATTTACAATCATCCAATTTGAACGTTTGTTCACGTGATTCAGAGATGCAAGATATCAAATAGACCAAATCGAGGAAAAATAAACCTCAAACAACTGAAAACGCTTATATTTTAATTAAGAGTTGTTCCTCGACGTAAAAACTAATGTCGATCATCGTTCCGTCACAGCGATGATTAATCTTAATACTGTACATCCAATGTTCAAATATTGTATTGTATTGGAATTTGCATTTTATGACGTGACACTTCGATTGTTCTAAACAGCTGCCGCTGAGACAACAATAAAATAAGATATTACAGTAATACGGATATCGTGATCAAGTCGTGTGTGTATGTAAAGATTTAAATTACTGTACTTCACCAAAACTTTTCATTTGTATTAGTAGCATACTATACAAAAAGTCATACGAAACAACTAGGGACAAAAGTACAAACATTAAACAGATTCAATTATTAGAAACAATGTGAATAGGAAAAGACAAGACTAATATATTATTACGAACATTTTCCTACAACGAATCATAACATCACGAGTTTTACCACAATGAGTGTATTAGCTCTTCGAGTGTTCAGTAGTAGTGGACCAAATTCTTTCGGAATCATGGCACTGGAGGAATCACGCAAACAAAAAGTGGGGAAGGTTTGAAAGCTAAATAAAAGATGGTTTCGTAATTCGAAATTATCGCATCGTAAAAACTAAATCAATCATCGTAACGTTTGAAAAAAATATTGATCATAATCGATATTCGATTATTGTTCGCAACTCTGAATTCAATGCTGTATGGTACGTAGTATGTACTACGTTGTAACCGAGTTTCACCATGTTGTAACTTGTAACTAAGTTTGCCTCAGTCATATTCGATTTTAAATACGTAGATGAGCAAAAGTGAAGATTCCATTTCCCATATATACTGCAAATAATATACTTCAATTGTGTTTTTTGGGGGGGGCTATCATTAGGTGAAATGGAGGAACCTATTAACTTTAAAATTTTACTAAATGTGGCTATTTTCCAGATTAAAATTGAACAGTTTCTAAAAAAAATCAGTTGATCATTTATGAGAATAACTACGGTACGTCAAAATGAGTTATATTTCAACATTGCGTGACTTGTATTGAAGTAAAACAATGTGGCTAATCTTGCTACGTTTTCCTAGCACTTTTAACTACATACCTTTATGTTCATTATTTTTTATAATAGAAGAAACGAAAAACAAACAAAGAAGTAGACTTAAACGCTGAATGCAGGACTCTTATCAAGACAAGCACTTATAACGTCCCAAACCCAGCTAGCTCCAAGAGACTAGAACTTTCATTGGCTGATGTTTATTATGAGGTTGAATACTATGACAACCTTTCTAGTTGTCGTGTATTTTCATTGTTGTTAGCGCAAACTTCCTGCGCTCCATCTGAGGTGGGCTGCGAAATATGCCGAGTTTTGGCAGTATACTGAGTCAACTGCATCGCTTACACTTAAAACCGGCCCCGAGACTATGACGTTATTATCTTGTATTGCCACAGTAATACGCACTTTTAGTTACGTACAGATCTTTCAGAGCCAACAGGTCAAGAACATTATTATTATTTCAAGTGTCAGTCCAATAAGGGCTGAGGTGCTTCTTCACTGGTGTCAAGATGTGTATTGTGCTGGTAGTATAAATACGTAAGACTTGTGCCTGCAGTGAGATGAAGAAACGTGGCCAAGTGCATTTGTGAGCTGTTCCGTTTACAACCGCCTTCAGAAACCACTTTGTACTCACACTACGTAACTTGGCTGTGGAGGGTACTGCAACAATTGTTCCCATAATATTTTCTCTCTACAAGAAAAAGCTCGTGATGTAAATGATTGTAAGGTCACGTTTTTAGTGAGGATTATTTTTTAAAGGTATGCTGGAACTAAACCTTCAAGTAGTTTCTACCTTTGATGGTCTACTGGTAGTAAGTGATATACAAAAATAAAACTTCGGTTGGGATACAGTTCGTATTTAAGGAGCATCTCAGGCAGAAAATGAAGCTACAAAATCATTTGATAAAGGTATCCAGATAGGTATTCTGATTATAGCTCGACTATTGATACCGTACTATACTACTCTGGACTACGGGTACTTTATTAGTCTAGACTCTAGACAAACTAAATTGGGCTGAGGAAACTGGAAATATTTCGAAAAAAAATCAACTTTCAATGAGTAAACCAATGAGTAAATCTGGCTAGACACAAGTAAGATCCTACGGTAGCTAGCTTGGTGCCGACTGGCTGGGAAATCACCAACTGGCAATGAGCCGATGACAAGCTAGAGAGCTGGCAAACGAGAGGTGAGAAACATGCATGTGGATCAGATTGGGAGTCGAGTAGACAACATTTGAAGCACATTTGAGATGTTTCAAGTGTACGTCGTATGTACCCACGCCAGTAAGATCTGTCACCCATGAATAATATACTATTCATTTTATATATTTTCTGGCTGTCTCTGGCATTGAAGTCTGGTCGGGCATGGGTTTGAGTCCCACGTAAGGCATGGGTTTTTGGAAAATATCACCCATCTACCATATGCTTATTTCAGTTATTTGTACCCAATAGCCTACCTGTTAGTGGGATCATTAATCAAACCATTAACATATTTGAATATTCACACCGCCTTGTTATCGGCCTAGAGTTGCGGGCACGTCCCTCCAACCGTATTGGCCAGTTACAGATGTGATTTGACAGTTCCACATCGCTTCTTAATCCACGTTGGAACGCAAATCACTTTTGTTCAAAATCAACATGTCGAACCAGTTTAGGCTGAATTGATCGATTCAACTACCCTTGATTGTGTTTCCTGACTGAGTGATAAACGCAGTGAATGGTGAGTCGTCAACTAAAATCTACAAATTCAATAATACTGAACTATATTTTCAACATGTAAAAAATGAATGGAACCGATTTGAACAATTCAATAATAATTGAAATATTGTTTCTTGAGATTGGAGGTATTGTGACATTCTGTACTAGGGGGGGTAAGATTGCCCTTGTGGTGCCCTGTTCAAAGCATCCTACTTTTCATCCATAGCTTAATTGGGGAACAATGTTTTGGTATCAAGTTTCAATGTTAATACAAAAAAACAACAACTATTATCTGCCGGTCTACTGTACCGGTACCGTGTTCGTCCCTTTCTCACAACATCATGATTCTTGAATTCAATATACAGGTAGGTTTAATCATGAAAAAATATATTCTCGTCAGAAAAGAAATCTGCAGATGTTAAGTGCTGAGCATACGGTTTAATTTAAATATTAAGTACGGTAATGAGTCAGTATTTAAAGTTGATTTGGTTGGATGTGATGTATGACTAGATGTACGCTGTATTCATTTACGTAGGCTATTCATTATATTACAGATATGAGCAGTAGAATTACTGTTTCTACAATTACGTTTTTAGTCTGGAATGGTAGACATACACAAGAAATGACAGTAATTTTATTCATAATACCGTATTGTCCCGAATATAAGCCGACCCCGAATATAAGCCGACCCCCAAACTTTTAGATCAACAATTGAAAAAAAGGTTTTATCTCCTTTTCCACTTCAATCATCACTCGCCTGAGTTTGAATTTAGTTAATTTCGTATTGCGCGCGTGAGGAAGCTATGCGAACTGCGTGTGAGAAACCGTTGATTGGGGCCTCACGATCGTGTGTACTCGGCTAGTGCCGATGACGCGCGATCGGCATATGGCCCGCCTACTCGTCAAGGACCAAGGTCTGACAAGACGAGGCAGTCACAGCTGCTGAGCGGGCCTTTGTTTATTATTGCGCGTCAAATAAAAATGACAGATAATTGGAAAACGATGCTTCTTCATGATAAAACAATTATTAATCTTGTTTTTAGTGCAATATTTTGCAGTTTCAAGTTGATTCTGTTGTTCAGAGTAGGCATGTGTAGTGCGCCCTATTATATTTGGTGAAAAACGTGTTTTTGACCGATTTTAGGCCGAGATCCGCATATAAGCCGAGGGTGACTTTTGGACTCAAAATTTCGAGAAAAACCCTCGGCTTATATTCGGGACAATACGGTACTAAATCTACGCTACCAATATCACGTTCAAGTTTTTAAACATTGCCACTTCTGACTCTCGACTTTTAAATTGACTTATTTTATTTATCGAATATGACTTACCCCTTCGATAGTCCGGTTCCTTTTTCCACTTTAGCATAATAAGCACTGAGTTTGGTCTGCAAGTCATCAAGATCAGGTAGATTGTCAAGTCCAAGAAGCCTGGAAAATATAGGACAACATAAGCCACCATTCAACTGATTCCACTTAAAACACTCAAAGTTTAATAACATAGACATTTAAACTGTTCATTAACATTGTTTGAAGAATTATTGAAAAAACTTCTAGAATAATTTGAAAAAATTACGTTGATTACGTAGTCCAAAAATTACAACAATTTTTGGATAGGATACAGCATGCCAAACTTGGCATTTATGAAAGATCTAGGTGTAAGACATGAGAATGTGAAGGAAAATATTCCCAACTCACCGGAAATCTTTCTTATCCCCACCATGCCCGTAGAGAAACTCTTCGTCATCTTCGACAGGCTTGCGCTTACGAGGGTCTTCCTTGACGCCAAGTTCCTTTCGCAGTGCTTCGCGGAACTTCTTCGAATCCATGTGCTCGTCGAACTCCAGCTTATCCCCTTTTTTGCCTCTGTGCTTTTTCTTCTTATCATGATCCTTCTTCTTCTTGCCCTTATCTTTCTCGCGGGACTTTTTATCCTTTCGCTTCTTCTTTTTGCCGGTCTTTTCCTCGAGAGACTTCCTCTCCTTCTTCCACCTCGCGGTTTCGTCCAAGAACTTGCGCACCTTCTCCTCGTACTCTGAATCGCCCTTGGTCTGCTCGAGGAACCGGCAAACGCGCTGCTCGTAGTCATTGTCCTTTGTCTCAGCTTCGGGATACGCAGCCGCTGCCGACCTGGTAAACGCAAACGGCAAGGCTGGTGGATTGTAATGTGAGAGTTGTTGAGCCAGCAAGCCTGTCAACCCTTCTGCGTCCAAACGGCTGGGATCCATCAGGGCCATCCTCTTACTCAGCGGTGACAACGACTTATCTTTCTTCTCTTCTTTCTTGGAACGTTTCTTGTGCTTCTTGGCCTTTCGGGAGCGTGTGGGCGAGCGAGAGTTTGATCCCGAGTGTGACGATCCCGAGCTAGAGTCCGAAGAGGACGACGAGGAGGATGAAGAGCTGTGGGAACTTCCCGAGCTAGAACTGCTGCTGGAAGTGCTCGAGCGGCGACGACGTTTGCGCGACTTGCGATCCTTCTTCTTCTTGGAACGAGACCGCTCTTTATCCTTGTCTTTCTTATCGTCATCGTCGTCCACTTTGAGCAGGTTTTTCAGGGTCTCCTTGGCGTCGAGCGATTTCGACGATACATCGGCCTCATTCAACTTACTGTTGATCTTGGACTTGAGGAAATCGACTGAATTTTGAGCTTCCTCGTGGAACGGAATTAGTGCCAGACAGTTCTCGTATGACTTGAGAGCATCGTCAAATTTGTTTTCATCTTCGAAGCTCCTTCCCAACGCAACTAATGTCTCTCCCATATACTTCCGAGCGTTCTGGTGATTTTGGTTCAACTTGAGAGCATTTTCGAAATCCTCGATTGCTTTACTGAAGTTGCCGTTGTTTGCGTACAAAGCTCCTCTAGCAACAAGACCTTCCACGTTACGGGGATCGATGTGCAAAGCCTTGTTGAGACTCTGGAATGCCTCCGAGAGCCGGCCAGACTTGAAATGGTCGATACCTTCGGAAACGCTCTTGAAAGCCCACTTGGAGGCTTGTACTTGTCGCAGTTCAGTAGCATATTCTTGCTCAGAAAATCTTCCTCTGAAACATTAGTTCAAAACATGGATTAAAAAAAGGCAAAAACTATTTATAAATTATAACAGTACGCCTATATTCTACTCTAGGACGTTGGAAATGCCAATACTACAGAAAAAGAATAATTAAATATAAATCCACACATTTAAACGTCAACTAAATGTGAACTTGTATACAAAGAGTATTATTAGAGTTGTAGGAATATAGCATTTATTTTTAGTTCTGGTAGCCTATATTTATGTGAAATATAGTATTTTGTAGCAAACTACTGAAAATAAGAGCTGCAAACTCTAGATCAACAACTACGGGATTATCAACAAAAATTATTAGTTATTAGTTATTACACAATCTCACGGACTTTTCAGTCTGAGGCAGGAAGTTGTCCGAATACCACTTATTTTTTTATGGATATTCAAGGAAAGAGATTACGATTCTTCTCAACTTGACATTTGGTTGATCCAGTTAATTTCATATTTGAACACACTTTCAAAAAATAATATTTTATCCGATCCAGCTCAATATCTTCTAAATCGTGCAAATTTTCACTAAATAGCTAAATGTAGCTGAATACTCCAAAATATACATTTATAGTGAAATAGAACTTGTTGAATGAAATGAAAAACCATGAAACATAAAGAAGGGGTCCAAAAATAAATATCCTTGTAAAATATTTGGATTTGATAGTCTATTGTACTGTACAGTAAACCCTCGTTGATCCAAACTCGGTTAATCCGAAATTTGACGTATTTCGAACTTGAAATCGGTCCCCAGCTGAAGGTATAGGCATTTCAATGTTAATTAATATGGTTAATCCAAATTTCGGTTAAACCGTAATTCGAACTAATATTTCGTTCCTTCAATGGCTTCAACACTGATTTCGGATTGGATAATTTGAAATAATCCGAGTGAATTCCGTGAAGTTATCACTGTTTTCCCAATTTCCATCCTTCTTATTTGACGCGTAAGAATGAGTGGAAGCATGCTCAGCTGTTCCTTGCTTTGTGTACCGAATGCAGTCGACCTTGACGAAGTCTGAGCTCAGAACACTCGTTCGTCCGACTCGGGACGGCCGAGCGCCAATAGAAACGGGCCATATGAGGATCACGCGTCACGGAGATAGCCGAGTACACACGATCAGCGAGGCCCTTAGCAACGGATCTATCACGTAGTCTCAGACGGTGACATAACTTCCTCTAGCGCGCAATACGAAATTGACTATATTCTGAGCGGGAAAAATGAATTTTTGGTTAATCAAAGTCAACTTGGATGTGAGGTGCGCCTATAACTTGACGAGTACAATTTCTCACCAAGCATAGCAAAGTAACAGTATATTATTATTAAATCACGTTGACGAAATACAAGCAACCAAGATGCATTCGGTGTTGCGATGTTCAGACAAACCTAGCATTATGCCAGCACGTACATTCCACCGTGCACGCAGAAATGTCCCAATTTGTTACTTTCACTATGGTGTCCACAACATAATTTTGTTGGTCGATTTCCGACGGTCGTTTGAAAGAATTTAAAGTATGCGATTTTCTTCGTAGCTACTAGCTTCTAGATCTTGACCAGCGTTCCAGTATGAATTGTTTACTATGAATTCTATGATACACAAGAACACAAAAAATCGATTTCAGTGTACCAGAGCTGTTGGAAACTGATAGAATTGTAATAGAATTTGATCTCATTCATAAAATTGAGGACAATCTTGTTATTATCACGATTTTGAGCATATGGGGCGTCGATGAATTATATATATATATATATATATATATATATATATATATATGGTAGGCCTATATGAGATGATAGGATGATATGACAAAAAGTTATTTTACCAAGTGTTTTAGGATAGTGGGTTGGAGTCGGTCCAGCATTAACCTACAACGACAGAGGGAAACCACGTAAACAGCCGTCGGGATCGGTTCGAGAATGTCGGGAATCGAACGTTGTCCTATATTATAATATTGCGATGCCATGCGATGCTCACCTCATGCCTTGAATGTTGGAGTAATGCCGATGGTCCAATCCGAGCAGATTGGCCAGGTATGTTGTGTTGTTTGGGTTCGAGAAGCCGAGACTTCGTTCCAATAGTTTCTCATAGCTTTCTCCTTTCATTTCTAGAGCTTTCCTACACAGACCAATAATAACACAACATTAATGATAACACGTCACAGAACCGACATCACACAATACAAAATTGAGTTTAGAATCATATCCTACATTTTGTGAAATCTCAAGTAATCTAGTTAGCTTGGACAACAATTCAGTGAATTTTTTATGACTAGATAACAATATTTTGATATTGTGTCAAACTACGATGAGATAAAACAAGAAATCAATAAAAAACGTTAATAAAAAATGGTAAGACTACAATTATTGAATTGTTGGACAATCTAAGTAGTAATAATTG
This sequence comes from Brachyptera putata, assembly GCA_907164805.1. Lineage (NCBI taxonomy): Eukaryota > Metazoa > Arthropoda > Insecta > Plecoptera > Taeniopterygidae > Brachyptera > Brachyptera putata. Next base: position 26,355,604 of record OU015464.1, on the reverse strand, counting down.
ATCAATAGTAAACACAACAGAACCACCGTATACAAACTAGACTCTACCGAGGAACCTGTTGATAGAGCAGAGGGTGACTCATGTCTGACACCACCAATACATACCTTCCAATACGACTAATCAACGCGCGGTAAATTAATGCTACAGTACATCTAGAACAAAGTGTCGCAGACAGAATGATGGACTTATCGTTGCCTGCCATTGCAAGACTGTTTTTCTGCGTCTAGTAGTGCCTCATTTTAGTCCTTTCTCAATCTCTCTCACTCACAAGTCTGTGCTCGGTATGGCTTTACATCGTCCTCCGTATCCGTTGTACTCTCATGGCCTACAGTGCACTAACTGGACAACATTGAAATACGAGTGCTCGAAACTGAGCAGCTTGCTTACACCACTGTAGGAAAGATTTGTAGCATTAATACAATAATAGAAAGTGTGGCGTCCATAGTCTGTACCATCAATAGGTTCCGTAGGCTTGGTATAGGACGGTTCAGCTATGTACGTTTGAACATTTCTTACGATCTTAACTTTACTAGACCGGTATCACAAAAGGTTTAGGCCATCAATAGGATCATAATTACCGGTAGTTTACTACCAAAATGTGAAAACTCCAAATAGGCTACGGTATTCAACAATTCAAATGATTCAATTATTATTTGGAAAAGGCCCACCCATGTTGTTGCCAATATATACTTATTTAATCAAGTCTATGTCATGCCTGTAAGGTTCAGGCATAATTAATATTCTTATTGACAACACTATAATTGTAGATAATAATGTACCCATGAAATATTTCACACCTCAACCATTGAACGAAGATGTTACCTGCTCTCACCTGGCTTTCTCTTGGCCATTAGCTCTTTAGTTTACTCAACTGGGATTCAAAAAGCACCCATCTTAAGCTGTGACAATAATATTCTAGCTTCGCTTAGCAGGATTACATGAAATGACACGAGGTGGTCGTTAATGCTGAAAAGAAAGCCCTACGCGGACAAGGTTTTGTTTCCTCGCGACATCAGCCTGTGCCAAACCGTAGTTTTGTATCTTTCCAACAAAACAATTAATTGGCTGTGGCGTGCCATTTTATTATGCACATTCACTTTGTATGGTTTTTGTACGTTTGGCTTACGTTGCATTTTTATATGCATGCTGTAATATTAAATAAGACAATATTAAAAATCGAAAATGGTTCCAGTCGACTAATTGTACATTATTTACAAAGTATTTAAATACTACGTACTATCTAATTGATTAATTGTAAACACCGAACCGTACAAAATGAAATAAATAAAACGTATTTATAAATTACTCGGATGACGGGTCTACCTTATAACTCGGGAGCCTGGTACCGAGGTATTAGTTTTACAAATGTATTGATTTAAAATGTGGTAGTTTAAATCCCATTACTATAATTTGCCCAACTGTTAGATATGCAGGCTATTTTCATTTAATAATGTTGTACGCTTTCAATACGCAACATCATATAGGCCCAGGTTCGTATAAAAAGTCTAAATGTACAATTTGTTCTCAAGCAAGCACAAACAAACATATAATATGAATCTTTCAATAATAGAAAATGTTGACACTGTTCATTCACTGTACAGTTGGTAGCAAGTGCACATTGTGTCAGTGAAACCTCTACGCATCGTTCCTGGACCCATCATTTTCCTGCTCCCATCATTCATTTTGTCGCACCCTACTTCCATAGGTAGTTACAATTTACAAATGTTACAAATTTTCCAGGATGGATCATTTTCCTGCATGAAAGGTTTATTTTTTCCGGTCCCTTGAGAAACGATCCATAGAGGTTTCACTGTAGTGTCATAATAATAGTGATCATAAGCTACTGGATAGCACTTTATTCTTTGTGGGCTCGGACAAACCCTACTATCATACAGGCACTGTAAGAAATCAAGTCGCATACCAAGTCATCAAATAGTGAACCTATTAGGTCATCCCTAGAAGTTGATAGAACACATAGCCGAACATCGTACTTGCTTCATAGGCCTAACTCACTAAAAAGTAAATCGCATGCTTCTCTTTTGAGCAAGTCAAGAATAATGACTATGGGGCCTAATCCTCCGCTACCACTACCGTGAAACCTCGATCCATCATTTCTCAGAGGATAAGAAGAAACATATTGTACGTAGAAAACAGTTTGTACAGGAAAGTTCAACACTCGCTATGGGAGTAGGTTGGGGAGAAATTGTGAGAGAAGTAGGAAAACGATGGATCCAGGAACGATCAATTGAGGTTTCACTGTATTGCATGAAGACTCATGGTGGTTACACTAGTAGGTGCTCAAGACTCAAGTTTCTAGAAAATAATAAATAATTGAATCTAGTGGTATATCGAGGCGGATAGGCCTACACTGTTTTTCGATGTCAAGTTGTCATAATGATTAAAATGAAACAATCAATTATAAAATTGTATAAATAATCTTTATCCACAGAATTCTAGAGTCGACGATCGAAAAATGCTAAACTGCAATTGTGAAAAGCTCGACTTACTTGTACATCTGCGGAAAGTCGTCGCTGTGAATGAGTCCGAGCCGATCGACATAGGCGGAGTTTGACCCTAACGTGGTACCCTTCATGCCGACAACAAGCTTGTCAGTATCGGCGATCACTTCCAGCACCTCACAGCCAACCGTATCATTGATCAAGTAGTTGCGCGGAACTGCGTTTTTGTCCACCGCGGGTATTATGTTTCCAACCGGACAAAGTGCCTGGAAAAGCAAAGATGATACAACTATAGAAAGAGAAGATAATTTATAGAAGACACAGTTGGTTTAGTTGTATGGAACAAGGTGCTGAAATGGGTGAAACCAAATATAATACACAAATTTGATTGATTGTTTGTTCAACGACCCCACCAACAGCTAGGTTATACTGGGTACGAATGAGCAGGTGATAATGAAACTATGAAGTGATGGGATGTTTACAAAACTCCATGACGCCTTGTGCGGGGCTCGAACCCACGCCCAACCATGACTTCATTTTCTAAAGCGGTTCTCTAGTTGCCTGTGTTACGGAGGGCGGATTCTATCGTACTAACCACGTGGGTTATCTTGTTCTTACCTTCACGTTGAGGTCGGCAACGTAGCGAGGAAACTCTCCGGCGGTACACAGCACTTTCAGCATCATACCAGATACCGACTTGGACTGGATGGAGCAGATCACAATGTCACCGTGTTTAATGCCCTGTTAACACACGAACAACAAACATTTTCACTTGTAACCTAGCAACATGCTAGCATCAACCCAGCATGCTTTCCAAAAGAAGACTCAGTATGGCATTGTACCTAGGCCTTCGCTACAATGTACAATTATTGTTCCCACGATGACTTTTTACTTGTACGTCAAAACATCCGTCGTCACAACTTTCAACAAATCAACTAAATGCAAGAAAAGCATCGTGGTGGGGAACGATTTTTCTCCGTCCTATTAGAAGTAACTAATTGAACTTTTGACGGCTGGCATAATTTGCGGAAGTCATTGAAATGTAGATTTGCATCGGCGCAATTCCGTTATCGATAAAAGTTCAATTAGTTTTAGTACTTGCAATATTATCTTTAATTAGTTGATTATGTTGACCATTCACTATAAATAATTGGGTCTATTAACATATATCAGATTAGAATCATCAAGTCAATAATTTAATCAGTTTCACCATTCCGTACAGTTTTAGAGCCCGGCTAAGTCTAAAAGCTTGACCAAGCCCAAAGTATTTATAGGTATTTCGATTTCTACTCATGGTCTATACTTACGAGTGAGTGAGTGACTTATATAATCTTGTATTTTCAAAAATTTTCACATAGCCTATTTCAATCAATATTCAACATCACTTACAAATTTTATATCCAATGGCGACCCCAATGTAAGCCATCAAAAACATTATTGGTCTACTGTAGTTATAACTGACCTCAGAAGGGCCGGCTGTTCGCTTACTTGCCCTCAACTTGTTCTACTACAGACATCATCTCCACATCTGATGTTGGTAGATGTGTTTTCAATATGAATATAACCTATTCCTACACGACTATATATTTCTTGGATGGATAGAGGAACAAGTTGAAGGGGAAGTATTGCTGGTTTGGGCAGGTTCTATAAAGGCTTGGTATACCTACAGTCTGGAAACAAAGTGAAGATCTTTAATGACGATTCTTTCAGAGAATTGATTTTTAGAGAAAATTTCTTTGACAGTTCACCGATACGACGATACCCATTCCCAAATTATCATGAAAAATGATTGGCTCGAAGAAGAGTCGAGATAAGTGTTTTCAGCGAGGGATGAGTACACAGGCACAGGCAGAGATATTTGATTGTAGACCTACGTACCTGCGACCAAGCGATTATAGGTTACCATACGCGTACCGGTATTACTATTTAGTTTACTGTTCGGCTCTATAACCCACGAGTCTTATCTTAGTTTATACCTCAAAGAAATGCCTGGTCTTGCTAAGCTTCTCCAAGTCCAAGAAGCTTTCATAAGGTGGCATCACTGCATAATAATCTGAAATTGAGAGAAATTACAATATTTAATGTGTGTAATCCAATACTATCTAGGCTGATGATTTATAACATATTCATTACCGGTAAGCTATAACTTTCAATCATTTAAACTTCCTTCATCATCATTTTTATAACATTGTTTCCTGGTTTTTATCTGGACTCAGGACCCAATCACCTAATTACCTACTCTACAGTGATAAAGGCAACAGCCGAAACGTCAAAATCTTATGTTATTTCATGTCTATGTGCTCTATCAACGGCTGCAACACCACCATAAGTAGACCTATCTACTTGTGAACCTTGATAAGCTGCTGTTCTCTCTTTCCCTTTTACCCAATTCATATATCAGGACCTAATCAAGGTGTTTATACTTCAAGATATATCACGTAGTAGTCTGAAATATCATTAATTAAAATGGTAGAACTTGTCTTAGCCACAACATGCAGAATTGACATGTTCCTATCAAAATACTGCAAACCACAAAAATTAAAAACTGTCCACTTTCAAAATATTAAGTAACTTCAAATGTTCAACATAATACATGAAGTACAAGAAAAGATGGAATAAATATTATAGAAATTAGTTGTTTAAAAAAAATTGTCCTATAGGCCTATAAAAGAAAACATGGCTGCCTTGACGACTGGCGAAATATACTTGGAAATGAAAAGTGCAGTTTAGGCCTACATCAAATTTCAATAGATCACACAGCAATATTACCTAGCTTGTACAAAATTAAAGTAGGCTACTAGGCCTACTATTTAAAAACAAATGGTGTGCAATTCAAATAACAAATTTAATTCAAATGAATCAGTGTCAAGTCGAAGCCGAGAATCACTAAAGTTCAAACATACGGTACCAGTAAGATACTTTCAAGCTTGATAATTAAAAAAAATAAAATGTTTTTGGATCTACAATACATATCATACAGGTAATTATGGATACCGTAATAGGTATTTTAAAAAAATATCACACAATAAACAGCCAGACGTTATTTTGTGAAAAAAGTGGGATGGTCAATCACTAGTCGTCAATTGGTACTGATAAAACAGCATCTATATGAATGTACAAATGCCACGCCTGCATAATAGGCTCTATACGTACCGCCATCGCCAGCATCCTTCACGTGGGGCTCGTTCATTCCTTCCATCATCGTCGCATCAAACAGAGCCGACGCTTTCTTCACAATGAACTGCTGGAGTTTCAGCCTCTTACCTCGATCTTGGAAGCTGAGAAGAAATGCACCTATTAGCAATGAGACCAACACGACATATTGACAATATATGGCCCTATAGTTGATACGCCCGATATATTCGGATAGCCATACGACTGCACTCCGACTCCACCATACCGTTCAGCTTGTAACAACAGACGCACCCATTTGACAACGTTATGTGCTTCCTTGCTTGCGCCATATCAGTTACTAAGACCTAAATGATGACATAAAAACGAGATGTGGAATTCAAATTATTTAATTATGATTAAAAAAGAAAATTGGTAGTAGAAAGTTTGAATAAATATGTATGAAAAAATGTCCTTTGTATAGCAGCGTACCATATTGAAAACAAGTGAAAAATAAATGAGAATTATTGGTCAATTAACCGTGTGGCCCACCTCAACTTTTGCCATATAAAAATGGCCCTCTAAGATATCTAGTTGGAAAGCCCTGGTGTAGGCTTTTTGGTACATAATCTCTGCCATAGTCTCCTGCTTTTCCTGCTTACCCATCTTGCAGTCCAAACATAAACCTGCCCTTTCAACTCATACAATAGACCCTCGATGATTCAAAGATACTAGATCATGTTAGCTAACGGTTACGTTAATGATAATTTAAATAAGTTCAAGTCTAACTGAGAAATATAGTCAATCACACTTTGACGACACCTGTGGAAGAAGTAATAACTTAGATAGGGACTTTTAAACAAGTAGGGTGCCGGTAGGACGATCAATTTACATGAAGGTAGAATAAATTGAATTGCCTATTGATTATTACATGCACATTGTTTGTGGGAGGAAGATGGCCAGTAAAATGCACTTTACAAGTAGGCCTACAATGCGCCCTATAGATGTAGGCCTAATATCAGTATTATGCGCGCTTTTAGTTAAAAGTACAGTAGATTAAAAAAAGTCGAGTTACACTGGTGAGCATCATTGGTGCAATCACTGCTACAGCTCAACATCGGTATATTCTAAAACCGGGCAGTATGTACACGTCAAATATTTATATAAATAATTATTTGCTTGATAACTCCACCAGTTGCTAACTTGCTACATGATCTCGGGGGAACAATATTGATAATGTGTGTTCCATCCTTGAACTTGGGGATTATAATTCCAAGGAAACTGATAGCTTATAAATCAGACATTAGTAGTAGGCCTACTACCTCAAGTGCTTCTGTCGCTGTTGGTAAACATCAAAGTTGAGTGCTTTGACGTCAACACCCAGCTTGGGTAGATCAGTCTCTCCTCTTTCGGCCTCCCATACTTTCTGCAGTTGTTGACCGTGAAAGTTGAGAGTCTGGATCAACAACTCCGGTTTAATAGTAGAGGGCTCCATCGTGGAGTCCACGCTTCTACACGACTTCAATATCAGAAATATAGATCCTGAAATCAAAAAGGTACATGGTAAGATTTTTTTTGCTTACAGATCATTATTTTCTAATGCCTCCACATTCATTTTTTGTGTCAGGTGAAATTCTAATCATGTCCACACGTGCCCCAGCCATGCGGACAATATTTTTGTTTTTTCAAATCGCTAAATTATGAGTAGGGGCCTAAATCCTCAAGGTGCATGGATGTTGAATCCAAGATAAATGTCGGAAGTGAGTATAAAAAAAAATCCTGATATAAAAATCCTAATCCTTATATAAATATTGTTAAGCCTGCAAATAATAATAGGAGCCCCCCTTCTCCAAGTTTGGAATTCCCAACTCCAATGAACTATGAGAAAATTATCAGTAACACATTTTTAAGTAATGCTCCTTTCATAAATCAACATATTTTATACATGTAGGCGTACGGTCAATTCGGAAAAATTGCCCCCTTCTTCCCACCTGTTTTTGTGTCTTCAGTACAGGATTAGGAGAAATGTTATTTTTTTTTCAGTTCGACCACAAACGAAATTATTTAGTTGAAAGTGACACCCATTTTTTTAATAGTGGTGTCGAGTACAGTCGCACGGCGACGATTACAGCATGTCAACCTCCTCCATTCCTGCTGTATGTAGGCCTAAGGCTCATTGTTCACAGAGGCATTGACAGAGGGTTGGCTTTAGAATGTAGGCCTATATTTTCTAGTGTCCACACTGCAAGACATGGAATTTTCAATATCAGATATCAGATCCAATAATCCAATATCAGATTAAGTAGAACTCGACTCAACATGCAAGAATCATTCCAGACTCATCCCTGATTGATCAGATATTCAGCTAATCTGATATCACATTATAAATAATTTACACGTAGGCCTAGGCCGATGAAAAGCCAGCGTTAGTTTGGTAATTATTAGGTGTGACTCTGAGCCTAGGCTTGTTAGGCTTGTTAGTTATATGACTCGTTAGGCATAGAGTTTGGGCCTATATCACTATAAATTCAATAGCCTAGGCTAAGGTCATAATAGCTAGGGCCTAAGCCTACCATTTAATACAACCAAAAAAAACTTGTCCATACCAGCAGGTAGGCCTAGGCCTATGCCTAGATAGAAATAGGCCTAGGCTACAAAAAGTGATGGTAAATCTAACCTACTAGACCTAAGCATTGAGTAAATAATGTCCTTACTACTTATCTATGGCCCAACGTGTATATGACTAGGTCTACCATTTATGGTAACCCAATCATGTCTCTAAAATAGTTGTAAAACGGCAAACGCATCCATTAAATACGCCTAGCTATACTTGTATCTACGATATGAAGGTTCCAAACGACCGTCTACCCGCACGACACTACTAGCGCACGGGTGGTTCGCACCTTCATCTTTTGCGGATTTAAGTAGGCCTATATCTAGTTCTCGTGGTAAATGGCCGAGGTGTTATAGAGAAGGTTTGGGCCTACACAGGCCTTGAAAAATGAAAGTGCATCTGTATATAGGGATTAATTAGGGTAGAAAAACAAAATAAGAATCTAGCTTACAATACAAATAAATTAAGTTGATAATTATTACTTGTCAATTGTGTTCAAAATCAGCATCAACTGCGTCCAATTTACCCAAAACTAAACAGAAGTTACAGAACACTACAAATTCCTGCTGAATCTCCAAAGAGCTTCACACGATTGCCTGAAGACTGACTGAAATTCGTTGACCAAAATTTATTGCTTTATTAATTTATTGCCGTTTCTCATGAGGTACAATTCAAGAATTCAGTGAAGAATTTCAAATTTAAAAGTGGATAACAATGATAATGAATTTATTGATTCATAGTAGTTTTTAGCAGTCCCCTTTCATTCTTTTATTCATAAAGAGTGAAATATCTTCGTGCACGAAGTGCAATGAATCGTATAATTATATGACTCGTTTAGTTCTATTGTTTTGTCGCATGGTGGCGATGCGCTAGTGGTTCACATTTTCACAATTTGGCAAGAATTATTAATGGTCGACGTCCTAGGCATCACTGCGAGGCGTACGTAAGCGAACGTGAATTTTCGTCAAACATTTAGGAATCGCTCAAATTAAACTATAATGGGTAGATCAAGGACAAGAAGCAAATCTCCTAAAAGGCGTCACAAAAATAAGCACTCACACAAAAGGTCTAAATCTAGAGAAAGAAATTCGAGTCACGCTAGTAAACACACTGAGAAAACTCGGGAGAGAAGTGCTAAATCAAGGTAAGCCTTCAGTCCAACTGTCCCACTCATGAAAAATTTGACAAGGCTAGACTAGGCCTAGTCCTAGTGTGATAGATTTATATCAATTTGGATACATTCTAATTTATTGTTTGAAGCTCCATCTTGCTTGATGATGCTAGGGCCTGCCCTAGGTCTAGGTTCTGTGCAGAGACCTAAGATGGTGCCAGCCCATAGTTCAATAGAAATGACAGCATTGAGTTAGTGGTGTTAAGCCTACACTATAAACTCGATGGTTACAGTGAGAGGCCTACAATCAGTAGCACAGAGCCAGTGCAGTTTAGCCAAATTAATTCATTTGGTAGGCCTAGGCCTACTGTCAAATCACATTTGAATTATGGTATGTGATAAGCAGGGTTGGAGGGACATGCCTGCAACTCTAGACCAACAATAACATAGGGTCAGCGCCCAAGTGTCCGGCCGCTCTAGCACTTCAGTCAACTTAAGAGTTTATTTTACAGATGGTTAGCAAATGTCGTTGATGTGGTGCATTCAGTAGCTATAAAGGGGATATTGACGTCATACTACTACTCGTCAAATCTAGTGTCCATGGGTGCTTTCAGAAATTTAATAAGAATGATTAGCTACAACAATCACATTGCTTTTGTTTCCTGCCAGTCTTGCGTCCGATCCTGGCCAGTCGCCATTGTACCACTGACACTTTGGTGAATTAAAGAATTAGAATTGAAGTGTTCAAGTGTATTTGTTTTCTATGTATTAACCCCACCTTTCGTATCACCTGTACCAGTCTCATCACAAGCCAAAGAAAGTACTAATTGAGCATACACTGTTCCATTCTGCTGTGGACTCAACGTTGGAGGAACATTGAAAGTTCCTTTCGTTTGACCTGTGGAGCACTCGCAAAAACAAGAAACGAATCAAGCAGCCTTTATTGTGTTTTAAATTCGGTTAGGCCTATGCCTAACCATTGAATTTGTAGGTTGGCCTTACTAAGACCTTATTTAGGCCAGACTAATCTAGTATTATGTTCTTCAGAAAAAGATCACATTCCGAGTCATCTTGCAGTAGTACTGACGGATCCGACGACGCCTTGAGAGTTGCTGGAAGAAAAAGGACGTATCATGATAGAAAAATGGACGAAGTTGAGAGATTAGCGGAAATGGAGCGACAAAGGTAAAGACACAATGTGATACCAAATTTAGTTCAAAGTCTTTTCACTACCTACTTCTGCTACGTCACTCATTCAAGTGACAGCTTTATTACCGTATTGTCCCGAATATAAGCCGAGGGTTTTTCTCAAAATTGCGAGTCCAAAAGTCACCCTCGGCTTATATGCGGATCTCGGCCTAAAGTTGGTCAAAAACACGTTTTTCACTAAATATAATAGGGCGCACTACACATGCACACTCTTAACAAAGGCATTAACTTGAAGCTGGGAAATATTCCGCTAAAAACACGTTTAATAAATGTTTTATCATGAAGAAGCATGATTTTCCCAATTCCCATCATCTTTATTTGACGCGCAGTAATAAACATGGGCATGTTCAGCTATTAGCTGCATTGTCTTGTCAGACCTTGACGAGTAGGCGGGCCATATGACGATCGCGCGTCATCGGCACTAGCCGAGTACACACGATCGTGAGGCCCCTCAACGGTTTCTCACACGCAGTTGGCACAGCTTCCTCACGCGCGCAATACAAAATTGACTAAATTCCAACTTGGAAGAGTGATGGTTTACGTGGAAAATGAGCGAAACCCTTTTTTCAATTTTTGATCTAAAAGTTGGGGGGTCGGCTTACATTCGGGGTCGGCTTATATTCGGGACAATACGGTATTTATGCCTGACTGAATGCCCACTAAAATGTTCTAGTGGCTATGGCTAGAAGGTTACTCAGTCTATAAGGTTATCAATTGTGTTATATGTGTTACATCTTAAGCGTAGGCCTAGGGCGCAAAGTGAAGTTTAGGCCCATTTATAAGGACAGTTTGACTGATTTTTTGTATAGGTATATTATGTCTATTATATATCAAACTAATTGACTAAATGTCACTCTCCTTCTTACCTACGTTCCTTCTATCTCCTGCTGTAGTGCTGACATGTAATTTGTTTTTTGGCAGCAGTTGTCCAAAAAAAATTGGCATAAATACCTGAATTGCTTGCTTTCTCTTAAATAGGAGACAAAGAGAGTTGGAGCAGAAAACGGTAGAAGAAGAAACGGCAAAAAGAATCGAGGAGTTGGTCAAAAAGAGAGTGGAAGAAGAACTAGAAAAACGTAAAGATGAGATTGAAGAAGAGGTATTGAGACGAGTGGAAGAAGCCAAGAAGATCATGGAGAAACAGATGATGGAGGAAATGGAAAGGAGACGAGAACTCCAACTAGAAGAGGAGAAGCAGCGGGAGGTAAGACAGAGGCTGATAGCTAGGGGGGTTATGTAAAAACTTGGAAAATGTCAATTTGTGGAATGCGACCAGTTTCATTGGGCAAAGCTCATTTTGTGAAATTTGTGTTTTGGTACCTATCGTAACTCCATCACAATCCCATGAACCTGGTCATAATCTACCCAAGTTTTGATATCTAGGCCTACATGTAAATTTCATCTCAATAAACAAGTATGATTCGTTTTTTTCTACAAACTAATTTCACATTTGAAAGATGGCTGTGATAATATATGAAAACCAATATTTTGCAAAGTTTTTTAGGATTACCGGTCTATGCAGGTCTATACCTGGCTTTACAATTATAAACTTTTAACGTCCCACATTTCGCGGATCAGAGTGATAGAATAGTGTACAATCATGCACATCCGGGATTAACGTGACAGTCAGCTTCGTCAGTACAGTATCTTGTTTGGTGATGTTGACTTGAAACAATGTGTACTAGTATTCTCCATAAAACTGCCGTACCAATGTTTTTAAATATCTACCCCATTACAAACTACGGTGTCGGCCGCGAAAACATTCGATTTCAAGATGGGGAGAAAATTGCTGCAGTGGGCTTACATTTTATATATAGCATCGGAGTGAAAATTAAATATCATTGGGAAAAGATTTGCTACGCCAAATAAAGACCAGGCAATACCATGTACAAATTACGGACAAACCATGGACCATGTACAGTAGAACCTCTTTGGTAAGTTTCTCTTTAGAACATTTACTACCCTCGGTGAATTTATTTGATTGATCCGTACCATGCTCCCTCATGTTCAATAGTTTCTACTTTCGTTTGTGAGTTTTTCCTTTTTTTATTCTGTAAAAACGTTACTAAAGGGGTTCCACTGTACAAGTACTAAAGAAGTAAAGATGATATGTACCTTGGCTCCAATAAGTCTGCACTCTTTCCATTTCTTTTAGCTTCAGTCGCACATGCTATGCACACATTGCTTAAGTGAGAAGCCACTCAATAAGATGGACATGAAAATAAATTACCAGTACATTACATTGTATTCTCGAAGTAATGTAGGGCGTACGCTAGTTTTTATATATTTAAAACCTTACTTTCAAATCATTATTTTAAAAAATTGAAAAATAGACAAGATAAGCTATTGTACATGGTATTAACATGATTTGTGATCTAGTCTTTAATTTATTATTCCTAATAAATATTACAATGTTATCAAACTTCAGTGGACCCATTTTTTGTAATATTACCGACTAGTTCCTTACATCTTTCAAACAGTTGAACAACATCTTCAAATATTTTCTGCCCATTTACAGCTAACCTTTAACATTTAGGTAAGGTACACTCAGTATTCCGCTGCTGTATGTGCCTTCACTGTAGTGCCTACGCCGTGGATAATTTGCCGTGTTATGAGGTTTCTTGGGCTCAGTTGAATGCAGGGTAGCTGCTTACCCCCCGTGGATTTATAAACACATTCTGCATGTTCTCTGTATAGAATCTTTTTTATATAACTATTGAACCTCTTCAGTCACGTGGAAGAGTGTTTGTAAAACAATTTTAGTAAATATTTAAAATTTATTGTTCAATCAAACCTTGATTTTAATATTTAAAAATTAAAAACAAACATGTTTTTCAATTTGATCAAAACTTCATGTCTTTTAAATAATTTGTAGGAATACAAGATTTCTCTGAGTAATGATCTACGCTTGTAGCAAGATCAACCTCCAAACATCGAACAATTAAACAAATCCATACGGACATGCTTATAATCGTGCACAGCTTAATGCCTTGTGTGGGTGGGGGCCGGAGATGATGTCTGAGGGAGGGGGGGGGGGGGGGGGGGGGCTGGAGAACAATGACTAACAGACATTCCGGTGCTCCCGATTGAAACTCAATCATTTTCCTTGTATGAAACGCCGTCTGTAGAGAAAGTGAGAAGACTGCATCAGTAGTACTAAAGCATTCATTTGAGGCTGAGTTTACAGTTTGCGGAGGAAGAGAGAGAGGGCAGAGGCTCCGCCAGACAAGGTATTATCTACCATTTTATATATACTTTATATGTCAGTTCTATATTATTTTGTTTGATATAATTAAGAATTATTTGCAGGGTTGCCACTTCTAGTGCACATATTTTGAATTGTGTATGCATTAGTTTTGGTAAGTGCCAAAATACAATGTGCCAGTTTGTGTTTTTTAAGAAACTCATTGGATTACAATTTGTGTACTCTGTAGGCCTACTATGTAGAGAACAACACGTGTTACTACTGTAAGCTTCTAACCAAGTTCTTGTACCATTCTACATTTTAGACGTTGAGCCGTTGACCAAGTGGCAGCCGTGCAGTGTGTGCATCTTACAGTAGTGTTACCAGATATTTCAGTTCATCTTCATAAAGCTCACATCCTTTCAACACAAATATAGTAGTCCCCTTGAGTCTGCTTTTAAATATACTTTTCAGATTTTTATAAATCAAATTTTAATTCATATTAAAAATCACTCTTTTTATCACGATTAATTCTAAAAAAATTATTGTGTAAATCTAAGTAACATACCTATGCATATAGGCCTACTCTCTTTTAGACTAACTACAAATCAGCATAATTTAACTCATTTTGATAAATACTATTCTCTTGTGATCATTAGTCTTATTCATACATACCTACTATTATGTTGATTGTATATTGTAGCTTGTCCCCATGACCTGTGTTGCGCGATGCACCCCCGGGACGACACGATCTAGCCTATGATGCATGTGTTCGCCACACGTGGAGCACATATTGACAGACATAATTGTTATTATAGGAGGAGGAAATGAAGAAACGGGAACAACTGGAGATGATCATGGCTGAAAATACGCGCAAAATAGAGGAAGTGCACAAGAAATTGGTACGTTCAACTCTCTCATTATTTGCTCTTCGATACACTTCTGTCTCCATTTTGGCTGCATGATTAACTTGAAATTATTTCTTGTCTAATCTTTAGTTTCTTTAGCTTAGGTTCAAAATTAAACTAGCCCAAAAAATTCAAGATCTAGTTAGAGATAGTAACACGTAGGCCCTACTTTAAAATGAGCTCTTATGTTAACGGAAACCACATGTTTCTAAAAGCAACTTCTCTTATATAGTAATTGGCTTCGAAAACTCGAACTACATCGAAAACGGCAAAATCGATTGCGTTTTTGCAATTAAGCTAAATGGCTGCCATTCAATCTGTATTAGCAATTCATTACGGTATTTCCATCACTTTATTATTCAAAACTGGAAATGACAATATGGAAAAGAATTGCATTTGTAACTACGTAGAAGACTGCATTGCATGGCAGAGTAAACTCCGATTACGTCTGTCAGGACGATCAACCGTGACGGGAATCTTACCCTGGTCTCCTGAGTAACGGTTCATTGCGCTAGTGACTGATCAATATGTCTCACTAGTATATTTATAGCAGGAATCGAACCCCGTTCTCCCGAATGACGATTCAGTGCATAAACGACTGGCCTATCCGTCTCAGTAGCATGGTCGACAATGGCGCGAATCGAAACCCGATCTCCTGAATTTCGGTTCATTGTGCTAGCTACTTATGTACTCATCTAGCATTGTGGTCAGTGGATCTTGATTTTTACCATTCACCAAATATCTACTGGATCGGTTTTGTTTGATCCCAACCTCACGGTTGGTTCACGTTAATGCTGATTTTCTATGTAAATTTATGAGTACTTCGAGCGGGTCTATTGCAGACTAGCCGTTTTAAAGTGTAACTCAAATTTGTGGTGTTCCGTAAATAAAGTTTGTTTGTATGTTTAGGCTGAAGACCGTTTGGCAATGGTAGAAGAGCAGCGCAAGATGGACGAAGAAAGACAGAAGCTGAAAAAAGAACATGAAAAACGAGTGAAGGAAGAACAAAAGAAAATTCTAGGGAAAAATAACTCGCGACCTAAACTCTCATTCTCGTTAAAGCCTTCCGTTTAATATTGTTAGTGTAATTTTAGTATATATTTGTACATAACTAATGAACTATACTCTGGCCAGCAGGTCAGAGTTTTATTAAAATTAAGCTGAATTTCGTCTTATTTCATCGGACTAATATTAGTAACGTTACACGAGAATTGTCGATACGTACGTAAAGTGGTCTATTCCTGCTGTAGTATGGTCTACCCGGGCCCTTATTCTATAACTGCAAAGAAATGGAAGCGCGACAAAAGTGTTGGAGTTGGAGCTCATATGATAGTGTTTAAATTTACGGAATTGTCAGAACAAAACGAAGAGGTCTGTTTTCATTTTATTTTAGAGTTATAGAATTATGACTTGGTAAACTTATTTCAAGTATGATGAGATTTACAATTTGCCTATTTATACATTTATTTATGAAGCCTTCTGTCGTAGATTTTTCTAATTTAATGAAAAGTGACCTTTTTTATTCTTATCGTTAGATTTAGGATGCAATCTTAAAATGGGAAATGACTTTATACATTACATTGCTTTATTAGAGAATCTTCTGTATTCGATTCCTCTACCCGGCCGTAAGTTATTCAAAATTGAAATGTAGGCTAAGTCAATTCCATTTTCTATGTTTGTATATTCCGTACCATATTGAGTGTTATTATTGGATTGTAGGCCTAGATATAACCTAGGACAGTTGATTAATAAATTTACAATTTACATGGCATATTGACTTGTCAGCTCCTGCTCTTATTGACCTAGCTCTTTTAGCTCTGCTCTCCTTTTCCTCTCTATTAAGGTCCTTGATACCTTAATATCCATAGTAGGAGTATTATTATCACCCTCTCATATCGGTGGTGGAAAGGCAAAATGTCGTAAGCGTCATTTTGAATATTTTTCACAGGAAGTTGAAGATGTAATTTTCAAAAACTTTGTGTGATATCTTGCATACGTTACAGATTGTCTAAAATTTTCGTTAAAATTCATCAATTTTCACGAACTTGTGAAATAGCTTACGACAAAATGTGTTGTATTTTAATTGGGAAATTTCATAGAATGCCCTTGCGACAAAATGTACAGAATCCTTGTCGCTTACCACAAAATTATATTATATTGGTGACCACGCCTAATGTCGCTTACGACACTTTGCACATCGATGAAGATGACCTTCTAAATTATAAAATTGTATATCACGAGAAAAAAAATGTCGCGTACGACATTTTGCCTTTCCCCTTCCATTCTGCTTGAATTTTTCTGCAAGTCAGTTTTTAAATGGAATTAAAAACAATAGTTGAAACATTAAAGTCGCAACAGTAGATATTATCGTTTTTGTAGTCGAATTGCAAAGAAATGGACCTTTCGCACCTTGTGCCCGAGACAACATTAAATACCGTAGTTATCTTGTTGGAGAAGAGTTACTGCACTAATTGGTAATCAAAATTAAATCCTTCTATCCAAACAAAATAGACTTTACTTCCTTTTCTTATAGTATCTTCACATGCAGTTATTGGTATACCGGTAACTTGATTGAGATAATAATATGTACGTAACAAAATGTCATATTGCTCAAACACACTGATATGGCTAAGAAATGAGAAATGAATCTAAAAGAAGTGTAATAGTCATCCAGTGGTATAATGATGCTACTGCTACTCGATTCTACTGAGACGGCAATGCAGTCAGATGTGGACGAGTGCGTTCTACGAGTGTCTGCGATTTCTCCGTTGTCCTCATCACTTCGTATCCCATATCTATTGTATTTCATTGTCAGTCGAACGCTCTTCTCCGTTTACTTGTCTTTTGCGTTAATGCATTTTGGGTTCAAGTTTGTAGACCTATTGTACATTTTTTTGATGATTTATGCAAGTTATACAAATAATTATTAATTAGAGTTGAAATATAGGCCTAAGTCATTGGATGAGCTAAAGCGAGGACTTTCATTCAGACCAATCGGGTCTTTCCATTTGCTTGTTTTTGTACTCGCCCCAAATGTCGCTAGACAAGACAGATTCACATGAAACATTTCCCAGGTATTACCGTACTCATCTTATAGCTTGGAACTGATTAGTTTGGTATAAAAATTGGTAAGTAAGGTAAATGAGATTTCGAGAAATTAATTATTGAAATTTGAAAGTATTTGCTAAAATAACATGGCAAATAAAAGCAAAAAATATTTTATCAAAAAATTTGTATTTTTCAGATTAAGGGTAATAATGACTGATTTATTTTAGAAGTTCCAAAACAGGGGAGTCTTTCAACCCAAACCTATCACAATCTCTTGTAAAGAATTTTACATGACAATATAATTTAGTAACAACATCAATATCTCTCCAGATTATCTCACTCGAATGCTAGAATGTGAATGGAAATACAGTATTATGATTTAGTTGGTTTAGTTTTCTTACTTGGGTCGAACCTTTACCATTTTGCATTTTGTTTATAAGGTTACAATTACAGTCAAATAAAGTGGTTGATCAAGCCACATTAAAATGTATACTGAAGAAAATGCGCACTAAAACTAGCTGTCAATTTACGTGTGCACTGCGGTCTATGAAACAATTAGCAGTATAATATGCAAATATCTTGATGAAATTGAACTTGAACACTGTAGGCTACAATGATAATGGATATTACTGCACATTCGAGAAAGACAGAAACATGCAATACTCAACTATGTACTTTACATGAAAACGAGCCTGAATGGTACGTTTGATTGAAATGCGATCTCAAAAGTACAACTTCAGCGGTATTTTTGCTCCATCATGTGAAAGAGTCCATTGAAAGAAACTTCGCCTTGCTAACCCGTTCGTATGGAGCATAAGTATAATGCTCCTCACATCCTCTGTATACAGTAGGCCTATACTGGCTACATTTTTTTTGGACTTGGTTGTCTGATAAGACAGTAAAAACCAATCTCATTACTCAGTTGGTCAACCTCAATGGTGGGTTGACAGGATATAAAACATGGAATGAAAACAAACTTCTTTTCATTGTTAACAGTTTTTTTACATATAAAAATACAGCCAACAAATCCACAAAGTCTCCAAGGAAGTCTTATCTGTTAGTAATATTATTGTATTTGACAAATTAAATTTGACCAATTTTCTCCTCTGTTTTTTTTTTTTGAAATTTCGAAATGGCTTTTCTCAAAAGTGGTGTAAACGATTGCGCCTCAAAACTATACAGTGTCTAGTTAGATGACATTTTGTGTATAAGTCAAGTTTCAACAATATTTCATATTTGTGCTTTTGTTTGACCTGTAGAGCGCGAATAATAATAAAAAAGTTCTTTCAAGTACCGTAAAATTGAGTCTTCGCTTCGCTCATTCAATAAGTTTGCAGTAGTACTTACATTACGCCATGCTGCTAGGTGTGTGGGTGGTAGGAATTTCTATGTTTGACAGGGTGGGGAGGGGGGTTGGGTATTAGACACGTGTGATGTCAGGTGTTGTTGTAGATAGCTCAAGTTATTTTTATTAAACATTGTCTAATTTTAAAACATATTTTTAATTTCCTTGCAAAATTATACAATAAATGCATCAATTTTTAATTCACAATTTTAGATATAGGGCCTACCTTCATTAATTAACAATTAAACATTCAATTTTGTTTTAGTTTTTTTTACGAAAGTTCTCTGTGTCTGCATGTCATCGTAGTTGCATCAAAAGAAACTTGGGAGTGGGGGCATGATTCCCATTGCGACGTAATTTTAAGGGTAGGTATCCTAACATGACAAAATAATGACGGAGCATTGACCCAAAACCAAAGTAGCCTATATATGTTATCTATGGTAGGGTCGATAAGTAATCTAAAAAGGGTGACGCATTTTAAGTATGCCCCTTACCAGTTATTTCAAATGTGGTCACACCTTATTTAATAACAAACATCTTTCTGAAATCTCTTCTCAAATCTCGCGTGCAAAATTTAATTATGTCTGGTGCCAGTTGTTGAGTTTTACTAAAATTTGTCCATAAACATTTAAGAAAAACTATTAACATGATAATTCTAATCCGAATTTTGTGAATATCAAAAGTAACTGAAGCTATTTCTCGTTCAATCCTTTCTACGCACTGAGTTCACACCGGCCACTATATCGTTTTCTCCCGAATCGATCCCACTGTTTTGCGCAACAAGAGCTGTACTAAGCCCCTCCCCTAATATCACGTATACCGTTTACTGTTACCAGTCAGATCGAAACCACGCACACCACTCGTTGTTTCAGTGTCCGCTGCGACCGCGCGAGAGTTTAACTGGCTGGTTGGCAGTAGCACGTTGTCTTGGCACGTCTTCGCACGGGAAACTTGATCTCGCATGGGTCCAAGATGCTATTTTCACTAGCTCTGAACCGGTGATTTATTTATAGAAATGGTTGATCTCATTTTAAAGCAAATTTGGAACTCAACTTCAGCGGGATGGAGCAACATGGCCGACTTGGCTGATCGAATAGACGACCTCATCTGTAGCTTCGAAGGCGGCGGCGATACAACCATGGATACAGTGGCTATGTTAATGTTTGGGTGGCTTTTATTCGGATTATTTGTTCTCGCGATTGGTAAATATATATACGGTAAATATTTCGGTTCGGCGAACGCCCAAGTGATAGGCGAAAAGCCTGTGGTAGCATTAGTGCCTGTGGTGCCTATACCTGTAGAATCTAGTGTCAGTGCTGATGAGACGGCTGCTGCTGCCGTAGTAAGTAAAGTCACCCCTTCGCGAGCTGCCCCCCGCGGTGGCACAGGGGTGCACGTTGTACCACCGACGCCGCCTCTGAGGAAGAGGATCTCGAAGAAGGGTTCGGGTCCAGCGACAACCGCCCCCCGTTCGACGTCAGTGGTCCCGCCGCCGTATGCCACCGGGCCAGACAGTGAGAGTGTCAATTGGGCCAACGAAGTCTTCTATTGGCTTTACTCCGACTTAGTGATAGTGAATGAGATATTAAGCGTATGGATTCAATCACTAAATGAATTCACGAAGAAATCTGTCGCAGAGGTAAGTGGTCAGTTATATATATATGTATACAAGCACAGTGTGAGTAAACATAGTGAAGAAGTGGGTGTGTTCGGGGGGAGGGGTGAGGGGGGAATGATTTTTAATAATGTAGGCCTATGCGACACGGATTTTCTAGCAACATACGAATTTCTTGGCATTCTCACAAAAATGGTTCAACTGACATTTACCATATTTATATATTATTACTTTATTTATTTTCAAATTATTTAACGACGCAGTGATGTCGAAGATTTATTGGCGTCGATGAATGATGGATCGATGAACGATTATTTTACTAGCTGTTTTATTTAATGTGATAGTGTTAAGGACACGGTCGTGTCCTGTTGTTTAAGGAGCCTTTCCCGTATTCCCCTTTGGCATAATGACAAGAGGGAAACTACGAAAAACCCCTCTGTCAGGATGGTCGACCATAGCGGGGATCGAATCCCGTTCTCCTGAATGACAGTTCAACGTGCAACGTTTGTTTTGTTTTTGTTTATTAATGTGCATATACGCATTTAGATAACAATATCTGTACAGGATATGCGTTTTTAAACACATTTTAAAAATACATAGTGAGGAGAAAAAGAAAGCGTATAAATAGAGCACATGAGAAGGCAGAAGGCACAACATAAAAATGAGACAATTTGACTGTCACATTATTAATACGGTAGTCATGTATAATATGTCCCAACCATTCACTAAAGATATACACTTTCAACTAAATTACCATCATCTAGCTCCAACATTGAAATAATCGGTCAACCACCAAAATTATAAATTTTCTCTTATTTATGTTTCTCATGACATTTTATTATCAACACCGTTGTTTGTTGTTCATGGTGTGTAATTTAGTCAGAAATGTAGGCGGGCCTGGTTTCGACGTTTTACTTTTACATATCACGTAATGTGTATTATTATAATGTTACCGATAGTCAGTTTAATGGACTACTTGTCGTTGGGAATTGAGTAATTATTTTAAAATTTAAATATTCATTATTTATTAATATTCAATATTTGTAATCTTGCTAAACTGTCTGTGTAGTGTACAAATGCATGCATGTTGCATATTCATATACCGGTAACTATAATGTAAAACAAATAATTATTACCGTGGACTTGCCCAAAAACAATACGCCACAATATTATCCTTGTATCGACAGCGCGAAACACCCGTGTGCTAGTGGTGTGGGATAGGAGAGACGGTCGATCAGAACCTTCACGTCTCGCGAATACACGTTATACACTATTGGTGAAGGCGCGAAACACCCGTGCGCTAGTGTTGTGGGGTAGAGGAGACGGACGATCGGAACTTTCAGGTCTCGTGGATACTCGTATAGCTATGGTTTTGAATCGGAGCAATTGAACTAGAATTAGACCTTGGGTACATTTCTGTAACCCATGCTAGCGTTGTTATTGTTATTGTTTGCAGTCTAAATCAAGCGTTTTTATTTATTTAGTTATATTGATTTTAACGTGGCACTCTAATGATAACCAAGATCTATTGGCGACGGTGAATGTTGAATGAGATCATGGTAGGATAAGATAAGATTAATAGATATTGAATTGATGTTTTTTGGACAATCATCCCAGTATTCGTTGAACCAGACATCTCAAAATCACGAAAACCTGTAAGGACGATCGACCGAAGCTGAAATCGAACTCCGGACTCCCGCATGACAGTTCATTGCGCTAGCGACTGATCTACACGTCTTAGTGCCAGAATCACCAACGTTGAGTAGCTCTAACTGACAGTTTAAAGTTATATTCACCATGATTACCCGTGTTATTTGTTTTCACCAACTTTCCGATGAAGGCCAACTGGACTTATATCAGGCCACAGTCGAAATCAACGTAAATCAACACAATCTAACAATCAATAAGGTACACTTGTATCTACGAAAGAAGAAGGTCGTCTACTAATATAACAAAACAGATCATCGTTTTGTAGTATTTTTGGATATTACAAGTATTAAGGACGAGGTTCACGATAAGAAATGCAACTGCTTCTTTCAAAAGTGTTAAATCGTGAAAATTGCAGCAAGATTATGTCATCACCAAAGTTTATATACATTCATTTAGTTGGTGGAAGACACTTCTTACGTTTATAGCATACAGCTATAAACTATAATTTAAAAAAAAAAACTTCAATAATTACACATAATTACACGTACGATGACAATTCACTTAATCGCTACAAAGCCCTATAAGGGCTGTGGGGTTTTAACTTGAATAATACATTAAAATCTGCATGTCCTACTTCGTACAAATAACTCATTATAAAATTATGTTAATGACTAGAGTATTTATAATTTCAGATATAATAATATATAGAATAGACTATAGATCATAGATGTTTGATAGTGAGGAAAATATAAAAATATTATGTGAATAAACAAAATAAACGAGAGAAAGAAATGTAGTACCGGTAGTGAAGTTGTTTAGAAATGTAGTTTAGAAAGAAAATAAGGAAATAATAATGATAATAAATAATAATAAAAAATGTATTCACCGTATATTGATAACAATGTTATGTTTCGTTAACGAATGTAAAAATATAATGAAAATAAGATACTAATAAGTTACTTAGTATAAACATCGATATTTCTCTATTTATAAGATAGCGTTTTACATTCAATTTAAATTTTCGATACAGTTGACAGCGTGAATATCTCTCGGTAATGGATGAAGAATCGAAGATAAAAGATTACCAGCAAGCCTGCATATCAAAGTTACCTGAACGTTTTGATGTAATTTATTGCTGCTCAGTTTCCTAATCGCAGTTTTTTCTTCCTGACCATGACCACGTAAACCTTCCAGAGGTGACGGAAGGGGAAGGACGATCGTATATCCGGCATGCCGACTGTTGGATAATGAATGTACCGACAGGATGTGCTTGGATACGACAGATTTGTTGTTACGTCATTTGATCATCTTTGCATCTCATTTGACGTTCTTTGCATTTTTATAAGGAGGAAAATCTCTTTAAAATGCGATTAGTCCAATTTGCGTTTTAAATTACTCACAATAAAAGTGACACAAAATTATAATTTATTAAAATAGTTTACCGGTATGTTTACCGCTTAGAGTCTATGGGAGTCGATTTAGTGGAATATCAGTTTTTTGGTGGTGACTTCTGAACGGTATGAGATATCGAAATTCTAATAAGAGGAAACACAGATATTTTAAATACCTCCAAGACACAATAAGTAGTCTGATAACTATGTATCTCATATCGCCTAAAACACATTTTTCAACCTATACGGGTACAATTTTTCGACCTGTAGTTGATACGTTTTTGAGATAAATAGTTCTTACGTTTACCATCTTGAAGGTATTTAAAATATATGTGTTTTACTTCTATTAGAATTTCGATATCTCATGCCGCTCAGAAGTTATCACCAAGAAAATGGTATTCCGCTAAATCGACTCCCACGGACTGTAGAAGTGTTTCAATATTTTCTGTCTCAACTTCTGTCTTTAGTAGTTCTGAAAGTTAGTCCCATAGGTTCAATTGTTCGAACACTGAATGTACAACGGAAGAGGCGTGCCAATAAAATAGCTGGGATTAAAAGTTGAAATTAAATGAGAGTAAAAAAATAATAAAATCTTTGGGTGGATGAGGGAATTGACTAAATTGTTATTTTAGCGAAAAAGATAAGTTTGCTTTACTTTTTTGATTACTGACTAAAAATAGCTCGTACATTCACTCTGCAAATGACAAAGAACACGATTTCCTGTATATTGTCTTCATAATACTTTTAACACAAGATACATTGTCATTTCTTGTCAGAATTGTATTGTATTTATTACCATCATCAACATACCATTTTAAATGTATGACATCACAAAATTGTACGTATAAAGGAGTTTTAAAAATTCGTCACAACTAAAATTAACTTGATTATAATAAATATAAAGAATACCTCAATTCTGTAAATACAACTCTTCGAACTTACTAAAATCTATACACAATATTGTGCATATACATACGCAATATACACTGCACACAAACACAATAGGCCCCTATTACTCTTTTAAAAATCGAGAATTATCATCACGTCATGCAATTATCATCTTTTTTTAAAAACTTGACGTACTTCATAGTTTCCATCATGACTTGAATGGATTGCATTGGTTCAGTGGGCTGTGCTAGATGACTGGGATATCCTTGACTTGAATGCAGTCAAGTCAAGGGAGATTACCTCATAATGACGTCACCGTTATCACGTCATACCTCGCAAGGTAGATCGCTAATCCATGACGTCACATTAGGCATGCATGTGTAGGAAGTCTACTTAAAAAAACAGCTTCATTTAGAGCCGGTTGTACGAATCTTGGTTAAATGTTAATCCTCTAAACTGTTAGTTAATGCACGAAATTAGCATGCGTAACCAAAGGTGATAACAGGTTAATTTGCTAACTATAGCTTGATACACTAACAATCAATCAGTGAGTAAAACCGGACCTTGGAAAATTTAATTATATTCTCGTGCGCATGTGATACATTATTTCTGTTGGATAAATCGCTTTACAAAATACAAAAAAATTGCGTATAAAATATGTAGTATTTGCAAATTTGCAGATGGAGTATACTCAATTATTAATGTACCAGGCATAATAGTGGGAATAGGTTTATTGGTCGGTTTTGTGCACTGATCTCTTCATAGTGATCAGTGGTTTTGTGAGGCCAATACATTATGAAATAGGTTATTAAACTGGTTTCAAAATGAATATATAAATAATAACCATCTCGCCCCGTCTGTTTCATCGACGACCATACAATATTTCCACCCCTTCTATTACCATGCAGCATAAAGGGTATAAATAGATCGGTATATGACCTTTCTAGTTTTAGGGGACTTTTACCATAACCTACTTTTACATGGAACCTCCACGTTTTCATACACAATTTTATATGATTGTATAATTTTGTATAATCGTATTCACGTATAATCTCAACACATCGTAAGACGTAAGGACAATTGTGCACTTTTTGAATTATATGTCACAATAATTAGGTGTGAAATCAAGAGAGGCCAGGTGAGGACTAACGCAAGCCTGTCACTCTAATTATACAAGATCTCCTTGCAGTCCTTGACCATGTCAGAGTACTTTGTGTCATTTATAGCCCATCGGGAATAATCCCTCTCCTCATTCCTCCCTCCTCGCTCCCCTCGCCTAGAGTGTTACACAGTGACACACACGAACATATGTCACCGCCATTGGCGTGGGTTCGAGTCCCGCATAAGGCATGGGTTTTTGTAAACGCCCTTCACCTATCATCACTTCATCATCCGCTCATTCGTACCCCCGTATAACCTATAGCTGTTGGTGGAGTCGTTAAGTAACATTTAAAAAAAATACATATGTGACTTCAAGATTATTGTAATAGAAGATAATGGATAACTTTTTTTTATTAACATCGAAACTTGATACAAAATCTTTGATGGATGAAAGCAGGATTGTTTGGACTGGGCATCACAAGGGCGATCTTATACCACCACCATTTTAATTAAATAAAAAAAAACTTTGACACGAGGACAGCGCTGTCTGTGACCGTACTTTTTCGCTCTTCTGAACTCTTCAGCTTCAATTGATGTGAAAAAATACATTACAATTCCTCTATTCAAAACGACTGACCCGATCTATGGAAAACTTTGGAGTATGTGTATCATTTTTGTGGTACTTAACTTCTGTAGACATTTGAATATATTTGAAGAAAATATAGTTTAGCAATTTTTTTCTCGGGGTTATTCTTATAGGAATTTCAAAAATATTTCTTCTTAAGAGTGGTCTATTCGTAGCGTCTCAAAACTATAATAACGAACTTTAGAGCGCGAACAAAAAAAACATACTCTCGTTTTCTCAAGTACAAAAAAATTATTCTTCGCTTCACTCATCCGAAAATGCTGCTCCTAGAATGCATCAGATGAAACTTATATCTGATATAAATAACGATGATGATCTGCAAATGAAACAAGATCTTGTAGATTTGCTTCTCCCGAGAGTTTATCTCAAGTCAGCACGTTACAACAATTGACAGTGGTGCAAGTCTTACACTGAAACTGAAACAAACGCTTGTCAGCAATGAACGATCTGCAACAACTATATCTATGTCAGAGATATTTTCATCTACTGTATGGCTCAATGTGTATTTGTCTTCTAAAAATATGAGATTTCGATGAATTTCAAGTCCATTACCTTCTCTGTTGGCCTACCTTAGAACGGTTGTTTAAACATGATTTGATATTTATTCAGCACTCGTTTTAGATATTACAGTAGAATATTTGTATAATTCTCAATTCATAATTGATACAATATTTTGGAACAGTTTATCATAGTTAATGGTTACGTTACGTCTACGTTAAAGCGCATCATTATTACCACGATATTCCCAAAATTATCGTAAAAAAATTCGCCATAAAGAGTCCTGACGAAATACATTAATTTTTTTAAATGTCTCCAGTATTATTGACTATTTCTACACAGTTTCACTCTTATTTTTGTATGCCTACTCTTCGGTCTTCCAACCTAATACCATAACTGTAATAAATATTGACCAACGAGATAGTCTTTAATCTCTTGTGCAGTCCTTGATCGATCTGCAAGACAGAAAGCTCAATCGAGTCGACCGATTAGGGTGTATACCCGGGTGTATACCGTGTCAGGACGTAATGACCGTGATCCGAGTGTTTATGTGGTTGTGCACGGAATCACCCGAACACCAGGGTGAAAATGACGTCATACACAAGTGGGAACCATGACCAATCACTGATCTCTGCCACCAGTGCACTAACGCATTATGCACTACCTTCGAACGTAATGTATAAAGAAAAAACGAAAGGTTCCGAGTGACGGTTCCACCTATCCCACGCCACTAGCGCGTGGGTGTTTCGCGTCTTCTTTCGTGGATAAAAGTGTGCATTAATATTATATATATATATATATATATATATATATATATATATATATATATATATATATATATATATATATATATATATATATATATATATATATATATATATATATATATATATATAGGTCTATTATATATTTATATATCTATAGAAACTTTTTGTAATTGTAGTATATAACAACTACAGAAAAATGCTATTTTAGAGTTTCAAAATGATTTCAAAAGTTTAAATCTGTCTCGGAAATAACCACGAAATTTATTTGCTTACTTCCCTTGTTTTTATAATTTATAATTATCTCACCTGAATAAGCTAGTGGTGTTACGGTATAATTGAATGATCATGGAAATCATTTGATGGGAAAGTAAAATACGGTACATCTATATGACAAGGATGGCTTCGATTTAATACACCCCCAAGCTATGTCGAACCAATCTACTAGAATCAATAGACTATACCTTTTAATGACATGCCATAATCACTTCATATTCTAGGATAATTGTAATGCCTGTAGGAGTATTTTACGAAAATTATTTTCTTTCTGTAGCCTAGTTAAAAAAAAATATATATAAAACCATTGAAGACTATATTCAAGTTATAATTAAATTTTGGTTTTTTACTCAAAAAAACTTTCTGGTGTGGTAAGATCGCCCTTGCGGCGACCCGTCCAAACGATCCTACTTCCATCTAAATAATTTTGTATTAGGCTTTGATATTATTTTTTAAAAAATCATGTTTTCATTTTTAACATGGTCCTTCAGCTGCTTGCTAAAAACATATACGCGTCCGAACGAGATGGTGCGTTGTAAAGATACTTCATAACATCCTGTACGTGTTTCATAACGTGTCGTAACTATTTACCTCCATGAAGTCTGTCATACGTCACAGTAATAAACTCACACATATATAGCAAGTAAAAATATAATATTCTATAATATTATGATAATGAATAAGGCCGTATTTATATCACAGCATATTTGCATGTCTGACCTACTCTACTATCAGCTATAACAAACGACTCACTGGGCGTACCTATTCAAGTCTAAAGGAAGGACTTGGGCAGTATTTTATCATTCAAATATGATACAAGTAATATCGCCAAAAAATACTGCTTGTTTGATTCATTTGGTGCTACACACTTCACCTACTGAGTGCCGAGAGCGAATTTCCCGGCAGCGAGAATTTGTCTGCAAGTCGATTTTTTAATGGGACTAAAAGTGACCAATGGGAACGCTACGATTTGTGACGTCATGACTCAGTTGCTATGATATGATAAAGTAGCGTTCTGCAAGTATATGTCGTTGTGGAAGCATAGTTGGCTCTTGTTCTGAGTGTCCAGGGTTCGACTCCCGACGTTGTTACTTTTTTTTTAGCAAAATAAGTATCAAATGTTGACTCCAGAGCAGGGTTATGGTTTAGGTTAATTTTTTGTTTCAGTTCGACCACAGAAACAAAACTATATCTACACAAATGATGAGATTCTTAACTATTGTTTTTAGTCCCTTTTAAAAACCGACTTGCAGAAAAATGTTCGCTTCCCGGCAACTGATGGCTCGATCGCCAGTCTTTTCGGTCATGGTGCTCCACGATTCGGTCATGGTGCTACATGATTCGATCATGGTGCATCACGATTCGGTCATGGTGCTCCACGATTCGATCATGGTACTACACGATTCGATCATGGTGCTCCACGATTCGGTCATGGTGCTGGCGGTATTTTGTGTTGGTTTTAGCGAGACGCAATGTACTGATGACTAAGATCTATTGGCGTCGGTGAATGATGAATGAGATTATATGAGCATGAGATGGTATTTACTGCTGATGGAATATGTACTAGTATCTACGAAAGAATTGGTTCCATGGCAACCCTATTGCTGGTAGCGCACAGATGTTTTCCCCGTTATTCTTTCTTGGATAAAATACTCCACATTGAATGAATAAAGTGATGGCTTTCTTATTGCCAAATCTTGTTAGACATATACCTTCTACGTCTCATTAGATTCCAGTGTTTGAAATTGGTTTAGAAGAATTATGCCGCAAATGATTCCGGCCGTTACATACCAGTACAAGCAGATCATAAAATGACTTGAACGGGTAATTATAGTCAACTTGCCGTAGGTTTCATGAAAGTGTTTTGTGAAACCTTACAAGGTTTGCACTTGAATATAGTGTCAAAGTCATGTCAATTGATTGTTTTATTTTGGTATTATTTTGTTTTCATAATAGAATGTAATTGTGTAAACAAGCTGTATTTTCAGAAGTTACCTATAAGGAATATATATATATTTATATATATATATATATATATATTTCGAATCAAGACTCTCAAAATGAACTAAATGTCGACGCGCCGTAAAACCCATGTTCCACTCGATCTTTATTTTTTTCCTCATGCACATACATGCACTATGATACCGATTCTATCGATATTATCATTTAAGAAATATAATCCAGAGATATTCATGGCCATTCCCAGAGTGACCCTTCTCGGTGACCCCTTGATTGTCATTGATTTCTTGCCGGTGTAAAAACCGTCGTAATGGCAGGAAGAGGTCAATATCTCGTCGCAAAGATTGTATAAGCATCACATGGGGCGGTGTCCCTGACTAGGAACACGTCAGTTTCAGACGCAAGCGGAACTTCTTGCACTCCAAATAATACTGTGGCTCATTCAACTAATGTACTGCTGTAGAAAATGACCAAGTCGGGCAAGTTCATATCCTTCATTGAACCATGACATTTTGTATCTGTCCTTCCATTTCCCAATGGCATCATTTCATCGTTTCATTATCACACGCTCATTCGTACACCTATTTAACTTGGCTTTTTAGTGGGGTCCAGTAGTCGAATTGGAAAATTAATATTTTGTGGGGAGGGGAGGGGGGGTTGGGGTTAGCTCGAGTCATATATATATACCCTGGGGGGAGGGGGGGGGGGGGGGGGCAGACCCCGTGAATACACATGACCACGTGAATAATAAAATGTCTAGATTTTTACATTATTGTATTTCTGAGTTTTGGTATCGTTAGTCATTTCCATTCACTTATTAGTTATTAGTGCCTATCAAACTATACGTTGATCTGAACTGTGAATATGTATAATAACATACAGTAACACGAAACATACAGTAACATGAAAGTATAAGAATGGTTTCGTCTGAATAAAAATCAATATACTATCATATAAGAGGAAAATCTATTTGTAGGTAAAGCGTTATGTGAAAACACATATTATAATTATGAAAATAGTACACTTGCGGTCACATAATGTTTTAGTAGATTATGCGTGGAGTGCGTGTGCATATTGTCTTCTAGTTTTAGTGCGTATATAATGTCGGTATATTTTATTCGCGATGCATTTTAATGTGTCTTGATCAACCACTTCATGTGACAGCAGATGTACTATAGATCAAGAACAATCCAGTCATTCTTAGGAACGTGATGGTGGACATAAAATGAAAGAAAGTAATAATAATACATAAGGTAATACTAACTTATGTCGTGTATGAATACTGATTGACCAATTTTTAGATGAGACGATAACAAAAGTATATGAGGAATATGCTTTATTACTAATTGATATTATGTAGAAAACGTTTGATACTTCAATCGTAAACATTAAAATTAACTCATTAATTTGAGAAAGTTCCAAGACACTTTGTCTTCATCTCACCCAAGAGCTACAGTAAGTGGTTTAATCACAGTTCTAATTATGCTACCAACGTAACAAGGCGACAGGAAGTGAAAGTCTGAAGTCCTGAAACCTGTGTTTCTCATTCAATACTTGCAGATGTCCCGTAATACAGATAGTAATAGCTTGCAATGCTAAGTCTCGTGCATGTCTATTACAAAACAATTGTTCAGTGGGTAAGGGGGAGGGGGAGGGAATTTAGAGGTTTCTTGTAGTATTGTTTTGATATTTTCAAAACAATTTGCAACCCTAGACAGGCGACTGGTTCATAATATTCTCCTTTTCTAAAATCAACGTCAATGCAAATAATCTATATTCATGTAAATAATTTAATAACTTGGTCAAATTTTACATTTAATATATGATTATATATGTGTACTATATGCATATCTAAGAACTGATAAAGAAATGAACAAATACACAAAATGGAATGGAAAAATATAATTACCTTTTGCTGACCATTACACCTTGTATGACGAAGCGTGAAATAACTATAGCTTTTCAAATATAGGTGTAAGAGCATGAACCAAAAGTAAAAGTCTTTTTTTACCTAACTAAACCATTCAACTATTGATATTGCATGGGATGTAATAGGTATCAGACGTAAAGAAAATCGACTTCTACATGTATGTACCAAAAAAATAGTAATACTGCACTCGTAAATATGATAAAATAGTAGGAAAATAGTATTAAAATAGTTTTACATGTGTTGATTTAATTCCATGAACTTATTGGCACAACTATTTTTTTGTTTAGTTACTTTCACGTAGAAATGTTAATAGTAAAAACCGATCATATGTTGAGTTGTAGTAGAATGACCATTCGTATCGTGTGAAAAGTTATTTCTTAAATTAGGTTAATTAATAATTAAAAACTAGCTCTTAAGTTTGACCCTACAGTTCGATGTGAGAAGTTTTTTAAAATTATTCTAATTAAAAATTAAAATTCATCTCGAAGTTGGTTTCTGACTGTTGTCGTTGGGTGTTTCAGCACGGGGTCGGGGTGGAGTTCGTCCGCGTCCTGCCGGAGTCGCACCCGCCCTCCCTCAGCAACGTGTTCTCCGAGTGCTCGCCGAACGACGACGTGGTAAGTCAACACCACGCACACGCACACACGCACACGCACAGCAGGAGGGTGATAATGACTCAGTCCTGCTAATTAAAACGATCATGTCGTCGAAGTAATAGCACATTTTCAGTCACACCCCCCTAGATTCTAGAATCGCAGCCCTGAATGTTTTCATTTATTCATATTGGGTTCAACGACGCATGCATTGTACTGATAACTACAATCTATTGGCGTCGGTGAATGATGTATAAGATGATGAGGTGAAAGGTTATTTTATTAGGTGTTTAACCGTGTTTTGGATAGTGAGAAGAAAAGGGTTGTGGCTTGTTATTACTTGGAGGAACCATGTCAGTATTAATGACAGAGGGAAACCACGACAAATCTGTCAGGATGTGGTCGACCATGGCGGGAATCGAGCGCCGGTCTCCTGAATGACGGTTCAGCATACTGGTCCACCGCCGTATAGTTAGTTAGCATTCAAGCTAAAAATCAATCTTTCCATTTGGTTGGTTTGTTTCGTAGACTATTCTCATGAAGGAAATAGTAGATGCAATTTAATAATATATTATATTGTAATATTAGACTACTATATGAAACGTGATGACAGCTGTATACATATATACACCTTGAGAACCACCTTTTATATTCATTACTCATTCTCAATAATTTCTTCTATAATAAAGAAGGCCTTGTTTTAATCGTTTTCCATTAATTGGTGACACTTGTTGCTTGGATTTAATAGGTTTTCTTAATAGCTTCAAAACGATGTGTAAAAATGTCATTATATAATTTTTTATATCCAAACGTCTGATTGGATTTTATTGAAAGTTCGAAATGATCTGTATCATCATTATATTGAGATTTGGTGAAAATTTGAATTTTTTCGAAAGACATTTTTTGTACGAAAATTCTTCTTTTGCTTTTTTTTGTCATTATATAATATTTTATATCAAAACGACTGGTTGGATTCCAATAATTACCTTGACTCTAATCGTTTGTTTATTATCTATATTCTATTTTAAAGAAATGAATAAAAAAATCTCGGAATGATTAATAAATCTGTATAGCAATAAAATAATAAACTTGTGAAATAACTAGCTTCTTGAGAACGTTGCCAGTAGTTTGAAATTATGGCACGTTTCAAGTTCTAACAGCTATTTTTTGTAGAATTCCCATGCACATGTATCGAACGTTTCTAATATATTTCCGATACTCGTATAAAAAACAGATGTTCTTCATCAATTTTTTTATACTAAATTAGTTGAATCAAAATATTTATTTGTCAGAAGCACTTTTCGAAATATGTTATTTAAAAAAAAAAAGCATTTTCCACCTTGTATATGTACAGTACATGTTATGAATAGTTTGACGTTTGCTTAGAAGTCATAGATGTTCTGTATCAATCCATATTTTTGACACTAGATTAGTCAAAACTAGATTATTATAACTAGATTATCAAAATATGTTTATTTGTCAGAAGTATTTTCAATTTTACATCGTCTGAATATCTTGTACTAAAGTGTTTCATGCAGCAAGACGTTTGCTTAGAAGTCATAGGTCCTATAAGTACACATGAATCGTTTCAAGAGATCCACAGCGAAACGCCCAAGCGTCAATACTAAAGGATACTACTGCAACTATATGTCTTGAACTTTCCAATGATCGCCTAGTTTCAATTCACAAGGTCGTTCGTTGCTTCAAGTTGTATTTCGCTTAGTTGTTATCATATATTATTTCACCATTATTTGGAATGAAATATTTAATAGATGTTTAATTTGGAAATATAAGTAAGAAA
Source organism: Brachyptera putata (assembly GCA_907164805.1). Lineage (NCBI taxonomy): Eukaryota > Metazoa > Arthropoda > Insecta > Plecoptera > Taeniopterygidae > Brachyptera > Brachyptera putata. The sequence goes on along the minus strand of OU015464.1, from coordinate 26,321,503 downwards.
TATAAGTTACGCAAGCGATTAGATGTAGTTTGGAAATTTGGGTCAATAATAATTAAAAACTAAAATAATTTCAAGTTCTCCAATAGTTTTAATGTGGCCATCCCGTATTCTTGTGTTCATGTTTTGCTTGTGAACAAAATGTAGGGAATATTTTACATTGCCAATAATTAATAATGGATGGTAATAAGTTATTATTATGAAATCTGTATATAAGAAAGTGATGAAAAAATAAATAGCGTGAATCACCATTTTGTCCACTATGATTGGTTACTGCCATTCTTCTCAAAATAACTTGTTCGATCAATAGCTATAGTTGGTTGATCTTTATCATGCCGATCCTAGATAAAACAATTTTTAAAACAATACTCTTTTTTAATCATGGTCAGTAAAAACATGTATTGCAACATTTTTTTCATTTTTTTCCATCAATATGGAAATAAAAATTCCACATTGTTTCCACAAAGTATTAGAGTATTAGAAAGTAGCAGGCGACTCACGACCGCATAATTTTCAAAATAGCGTTTTCTTATACATTTTGTTTCTGAAAAAATAATATATATATATATATATATATATATATATATATATATATATATATATATATATATATATAATTTTTATATATATATTATTAGGTCTATACTATATGTTTACTACAGTATGTATATGTAGTATATATATATATATATACATATATATATATATATATATATATATATATATATATATATATATATATATATATATATATATATATATGTAAATATATACTACAGTACATTTTTTTTTATAAAATATAATGTGTACTGACATCGGCGTGCTTTTACATCACGAGCTCTAAAGTCTATCGACAATTTATTGAATGTTTTTAGTAAGCACATAACTATTTTATAGTTTCACTTTCATTATCAGTATTAGATTCAAACGTTACCGGTAATTTGTTACATTGTTAAAATGTTTAATCTATTATTTATTTATTCTATCTCAGTTATGCATGCTATTTTTCTCGAGTCTTTGAGTCTTTTGAATACGTCGTCCAACGTGGCGGTCGTATAGCGTTGTATACTTGTTATTATAGGCCTAATCCATAATTCCAAGATTAAATGAATTGTGGTGTTTTACGGCGCGTCAACGACGACGTTGTTCACGCTTCATCAGACTGAAAGGGCTATTCACTAACTCTGCTACACTGACCTATAAACTATTCATAAAATGAAACTTGAATATTCTTGGATACTTGAATATACTGAAACTTCAAACTTCAAGTCGGAAGAAGATACAGAAAATTCGTACATTTTGCTTATCATATAACTTGGTAGTCGATATGGAAAAAAGATCTTATTGTTGAAAAATAACCACCATAAAAATTTTAAAGTATAGTAATTTTAAAAAATAACATTATTTTGAGGAGATCGACGGTGCGTTTTCTTTGAATTCTTCTAGCTGTAAAAATAGTAAACTTGCTCTTTTTACCTTTTATTAGAATATTCTCTTCGCTCGGATTAAATGCGACGTGTTTGACAATGGTAACTGTTTCAACGTATTGTTAAACAATAAAGGTCAAACAAGGGGGGGGGGGGGGGGGGGCAATCTACCGTCTTGGTTGGCCAACAGAACGTGACTATTTTGATTGCTGCTCACTCTATTCTGTTAGCATCTACTCATCCGTATACCATTCACCTTTCTTCTGCCCCACGAGCTTCAAAGATTCATCATCATGTATACATATTTATATTGCTTAACGACCCCACCAACAGCTAGGTAATATATGGGGGGGGGGGGGGGCGATTGGGTGTGACATTGTAACGATGGAGTGATGAAAGGTGAAAAGACATTCAAAGCCCATACCTTCAACACAACACTGAAACTGGATTTTAATAAATGATGGCGATATTTATTTCCCCAATCTCAGAGATAACTAGAAATCATCATCTCATTTTCACATTGTTTTTTGTCCTTCAGAGACCAAAACTCATGACGTAGGCATTACCGATTCTGTGTACAAAAGGAATCGAGTAGTGTCTACGTCACGACTTGAAGAAAGGGCCGGATCCTGAAGGACTAATAAATTAATCATAATTTCTGAAATTGAGATGATGATTTCTAATTATCTCTAAAATCCAGGAAATAAATATCGTAATTTGTAATTAAAATCTAGTTTCAGGGTTGTGATGTCCTTCAAGTTTTCTAAGCCACGGAAGCAGCATATACTAAACTTCTACTGAAGCGTTACAAAATGCTTTTCACACTTCTAAACGTTTACATTCCGCAATTTTCCACTCCTCTTCAAATCTTTTGTATCCAGCGGATAGACGATCAGTTATCTAGATTTATGTTATCTATGGATTTGTGGTATTCGATGTATGAACGATACTGATAACACGTGGCATTGTACAATTCACTTGAAGATGGAGTAATAAAGATTCAGTCTGCCAGTTGCCCCAAGTCTTAAGTCGGATCCATTGTAATAAATAATATAATAAACGAAAACGAGCATTTTAGGATTGTATTTATGTTCTCTCTACCAATAACTAATAAATAATCGTTCCATTTTTACTTATTTCGGTTGTTAACCTATGTTTTATACTGTATTGCATTATACTCTATACAGTCAAACATCGTCTTTTCCAATTGCATCATACTTTTTAAAGTGGCGATAAAATTCGTTGAATTACTAAAAACTGTTATGGGTGGGACGTATTGATATTAAATATATTTTTCCAGTAAACGAAGTAATCGTGGGAATGGAAAAAAATCTGCAGAGATCATAAATAATATTCAAGAGGTAATAAGATAAATAAGATACAGCTTCCCATTTATAAAAATGATATTAGAAAATAGATATAACATGAAATAATCTTCGGTAGATCCATGCAGGATTATGTGTACTAAACTGCTCCAGGAACGTATCTCAAGTCGGGCAAGGGTTCGAGTCCCGCCAAAGGCATGAGTTTATCACAACAGTATTCAACTATCGTATAACATCCGTTCATTCGAGTAAGCTATAGCTATTGTTGGGGGTGACATGTCGAAGGAACTGGTCTGATATAGGTCATGACGAGGTTAATGGGTTATTGATAGGAAGGCTTGGCTGTTTTTTTTTTTTACGAAATACAGGATTTCATCTTGTTTCGTGGCGTTGCTTTCTTAAATGTATTTATACAATTTTGAAGAAATAAACAATTATATCAACGTAGTTTGGTAAAATTTTCACTTTGTAGCTAACATCGTTTAAAATTTAAAGGTTTAAATTTCGTCTTTGCCATCCACCCAATGTATTTTTCTTCACTGATATTGACAAACCCTATTGCATATCGTTAGATGTTAAGCCGACATCCTTGCCAGCAATGTGTACGGCTGCCAAACATTCCGCATTAACTGTTGTGTGTGTGGCGTTAGTCACAGTCGGGCACTGCAATGCAGGCACCACGGGCACAGACGTCTCCCGCACTCAGCGACGCCAAGAACGACGCCGGGCGACGCCGGCCTTGCTAGTCGAACCCAAACAAGAGACGTCGTTTAATTACAGCGCGGAATGCGCGGAAGATTATTGCACCAATATGATAGGTTGTTTGGGGGTGCGAATGAGCGGATGATGGATGAATGATGTTGATGGAATTCAACAAATGTAATAAGAAATCAGAATGCCCCAAAACTATGCCGTCAGCTTTAAACATTTAATGGTTATATTTGTAGTTATGTTCGTAGAAAATCTTCTTTTGTGGTTCTTCTGTTTACTGCTCACTCATTTCCCCATTTCCGTAATACTTCTCAGTGGTGATGGTTAAAATATTGAATTTTTTTAGTATGAAAGGTATAAAGGATTGATTTTTGCAAATTCGGAACCAAATTTTGATTACGTTATCCAATTACGTTATACAAGCTTTTACAGTCGTATGTGTGTAATGGCATATTTGGGAACAACTCAAAAGCGAGTCGAATTCGAACTTCAAGCAACGAAAACGGAGGAGTAAAAATTCGAGCAAAAATTAAATTCTGAATATTTTACTAAACTGGTGACTCTTTTCTTCACGAAAACAACATTTAATCATCTTCTATCTTTTTAACTGTAAATGTGTTTCGTCAGAACATTTTCGGGAGAAAATGGTTGATAACTCACAATATGGCCGAGTCGGAACGAACAATTGAAGAGAAGGAAGGCGGAGTAAATTGTATGATCAGCTGTCTTCACTCTTAAATACACATCATAAAAAATAGTGTTATTGCTGTTCTTATATGCAGGAACTCAATTTGACCTTGAACATTATATTACTAATGGTTAGTCAGTTTGTACATAGGCCTACTATGATCGTTTGTGAACGTGTGATAAGAGCGGCAGGAATGATACAGAATGTGTTGCCAGGTTCAAGTGTCTTCATAGGCGTGTGAGCTCTCACGTCGTGATCTCCCACGACTGTAGTTTTCGAAAAAAAATCTTTCTCAATAAAGGAAATCACAACCCTGAAAGTGGGTTTAAATGAATTAGGACGGCATTCATTCCCCTAATTTCAGAAAAAAACTAAAAATCATCGTCTCAATTAAAAAAATTCTGATTAATTTTTTGGTTCTTCTGCAGAGACTATGAGTCATGATGTAGGCATTACCGATTTTATATAAAAACATAAACAGAATCGATCGAGTAATGTATTAAGAAAAAGTGCTGGGTCCTGGAGGACAAATAAATAAATTATAAGTTTAGAAATTGAGATGCATTATTTCTAGTTTTCTCTAGAATTAGGAAAATGAATATCGTCATCATTTATTGAAATCTAGTTTCAGGATTATTATGTCCCTTAAGAAATATTAAATGGTTTGATAAAGTACATCTATAATGAACTCGGCGCTTGATCGACCACGCGAACGTCTGCCTTTAATACCTATTCAATATTACCTATTTTACTACCAAAATAACAACAGAAAATCCGATTAATTGGATAATTAAATGTGTACTAAAAGTATAATTATACAACATTTGAAGACTTGAAGTAGGTTTATAGCTATCGTAATTGCCTGAAAATAAATATTACAATGATTCGAGTTCGCTGCCCTGTATTAGAAAGTCTAGTTAGTCTTATTCTGTGAGTTAGTGAAGGCTAATTTCGTTGGTAACCATGGTAGTAACAAAACTTGACTGCTAGTCAGCTGTGCCATTGAGTTTGTTTAGTGGATTGGCTATGCCGATGCTGGTAACGCGGCTGGTAACTCACTCTTGGGCCTTCAAAAATACATGCAATCTACTACCGATGTGAAGTGCATATTTGCCGCCCCGGTGGCTAAGTCAATTATCGCTAGCGGTAGTAACTGAAGCGGTAGTAACTGAGTAACTGAACGGTAGTCACCGTTGGGCGTGGGTTCTAGTCCCGTATAAGGCATGGGGTTTTGTAAACGTCCTTTCATCTATCATCTCTTCATCGTTTCATTATCATCCGCTCATTCGTACCCCCGTACAACCTAGCTGTTGGTGGGGTTAAACAACATTAAAAAAAAAAGTGAAGTGCATAATATTCAGAGATATTTCAATGCGTGCTTCGATGCTTAGATAGGTTAAGGATTATAATATTAGGGTTAGATAATATATGTTTTCTATTCTAGCGATTTTCAGGATATCTGCAACAATTCACTCTAACAGTTAAGCTATAATCTCGAAAAATGGCGGGCTAAAGACCAGCAGACAGTAAAGACCACCTGACCCTAAAACCCAACAGGCACTAAACACCGTAAGACAATAATGACAGTCTGGCCCTAAAACCCATCAGGTCCTAAATAAACACCGTCAGACCCTACAGACAAGCAGGCCCTAAAGATATGAAGACCCTAAAGACAAGCATGTCCTAAAGACCAGCAGACAATAAAGACAGTCTGGCCCTAAAACCCATCAGTTCCTAAACACCGTCAGGCCCTAAATAAACACCGTCAGGCCCTAAATAAACACCGTCAGACCCTATAGACAAGCAGGCCCTGAAGATATGAAGGCCCAGAGCCATGACAAGACGCAATATCTACAGGCCCACGTCACGTCACGACTAGACGAAAGAAAAATACTTCACCAAATTAAAACTATTCGTGATGCACGTTACTTCTCGAATAATGGCAACCATCTTCACTGATTTCTTTCTCACTCAACAATCTTTCTCTTTCTCTTGGACCGTGTGAATGTTGCACTTTTGTTAAGGGGAAGTGTCGTCATCCTCCATCGACTTTATATTAGAAATAAAAATAAATCATCATCGTTCAATCACGTATTTAAAGCTAACTTATACAGTGACACCTTCTTTATCTATATTGTGTTAACGAAGCACCGTGGTGAAGATCTCTTGGCCCGAGTGAATTGTACAAATCATAGTAAGGTGGTGGGAAAATGAGATGAAAGGTTATTTTATTAGGTGTTTTGGATAGTGGGAAGGGAGCCCATCTATTCACTAGAACGACATAGGGAAACCACGAAAAATCTCGTGCCAGAATGGTCCAGATCGACTGTGGCGGGAATCGAACCCTACTCTCCAGCGATACCCACATAAACTTATATTCATATGCCAAAACTAGTTAGAAATTAGTTGGACATCATATTGGAATTTATGTTAGTATGAAAGTACAGTGATTGTGTAAAGGAGGGCACGAGTTAATCTAGATAAGAGGATTGGATAATGTAGTTGTGGCTACGAAGGTTCAAAGCAATGTCGTGACTCGCATGAACTGTCAAGATAATTTATTCACGCAGAATATTTGTTATGATGAAAAACGTCTCTTTTAATTAAAATTGTTCAATTTATTTCACACTTACAGAATTGATTCATTCATTTCTACTAATAGCCTATAGGGTTTTCATAGAGGATTTTGTGTCTACAAATGAGATGCAATTAATTCTAGACTTCACTCGAATAGAATGTTCTTACATATTAGTAAGTTGTAAAATAGCTCGATTATCTGTAGTTGTACTGAGACGGGTAGACCAGTGGTTGGCACGCTGAAGGGCCGGGTTCGATTCGCGCTGTGGTGGTCGTTCATCGTGACAGATGTTTTGCATGGTATCTCTCTGTACTTGAGATGAATGCTGAGATGGTTCCGTGATAACATGCCATGACCCGTTTTCTTCCCACTATCAAAAAATAAATAACATTCCATCCTCCCATCACTTGATTCATCATTCACCGACTCCGAGAGTCAATAGATAGTCAATATATATATATATATATATATATATATATATATATATATATATATATATATATATATATATATATATATATATATATATATATATATATATATGTGTGTGTGTGTGTTTATATATATGGAAAAAAGTATAGAAAACTATAGTATGGAAAACATATTGCATTCGGTGGGTGCAGCTACTGCAGCAATATTTTCACTCTGTTTTTCAGTTGATGCTGTTTCTGCATACATTATACACCAATAACGTTGTTCCTGTTTTTCGTCAGTGGTGCATATCACGTTAAGCCGCAAGCATTTGTACTGACATGAAGTCTTTTAAAAGTGTTTGAGAGTTCAATTAATTTATTTTACTCGTGTATACACGTTTACACGCCTTTTTTTTCCATCTGACGTACAGTAGTTTATCTATGCTTTCATCTGGAACTAATTGCAAGCATAAGCTTTTATTGGTGCATGATTGAAAATAGTGCCATAAACCATTCCACCTACATTTGTTCAGTATTTAGAACAAACACGCACTGTTCACTTACCGGTATATTTATGTTGAGAATTTCTGAAATAATAACGAGATTGATGTCTTACCAAAATATCAGATGATTAAGAATATTTAACTAATCCTGAAACTTCCCACATAATCTGTGAATTCGTATTATTCACACGCATGCTACGCAAACATACACAAAATCATTTGATACTTGATGTATATAGGCCTACATTTTACACGTACATGTGATAGGGTAAATATAAATACATTTACATAAACGTAGATTTTACATTGTACATGAACATTTATATTCATATACCGGTATTATTTTTTCAAATATAAATTTTGAACTTGATTAGACGTGTGGATAGCGGGATGAGACAGGGGATAGCGAAATAAAATAACCCTTCAACTCATCTTTCCAACATCTCACTGGTTTTTCACCGACGTCAATAGATCAGGGGAATGACAATTTTCCAGGCTAGGTTTAGAGGTTAGGCTATATTGAAACAGTCTAAAAAAGCAAGTTTCAATAAGTTATAACCTGGAATGGAAAATTATCCGCCACTCCCAATAGATCTTATAATGGTCAATATAGAGGGCGCGCTAAACCCGCGTATAAGTAAATATAGATGAACGATGTGTAAAATTAGGAGAAAAGCTATATCCGCAAGTCGCAAGTGGTGGTCTATGTTAAATGTTGTGACTAAGATGGGTGGTCCAGTAGCTAGCACGCTGAACCGTCATTCACGATACCGTAATACGATTCACGCCATGGTTGATCATCATGACTGAATTTCTTTCCTGGTTTCATCTCATTTCCAATCACCTCATTCATCATTCACCGACGCCTACAGATCTCCGAACTTGACATTTGTATTTATTTTGTTCCAGACAATCACGTGCGACTGCGAAGCGATGCCGTTGCTCCAGCTGAAGGCCTTCCGACAGAAAGGCGAGAGAGTCGAGGTGTCACATTATCGTGTCAATGTGAACCGTTTCCGAGCGCGCCTCAGCATTGCCTGTGCCACGGACAAGCTGCTGGCTGACGTCAAATGCGACGGCTGGCCAGAGGTATACGATGTTGCGCCCTAAGGACCGATAATTATTAATGTTTGATGAATTTGAGTGGAGGAAGCCTTCTTTTATCAGGAATAGAATCTAAATAACAGTGTTGGAAAAAAGATATGCTTGATTGGAAGAAGTCGTTATCTCTCAGTAATAAAATATATTTATATATATAACCATGTTGTATTACCTATGCTATACATTGAAGTGTGGTCGGGGAGAAGCTTTTATCTATCAGGAATAGAATCTATATAACAGCTGAGTTGAATATATATATATATATATATATATATATATATATATATATATATATATATATATATATCCTATTAGTTTGAACTCCCAACAAAACGATGTGTGATGGATTTTCCGCGTGTTCCAGATCAAAGGTTCGCTTGCACCTGTAGGTGCTATCAATAACAACTTTTGCATGATGAATGTTTCACTTGTTCCAGATCAAAGTGTCGCTAGCACCTGTAGGCGCTATCAAGAACAACTTGGACGAGCAGGAGCTGCAGGACGTGATCACCGACATTGTGGTGATAGCGCTCAGGAACATGATGGTGCACCTGAACCTGGGTCAGTATGCCACGTGTCCTCGTCTGGAGCGTCCTGTGGCAGGACCCGCCCCACACATCCTGCCAGTACATTACGACAGCATGGTGAGATCAACCGACAAATACCCTTTATTAGATCAGTGAGAACGTCCATTTCGTTTGTAAGTGGAAAAATCAGGGTTCGTTTTTATGTTTTTCACTTTTTTTGTGCGGTATATACAGATCATAGCAAAGTAACCAATCAACTTGAAACTTTTACTGGACTTTGATGTCAGATCAAATAGTACCATACTATTTTTGAACAAATTCGGTTCGACGGTATTTTCTGGAAAAAATTGGAATGGTTAGTAAATCCTTGTAAGAATAGCGTTTGGTGAAATATATTAATTTCATAATTTAGTCTGGGGATACTGCTCATTAATTGTCCTAATGCATGTGTACCAAGTTGATACCAAGTTGATACCAAGGTATGATGTTAGCCTAGACATTCTTTCAGAGGATTTGAATTACTTTTCTGAAATTTTCGATTTTTTTTCAATTATTTATTAAACATATTAGTTCTCAACTTATAATCATTGTTGTATGAAATAATATGAATTCCTTGTGACTGTATATATATACAGGCCCACTCTCGACTAATTTTGCCTATATAATAGATTTTAACTAGTAATTAGTTGTTGTAAACTTGTGGAAGGTGTGGTTCCTCACCTATTTCCCATTCTTATCAATGATATGCCTATCATCATACTATGTGATATGGTAACAAAGCCGTATGATAATAACTTCACATATAAGCTTTGCTAATTTATGTACTTTCGATTACCTTATTTACATTCACATTTACTTGATTTACGTTCAATGAGTAATACACAATCTACCTAATAATAATTTATTTATATACTCAATAGATAAAATCATTTGATTTATTTAGTGGATATAGACCATGAAGGAAGATATGCCATGAAACCAGTGTTGAAACATTCCATTCAGTCAACATATGGTAATTCTCCCAAATAACACTGAACAGTTGAGAATTTTCAAACACAAACTTTGAAATCTACTTATGAAACATTTTTATGGAACATTATTTAACGTTTTTATTTCATTTAGATGATGAAAAAATGTGTTCCGTGTCCACACTAATGGGTATGAGTGATGCCTATTTGGAAAAAATTACCACAATGTTGAAAATGATTTGTTTAATTACAATCGTATTATATTGGCCACAATATTCAATAAACATACTCATAAATAATCAACTGGCTGCTCGACAAGCTCAGTATGTTCAGACATTGTAATTAATAGTGATTCACGTGCTCAGTTCACTTTTTAAAGATACCAGTTTTCAGTGCGTTTTATCTCCATACTAGAGTCGTTGATACCAAAGAAGGTAATAATTAATCGAGTGCCTTGGATTTAATACAAGTGTTTTTATTACAGTTACAAGGGTCACACAATAATTCGTCCATTCCATCAAAGACTGCAAATAAAAGGCTTCTGGTGAAAGTGATAAAAGCCAACGGCCTTGGAGCAAAGAAAGGTCAGTTGTCTTTGGCCACTACTATTACTTTCTCATTGCATAATTTAGGTTCTAGTATTATTGAATATACGAATAGAAGTTGTGAACTAATTTCATTCCGTTTAGTCTGTCAAGTGTTCCTATCAATTAAGTTGCCATGTACCATTATGAATCTGCCTCTGTTATTTAATTTAAAATCTCGCTATGGCCGCTATATTCAAATATACAAAGCATACAATATGCAATAACAAAACATTACGAGGACAATTTTTAAAGAAAGAATTCAATGTTCTGAGTAGCCCACGCATTTTATTCTGGCTGCTATAATTATTGTTGTAACTACAGCATAGCTATTATGAACATGACAACTCAAGTTGCTTATTAGTTAACTGTCATATTTCACTTCTATTTTTTATATTATGGAACACTCCACGAATTTCAATACTTGTACAGCTGTGTTCTTCTGTAAATCCATGTGTGCCAGTCTTTTTTTTTTACAAGACTGAATATAATTATTTAATTATTTGTAAAATATGTTCAGTATACACTTTTCAACAACAATTGTTAGACCACAATTTCATTTCTATAGTGTGAGAATATGCAGTATATGGATTTTTTTCTGGAAAATACATAATCTGTAAAGATGCTTTGATAACCTTTCTTCACTGCCATTATGCGAGCGTTTCTTTATAATTTTATACAATGGAAACCATTGGCAATAATGTTGCTAAAGTGTTGTTATGTCACACATTTTGTTGCAAGAGACAGACAATAATGCCAACCCTTTGGTAATAACTAATGAGTGATCACTTATCACGATCTCTCTGAGTTCATATCAGTTGTGATATTTGTGAGACTTCCAAGTAACTTGTTTGTTACTGCTATAATACCTAATTCTTACTTGTTTGATACTTGTTTAATTGTATAATTAAAATATAAGAAACAACCATTCAATTCATCCAACATTAACTATATTAATTGATAGTTCACATACTACAATTAGAAAACATCTACGCTTTCATGGACTCACAACAGTTTTAAGTTAACTAGTATTCTAGTCTTGGTCTGCATGAGTTTTAGTTCGCACGTGTTGGGAAATGTCTTGCTACACACTTGATTCATAGCTGCTTGAAACTTCGACATCAGTGCAAATTGGTGTCATAGTCTTCATAACTATCCTGCCAAAACTATTCGAAATATTCCAACTTATCTGATTGGTTCTTTTTACTTCGTCCTAACGAAATGGAACTGAACTAAACCGAAGTATAGGACAAGCTCGAGACAGAATCTGAAATTAAGACATTTTATGGACCGAGTGATCTATTTTCTATATTCGAATTCAAGAATTAAGACCAGGAATAGGACTAAAACAGAATTACTAAAAAGTGTTGTGGTTCCACCTTCACACTAAAGTAGAATATTACAGTGCGTCTTAAATGCTTGACAATATCCAAGGAATTGGAAACAAAGAAGCTGAGTAGAAGGAAATTGAGAAAAAATATTAGTAAACATTCGATATATATCATAACAAACAGTATAACAATATCCCTCCATTGCTCAGTCAGCTATAAGGCACTGATTTAGAAACTGGAGTCACCGTTGGGCTTGGGTTCGAGTCCCCCATAAGGCATGGGTTTTTGTAAACGTCCTTTCATCTATCATCAGTTCATAGTTTCATTCTCACCTGCCCATTCGTACATCCGTACAACCTAGCTGTTGGTGGGGTCGTTAAGCAAACAATAATCACCCTCGACAATAAAATGTAAACAATTAATAATAATAATTTCACGAATTGCACATTCAATGATTGTGTATTTTGAAGACCATATCAACTTATCTATAACGTTAACTTACTTGCGTATTTATCACGTACTTATTTGTTGTGTTTCAGGTTGCACCGAACCTTATTGTGTGATTGAGCTGGATGATCCTCCTCAGAAGAATCAGACTTCAGTGAAGAAAGAAACCAACTGCCCCGTGTGGGACGAACATTTCCTATTGTAAGTACCACTCTACTTGATACAAAACTTGATACAAAACTTGATACAAAACTTGATACAAAATCATCGTTCTACAATTAAGGCTAAGGATGAGAGTTGGGATAGTTTGGACGGGGCACCATGCACAAGGGCGATCGTATCACTGCAAAGAATAATTAAAATAAGATTACTCCCGTAATGAAATTAAATATAATATTGAAAGTGATCATTTTGTATAGGAGGGAAAATGAAAAAAAATCCACAGATGTATATTCAAATAGTTTAAAGTCAGATTTTTCACCTCAAAATATACTCCTAAATAAAGAAAGAAAGAAATATAATCATTTTGTATATGCAGTTATCGAATTATGAAGTTAAATGGTTACATATGCTATAACAATACATCAACATTCATAAGTAGAACACATATGTAGGAGAAAATATTCACTAGCAGTTTTATCCAAAATGAAATTCGAATTTTCGGATTCAGGGACCAATATAAATTTTGATGAGCATTAATTAAATGACAAATAAAAAAATATGAATTTTCATGAACATCCTAGCCAATATTCATCTTCAAAAAACAAACATATTTTGCCAAACCTACTTCAGAACGTTCTTAAAACCATGTTAACCTAGTTCAACGTATTTATTCTGTTGGTTTCAGTGACCTGAGTCCCTACACAGCAGAAGTTCTGTTCGAGATCTACGACCGAGCCAGCAAGTCGAACAACAAGTTCCTCGGTCTGGGTATCGTCAGCGTGGAGGAACTGCTCGTCAACCCTCATCAGAGACAGATCATCTCGCTGCAGTCGCGGCCCTACGAGACAGACGAGGTGTCGGGCACACTCACCGTCGAGGTACAAACTCGGACATTTGTTAACTGTACTAATAATCAACTGTACTAACACTCGACCTGAAAATCAACTACTGTACGAATAACCAATTGTAGTAAAAACCAACTGACAAAAACTTATATTTCTGGAGCAAATTGGACAGACGTAAAAGTAAGGGGTTGGCTCCTCCACTTTACAAATCGATACCTCCCATCAAATGTTATAATGGTTTTTTATTTGGTGGGTAAGGTTTGTGTCAAATGAAATTTCTGAAGGGGAGAAGGCAAACCTTCCACTTCAACTCCTGTACAACTTCTGTTGAACTTCTGTTGAACTTCTGTTGAACTTCTTGATTTCTCAAGAAGTGGAAGTTTGGGTTGGTTTTTACTTTTTAGTACATTCGATTCTAAGGACAGTTGGTTCTTAGGACAGTCGAGTTTTATAACAGTTGTTCGACGCTCTCCCCACAAGCATAACGAACAGATGTTTCATCCCCGTAATGAGACATTCACTGTTTTTCATAAATAAATCTATAATCCGACCTTTCACATAATATTAAACCATTAATTAATTATTCCTCACATATTATATTGATTTTTACTCAATACTTTAATGAGGAAAACATTAAAAAAATACAATCATTTTAGTCGATTGAAGTGAAGTATACACATTACGCCAATTCATCCAGAATAAAAGAGATAAAAAATCCTATTTTGCTTGTAGGCATAGTCATGAGAAGTGGTGGGGTATACCTAAAATACAAAAGTAAATGTATTGCTTATCACAGACAATAATTTAATTTCAATTAGACTTGGTTTCAAAATTTGAAACATGATCCGTTATCGGAAATATCACAATTTCGTTTGCTCCTTAATAATGCGTTATGGCCGCATATTATTCCTGCTCCACGATAGCTTTACCGGATCCGAAAACGAGAATTTTCCAGTAATGAGATTTTAATTGGATCTATGTTGGGAAAAAGTTCATTCCTAAAGATGCTGAAAATAATTGAACTTGGAACAAAACCTAGCCACCCTACTAGAATTAATATTTTTGTCATAATTATTTCATAATTCCTAATCACGTAGTATTATTGAAATTCTCAATACAGAAGGAAAGAAAAGATACAAAAGGAAATGAAAATGTAAACTAATAATCAATTCAGTATAAGATTAATAACGTGTATATATATATACAAAGTATACATTTCGTTTCTCCAGAATACATCTCTCGTCCCGTACTCACAAGAACCTAATTCTGGTTTCAGTTCTCCTTCATCAACGATATTCCTGCCGCCGATGCCGTCAGCACGCCGTACAAGATGAAGGAAACGCTACGGACGGTCTCACCCTCGGGTGGGGTGATCACGACCACGAGGACAACGTTCGCACATAATGGTAAGAGGACCGAACACAGTTTGTGTGTTATGAGGGTGGTAAGATTTTCCTTGTGGTGCCCCGTTCAAACGATCCTACCTTTCATCCATAGCCTTAATTGGGCAACAATGATTTTGTATCAAGTATCGATGTCATTAAAAAAAAGTGCTGTAGATTAATCAGAACCAATATTTTTGGAACCAATATTAATTATCGACTTCGAAACCTTGATGTACGCCATTGTTGTCCAATTAGGGCTAAGGATGAGTTGGTATGCCGGTTTAAAAGCGGCACCGCTTGGTTGTTTCAAAACTTTGAAGCAACTTTGTTACCAAATATAAATAATTATGAATATACTATTATAGATTAAGAATAATGAAATTGGACGTCACTACTGCGTTGTTTGTAACCATACTGGATAAAAATATGTAAGTTCCCAAATTATCCCAAACACATTTATTTTCATAATATAGACCTACAAACCATTTGTGTGAAATATCCAGAAGCAAGATGTAGAAGTTTCATTATATCAAGGTATTTAGTGTAATTTAATGTACATTGGTAGTATATTGTAGGCATGTAGGCTTATAATATATTGACCCTCACTCATAATTTCTTGTGCATGTCTGGTAAAGCAGTAAACCTAAACCAACTGCAATCTGAAATTTAAATTAATACAAAGTATGCCGCATGTTTTCTAGCGGATTCGACTATAATTGGTACTGTAGGAAAAAATATGACAAATTCAGAATAGCATACATGCAGGTCGTTCCATTATTCAGTATTGAATTGGTACGTTATTGTATGGTCAGAATATTGCAGATAATTGAGGACGATATGACAAATGATATTTTATCGAGAATTGGAACATATCCAACAAATTGGTGTGGCTAAGGCAAGAGCTAATTTCTATATTGGATGGTACCGAAATTTTGGAAATATGAGCTCAATTTCTCATGTTCAGACGAAATGACAAATGGCGGCGGGATCGTGACCGACTCGGCCCTAAGAGACCTGGAAATGCGCAGAGCCGGCGGCGTCCCACAGACCAACAAGAGCACTTTGATCATTCACAGCGTTCAAAGAGTGAGTACCTGACTTACGCCACTGTTCCTAGTTTTAGTGGTTTACTTTTGTGCTAGTTGACTCAGTTTCGCATCGTTTTCGCCCCAGCCCCTCCGCTTGATTTTAAACACATTCAGACGTTCTGGTTTGGTCGACACTGGTTTGAGAAACAATTTTTTATTGACATGTGACAATGTAAAATGAGATATAATAGGAACTGAATGAAGACAGTATTGGAGTAAAATGGATATAGGTCAACTGTACTAAAAATGAACTTCTAAAATCGACTGAGTCAAAAATCGACCAAATGTACAAAAAAAAAAATGACCCAAACTTCTATTTATTGAGCTATCTATATAGAAGTAAAAGTGGGGGGGTTAGCTCCTCCCCTTCATAAATTGTTACCACCCATTAAATATTTTATATTTTATTCAGTGATGGTCAAGGTTACGTGGGTGAAGGTTGTGTCAACTCAAATTTTGGAATGGAGGAGCTAAAGCTTGCACTTCAACCACTTTACAGGTTGCTTAAGAAGTCAAAATTTAAGTCAGTTGGTTTTAAGTACAGTTGAGTTTTAGGACAGTTGGTTATTTGAAAAGTCGAGTTTTAGCACAGTTGTTTTTCAGTACAGTTGGTACCTTCCCGCGTAAAACTTCTGGAGTAAGATGAATCTGTTCGGTACAGGCTCAAGCTACAGCTGCAATATACCCGGCACCTCCACCGATATTTAAATCTTAGGTGAATGCAATTCAAGTAGTGGTTAGCTCTGTTTGGTGATTCGATCCAATACATACAATATTGAAACCACATTTTACGAAAAATGAAAATGTGTTAATAGCATCAATTATTAGGACTTATTAAGGAAAAAAAAATAGCGTTTTGCCCAAGGGTAACGTCAGATTAATCCGCTAATTATCGCTTAATCCAACAATTTATTTTTCTGAGAACTGAATAATTTCATCATTGAATCATTTTGAAACATTTTATTTCAATATACCCCTTCCCCCCTAAAAATATATATTTATTCTAATTTTTTAACATGATTTATACACTCGTAGTCTTAAGCGAAGTGAAATCTTAATCACAGACAACTTTATTCAGTTTTTAACTTTCAAATTGTATGTAAATATATGATGATGATGAGGTTGGATCATTAGAAGAACACAAAACACAGTTCATAATTGAAAATATATTTTAATTCGAATAATAAATACATACACAAACATACGTACACACTTTACAGCTAATACTATTATTCATAAACTTATTAACAGCGTACAGAGGATATACAGTACATAATTATAAAACATTATATTATATTACTTTCATCACTTAATTAAGTATTAATACATTTTAAATACAATACAATACAAAGATCGTTAGGTTTCTATTCAAAATGCAAAATACTGATTTTTAATTTTATCTACATATTAATTAACTAATTGATAATGCAACTTAAGTTGTGAAGACCAGTGCTTATTAAGATCAGTCGAGTTAGCAGTCGATCTCACAACCTCCTAGATTATTGAACTATCTTCTGAAAAAGGCACCAAAGACGATATTTAGTACTTCTATCATAGTATATCGCCGAACATATACTTGAAAGAGGTTACAGTCAATAATCACGAAACCGAATCGGTACCGAAACGGTGGAGTAAATCTCCCTATTTTTTGGGTGAATACTGGCTTGTGATTGGACAATTGGCAAAATCGTATCGGACGACAAGAAAATATCGGAACTGGAAACTGCTTTATTGTTAAAATATATTTGATCATGAAATGGTGACGATAATGACGTGAATAAACTTGAGGGTACTGTACACGTGCGCGGTCACATTACAATGGTTTCTATCGAAATTGATAATAAAAATTCGAATGAAATTACTCATATTGTATTACTATTGTTTTAAAACACTGTACGTCAAGTACTTATGTCAAGAGTCGGATTCAAAAGTTTTTCGTGAAAAAAACAATTTAGTTCAATCTCATATTTCAAACGCAAATCTGTTGTTTCGCATCAGACAGTAGGCCTACATCGTGTGCTAGCTTTATTGCGTATAATCTGAGTGAATTTTCGTGAGAATGCATTTGAATGTGGTTTCATCGACCACTTTATGGTGGTACCTCAGTACGCATGCTCCAAGTATCGTGAAACGGCATGTTTATCCTTGTTTAGTAAATAAAAACATAATCGAAAGCCAGATTCGTGGCTCATCAGAGCTAGGTTGGTCTAATTCTAATTTAGTTTGAAAATCAGATTATAATGACAAAGTTCTTCTCCACTTCGGTTATTGATTCATTCACTTGATTTCCTTGTATCGTATTTGCTACCGAATTGGTTATATTTCTCTTCCCAGAAATCCATACGTTTCTTCTCTCTATCGCACTTCATTGAGATGTCATCGCCGATTGACAAGTACGACAGTTTGTTTTCAACTGTGGCAGGTTCCCACTTTACAGGCAAGCTTTTGTCAGACTCTGGCGTAGGGGTCCTGAAAAATAGATCGATATTACGTTAGATTCCTGAGACGACTGGACCAGGGGCTAGCATGCTTAATCGGCATTCAGGTGACCGGGGTTCGATTCCAGATATCATCCGTAGCGAGTTTGCAGGGTGTTGAAGAAATTCATTTTTACTATCTTTTTCTAATTTCGCGAACTGTTCGCGAAATGTGAAGTGAAGTAGCAATTTCGCATGTAAAAATCACTCACGTTTTATTGTAACTATATTTTTGTGCAGCGTGGGCCTATATTGATCTGGTATTTATGCAAGCCTGTAAATGTATAAACTACATGCTGACTCACCCATGTTTGGCAAAGTTTGTGAGCAACTTCACAACTGAGTTCAGTATCTTCATTTCCATAGATTCTGGAGGAAGGTCATGCTTCAGCATTTGATGTGTGAAAAGGTAGCCTAGAATGTCACCATGACTTGCACCTGTTGTATCAAACAAAATACATTTCATTTCACTATCAATTACTAGTTAATTATGAAGTTCACTAATATCTATAATAATATTTTACTATGCAAGTACGCGTTCAATTATTCTTTATTCATAATCTCTGCTCGATTATTTGGTCATGCATAAAGACACAAAATGATATGTATACAAATGAATTGAGTACGGTTATAGGCCCAAGTAGGATCAGAATAAGAATCGTAGCAATTACAGATAAATTTGTAATTTAAAGAATAAATATTAATAAAATGTTTGGACTTGGATAAAGAAAAGTTGATGAATTAGGCCTCTTCAGTTTATTAAGTTATTCAAGTTGAGACTATAATTTGATGCTTCTATTTTGGACTATAATGTGGAATCAGAATCAGAAGTTCGTTATCTGTTCATCTAAAAATTATTCTAGTCCCAACCGAGCCATGGCCGTGAAGAAATTGGATACCTTTGGTCAGTAATTTCTCGAGCAATTGATTTTCATTGAAAATTAGAAAAAACGGATCCATATTCTCATTATACTGATCACCATATAAAGAAAATGAAAGTATTTCGTGCTATTGTCGTCTTCTTACCAGGCACTCCTTTGACGTTCATGAACTTCTTGAACAGTCCGAGTGATCCTGCGAACCCGAACTCGTAGAAATAGGTCGGGCAGGTCGAGTGTTCAACAATCCTTCTCAAGGTTCGTGAAACGCCGAGAGAGAAGTAAACGTCCGTGCCCATCTGAAAAAACAAATAACAAATCAGACTCGAGACATTTTATTTTTATTAATTACCAAATTATAGATAATACACAAGGGTGTGCTTTTCATTCGAAACGGCATGGGTGATAAATGTCATGTGTCATAATATGTCATATAACTATTCTTGTTATATTGATTGGTTATATGGAAGAGCAGAACATTTTTAGTATACTAAAATTCTAAATATCGTAACTTTTTTGTATTCTCCAACAAAAAATAAAAACGATTTGATTTGAAAATATGAGATACAACATATATGCCATATGTTGAACAAACGCAAATCTAATAAAATATTCGAACAAAACTCAGCATTTCCATGGAATTATTTTCTTATAAAATGAGTAAGAAACTGTGAATGTTTCCCATTTTAATAAGACGGATCAATTTAGTCGAACCTTTTGATTTATTGTTGGTTTATGTATCTATTAAAACGACCAGAGAACTGGAAGTTTAGTCTACTCATACAATACTTTATACCATTCTCCTCACGCCACATATATTCATTTTTTTCTTGTTTTCTTACCAAATTTTCAAATAAATCCAACAAAAAGGCTGTATGATCATTGAACCATCTCAAGAACCCCTTCAACCGTTTCACATCGACCTAATCGTGATCCACAAAGAATATATATTAATCTAATTACCCTGCTGTAATCTACCAAGTTCTTCTCATCGAGTGGTCCTTCACCGAAATAGAACTTCCTGATCTCATCTGCCAACTCTCTGGACCTATCCGTGTGTCGCTCCAGGTTCAGATCAAGGGGCATGATGATACACTTCTCAAACTCCTCGTCCAGGCTAGACCACAGATTGGGGTCGTTCAGAAGATCTGGAATCGGAGGAGAATACAGTCTTATTCAATTGCTTTCTAATCGCACTTCGTAGCTCAGTCAACTAAGGCAATCCTAATCCAGGCTAGTCCACAGATTGGTGTCGTTCAGAAGATATAGAATCGGAGTAAACAATACTCTTATTCAATTGCTTTTCAACCACTATCCGTAGCTCAGTCAACCAAGGCAATCCTCGCCCAGACTATTCCACAGATTGGTGTCGTTCAAAAGAAATAGAATCGGAGGAAAGAACAGTCTTATTTCATTGCGTTATAACCACTCTCCGTGGCTGATGATGATTATTGTTTGCCCTCACCAACAGCTAGGGTATAGGGCGGTATACGGATGAGCAGGTCATAATGAAACTATGAAGTGATGATAGGTGAAAGGACGCTTACAAGAACCCATGTCTTATGAAGGACTCGAACCCACGCCCAACTTCACTTTTTCAACGTGACTTCAGTTTTTAGACGGAGCAACGGAGGGAGGTCAACTAGCTAGCCGTATAGCTCAGTCAACTTGGGCCCAGATTTATCAAAACTGAAGTCACTGTTGGACACTCTCCTGATTCCTGAATAAGGCATATTTTTTTGTAACTTCTACTATACAGGAGATGTATAATTAGTGTTAACAAGTCAAGTCCTTACTTCTGCACATCAGGAGACCGTCCTGATTCGAGAGTCCTGTGATGTAAGGTACATGCTGGAACTCTCCAGCGTTCAACATGTTGATCGGTGTGTCCGGAAGGAACACTTCTTCTCCTGGAGGCGGGTTCTTCTCCATTGTTGGGAGAAACGGAAATACCTCCCCTTTCTTGTTTCCCTGGAAACGGATAAAAGATATATCTCTCGATCAGTCATATAAGATGTTAATACAGCACTTGTTCGCGTAGATTTCTTATAATTGATTAATTGTAGGTCTCTTACTTCAAAATAAATATTATTTCACTTTTTCAAAAAATATTTTCATTCCATTTCATATAGTCAAGTATTATATAAAATTATTTACCGCTTTTGTGAGAACTTTGTTTTGAATTTTTGCTATATCAATTGCTGGTACTTTTGATAAATAATCGACCAGTTCGTGGGGATTATCTGTTTTACAACCAAATAATTCTCCCATGATGAACGCTCTCGAGGTAGACGTAGACGTCGTCATGAACGCGTAAGGGTTGAGGACAGACCCGCTGAGGGCAACGGCCCGTTCGAACAAACCTGCAACAGACAAACAAACAAATTGTGACTTTTGTCAGGAGCAACACAAACAAAATTTCAACGCGATTGATTTTTAATTCAGTGTTAAAGGACATCACAACCTTGAATTGACATTTGAAAGAAAACTGTGTCGATATTTATTTCCCTTATTTAAGAAAAAAAAGAAATCATCCTCTCAAATCAGAAAATGTAATTTATTTATTCATCCTCCAGGTCTCGGCCTTCGTTTAAAGAAAACACGCCATAGGCCTACATAAACTTGTAAATGCAATGTTTAAAGATTACTATCCTCATAAACAGTATGAGCAATTAAATATACAATATACCTAAGCCTACATTCATCTAATAATGAAAGATTTTTTTTTTAATTTTTCGTAAATTGAACGTACCTTTGGACATCGGTGAAAGGAGATGATAGTTGACGCTACTGCCGCCAGCGCTGTCTCCACATAATGTTACATTGTTTGGATCGCCTCCAAAACTCTGGATGTTTTCTTTGACCCACCGCAATGCGAACACTTGATCCTTGAGTCCCGCATTGCCGCTGATACCAGCGTCTTCCATGCTGAGGAAACCTGGACATCGGAACATCGGACACTGAATACGGGAATCTTACCGCCACTTCCACTTATGCGAATTATAAAGTTGTTTAATAAAACTGTCTTCCAATAAGGAAAAAACTCGCTGTTCATGAGGTTAATATTTTATTTCAAAATATAAAACTTTTATTGAAATGGGCAGAGAAATCTTACAACCTGCCAGATTCTATAGCCAACTTTAAAAAAAACAAGCTCCAAATGTTCCTCAAATGCTTGATTGCTATTTGCAGCATTCAGTAACTCTACAGTATTGTTAATTGTGGAACCGTGCTCAGTTTTTTCTCTGTCGTTTTGACGACTCAAAATGAATCTAAAATAGAGAAAGTCTGAAATTGAAGTTCCTATTTACCTATTAATCCCAATCGGTAATTGATAGTAACTAAGATCACATCTTCTCTGATGAAGAAATCGGGTCCATATATGTCGGCGTTTCCGTGGCCCATTGTGAACGTGCCCCCTGGTATCCACACGATGACTGGTTTCAAAGGTTTTCCAGCCGCTTCTGGTAACTTGGGCGTGTGAATGTTGAGGAATAGACAGTCTTCATCGCCTGTCATCTTTTGCGTGTACAAATCTCGCTGAGGACAAACGTTGCCCTCGACAGTCGCGTCTCGAACCCCGGACCATCCCTCCGCTGGCTGTGGAGCCTGAGACACATACATTTTCCAATTGTATTTGTTCTTTATTATATATAAATATTCATTAAGGCGAGCCCACCCAGAAAAATGTATCGAATATTTTGTTATTTTGTGATGTATCAAGGTTAAAATAGTTTATTAAAAATTTGAATGAAAAAAAGTATAAAATTCCGAGAAAATGTTGGAAAAACTAGTTGAAAAATACGTTAAACTGTTACGTACACGAAAACCAGTAGATAGTTAGCATCAAGATGACAATTGATAAATTGGTAGGGTAAACCTTCCTCTATCAGTTAAGCTGTTTTTCATCAGCATACCTAAAGCCGTTTTGATAGAAATAAGTAGTTTCGGTATTACCTTGATTTACGAAAAAAAATGCGTAACTTTCCCTGGTCTTGTGTGCCAAACGCATGCGGTTGATCTGTTTGTATTTAGCTTATCCCAAATTAACTTCTTTTACGAATACATCGATACCACGTACGATTATAAGTATTCAAATAAAGCAATCAAATGGTGTATACGCGAGATCCATGTTTTGCGACCATTTTCAGTGTCAAAAAGCATAAATTATCGTAGTGGCTTTCCGGATGAACGTATTATTGTGAAACTGCTGCACACCATTCATGGAAGTACCTTCTAAAATACGGTCGATTTATAATAAACATTCACAATATTTTCAAAAATAATCACGATCACCCTGGTGGGAACTTTTTTCCCTCTGGTGACTGGCCGTGGACTATTTCACATGGTTGCCGTTCGACACATAAAGTCGAAAGAGCAATAATCTTTTTTAAATCATTTTCAAATTCATTTTTCAAATGAAAAATTAATCAAGTAGAAAAAACACACAATATAATAATGAATCCTACATGAATGATCGATGAAAAAATTATGGTAGAAAATAATGAGAGAGTAGACTATTAGTAAATACAGTAATATGAAAATAATATAAAAATTATACAATAATGATGAATAATTATGCTATGAATGTCTGTATAAATGGTTTTTCAGAAGTTATGAAGTTTTTTTGACATCCTTTTAAATTTTAAACAATTGAACCCTCGGAATATTTCTGTATCAACTTACTCGGAATCGTAGTGAGCCGACCGGAGGTTTCGCGTATGGAACACCGCGGAACGTGAAATAATCGCCGCCGTATTTACTTGTCATCTTCTTCCCTCTCAACCTACCCTGCACCACCTGAACTGTCACCGAATCGGAAGACATTGCCCTCCGGAATTGCTGGAACACTCGAAACGACGCCATTGTTGTTAATTGTGAACTAACTAACTAGCTAGTTAGATACTCGTGGTCGGCGTTCTACTCGGCTAATGAAGCAGGTTTCCAACAGCGCCGGGTATTTATATGATTATACAATTGATAGTTCGACTGACAATTTGTTTCGTAGTAGATCATCCGATGGTTATCTTTTATCGCGACAAGTGTGTGGGATTTTTTCCAAGGACGTTGGAAGCATTATGTTTCTGATTCGTTATTTTAATGACAACATATATCAGCAACAGTATGTTTAAACACAGTAGTAAATATAATATAAATCATTTAAAGTATGTCTGGTAATAATAATCAAATGAAGTATAAGTAATAATGTCATAACTGTAAAAATGGTGTTTCAT
Organism: Brachyptera putata; assembly: GCA_907164805.1. Lineage (NCBI taxonomy): Eukaryota > Metazoa > Arthropoda > Insecta > Plecoptera > Taeniopterygidae > Brachyptera > Brachyptera putata. The sequence goes on along the minus strand of OU015464.1, from coordinate 26,296,834 downwards.
GTTTTACTTCCGTTCCTGGTCTCCCCTACTTGCTAATTGACACGGATTTCGATTGTGAACAAATTCAAATCCAATCAGCCATTGTTATCACATTTATTATCAAAAGTATGTTTTAAAAAAATGATATTTTTTATGAATTAATTCCGCTAAATTATTATCAGGTGAAATCCAGCTCGAGGTCTCTGAGTTTTGTTAACATTTACAGAACTTCTGAGAACTGAGATAATATAGAGGGTTACCATTCGATCGAGATTGATTGCAAATAATATTTAAGTATAACTATATCGAAAATATCGAATCGAAAAAATCACAATTGATAACTGAAGGCTGAGAGTCCACTGCACTATGTCTCTCTGAGCGAGTGAAGGAAGGCTCGAGCTTTTCACACACAATAACAAATTTCCTGATTCAGTGATTCAGTGATTTTTTTTTTTTTTTTACAATTTATCAAATCAAGTAATAAATTATCAGATATTCCTGTTTGATATCGAACTGAATTCTTTAAATACCGAATCAATTCCTTTTTTCTGCTTCTTTTACTCTTTCTATATTCACAAATTTACTACTATTTTTCAGACGGTCCGCACTCAAGACCTTGTCTTATGCGGGCTTCTTGTATCTGCTTCTGTAGATTATAATTTCATTCAAAATTCAATTCAAGACTATAACAAAGTAAAAAATTAATAAGAAATATAACAATTAATATTTATTATTACATGCATCACAATACGTACAATATAGGCCTACACCACAATATATTAACATTGTGTGTGTGTGTGTGTGTGCTATAAAGAAAACTTTTGCTGTTCTCAGAACGTTATATGGAGAGGTAAATTAATGGGAACACATAATTGTCATCATTGTCATTTGGTTGATCAAATTCCATGACCCCTAACAGGGGCTATCGGTGCTTTAGTTACTGTCTCTGGACTTCTTAGCTGATTTCATCAATATTCAAATTGATCACAAATATCGAAATCGAACGGCAATAACCCTTTTGATAATTCATTGATTCATGAGAGTCGATTTAACGAAATAACAGTTTTCTGGTAATAATTTCTGAACGCTATGAGGTATCAAAATTATAATATTGGAAGAACACTGATATTTTCAATGTCTTGAAAATGTTGTGATACAAAATTATTAATCTTATATTAATATTATATCTTATATAATCACATTTTAGCCTATATACATCATATCATATTATATATAATTATTATCATATATTAATATTTTATTATTAATATTATTTTCTAATATTTTCACAGGCATATATATAAAAAAAAATAAAAAAAAATAGCTGTAGGCCCTATATGTGAAAATTATGCGATATAAGTTGTATAGTTTTTATTTATACCGTCATGAAGGTATTAATATTATATCTGTTTCCCTCACAATAAATTTCAATATTCTCATACCTTTCGAAGGAATCATCTTAAAACTGATATTTCGCTGAATCGATTCCCTTGAAGCACGTTCTTAGCGGCAACAAGTCAATCATGCCATCAAACCATGTACCAGGCTCTACTTGAAGAACAATATACTGCTGATAACAAATGACTGATTGTCATGTTCAAGTGATACTTGTTTTGCTTTTTACTAATCGAGTGTTGTTTTTCCCGCCTTTTCCCGCGTGTTCACGCATAGCAACCACAAATGAGAGAGATTGTGAAGGTGAGTCGATGTTATTAGCTTCGTCTGCTTTACCATCCATGATTTAGACGATGGTTTCGCTCTTTCCTTTTAGTGGTATTATTGTTTTAGCAGACGGCGTAAGCACCCAGTTTTAAAATTAATATTTAAATAAAATAATAAATAAAGTAACTATCAAGTATTTAATTGGTGTATCAAGCATAGGGTTACGAAGGAGTTGATTTTTTGTTAAATTAAGATAATAAAGAAATCAAACATATGATCTCTATAAAATCTAGTAAATCTCTTGTAAAGGACTTCACAACCCTGAAACTAGATTTCAAAGAAAAGTGACGATATTTATTTTCCTAATTTCTTAGAAAACTAGAAACTCAATTTCTAAAATTATAATTTATTTATTTGTCCTCACCTGGCACTTTATCTGAGTCTTGACGTAGACATTACTCGATTCTGTTTATTTATCTATACAGAATCGGTTTGCCTACGTCATGACTCGTCGTCTCTGGAGGACAAATACATTAATTCCATTTCCTGAAATTGAGATGATTTCTCCTAATTGAGGTAATAAATATTATCATTATTCATTCTAATCTAATTTCAGGGTTGTTACGTCCCTTGAATATTTATTATCGTACGCATAGTGCTTACGCTGTTTATATAACCTTACTCGCATCCCTGGGTTTCGTTTTCAATAAATGGTCGATCCAGTTCACACGGCACATTCCAATGCTAGAGTTGGAAGCACAGTGGTTGGAAGGCTGGGGTTCCAATGCCAATGCTATAGTCTTGCAATGCTGCATTGGAGTTCAAGCCACAGCTTGTATTCTGTACGTTTTGAGTAATGTCTTAAATATTTCGCAGGGTGAGGAATTACAAACCAATAGGAGTCTGGTATTTTTGCGCCAAATATGTTGATACTAGATTCTGACATGATCCATAATATCGTGTATTACTGTCACGTTTTATTTTTACTGGATAGCTTGAAGAGATTATCAGTTATCATTAGATTGATTATTACTCATTAGTATATTATTACTAGAAGTATTATCAATTTTGTAAAAGTTGTAACTTTTTGTTTATTATCATTTCTATGTTCTTGAAATTATTATCTATACACCATATTATTATTAATACACGATATTATTATTATTATTATAGTTATGTTCTTGTAATTGAATCTGGATTTTCTCACGTTATGGTTATCGATAATCGATGGTTTCATATCGATCGACTCTGAAATACTGATCTCCTATTGGTCGCCGTTCCAAAGCTTAGCAGTCCAATGCTAGGTTTTAGAACCAAGCTCTAAAAGGTTCCAGCCCGCCAATGCCAATGTTATGTTGATTCACGCGGAAGCATTGGAAGGCTAACATCCCAACGGCGGCATTGCAATGCCTCGTGTGAACAGCATGGGGGGGCCAAATGTTTGTGTAATTGTGTGTAATGTGTGTGTAATGTGTGTTTTCCCACGCTGCGATTGTAGGTGGCACAAACGGCGTCAGGGAACTGGCACGAAGTCACTGATACTGATAAGGTACAATATTCTTTTTAATTTGTAATCAATTTACGTGGTATAGCATCAACTGCCTCTCAAACAACTCTCTCTCAAAACACACTGACTCTAACTTATACTGTCTCTAGAAAAAACTGTATCTCAGAACAACTGTCTCCCAAAAAATCTGTCTTTCGTTCGAACTGAATTTCTCCGTAATTCTTCCACAGAGTGTACATAATGGGGTGGGGGTTGCCCCTACCGGCCACCTGAAAGTTATACTAATCATCTCAAAAATACAGACATTTGCGGAGTCCCGGTTTTCATTGGTATTCCTGTTTTTCTGGATTTTCGAAAAAAAAAAAAAATCTTGGTACTTTTTTTTCAATTTAACATTGCTCTTATGGAGAGACAGTTGTTCTGAAAGACAGTTTTTCTGAGAGTCAGATTTTCAAGATTTCTTCGATTTTTTTTTCCGAGTCATTTAACATTGCTCTTATGGAGATACAGTTGTTCTGAAAGACACTTTTTCTGAGAGTCAGATTTTCAAGATTTCTTCGATATTTTCAAAATCTGACTCTCACAAAAACTGTCTTTCAGAGCAACTGTCTCTCCATAAGAGCAATGTTAAATGACTGAAAAAATATCGAAGAAATCTTGAAAATCTGACTCTCAGAAAAACTGTCTTTCAGAACAACTGTCTCTCCATAAGAGCAATGTTAAATGACTCTGAAAAAAAAAGTACCAAGATTTTTTTTTTTTTCGAAAATCCAGAAAAACAGGAATACCAATGAAAACCGGGACTCCGCAAATGTCTGTATTTTTGAGATGATTAGTATAACTTTCAGGTGGCCGGTAGGGGCAACCCCCACCCCATTATGTACACTCTGTGGAAGAATTACGGAGAAATTCAGTTCGAACGAAAGACAGATTTTTTGAGAGACAGTTGTTCTGAGATACAGTCTTTTCTAGAGACAGTATAAGTTAGAGTCAGTGTGTTTTGAGAGAGAGTTGTTTGAGAGGCAGTTGATAGCTTGCCAATTTACGTTAAGACGCATCTTTTATCATCAATTATTGCAGAAATATTTTACCATATCTTGAATGACCGCTTTTCAAACAACTTATCTCTTGTGAACACTTTCTACATAACTATTATCTCCTTTATTCGATAATAAGAAAGTATCTTGAAATTATACTAAAACGAGAGGTGTCAGTGAATAAACCTTATTAGTTATACAACCTTATTAGATTGAGATATCTGTTGAAAAATTAAATGACTGGAGAACGGTATTCAAACACTTGGTTAAAACTCATAATTATGTATAATTAATAATTCGTAATTAGTTACTTTTCAATATTCAAGTAGATTAATAATTATCGTTCATGCGTATAAGTAGCTCCCAAATAATCCAACTACTGATATGGTCGTTAAGTAACCAGCCGTCATTATGACTCTTTGAACAAATGAACATTCAAGACAACAATTGAAGAAGAATGTTTAATACACAATCACTAAATGGCACCCTTGAAAAAGTAGCAATTTTTATAATATGAAATGAAATGTGAAATGTTTATAATAACTATGTTTGTTTGTCTGTTTAGCAAGGAATGCCGGGACAAATGGTCGCTGATAATAACGCTCCCCTGGCATCCACTGACGGTAAGCATGACCGTAAGCATGACCGTATAAGCATGACCGTAAGCATGATGGTGACGGTAAACAACCGTAAGACAATTGATTGAAGGAAAAATTGCTATCTGATGATGATAAGGTTAATAAGACATAGTAACACAATATTACGGCATATATACATCTGTGATAAACAAGTAATCCATCTCAAGTAAATGAGTATCAATGAAAGATTATACTGATTATTTCTTTCAATCGGTAACACACATGCAATATTTTTATAATTTTATAGGACAACCAACAGCTAAAAATCAGTAGGAGCATATATTTTTTGGAATCGCAATGAAAACTGATTCCCCAGGAAATTGTTAAAGAAACCCTGTATTTCATCATGGACATGGCTCTGTTTTGCGTAAAGTCGCATGAGTCATTATACGTCATAAGTCAGGAGAGTCTCCCTGCTCGATCTTATAGGCCGTGACAATCTTATCAATAAAGATTCGAATCAAAAGGTTTGAAATGAGTAATGTATTTCCAATGCCATTTCTCGCCCATTGTTAATTTGTTCAACTTTTCTGGCTTCCATACTATTGCATCTGTTGAAAATACCATTCGTTTTCTGTGGATTGAAACAAAATCTGAAATGCATGCATTCTGATTGAATTCGTTCTGCATGAGTATCTGAATTTCGATTAGTCTCGGTTGCAGCATAACCACGTCACTGATGCGCCTTGGACACCTATAATGATTGTTTCATTCATTCTTTCATTCTTTCATTCTTTCATTCATTCATTCATTCGTTCGTTCGTTCGTTCGTTCGTTCGTTCGTTCGTTCGTTCGTTCGTTCGTTCGTTCTTTCGTTCTATCGTTCGTTCGTTCGTTCGTTCGTTCGTTCGTTCGTTCATTCATTCATTCATTCATTCATACATTCATAGCAGATGGTGCTGTGAACTGCATCAAACAATGCAGATAACCTATTAGTTCCTTTTTAGTTTTCTCAGTTTCATTTACACGTACAATCAGTTGTTATTTGTATTTTTCTTGTCAAATTGTTTTGTATGTAAACAAAGTATTTTATATTAATATCACTAAATTGTTAGTAAGCGAACATACCTCTTGAATTAATGACGTAGAGAGAAACAGTTGTTCCTTGCAATTCTTCCTTGCAATTTAGTTCACTTCTCGCAAAAAATTTTAAATTCCTTCAAATTTCTTCTTGTTTCGGACGTGAATATTTATATTTATAAATTTATACCATATAAAACAAAACGTTTACAAACCTCAGAGTAATGTAAAATGAAGCGCAGATGTATCGGATATAGTTTCGACGTGCGTGAATGTGTGCGTGAGTGCGACAATCTCTGTCACCGATAAGACGTAACATTTGCCAAGTACCCTTATTATTGACTTTTACAGTCTGTACTCCTATTAGATAATAGTTATCTTAAAACTAATCAGAATATAAATGAGAGTGTTTTGTGTTATCAAAAAATAAACAAGCCGGGTAAATATTGATCTTGTAATGAACGTAAATTGTATTTATTTTATTACTAGATAGAATTAAATGGTCGAGTTCAAGTTATTTGGCCATGTTAATGGAAATCTTCTAATCAAAAATTGAATCAAGAGTTGAGTGCAATACCTCTCATTTAGAACATGTTTCATTTCCATGAAAGATTAAATGAAAGTTAGGAAACTGATTAGTCAATGTGAACCAACCAGGAAACAATCGTAGATGCTCATGCAGCTTACTGTGAAATTGAAAGAAAATTGAAAATTGAGAATGCATTCGACTTATATTGAATAGTGTAAACGAACCACTCAATGATTCAGCCAAACACATTGAATGAAATGAAGAAAATAAATTATAACGAAAAAAGAACTAGATTTCAATCACTCCGTTTATTTTTTCAATTTTTATGAAACAAATTGCCGGAGAAATTATTGGATAAATACCCTATTTCAACACGACATAAGGCAGCAGTCTCCCTGCTTATCTTATGACCAGTGACAGTTGTTATCATTGTAGAGAGAGCCTCTCAACAACAGCACGCATTTTAATCAAATCAACAAGTTGGAATGATTAATACAAGTTTTCAATGCCACTTCAAGCCCATTGTTGATTTTAAAAAAAATGGCTGTCACGTTATTGTTGAAATTACTAAATCATAAACACCCACACATTGCCTATTGTGTGTCTCTTTCTCTCATTGCATTTTAGTGAATTGAACTTTATTGAATTACTGAGACGAGTGGTCGAATGGCTGAACCGGTATTCAGGAGACCGGGGCTCGATTTCCGCCGTGGTCGAATATCCTGACAGGTTTTTCATGGTTTCCCTCTGTCGTTCAGGTTAATACTGGAAATAATAAAACAACAGGCCATGACTGACTTGGTCCCACTATCCAAAAACACATAATAAAATAACCTTCCATCTTTTTGTCATCTCAATCATCATTCACTGATGCCAATAGATCTTACTAATCAGTATAGTGCGTCGTTAAATCCAATATAAATAAATAACGGTAGAATTATGTGTTTGTGTAGATCGCGGTAGAACGAGAAGGAAAAAGCGTGATTTCTTTGGCACAATCAAGAAACGTCTGAGTCGGTCGAAGAATCGCTCGAAGTCGATGGACCCTGGAGATCGAGAGGAATCTTTGGGCCGTGACACTTCGCTCAGTCGGTCCATCTCAGCAGATCGAGCACGTGACCCGTCAGCGAGCTCTACAGGTAAACAACAACGTCTTTTCAACTTCTTTTTCACTTATTTAATACATTTATGCATTTCTCGCTATTGTGACGTAGACAATATTAGTCTGTATTACATTTTTGGACTGATTTTTCATCACTATACTTTTTCAACTTGATTTTTTTGTATTCTTTTTGTCTGTATATTACATATTTTGACTTATTTTCCATCGACACTTTTTTAACTTGAGTTTGTTTTTAATCTTGTTTTGTCTGTATTACTTTTTTGACCGACTTTCATCACTAATTTTTTTCAACTCGAGTTTTTTCTCATCATTTTCATATTTCAATATTACGATATCATTTTCTAAATCGATATCTTTTCATTTATTATACGACAGTTGTATTTGTCTTTGTGATATAGTGCATGAGATACAGAATTGAATAATAAGTAGCGAGTTATCTCTCCATTTTTCGCGTTTATTTCAGAGTAGTTATCGAATGTAATTTCATCATAGCTTATGCATTATATTTGTATGCATCTTATAACTTCACTGTATAACTATAACTATAGTTTAATAATAGACATTCTAAATTGCTACCATATAACTGCTTGAAAACAACGAACAACTATAATTATTATTTAACACCTAAATTCTATTATAACACTGACTCATTGACCTCCAAGATAATATGAATTGCAAAACGTTTTTGCCTAGAGTATGGTAATAATACCATTTGAATGTGCACATTATTTCATGAATTATGCATCATATTTTGATTTATTTTATTGCTCAACTTGAACAAATGTTATTCAAGTGTCGATTCAATTTTTATATTTCCGTGGCATTGTGTCTATCTCTAGTCGGTCTGCATTGTGCATCGTTGTCCCTGCACTTTTTAATAGGCCTTCAACATTATTAGCTGGCAGTGTTGAAACAGATAACTTTATTTTTACCTAGATGAAAATACCATGGGAAAATTTAACTGAGATAAGATAGCATAAAGAGTATGCAAATATTATTTATAGATAATTGATAATGAGCAGATAAATAAGAATTATATGCTTGAATATCAACAAATGATAGATTTTTTTTCATCGTTCATTTTTTCATGTGCATCGTTGTCCCTGCACTTTTTAATAGGCCTTCAACATTATTAGCTGGCAGTGTTGTAACAGATAACTTTATTTTTACCTAGATGAAAATACCATGGGAAAATTTAACTGAGATAAGATAGCATAAAGAGTATGCAAATATTATTTATAGATAATTGATAATGAGCAGATAAATAAGAATTATATGCTTGAATATCAACAAATGATAGATTTTTTTTTTAATGTGTCAAATCCGACAATTTTAATCAATTTCATTTTGAAAACATATTACATATTTTTCTGCAACTTGCCCTCACTTCAAACAATCAATCACAATATTTTCACTGGAATCACTTCTTAGTACTTTTGACATCCAAAATAATTAAGGATCAACCTTCTAGGATTGAGAAAATTATATGAAAAATGCTAATTGTGATGTAGAATATCTCCGAATGGCAAACCAATTTACTATTGGAAACATTAGCTGTTGTCTTGGAAAATATATAAGATGTTATCTTTTTGTGTGATCAAGATGATATACCATTTTTATCTAGATGAATATAAAAGTAGCCCGAAAGTTGAATTATTTAGATAATATCTAAATAACCAGATTCACAACCCATTTCTTTATATTTAATTCAATTACCGCTATCACCCGGAGTCGGGTTCGACGCTCGAGCATGCATAAAACTGTCTTGTTTGTACCACTGCCTGCATTGATTCGAGCATGCGATGTAAGCACTGTTCTAATGTGTTTTCTGTTCACTCCGCTCGTTCTGTGTCGTCTTAACTTGGTGCTTGAACCCTGAACCCTGATAACCTGTGTCTGGTAAGTTGATGGTTCCTTAATCGATTCACTTTAACTCACTAGTGCACCACATTAATTCAATTAATTCCACAAATACAATAATGATTATATTTCCATTTAATATGTCATTTCAATTATTAGAAGAAATATGGCATATTTCTTATTTAAGTAGGGTTTCCGGAAATGAAAATCAGTGGCTACAAATAATATTTGAAAATGTTCAGACATATAGGGCCTACAAATTTTTAATTAAAATGGTAAATGGTCATCATATATAATAGAATATAACTCTATATAATATGAAGAGAGGCATTCCTGTCAGATGAGGTTGGTTTGGAAGAGTTATTATCATTAAATAATAGAGAAAAATTATCTGTTCGATAAAAACATGAATTCTACAACCTACTTCTATATTATTGTGGAACTAGTAATTAAGCTATATTCACTTTTTACTGCGTTATTGTCGGAAACAGATAGGTATATTTGACTGCCCGTTTTGTGGAGAATATGACAAAAATACTCTCTACATTTGGGGATTTATAGATGTAGGGATATTATACTGAATAAGATATCAGGATTTTCGGGAAAGTATTCATAATTAGCTACTCATTACTGGAAAATCATTAGAAATATAATTGAATTCAAAATACTTTATACAGTTCGGAGTTACCGGTATTAGAATTTTTTTCCACTTGTAAAATATTGAACCATTTTCTATTTTCAATTTCATTCAAGATATTGACGAACTGTTCAGGAAAGTGATTACTTGCGAACAATAATTCAAATATGGTATAGGCTTATGGTCTATTCCTCTGAAGCAATACAAATATATTACTATAGAATTTTAGTTCAATATTCTTAGCAATATATAGGCCTATATATATTTTTTTTAGATCAATTATGCGCATAAACTTGTAAATGTAAGGTCTTAGTTAATGCGTTATCAAACAAAAAATCTTGATGCAGGCATTCCTTACTAAATTATCTTGTGTATCCAACTTATGTTAGTGTCATTTCTACTAAATTACTTCTAATATTTTTGCTGGTTCTCCACAAATACTTTCACCATTTTTAATAATGTATTAATTATTCCGATCAAATATTATTATTTATTCTAATAATTGACGAAGAAATCTTGAAATCCAATAACAGAATGCATTATATTCAACATTCGAAAATATTTCGGAAAATTACACATTTTCCGAAAATTTTCCAAATTAAAACCTCCCGAAAATTTTACATCCCCATTCAAAACTGATTTACTAATATAATTCAGTATTATGTCATTCACTTGACTTCGTTTTATATAAAGACCGCACATATTCTTTTTGAAGTGTGAAATTTTATGAATAAACCTTTACAATTCAAACCTTACAATTTATACTATTTTTGAAATCTTCCCACTAGCAGAGACCTATACATTATGACCATAAATATGATATGACCATAAATGATTTCATATGCTCTGAAGTTGAAAATATATTTTTTAATTCTAATTTCACATCTCCAACTGTGGAGATATTGTGACGAACAATGTGTCACGTGTGCTGAGACCAATGTGTTGTGTGTAGGCTACCTGTTAGTGCCCGGAATGCGGGACGGAGAAGGCTCGACGAGGTCCAGTCTGAGCGAAATGTCGGGCATCAGCGGCGCGTCGACGCGGACCTACATCAACGAAGCGTCCACTCTAGTCCTGGAAACCGTCGAGAACGGAGTGAAAAAGTAATTACAAATTTTAAATATACCATTAATGACGGGATGGTCGAGTTGCTAAGCGAATTGAACCGTCATTCAGGAGATTGGGGTTCGATTTCCGCCATGGTCGAGGTTTCCTGGCAAAGGTTTCTCGTGGTTTCCCTCTGCTCAGGTTGATACTGGGATGATTCCTTTACAACAGGCCATGACCGACTCCTTTCCACCATCCAAAAACACATGATAAAATAATCTTTCATCTCATCATCCCATCATCTTATTTATCATTGACCGACGTCAATAGAACTTAGTCATCAGTAGGCATATATATATATATTATGAAATGTATGAATTTAACTGTCAAACTTCAGATAAATAGTTGTATGTCTGGAAGGGACTTTGGAGCTACTCGAAAGTAGTCCTCTTTGAACTTTGTTGTCTGTCAGTTCCAGTCGTATTGCTTTTTCCTCTTCACCTTCAGGTCCACCCTTTTATCTTCTCCTCGTCCAACTAGTTCTTTCCGTTTCTCAACACCTTCACGCCAGCATCCATAAACTGATTCAATTGTTGGACATCACTTGAGTGTTGAGATACAAAATTACTTGGTATATAAAGCCTGTTTCATCAGAGACCCCAGACGTCTGCTAGGAGTGTAGTATACTTCAGTTTTAAGAAAAATATCAATTGATTTTTGTTTTAATTTGTTATTGAGGAAACAAAGCTGTAAGCCAGTACAGAATTTCGGTGAAATAAGCGCAACTCGGCGTGAGATTGTCTATACGTTGCGTTCTTTTTCAATTTATCTTCAAACTTCATTCTACCACTTGTTTGTATGCTACATATTGATTCATATCAATATATCTATTAACTGCACAAACTCTGATTACTCACTTCACAAGTAATAAAACCTACCGTTTACGTGTGTATTAATAATATACTAATACTTGTTTCGATTACAGACACTATCTGGTTCCTTTATCAATGGCACAAAAGAGCAAATGGAGGAAAAAAGGCACAAAGCTACATATTTTCAATGACCACACATTCATTGCAAAACATATATCCGGGTAAGTTTTCATTCTCATTGACAACTCTTTCATTATCACTGATCACTTCTATTATCAATATTATCTTTATTATCGTTATCATCATTATTATTTACCATCTGTTCAGTTATGTAATCAGAATCTCTGCCCAATATCCAGGTTGCCTAGAGACACATGCACAATAATAAAGAGTAATCATGTAAATGTATAAGATTAAAATAAGACTCTAGTAATCCAAGCAATTACAGATAAGTTTGAAATAAAAAATACTCTCATACTTCCCTACATTGTGAGATCTACTGAATTGCATTGAGATTTTCAATAATTTAGTGCAATTAAATTTGTGCAATTATTAATTTGTGTAATTTGTGCAATTAGTGCAATTAATTGTATCCCAAGAAAGCTGGAAAATCTGAAAAATTTCTACTTGAGTCAATATTACGTAATTGTTAAGGGCCGTTGAATTAGCTTTACCTATGCATGTTACTTTTTTTATCTAGACTTCGTAAGATTTTGTAACGACTGTGAAGTTATCAGATTTATTGTTATTTCATTATCAATTCTATATTTTTTTACTTCTCACTATATTATATTAAGTTATTAACCATCATAATCACTCATAAGTTCATTATTTCAAAAAATCTACTCGTGCTATAGTGATGTTCAGTTCTTTTACAGGGCAAAGATAATGCAGAGTGTACAGTTTCTAATGAATGTTACCCAGAATACCCAAAATATTAATATTTTTTCTTTTCTTAGCATTTACACTTGTCCAGCCTATTTATAATGTCAAAACTTATTGAACTTTGAACTTGAGCTTGACGTGAAGTTGGTCTGTGATTGGCGTGTTTCAGGGGCACAATCTGTCAGGTGTGCAACAAATCGGTCGCGAGGAGAATAGGGAAACAAGGCTATGAGTGCAGAGACTGTCAGCTGAGATGTCACAAGCACTGCCATGTCAAAGTTGACACAAACTGTACTTGCTCAACTATTCAAAACATAGAATTGTAAGTATAGAAAACAATTTCTAAACCTCATTCTCAATTGATTTATTATGTATCGAAGTCCTTGGTGGGAATATATTATACACACTTGTGGGATGAATTGTATCGAAACTAGTTGTCTATTGGGAAGTGCAATAAATTTGTAACTTAGATGGCCATGGAGCATAAAAATTCATTTAGTTGTGAATTCATGCAATTTCAAAAAATTAAATTAAATTGAAATTAAATTTAAAGAAATTAAATTGTATTTTTCAAAAATTTAGCACCGCTAGTTGTTTTTATGACTTTCAGTGTTGATCTTGTATTGACCTCCCGAACATATTTTCAGCTTTAAACGTGAATTCTTTCAATTCAAATCTCCATATTCTTGAGCTTAAAGAACGCGCAATAAATTGTCATTAAATGTAGTAGCTATGATACGTACACGAGACTAGTTGTATAGAAATCCTTCATTTAGAGTGAAATCCGTTCTCACAAAAAGGGACAATTGGTGTATTATATCATTCAATTGAGCACATTTCCGGCACATTTCAAGTAATTATTCCCCACATGATACTTTTGAAAAAAGTTCCAAGCACAGGTGCCAGTATAGTTGTAAGTTGTATAGTTGAGTAGTTGAAACTATATATTAAAGTGTCATTTTTATTTACATTAAATCAATGAAATTACAACAGAATGAGATTTTCACATTCAATATTTTGATGTTGTGTAATCAAGTTCGTGTTACAATGATTGAAATAATGTCTTGGTTTTAACGTGAAAAATTTCTTTCCGTATTCTTGGTCTCTTCTGCCCGTTCTGAGTGAATAGTAATAGGTAAGCCATCAACTTACAGGACACCATTGTGATGTTAGTGTGGCATGCTAAAGGCCCATTCACAACCGAAATTAGGAGTAAACGTAACGTTAGTAGTGCTCAAGGATTGCTCCTTGCAAGGAAGAGCAAGACAAGCAAGGCAGTTTATGCACGGTGCTTACACGAAATGTATCTTTACTATTTTTTTCCATTTTCAAAAACCAGTGTAATTGAATGAAAAGTTCAGATCTTCAAGATAATTTTATGCTCTTTAATTAACATGACATATTATTTTCGTGACTTCAATCAGTTTTGAGATGACACGTCAATGAATTTCATCATATTCTTTTTATTCATTGATGTATTATCTTAAAACTGATTGAATTCACTGGAATAAAATGTCATATTAATTAAATGGCATAGAATCATCTTGGAGATATGAACTTTTAATTCATTCAATTAAACTGGTTTTCGAACATGGAAAAAAATTATTGAAGGTGAATTTCTCCATTTTTATATGCACCGTGCATGCCCCCTTAAGAGGAATGTTCGCAAACTCCAAACATTTCTCCTAAATTTATACCAATAAGCTATTAGTGCCTGCCAGTTGGATTCCAAATCTACAACAATGTGAAAAGTTATAAATCTAGGATTGCGGCTAGGGGCAGGCTGCTTTAAGCTTTAAACAAGCTATCTCAATTCACTGTTTGTTACTGATCAATTTGTTGTTACTATACACCTGATTTCGGTTGTGAGTGAGCCTTTATACTTTGTCGTCGTTTCATGGTCAACGTTGTAGAAAGGTCAATGAATTAGACCTAACCAGAGTCAGTCATTACATCACTGATAGGATGAGTGTAAGACTTGGAGATTGCATAAACAAGGGAATCAGATAACCTAGCTCGATAAGATTAGAAGATATACTAGACAGAAAACTGTTAAAGTAGAGGAGATTATTGAAAAGAAGAGGCAGTAGATCTGGATAATTATTTTATACATGTATCCACGAGGGATGAAGGTGCCAATCGACCGTCCTCCTGTCCCACACCACTAATGCAAGGGTGGTTTGCTCCTTCATTGTTCATGGCTACAACTGATATAGTTATAGAATTATAATGATATAGAAACAACTGATATAGAATTATTTAGTTTCTCAGGATTTTTAAACGATTTATTATTTAATTTCTAGCTGGTTGCTGCATGATGTGTTTTGAGTTTCTTTGTGTCTTTATAGTTTATTTTGAAGTTGTTATTGGTCTGTGTAATTCTAATTATATATTCATAATGATATGATTTGTATATTCGAATTTTATTTGATGTCCATTTAAAACTATTCTCCATACACAATACGAGTAACCATATACTTGTATCCTGTGTATTTTATCGTATAGCGAAGATAGTAGCAATATCTTTGTTTGATGCCTTCCTCTGATATACGATATAACTAGCAAGATATGTAGAATCTTACTGTCGTAGATTGCATGGTGTTGAATTCGTCTTTGACATCTGGTGATTTATGGAGTGTTACACTAAATTCAAACGGCAATAGAAGTACGTTTTAGTAATAAAACATACCATTGACCTCATTTTAAGATAACTTTTAAGGTCATAATTGTATACTTCATTGATAAGATTAGAAGATGCAGACAATGATATGCATTTTTGGTTGATAAAAAGTAAAAACAAATAGTAATTTCTGAAGAGGTGCTCCACTTGAATTACATCGTATTATTCACAAGTCTTTTACAACGATATAGACTATAGTTTGTATTGTTCAGCAACAGTGATGAAACAATAAAACAATCAACTAGTAAATAATATTATCAAAACACAAGCAAACTGAGATAAAATTAGCCTAGTTTCTTAATTTTTTACGCCTCTTGTGAACAGTCAGTATTTTGTTTGTATATGTCAATATTTTCTTTGTATATGTATCCACGAAACAAGATCGTCTTTTACCAACGAAATATTTATAAACACTAAATTAGTTACATGATCCCTTTAAAGTTTCATGGATTCAACGCATTTTAAGGATGAAGTCGCGAACTTTATCGTAAACTCTCGTCACGAAAAACCACAATGATCCTGAAAATGGACAGCTTTCAAACTATAGCTTTATTATTTGTGTTTATTGTGTTGGTACAGACGTACAGTAGTTGACGTCCTTCTTCCGTAGGTATATAAACACAGAGATAGCTCGATTATATGTGGTATAAGTATAGCTTGAACTATCCTTTTTGTGTTCGTGTTTTAAAGGAAAAGTCCTAATTTGTTCAATCCACACTTCATAGGATATGACTATATGACTATATGAACGTCATATAAATATGTTCATAGTATTGGAAAATCCATTTTTAAATGTAATGTTTGAGATGGTAAATGAACAATGCTTATGATTTAACATATTTATTTTTGACATGACAGTCACTTAATTCAGTACGGTATACCACAGTGCCTTCACAAGCGTAAAAGACAGGTAATAAAAAAAATGCAGTACGGCTCGCGTTGAAATAGAAAAAAAATAGGATCACGAAAACGTGTTTCTTCATAAAAAGAAAGTATTTGTTCCTTAAACACGGCGTATACGATCAACATTACCCGTCAACATGTTGACAGCTAGTAGATTACCCGTATTTCTGATCTTGCCTATACACGCCGTCAACATGTTGCCGAGCATTGAACATGCTCTATTATCTCATCAATATTGACAGCTTTCAATGTTGACGGGTAACTGTTGATAGTGTACGGCGTGTTTTAGTCGGATCCAGACTTTAAGTTGTATTCCTGTGTCTCCAGGTGCCCGCTCCAGAGCCCCTACGTGGACAAACGAGTGTTCCAGTTGAGGACGTCGCCAACAGTTTGAAGACAGAAACCACACATAATAATATGTTTCCAATACAATTCTTCAGTAGAATAAATGCAGCTCAGTATATTATAATATAATATTCATCATCTTTAAAATATTTCATAATATCGTTAATATATAACAAGTTTTATTATATGATAAGATAAATTTAATTGTGGCCTTTTATTGTTCTTTAATTTTCACTCATAAGCATTGACTTTGAATGAATTTTAAAATGGAGTGCTTTATACTGTATTATATCTTTTATTTACATGCTGTAGTAGAAACTAGAATCTATAACATGTTTTTGTTGGTGGGGATCAAGAAAATCGAAAGCTGAAATCTCTTTATGTATATATATGATGTGTTTTCTTGGTATAAAAGCCTTTCTAAAAGTTATGTAAAAATAGGCCTACTATTGTTTATTGGAAATTGCCTATAATATCTTTGTTGGTATGATGTTTAAAACTTTAAAGTTTATATACTATTATTATTAAAAAACAGAGACTTAACATTGTAATAAGGTTATGTATGTATATAAAACTGCGGTAGGTTATTAAATTATATGCATGCGCGAGTCATTATATTGTGGATAAACGATGAGAATTTGATAAAAACCGAATCTCTGATTGGATAGGTAATTAAGATATTATGTTTTCTTGACTTGAATACGAATAAAAAGTTTAATGTATTTTAATTTTTCTTCAATTTCTTGAAATAAGAATAGAGTTGAACGAGTAAAATTTCACTCATTGATGATGGTATGTATTGATTTCTTCTGCAGCCCGAAGAAGAAATTACTGCCTTCTCGATCGTCTGGTAAGTTTGTATGTGCTATATTCGTCTTCAATCACGGCCTTCTATATAATAACATCATATTATTATTATTATTATCCATGACTAACAATTTATTATTAATACATTATTATTATCACATTAATACATTATTATTAGTAGAAGGCCTTGCTTCAATACCTATTAGATATTGGATTATTTAATTCAATCTTTTCAGTGCCTGAATTACCAACGTGGGAGTAGCTCATAACTGGCAGTTTAAAGTTGTTATCACCATGGTTACCCATGCTATTTATTTTCACCAACTCTGAGAACTTGGTAGTACTACTATGGTAGTACCGGGCCAGTCGTTCACAAGTGTCAAAAATATGCTAGACGATGCAATTGGTCAAATTCAGGATGCAGCACCTATAATTGATTTCATTGAAATATAAGTCATGTGAACATATATAGAGATACCATGATTGGTATTGTCAAATTTCACACATAATAAACAGACTATTTAATTGGTTGCTATGTTTTGTGACCTTTGTGGGCGAGCGCGGGGCAATTGATACCCCATTAATCAGTCTAGCTTACACAGCGTTTTTCGTGGTTACGCCTACGCCTTATCAAACATAAAATTTTCTAATAAAATTCTTATTTCCTTAGAGGATATACGTATTAGAATCTTCAGTACAATTCGCAAAATTACATCAGTGATGTGCGTCTAAATAAAATGAATACAAATATAAATGAAATCCTGTGATATCGCTTTCCTACGAAGTTATATACCGGTACCTATAGCTATAATGTAAGCTCATTCCACTATACATTTGTCTTGAAAGGTCGTTTATTGTTGTTGATTGGTTGCATCATCAATCATAATCTGAGCCACAAGGCCTACGTTAGGCTCGTGAAATTGCGATACTTCCATCGCGTGATTTTACCGGAAACATGATAGAAACAGATAACGTATCAAACTGATTCATTTCGCATTGTGTTTTTGTTCCACCTTCACAACACAACGACCTTGCTTTGCAAATACTATGCTGAAAACCTGGAAAACCCACACTCTCTTGATTGATGAATTATAAGATGATTCATCAATCAAAGTGAGCATGATTTGTTATTACGGATTGCACATTTAGTAAATACATTTATCAATTGAGAACCCATTTAATAATATTTGAGTTGTTGTGAAAATTATAATAAAGTACTCCATAAACTATAACCCGTAAGATACATGGGGTAGTAAGATTGCCCTTGTGGTTCCCCGTTCGAACGAACCCTCTTGTCATGTCAGGCGTGAGTTCGATTCCCGCAGAAGGCGTGGGTTTTTGTAAACGTCCTTTCACCTATATCATCACTTCATCGTTTCATTATCACCCGCTCATTCGTATATACCCACCCCTTGTATAACCTAGCTGTTAGTGGGGTCGTTAAGCAGCATTAAAAATAAAATAACGAACCTTCCTTTCATCCTGTGCCTTTTTGTATCAAGTTGCGATGTTAATGAAAAAAGTAACATGGCACGTGTGACGACAATTTAAACAGCTCTCAAAGGATTCAAAGGATTTTTTTTATAATCAATAGTTTCATTCATGAAACATGAATGGCTAAGCCGTGACATATATATAATGATTTTAAAAAAATCACAATATCTGTAAGAAGGTCAATACTGCAGTGAATTTATGATTTTACTCTACATCTATTGTTTGTATTCATTCATATATCATAAGCTGATAATTTACTAGGCATATATTAATTTATATTTTATCGTATGCTTGTATACAACTAAGTTCCCTATTTTTAGGCTATATCTCGTCAAATATTTAGCAACTATTAGTTTATTAGATCAGTGAGAATTGGGAAAGTCTTTGCACAACTTACTCGACAATTGAATGACCAAGATGAGCATGAGCATCAATCTACGCCTTTTAAACGTAAAACTATTTTGAGTGAAGAAAAAGCAAAAGACATTCATTGCTGGTTCTTACAAAAATATGATTGGGGTTTAAAAATATAATTACACTGACGAATTTATCCACATTTTAAAATTTGAAATTTATTAGCTGACTATGAACTAGCCGACAATTTTTTATTAACATTGAAACTTGATAGAAAATCATTGTTCAATTTATGTTTTGGGTAAAAGTTGATCGATCGGTCAGGGCACCACAGGCGCGATCTTACCACGCCAAAGAATAATTAATATTAGAATAACTCTTAAACAATGGAACTTGAAGTAAAAAAATAGAAAATGTACTATTCTTTTGATTATAATATTATGCCAGTTAATTACATGCGATTTGTATCACCCAGTATATTATGGTATTTGCATAGAGGCACTTGGACTTTTTCAGATGTCTAAAGCCGGGCATGTGCATGCATGTATAGGCCTACAAATGAGAGAATAGTTTAGATATAGGTCTAGGCAATGCTGAGAGGCGTACAATAGCGTAAATAGTAATTAAATCTATAATATGGGGACATAATATTCTTCAATATTATAATAATTTTAATAATTGTGCAAATTCAATTAGGCCCTATTCTAAAAATAATAATAAAGAAAAGTATCCGGAATTGTATTAATTTAGTCAAACTAGAGAATAGATACTTTTCAAATTAATAATGTAAAATGTAAAGGAGATTTTATTGTTCTACTCATTTCAATTCACAATTTTATAATTTGGGCCCCGACACGGGCCCCACGGACGAGTGGCGCGCGCAAGTAGCCGACTTCATTTTCAGCGTACTAGCGCTTTTTACTGCTAAGTTGGTAGGAATAGAATCTACACTCACTCTATGGCTGTCAGATTTTAAGTCTAACATTATATTTTTATTATTTACTTTAAGATTTCCGCTGCTTATATAACCAAGTAAAGTGTTGCTAGGCAAAAGCAAGAAGAGTTAGATCAAGAATAACAAGAAAGAGGCACTCAACTCTAAAAATGACATCTCAGGTAAGTTTATGCCGTAGAATAAACAAGTCGGCCTAATGGTTATGCTGAGCATTGTTATTGCATTGATCCTGAGGGGTAGGTCCAAAGATGGGTAGGTCTATGCCCATGGCTATTATTATATAAAGTAGAATATGGGCATTGAGTTGGTAGTGATAAGACTTTCTGATACGAGTTTTAGCGACGACCCTCATTCAACTTCATGACACTTTTGATGGTTTTCTTGGCACGTGGGCTACTGCGCACAGGTCGTCACA
The DNA here is from genome assembly GCA_907164805.1 of Brachyptera putata. NCBI lineage: Eukaryota > Metazoa > Arthropoda > Insecta > Plecoptera > Taeniopterygidae > Brachyptera > Brachyptera putata. The sequence continues at coordinate 26,276,085 of OU015464.1, read as the reverse complement.
ACCTAGGCCTACAGGTTTATTGATCATCACTCATACTTTATGGTCATGAGGATCTACTCAACTGAACACTACTGTGACGGGTGGCTTATTTGCTAGGCCTAGCGTGCTGAATCGTCATTTCGAAGGCCTGGACCGGGCATTGAGACCGGGCCGGGCTCGAGGGACCAATGCACCGAGCTTGATTCCCGGCATGATCGACTAGTGTCAGACTGAGATTTTTTATGGTTTCCTATGCAGTAAATTGAATACTGGTATGGTTGCTAAATATCAGGTCAGGCAATAACATAACACATGTGCCAGACAATAATGTGAAAAACTAAATTAACGTAAATCAATCTAATCTAACTTACCCAATGGACCAAACCTTGAACCATTTTATTTAAACTTGCCACAGAAACTCCTGCGTATATAGTTTCTCACTAGGCTCCACGAAATTCAAGATAACCGTGCAGCATGCTACAAAAATTTGTGTTGACCTATAAGTCTAGCCGCTTCCATACAGAGGCCCTACATGAAAAAAATTAGAAATTGAAGTTTTGGGGCAGTAATAATGCCCTAGAATTTACTTCTCTACTATTGCTAATTGAGGTTTGTTTCAGCAGGTAGACCTGGCTGTGAAAGTGTTCAAAGCCGTGGCTCAGTATCCAACTCCTACGAGTGCGAGAATACTGCGATCAGTTAGCGGGAGTAATAATGGGATAACTGTCGTTTCAACATGGTCCCAGAGAAATCTCGACAGAAAAACGTCCATCAAATTTCAGCAGACTCATTTCCTTGAAACAAGTTTGCATAAAGTCTCCAACATGCTGCCGACAGATATAACATGCGAGTAAGGTTAAATCTGATTTATTAATGGTGAAAACAATTTAAATTGATCAACATTTTTACTTTCTAGACATTCTTGCATCTATTTTAATGATACATATGGTCACTCATGTTACCCTACTCATGTATTATGCTCATGTATTATGCAATTTATGCTATATGCATTTTGATTGTCCTTGCTTGTGATTGTGAATCAGTAGCACCTTTCATTTACCCGTACTAGATTTCTACAAAACGGTGATTTATAAATAATGAAACTGCATCCCAGTATTTAGGCCTAGTAGCCTAAAAATTTCAAATGTTTTTGAAAACATTTTCAAAATTATTTTCCAATTGGATGTTTTGTGAGGGTTTGAAAATTAGTAGGCCTAACCTTCTACTCAGAAAAGTTATAGGCCTACATGTTTATAAAACCATTTCTCCTCAAAACTATATTCGTTCCGTCTTTTCTGGGTTTAGACGAATTGCAGGTAAAAGTTTGAAGTTGATTTCCATTGAAATGGAATATGTTGATTTCACCTTGCACAGAGTAGAGTATGGTACAGAGAAAATATTTTTGACAATTACAGTTTGTATTCTTTATTTGTAGAATACTGTCAACCATGTCAAAATCAGAAGAGTTGAAAGGTATTATCCGGGAGATCAACGTGGATGCAAAAAGTAAAAAGCAGTTTTTGGAAGTGTGGCAAAAGGGCCAGTTGTGGAAACACTTTGACTTGTCTGCTCTTGACGTGCACGGGGAAGTCTACCACGACGGTAAGCGTCTTGATTAATTCACGACATGGAACCAACAGCTTACCTTTAAAGATGTTACAATTGATTGGAAAAAATGAATCATCGTAATTATACCATGTTGACAAAATTATTATTAATGCGAAAAGGAAGTCAACTCGCTTTCAACTGATCTTGATATTGTCATATTATTTCACTTCACTTAACTAATGTACGTCACGCTCCAAATGAATTCAAATGGCTTCTACTTTGGTTCATTCTGAAATACGCTCAATTAACATCCCAAAAAAGTTTCAAAAACTCTTAGGCATATATGGCTATTGATGTTTTTTGCTTTAGCAAGCTTTTGACTTGCAATGGATACTCAACGCGGAAACAATGATGCGAAACTATGGCATCAACTCATGTTTTGTATTTATTTACAGGTGACTTCGGTGCATTCGAGTGGTCCACATGCGAGCAAAAGTTATTGTACATCGCTGAGAAGAAGTTACCGAAGACTGAACCATTTTACAAACCAACACCCCAAACGCTTGCAGAAAACGGAGTAGGAGATGCCAAAGCTATCAAGGTAAGCCTAAAAAAAAGACCCAAAGGTCCTACTCTGTAATACCAGGTTCAGATACGGCACCGCTTTAGAAAGTGAAGTCGATGGTCCGATGAAATGCGGCTGCCAATGGAATGTGCTCATAACATGACGATTCTAAACTTGTTTAAATGGTAGGCTAATGTTATTTGTTTACTAACAATCAGTGTTGTGAAATTACCGATAATTTAAAATTTTGTAAATTACGCGGTAGGCCTAAATTACAGTCATTTCACACAGAAAGAGTTAATTAAAAAATACTTCTGAAAATATCAGTTTGTTCAAAATTATGTAGCCTACCAAGAATAGATCACATTTATGTTCTTTGAAAAAAAATTGAAGTGATTATCTTCAGTAATCAGATATTCAGGTTCCGGTAGGCCTACCTATATTGAAAAAAATATTATTCTGCAATAGGCCCAAGTGAATTTAAAAATGATCGCAAAAAAGTGAATCCATAAAAAATAAAAGAAAAGCTGTAACTTACAGTAATTTTCAGTCGATTGCCAGTAATTGATGCTAAATTCAAATTGCAATTTACCTTGTAATTTATGTAATTCAACCAATTTTCAAATCACGGTCAATTTACCCGTATTGACACCGTAATTTACCGCTTTACGTCACTACTAATGGACGGAGAGTGATTGTGTGCAGGGTGAAGAGTACGTGTGGCGTCCCGACTGGGGCGAGCAGATGGTCGGCAAGCACCAGCCTGTGATCGGCGTCTGCAACTTGAACAACGAGCTGATATCGGTGATGGATGGCGTGCCGAGCCACCTGTCGCCCGGGCAAGTGATCTGGACCCCGGACGGCGAGGGCGTCGTCGGTGTGGCTTGGAGCAACGAGCCACGACGTCTCGGACTTATCTACTGCACCAACAGAGATAGCTTCATCTTTCACATCAATAAAGAGGGCGAATTCCGTAAGCGTTTACAAACTAGTCGGTTTCGTTAAGAGCTTCAGAAAATATTGAGTAGGGAAAAAATGTGAGCATAGAAATTACACTTCTTGATCATGTATTATGGCCGTAGTTGTAAGTAAACCTGGGGTCTTATCAATCTGTTTCCTCTACCGTGACCGTGGGCTGAATACGACAGACTCAGGGGTAGTAACATGACGACCATTTTTCGTGAACGTTTAATTTGATTTATTTTAGGGTTATTGTTAAATAGCGATTTCTTAATTTTGGATATTTATTATTTACAATTTTTTCAATCGATATTGATCATGGTTTTGAGTTTATCGAATATTCCTATCCGATATCGAATCGATTGAAAATATCGAAATCGAATGGCAACCCTAATTAAAAGCAAAATGTAAAGTTTTGGTGTTGGAATTGCTTTGCTCGTTGTTTGACCAGGGGTCCTATCCGACGACGGGCTAGCCGTGCGATCGCCCCGCTTCAGCCCGGACGGGGAGTACTTGATCTGGCTGGAGCGCCCGGCAGGCGGAGTCCATCACGGAGCACACCGACTGATGCGCTATCGCTGGAGCACGGGCGAGAAAGAGACCATTGTAGACGTGGTGAGGCAACACATGCAGACGACAGGTGGCACCTCGTTCTACGGTATTTACAGTCACGCTCTACCTCGGAGGTGCTGGACCGAAGACTCGAAGAGGATCATTTTCAGGTGAATAATATGGCAATCGCTATCGTGAGACTCGTGTCACAATGACGTAGTCAGGAAACCCTATTTATGCAGTATTCATATGATGATTTATAGTAATCAGTATTTTTCCCAAACTGACCTGCAGTTTAGTGGTACAGTGTGTGCCGAATACACCCCATACTTTGTTTTGCTCATTAAAATTATTGTATAAAGACTTTAAATAATGGGTTATGGGACAAGATTTGTTTATAGCTACTGATGAGAGAATTCTGAATTTGATAGTAAGATATAAAGCTAATTACGTAAACCAAAGTGGAAAAAAGCCGAGTGCAAAATATAGCTGTTTACTCAATGCCAAACTCGAAGATAGTAAAGATGGTAGTTCTTCGGTGAAGTAAAACAAGTGTTACTAATATCAGCTCAACTTTCGTCATCTTTTAACCATTTTCTCATCATAATGTATCTCTTACTATTCATTTCAATGAACATTTTCTGTCACATTATTTTTAGCTTTCATCTCAAGTTCTGAGACTTAATTTCTATTTTCATATAATGTGCAAATTTCCAGAAGAAATAGACACAAATGTATAAACTTTGTTTCAGTACTCCTCAAAAGTGCACCGTCAACACCTACGTTGTGAACATAGAGACGAAGAGTATAACAGAGTTGGAGTGTCCGAAAGGCAGCCAGTCGGTTCTGGACGTTTGCAACGACATCGTGGTGTGTTCGCGGAGCTCGTTGAAGATCCCGGCTAGTCTGGTGCTCGGCAAGATGGTCGGGAAGTCTGTTGACACCAGCGTGCAGTGGAAGGCGGTTACGAATTGGCAGCCAGCGTCTGGCCTAGACTCGTTTGCAGTGCATTACTTGGCCCTTTCTGACGACAAGGACTCGGATGCCAAATGCAGTACGTACTTGTATTCATCTCCTATCCAAGATGGAACTCTTAACAATTAATAGCTTACTTAATTGTCTGCAGTTTATAATAGATGAAAAAAGTAGAAACTCGAAAAATCCAAATTACGGGGCTCCCAAAAAATTCAATTACAAAATATAAAATTAAAGTTATGGACTTATATATATTGTTATAGGGGAAAATTATGGGTATCATATTATCCTATTATAATTTGTTTTTAAACCTATTAATCATAAGTTTCTTATCTTCATGAGTGATGTACAGATACATGATTCTCTATTTTATACCACCTTTTTGTATCTTTACATGAAAATAATAATCAGTGTTTGAATTAACGTGGGTTTACTGTATTCTGATAATGGGGTGTTTGAGATTTCCTTTTTATTCCACAAACACTTGACATCCCATGTCTTTCACCAACAACAGATGTGGGGGCTAGTGGATGGATTGAGGCAAGAAGAGAAACTCTGTGAAATGGTCTCACGTATTTCTGATTTACTTTTCAGAGTCGTACAATGCTATTTACTTTGGACCAGAACTCGGCTCCAAGAACGAGATACCATTAATAGTATGGCCTCACGGCGGGCCACACTCTGTCTTCTGCAACGATTTCAAGATGGAGGCTGCACTGATGACGCAACTAGGTTTTGCCGTGTTGATGGTAAACTATCGCGGATCGATTGGTGCCGGACAGGATAGCGTCGAGTTTTTACCCGGTCGTATTGGCGACACTGACGTGCGGGACGTACAGAATGCGGTCGACCAAGCGCTGAAGCAGTTCCCGTTTCTCAATCCGAAGAAAATGGTATTGTTCGGAGGATCGCACGGTGGTTTCTTAGTTACTCATCTCAGCGGTCAATACCCGGTAATTACAACTTTTTTGTGGACTAGGCCTACACTAATTTAATTCTGTATATATATCTAAATCCATAATACAATGCAAATGTCATTTTCTTTCAGGATAAATACAAAGCAGTTGTAGCCAGAAATCCCGTTATAGACGTTGCAACTATGTATGCCATTTCTGATATACCTGACTGGTAAGTGAACAATTGGTATGAAATGTAATTGATTTCTCTTTCAACCATTTAGTCCTATTACTGGAATATAAACTACATAAACATATATTATTAGAAAGTAAGACTTCATTTTAAGAGTACCAGGTATTAATTTTGATGTTCCCACTAGTACCTTTCCACGGACTCTGAAGAAAATCAAAGAAACAAATAATAATTGACTGAAACTCGCGAACATGTCGTGAGTTCTAGTCTATTATTTATTATTGTTTTTGTGAATTTTGCCTAGTGGTTACGGTAATTTCTTCAGAGTCAGTGGAAAAGATAGTGTGAAACTTGAGTTTGATGATTATTGTGGAACACTTCACTTGTTTCTTTCACTCTATGTCATCGTTCATCATCTCTTATATTATCCATCACTTATTGATAAACTCATATTAATTTTTTTTTTTTTTGATCTTCCTCATTTTATTTGTATCACATGCCAGATTGAATTTAAATATATTACTATTCATTCACGTAACATTGATCCATATATGTTGTTCATGTAGGACTGCTGTTGAGAGTGGATTGCTGTACAGCGACTGCAATGAAATGAGCTTGACAGCCATCGAAAGAATGAGAAAGTGTTCTCCGATCAACTACGTCAATAGTGTCATCGCGCCAACATTGCTATTGGTCGGCAGAAAAGACCAACGAGTGCCAGACAGCCAGTCAATACATTATTACCACACGCTGAAGGCAAATAATGTTAAAACAAGACTGCATTCTTACGACGATTGCCATCCTCTCGGCCAGTGTGCTGTCGAAATGGATAATTTGATCAATTCAGCTATTTGGTTCCTCGAACATACTGCTTAGGCACGGCTAAATATACTCGAGGTTTAGGCCAAGTCGGAAAATATTCACAGATTGCCTCTTTAGTCATTACACATTGTTCTGCTCATTAAATAAAGCAAGTGATGACAGATTTATTCTTAATATTGTGCATTAATATGCATCTTGTGATTAGACCTGTAATGAAAGCTGATGTTAGGTCTAGTTCAGAGTATGTAATAAAAACACCATGGGGACAACTTTTTTAAGTGGAGAATAAAGACTTCAGCAAAGCACAATTGCACTAACATCTCGGTGAATTTAAAGAGGGTAAAAAGTTGGAGAACGTATTGACTGTACCTTAACATACTTGGCTAGGAACTACTCCCTCAGGTTGGGTGAACTCAAGGTTCCTCGTACTTTTTGGTTCAAGATCTCAACATTGAGGTGAAGTATATATTTTTTCAACCGAACCTTGACGTGAGGTTCCCAAACCAATGAGGTTCATACATAAACTCAATAAACATTAACAAATACATTAAATGAAAACCAAATGAATCGTTGAATTTAGTCGTTTGATGGTGACTTGGTTCATCTAATGATTGGACGTGTATTTATCTATTCAAATTACTATTTTGCAAACGAGACAATTTGAAATGCAGAAAAATGTAGCATTTGTATAGGTCTTATGGTGGGAAAAATGGACAATAGCAGCAGGAAAACGATCGGTGCCGGGAACGATACTTGTATTAAACAAAGATTAGCATCGTATCTTAATCAATTTCTGCCCAACCCTACGGTACTTGCTTAGGGTAAGCGGCCAATTCACTTCACTGACACTTGATGCGTGGTTATGGATCACTGCCATTGTCATCATTTAAAACATAATTTTGCTTTGTAAGTCCGGCCAACTGAACTGTTTCTGATCGTCATTATCCCCCACCCCCGCTAATCAACTCTAACGTGGATAGCGTGTACAGTGAGATAGGAGTGAAGCCAGCTAGTAGACTGGCAAGTATGTTAATATTTAAGTTATTTATGTACCAATAATCTAAAAATCTCAAAGTAATTGGCCCATTGTCGCTATATACTATTTTCTTAGTAAGCCTAATATCATTGGATATATTCACGTTTTTAACTTGGAAAGGCAATTCAATTGAAATGGCATGACAAATAATGTCTGCTCATTGGTTGATTCAAGGGTGATGTAATAATGAGTAACCTAAAATCGTTGACGGGTTGGCTTTACTTGCCAATGGACATATTGCTACTACTGTATATCCATTAGTAGGCATAGAGAGATCAGTAGTCTGGCCCAGGATGCTCAAGTCTCATTCAAGAGGTGAAGGACTGTCAATAATAAGTATAATATGACAAATAAATATTCATTTCAGTGTACATATATAGTTGGTAATAGGTCAGGATAATAATTAGTAGAATTACCTAGGTATATTGCATTCTCCACTATAGTCATTTATTTCATAATAAAAACTGAGTACCTCTCAAATATGAAGTTTTATAAACTACCGTATTAATTATTACATTAACCGACTTGCAAGTAGCCTACCGGTGAATGGCCATTTTTAAAAGTGATGGTTGTATTTTGAAAGTCATTTGTATATGAATGTCAAACGTATTGCAAATAAATGTGTTCCAATTCAACACAACTGTGAGAATATAATATGTATGATATACCCATATTACTGTGCAACTACTGTAGAATGGTATACTGATACACCTGAATTTCATTATTTTACTAGTATTCAGTTGGTTTGAATTTATAAAATGGGTGCCATGCCTAAGAAGTTTGTATAGCCCTAAGTTCTTTACTGAAGAAATCTTTCTGCGGTTATGAATTTGTATTATTCAAGTAATCAATAATTATCAGCAGAATTTTGATTTATAATTAAGCAATAAACATGTATTAAATACGATATGATCAGTGCAGGCTTTTAAAGCTATCAATTACGAAGAGCAACAGGTAAAACCAATTAAATTAGAAAAAGATTGAAATATGCAGTAAATTAAATACGATGGCATTGAGCAATGATTTTCAAAATCAAGGTGTGGGTATGGCTTTCTATTCCATTTCATATAAATATGCCCATATCGCTCATCTTGCAACGGATAGTTGTGTTTTCCTGGTTAGGTCAATTTGGCTAGTGTAGTACAACACAGAATTAATATAGAGAACGCATTACAAAATAGAGAGCCTTATTTCTACATACCCAGGGTGCCTGTAAATTGGTCCCTCTTGAAGCATAATTTCAAGGGTGCACTAAAATATATATATTTTTTCAATAACATCGAAACTTGATACAAAATCATTGTTCCCCAATTGAGGTTAACTCAGGATGAAAGTAGGATCGTTTGGACGGGGCACTATAAGGGCAATCGTACCATCCCATTTTATTATTATTTTAAATTGAATGCAATGAACTTTGACACCAGGTCTACGCTGTTTGTGACGACACTTCTTCGCTGCAGATAAAATTCTTCAGTTTCCTAAGGTCCGGAACACATTATAAGTATAAACCGTTTTTGCGATATATCCGGACATTACCAACATTGGTATTGGGAAATCCAAACACACGAATGTTGATATATCTTTTACCTTGAACTTGAGTCTCTTAGGCAATGTTCACTTCAAGATGCATCTTGGTTCACTTCTTCCAGGACAGTAGATGGGAAGTTCATAATATATTATGTGTCATAACTAAAATAGAAACATCAATGTTATATTCCATTGAAAATAATAGTACTGGCGTGATGAGCATTTGGCTTGACCGCTTGAGGCTGATAATCTGTAAAATATGCTTCAAATATTTGATTCAAGATTCAAACCTTTGTATGTTGAATTCAATAAAGCCCCAGCACCATAACTAGGCCTATTTTTATTAAGGAATTCACATTTTTTAAATTATTTTTTTCGTTTTTTTGCATGCAGATTGAAAAACGCTAAAAATTAATCATGGGTAGCTTGCCGCCAAGTTAACAATTCGATAGATCGAATAAGTTCATGGATTTTCGATTTCACGTTTATTCATATCTTTCGAATCGCTTGAATAAGTTGTTTGGAGTGACATGTGTTTCGATGTGTTGGGGTATTTGCTGAGTGTCGGCAGTAAATAAATAAATAATTCTCGTATAGAACAGTGAAGTGGAAATACAAGTCACCATAACATCTACTCATTAAACTAAATAATCATGAGTACAATACTTGAAAAAATTGCGGGGATCGAGGCAGAGGTGAGATACTTATATGGGACTCGTAGTGAAGTCCCAGGCTTAGGCCTATGTCACGTCCTAGTTCTAGGCCTACCAATGTAGGCCTAGGCCTAGTTTTAGTAAGGTTTTAGGTCTTTAGTCAGAGGCTCGGTAAAAAGCGTTTTTTAGGGCGTACCTGCTGCCACTTTGACATAAGCCTTTACCCCACATACACTGAGGCCTACATAAATATCTTTCCATAGCTCTTGAATAGGCCTAGGCCTAGTCTTATGAGGTCTAGGCCTACAACCTCAATGCTACAACACTACAATCTCGATGCCTAGGCAAGCAGTCCGCTGTAGAGACGTAGGACTACGCTCCAGACGTGATCTACTGTTATATCAATACGATCCTTACAGCTGGCACATTATCCCATGGGATGAATACTAAAGTCGTCAAGCTGTCAGTATTCAGAGGATAAATCAGCCAATTAGCAAGCCAACTATGGCGTGTTGCTTTAGAAATTGAAGCCAGATGGAGTGCAGGTTCATATCTTGCACACAAGACATGGATTTTTGTAAACGTCCTTTCGCATTATCGTTTCATTATAAACTGCTCATTTGTAGGTGTACCCCCATATGACCTAGTAAGCGTAGCTCGTGGGGTCATTAAGCACTATTACAATAATCGTCCAACTAATAATATTGTTACATGTTTAGATGGCCAGAACTCAGAAGAACAAAGCCACCTCACAACATTTGGGTTTGCTAAAAGCTAAGCTAGCTAAACTTCGTCGCGAACTCATAACTCCAAAAGGTGGCGCCGGTGCTACTGGTGAGGGTTTCGACGTTGCAAAGACTGGAGATGCACGAATTGGTTTTGTAGGTTGGTTCAAGTTTTCTATATCTTACAACATATTAGCCACTTATTAACAGTACCAGTAGGCCTAGGCCTACTGTATTGTTCTTTCATAAAAATCTCAAGTTGAAATAACTAATTATCAAGTCCATTGGCTCTAAGGTTGTCTTTTTCACTAGGCAGCAGCAATAGTGTCACAATAGAGCACTTAGTACTGTCACTTAAAATACAGCACGATGTAGATAGGCCTACATGTATAGTTGTGCAGAGAGATGTCACATTAGTAATTTATTATCATTGATAGGTATACCTAGTATGTAGGTCTACTAGACATCAGGTTGTCGAAAATGGAATTGATAATACGTGCTTCCATCTACTAGCACAAAAGACAACCTCATTCATGGTATTGTCCATAATATGAAAAACATGTTGTGCGTCAGTGTAGCCCAATATTATCTTTTTCTGTTACAGGATTCCCTTCAGTTGGTAAATCAACACTCTTGAGTACGCTAGCTGGCGTTTACTCTGAGGTAGCAGCGTACGAATTTACTACTTTGACCACAGTCCCTGGTTGTATTAAGTACAAAGGTGCGAAGATACAGCTTCTTGATCTTCCTGGCATCATCGAGGGCGCCAAGGATGGTAAAGGACGAGGTCGTCAGGTGATTGCCGTCGCTCGAACCTGTAGTCTCATCTTTATTGTTCTTGATGTGCTGAAGCCACTGCAGCATAAAAAGTTGCTCGAACACGAATTAGAAGGATTCGGTTTACGACTTAATAAAGTTCCACCTAATATTGTCTTTCGTAAAAAGGAGAAGGGTGGTGTCAACCTTCAAACGATGGTGACACAATCTGAACTTGATTTGGATACCGTCAAGTCCATTCTATCCGAGTATCGAATGCACAATGCTGATATCACCCTACGATACGACGCAACCACTGATGATCTTATTGACGTCATTGAAGGGAATCGCATCTACATCCCATGTATTTATCTACTTAATAAGATTGGTAAGTCACTGTAGTGATTGAAATATGTAGACTAGGATTTGTCGTGCACTGCTTCAATAGAACCTCAATAAATCCAGCTTCGTTCTAAATCGACCAGCCTCCCAGGTCTTGACAACTGGTAGGCCTATAGGCTTCATAATGTTGAAGTAAAGCTTCAAATAAAATTAGGCCTATGTATAGTCATTTGAAGCTGAATATAGGAGCTGAGCAGGAGAAATTACAAAAATAGGTGGCTAATATTCTTTCAGCAGCTCAATAGCTATTCCAATTACTTCAGTGTAGAAGAATATTGATGATTGAAAAATTTGGTAGGGCTTACTGTATCTTCACAGGAGTACATATTGTTAATAATATTGATTTTTTTGGGGTAGGCCCTAAACCTATATTTAATTAGATGAGAGTAGCAAAGATTTTCATTCCATATACCGAAAAATTTTGGGCTTGGTTTTCATGTTTTTATGTTTTGTTTTTTTTGTGTGTAATTTTGTACGCGGCATACAGGTCAGGAAAAAAAATCAATCAACTCGCAACTTTTTCTACATATTGGTGTCACATCAGAATAGGTTGGGATGGTTTTTCAGAAAAATCGGTCAAACGGTTTTTCCGGAAAATTTTTGGAAAGTATGGAAAATCCCCATAAGAATAACCCAGTGGGAAAATACTTGAAAATGAAAATGTTCCAAAAGCTTTCAAATTGATACAGAATATGAAAAAACTATCATACCGTACACATTTTAAATAATTTGTACAGTACCAATCAAATGAGATATAACGAAGAAAACGCAATAAAAGTGTACATTTTATCGAATATCAGGATCAAAACATGTAGGCCTAATGCAAAGTGTATATGCGACAGGTTGCTCTATAAATATCAACAAGTTGTAGATAAGGTTTTCAATATTTCAAGTTCTCCAAGGTTGATAGATGTAGAGTGAGCTGAAAGAATATTTTTCATTCAAGATTTCCATACTTCTACGCTCATCTCACAACGCACATTCTGCGTTCTCCTAGTATAGACCAAGTACCCGTATACATGTCCAATATTTAGGGCTTTTCATAGACCAACTATACACACACAAAAACTCTCCGTTTCCTTATATATTTATAAGTCAATTCTTTTTTTTTTAGATCAGATAAGCATAGAAGAATTAGATGTGATCTACAAGATACCGCATTGTGTGCCAATATCTGCGCATCACAAGTGGAATTTCGATGATTTACTGGAGATGATGTGGGAATACCTTCAACTTGTTCGAATGTAAGTACCGGTACCTGTAAGTCTGTAACTATGTAGTTAGGTGCTTCTCATTCTCTTAGTTGGCAGTACAGTTTTTCACTAATAGAGTTGCATTGAATAATTTATGACACTATGAGATTCAAACTCGATCTTTATATATACTAACTATCGTCTTAACTTGCTTTAAAAAACTAGCTCTATATTCTCTGGTTAGGCCTACTGAATGCCTTGTACCTAATCTACCATTGTTTTTTACTTTTTTCATTATTATCATTATTATCCATTACCTATTATTACAGTATTACAGTATTATTATTACTGTATCATTATTAAATTTCTAATCAAGATTTTTTCATCTTCAAGTAGACCAAACTACTATTTGCTATTTTGGTATTTTTTGTGATACCTGACTATAATGTGGGGTTTAATTTCCAGCTACACGAAACCTAAAGGACAGCTCCCCGATTACGAGTCGCCTGTGGTTCTCCACTCGGAGCGCCTTACTGTTGAAGACTTCTGTAACAAACTCCATCGAACAATTGCCAAGGAGTTCAAGTAGTACGTATACTGTTACTCATCGTTGAATTTCACTCAATTCAGAAGCCAATCGTATTCTTTAGCGAGTTAGCTAACAACTCAAACTGTAGCCTGTAATTCTTCAAACGTGTACTATGTAGAGTTTATCAAGTGGCATAAGCAGCGGAACATCTTGATCATAAATGTACTGGCTCATTGACTACACATATGAATTTTCAATTTGCAATGAAAGCTAACTGCTCAAGAAATTGATTAAGAAGTGCCATATTTCGGGGACGCTGATGAGCGTATACTGGTATGAAGTCGACTCAGTCATGTGACATGGGCTTCGGGGTACTTTCATTGGAGGGTTTTAAAATGTGGTTCTAAGGGTTCAGGTAAGGTTTGTCACACAACCAAGCTGACTTTATTCTTGTATATGCTCTTCAGGGAAATTTGAACATGGACGTGGCTCAGCTTTGCATAAAATTGCATAAGCCTACTGAGTCATGATATGTCATAAGGCAGGTGCACCTCCCTGCTTAATCGTATGGGTCATGACAGTCGATATCAGTCAAGATCTTGAAAGCACGTGCTTCAATCAAATCAACAGGTTCCAAATGATAAATCTATTTTCACTGCCAATTTGAGCCCATTGTCAATTTTTCAAACTTGGTTGTTTCGTATTTCATTATTAGATATTATTGAATCTGTTGAAAATATCTTTTGTTTGATGTAAATTGAAAGTAGGCTAAATCTAAAATGTGTGCATGTTGCCTATTAGGCCTGAAAGTCTACATTCCTGCATCTATCAGAGCATCATACATTTTGAGCATGACTCTTTGCTACCCGTTTCAGAAATTTAGCTCTACAAGTGGTAAGAATATGTCTATCATACACTAGTGTTGTGACTGTATATCGTTTGTTTGTTTTTAGTGCGTTGGTATGGGGAACGTCAGTGAAGCATCAGCCGCAGAGAGTTGGCAAAGACCATGTACTGAATGATGAGGATGTTGTCCAGATTGTCAAGAAAGTGTGATAACAATGAGAGACGTGCAGACTCGAGGTGCGAAGAGAAGAATGTCAACTAACCCACCTGTTCGTACAATTGAACTGAGGGATTGAAGTCATTAAAGGACCTCACCTTTCCGTGATGTTAGATTTCATTCTTTCAAACGTTGCATTGCCCGGGGTTTCTGTACTTTCGTCCCGGTTGATTCGTATCGGTTTATATTACGATATCATTTGATGTATCTTTTTTATCTGGAAAATGCTACATTGTAATGAGACGTACTATTTACTAGGGTTGACGTTTGATTTTGATATTTCCGATCGATACAGTGTTTTAGATGTTTGATATCAAATTGGAATATTCGATGAATTCGATATCGAAATAATGATCGATATCGGCAGGAAGAATTGAAAATAAGATTAAACCAAGTACAGTTAAACCTTTTTAATAAGTTTCTCATTTAAACATGTATTACCTTTACAAGTTTTATTTTTTGATCCCACCCATTATGCTCCTCATTTCAAGTAGTTTCTTTAGTAAGTTTCTCACTTGAATAATTTTTTTTTAGTCTGGTACCCTGAAAAACGTATCAATGAGGTTTCACTGTGACAACAACCCTTAAAGTATTGAAATGATACTCGTGCAGGTACTCCTTGCTATCAGTGTAATATTGTTGTGTATTATTATTGATTGAAATTAATAAAATATAATGTTTTTCAAGAAAATGATTACAGTTTTGTTGATATGTGAAGGTACAAGCCAAAGTATAAGCTAACTCCCCCTCCAAATACGCACAGCCCGTTATCGTTATCTATCATCGTTATAAAATTATATCTAATAATAGATCTAATATTCATATTTTTTTTTCATTTGAATCAGTATCAAATGAAAATTGAGTTCAATATTTTTTGTTAAATATTCAATATTAAAGATTCAATAATAATTGCAATTTTTATATCGAACGGCAACCCTAATATCTACACAATAATACTTGGGCAAAATGGAAATCCTTGGGTTTAGGCCGCGTTTTAAAAAAAATAAAAACTTGATAATCAAGTTGATTATTATTCAAGTTGAACCAAGGGTTATAACAAGTCAGTCCGCTAATTTATTTTTCGTGAATCTGAACCTCGGTTAAATAAGGTCGGGTTTCTCACATGTTAACATTTGTCACTTCAACCTCGAGAAGGTATATCTTTTGCCAGATGTCGCACAATGTTGCCAGACGGGCACGACACATACCAACACGATAGGCCTACAGTATACCGTACACGTGAATCTTGTGAAGATGTCCAAAGCGAAACTCCCAGTTGTCAATGTTAGAGATAGGCAAGAGCAAGAGAGACTGCAGTCGTTTGACTTTCTCATTTTGCCTGTACTGTAATTGACTATGAATAATTGAACATGAAAATGATCAACAGAATTAAATAATGTTTCAATATAGCCTATCAGTTCTTTCTACTTTAGTCCCCCCCTGCCGCCACCTCCCTTACCCAACAAGTAGGTCTCACTTGTGTTTTTTTCTACAGACAGTTAATCACTGCATTGCTTGATAAACTAGGATAACTCAGCAAATGCATTAATTGTTGAATGAGCAAGTTATTTGTGAGAAATACTGTATATTCAAAAGTTATAAACACACTTTCACTTGAAAACTATCGAGCCTTCGTAATAACTTGCAGCCATCTTTTTAAACCAAGATAACGTTGATTATTATTTAATTAATCGACTTTCTAGTCTAATATACACAACAAATCATGAAGAAACACTTCAATTCTTTCACAACATTCTTGATTTTAGCTTCTCACACGATTCACTAGTTCAAGAAAAACAGAATTGACTGTACTCAAGAGAAGATATTACCGGTAGTCCTATTTAATTAGTTTCAGTTGAACATTGAATAAATGCAATCAAGTAACATTACTACAAATACGTAACATTTCATCACTCGCTTATTTCTAACTATAAACACATTCTACCAAACTTATCTATAACCCAACTTCACTCGGCCACTGCCTTCTTCATTCACCTCCTGAGCGTTGATTGTATGTGCCTTAAGCTCCAGAGAACTACAGTGAACCCTCTTTAGTTCAAAATTCAGCAGACCCTAAAATGACAATTTTGAATCATAAAAGTTTGACATATCGAATTATTCATCAGTGAGCTATAGTAGGTCACAGCTCTGTAGATACCAGAACGTTTGTTTGAAATTTGAAAACAGCAAATTATAAATTATCAAGAGTTTGAATTAACGAGGGTTTACTGTACTACAGGTGCTTGACAAATTGCATGTTTAGGCCGTTTAGCTGTTGTCCAGAAGACTTGACATTACTTCCAGGCTAAACTAGACTATAATTAGACTAGAGGATGTCACCCACATCCTGCTGGGATAGAACGTTTACGTCCCGCTGGAATTGAACCAGTGCACTCCATTGGGATAGAAACGTACGTCGTTCTACGCTAGAACCAATAGGTCATCTTGAGAGCGCCAGTAGTGTCGGCAGGCATCTCCATGATGCTTGCTTGACGTGCTAAGACTGCGTTATTAAGTGGAGCGCGTTCCCCGCTATTCGCTTGACGAGGCGCTTCCTGTAACTCCATGTCGGCTGCCAAGTCTTCGTACGAACTAGCGGGCCTACAACAAACAAGAATACTTTTAGGAAAATAGTGCTTTCCCATTTTATTCTGAAGTTTCTCTTATCCAGTTCATCGAGTTATTGCTGGAGTAAAGAATGTTTCTTCCAGTTTTTACTGTTGGTACTTACATTGTTGGAATACACTGGAAACAGTCTGCCAGCGTCCAGTTTTTACCAAACTCCTCCCCTTGCTCGACAGTTTGAGGCAATCTATGGTGCAGCGTCTCTGGTAGCCTCAAACCCGAAAGACCGCCCACCACGGAAACAATGCCCATGATAACCAGCGGCAGAACCAGCACTTCGGAGCCCTGGCAAATGCAAAACCGATCACGATTAGCAAGGACTTTTTAAATGTGGTTTCTAGCTGTACAACACAACTTCTAGTGAGGCCACGTGATGTGCTCAGTTAGGTTACGGGGTTGTTAAACTAGTAAATGTATCATCCAATATAAAATAATTACTAGTACTAATAACTCAAAACTTGAGAAAAATCACTTCAAATTTGATATTCAGTAAACGAATTTTGACTATACACGTTGGTAAAAAAATTGCCGACTAAACATGCTCCTAATTGAACGTGCTAAATAAACTCTTGTAGATTCTTGTATGTTTTTCATTTTTTTTTTATTTTTTTTTGGATTATCTCTGATGTCTGATCAATGAAAACTTGATCAATTAAATTTATATTAATTTTGATCGCAATTGAAATTGAAACGAGTAATGAAAATGATGACACTGTTGGTGTTTTACAATTGCCAAAGAGTTTGGTTTTTTAAATTTTCTAAAAGTTGAATGAGTTACCATGAAGTTATGATAATAAATATTTGAGGATGTTGTGATGCAACAGACGTACTAGATAAGTGACAAAAGGAATGATGATCAACCCAAGCCCGCCAACGTAGGCCGAGAAACCAATACCGATGCCACGAAGGTTGGTCGGGTAGAGCTCCCCGGCAAACGGGTAGATAATCAGAAACGAGGCTGAAATAGCAAACTTTGAGAAGAGGAAGAGCACAAGCGTAGCGACCACTGCGTCTGAAACACGAAACACGAAACACTTGTTCAGACATTTTCCACGTTTCAATACTTACAAAATTCATATGCACTATGCCAAATCGTACGAAACCAACAAAATCGAAAATGTTCCACTGTTAATTTATTACCGCTTTTTTTGGTTGAAATGATGATGATTGCAAAATTTGGTATCGAGTAGTAGAGATAAGATTACAGTACTGGTACATATAAATAAATATAGGTAGGCCCTATATATATTTTTTTTTTGCATTTTTCAAAATAGTATTTTATTTGGTTATTGCCGTTTCTCAAAAAGCACAATTTGAGAATTGTATAAACGTTGTCAGGTTATCAGGTATAATTAAAAGTAGATTGAAATCACGTGAGTGAAATCATTCAAGTCAGAAAAGTACATCTAGATAGAGAAAAAAGGTCCATTGAATAATCTTGTTAAGTAGTATGCAGTAAAACTGATTTCTCCAGAGAAATTCCATTGTTTTTATATATTTTGTTTTATATATAATCAGTTGACCCTTTCAACAACTGCAGGCATCCAAGCAATCAGGACAAACCTTCAGGTAGCAGTACGGTTATGATGCAACTGATACCGCTGCAGATCATGCAGACTGCGAGAGGCCAGCGTCGGCCCCAGCGGTCCATCACCACCCAACACGCCAGGTAACTCGGTATCTCCACGGCAGCTGACAGGAAGAAGCTGAGGTAACGATCGTTACCAAGGGCTGGACCGTAGTAACTAAGTCCGACATAAACTGTCTGATTGGCAAACCTAGTTGCAGACAAACATATAATGAGATTCTTTTCGTTACGCTAGTACGATATTATATGATAACGATGATTGTGAAAGTAGACGTACTATGTACATTAGTTTCAAGCGGTGGTGCAGTACATTTATTCTAGCTCTAGGAAAATGAAACATATTCATTGTAAGTTGCGAGATACAGGCATATTTATGTGAAATGTAATGGAAGCACACACCTTGTATTGGAACTATTATTTCACAGCCAATATTTCAAAGTCCTGTTTTATTCATTACATATTTTTAATTGTTTCATGATTGAATTAATTTAACTTCTTGCTCTCTTTAATAGCTTTAAAAGACTTCAATTGATGTAAAATAAATTGCATTACAATTTTTTCTTCAAAACGGCTTATTTACCGTAACTAATGTAATACTTTGGAATAAAGTGTATCATTCTTGTGCTTGCATTCCATGAAAATGAGAGTATATTGGAAGAGACTATTTTCTCCAAATTTTCTCCTCTTGATTTTTCTTATGGGAATAGTGGTTCTCAGTGGTTCTACCGATTGCGCCTCAAAACTATACAGTCTCGACTGAGATTATAACATTATGTTTTATCAAATTTTCAGCAAAATGTATGCTCTCGTAAAGACCTGCGGAGCGCAAACAAAATAACGAAAGAAAATTTTCATCAAGTACAGTTGAATTGAGTTTTCAATTCGCTCATCCAATCATAGTTTGTTATACCGGTACACTGTGTTCTGTTACTTATATAGCAGAACATAAATAAAAGAAAAAACCTCCGTATCAGAATTTAAAAAATCGTATAATTTTTACGTATATATTTTATTTATATTATGTATATTGGTTGCATATTATATCGTTTTCACACTCGAACCGTACACTTCACAATTCAATACATTGGAATTCCAGTTAGAATTTTCCGGAATTTTCCTTCCAAGTTTAAAACATAAATTTACCTTGCTAAAATAAAACAGCAAAAATGTACACCTACTATTATGTAGGCCCACAATCAATGATACTTGGATAACATTATACATATAACTAAATTATACATTGTACATTTAATATTATGTACGTGCTGTCTTGGTGCAATATAGAAATAAGAAAGAAATGAAACTAAAATATAAATAATAATAATATTGGTCAGAATGACGATGTCGTCGTGTTTCTGGTTCAGAAATGGATTGTCTTGTATAATACCTTCTTCTTTCTAGTGGACACAGATTATGTAATTATCTATACATTTTTTGGGAGTGTTAAAATACAAAACGCTCATCCTTCCCTCCTACAATAATATGAAATCATGAACAAAACAAAGTTGGAGAAGTATCAGGGAACGAGAAAGTTGAGGAGGTGAGATGGGTAGTGTTACCAATTGAGCGTGATGAGTGCCGTCTTGAGCCTCATGTTGGGCGTCTTGAAAAGGGCAGTAACACTGGGACCTTTTCTCAAGCTTCTCTCCTCACTGAACGTGCGATGCATCATCATCCGACGCTTCAGGTTCTGTGTGAAGCTAGCAGGCAGCTCCTTATTATTCACGCGAGCCAAAGTCTCCAGGATGCGGGAACCTTCCTGCAGTCTTCCTTTAGCAAGCAGCCAACGAGGGGATTCCGGCAGGACCCTGGTATCAGACACACGACCTGTAAGTACTTACGTGGTGTGGCATCTCACTGACAGTAGAGAGTTGGTCAGAACCAGACGCGTAGGAATTTTGATTTGAGTGAGGGGGGGAGGATAATATATAGGGTCTCGTAGTACATACCGTGTCTGGGGCAGAGAGCCGCCAGAGGCAGAATTTATTTAGCCTTTTTACTGTTTTTTGACTATCTTAGAAGCATATTTAACCCAAGAATCACCGTTTATTCTGTCAACCGTATTAACTGATTGTGAGGCTTTAAGGTAGCTAGGGTCACCAGACGTCCCGGTTTCCCCGAGATTGTCCTTGGAACTTTCTGTCCCAGCGACCCGAGAAATGTTCTCGGAACCCGTCAAAATGCAGCAAAACT
Source organism: Brachyptera putata (assembly GCA_907164805.1). NCBI lineage: Eukaryota > Metazoa > Arthropoda > Insecta > Plecoptera > Taeniopterygidae > Brachyptera > Brachyptera putata. Next base: position 26,255,305 of record OU015464.1, on the reverse strand, counting down.
CTCCTTCTTATACGTCACATCTATTTTTGAATTTTAAAAGCTGCTAATTGACACTATACAAGTTATTTCAGACAATGTCAGAGTTTTTGAAATTGTTGTTTGCATGTTGATCCACGGCGCAACGCAAGCTTTCGTTGCGTTTTTATTCCGTCCAACCCAAGATGCATTGAGGGTTGCGTTGGTTCGCCGTGTCGAGCAAGATGCATTGAGGGTTGCATTGGTTCGTCGTATCAAGGCCGGCGAACCAACGCAACCCTCAATGCATCTTGGTCCAACCATTGCGCGCCTTGCATTTTACAAACGCAATTTCTCCGTCTTATCATCTCCACGTTGTAGTTGGTAATCACCTTTCAATTTAAAATGTATTTATCATGAGAGCGATTATTCAGGTTTAGAACAAAAAAGTTTTTTTTTAACGAAAATTTAGAGAAAGAATGGCCATACTTGAAAAGGCTACAATATTTGTTGAATTACTTTTTATAATTTTACTCTCACCTTGTACCAGCATCAGCAATGACATGAATCAATTGTATATTTAAAATGTAATGTAGCTGGTAACAAATGTATTAGAACATAACATGATTTCAATTGACTATTATCTTCTCTTTCATAATGTACGACATTACTTTATTACATCACATTACTTATTCATTACTTTTCATATTTGGATTAATGATGTCTTTTATACTTTTTCATTTTTAAATAACTATGTGAATATGTAATTGTAAATGTGTGTTGCATGTACAACAGGATGAATGATTGTTTATGTGAAGTTGAATGATTGTGTGATTATTGTTAACTGTGTGATTGTATTGAAATTATCAATTGACTATCTATACTTGTTGCATTATGAATCATTGAAATGTATAAGAACTTTGGAATGAAATAAAATGATATTGATAATAATGTATATATTTTTGAATATTTTTGCCTTAGTTCGCCGCGTACTTCAATTACAGTTTTAATCAATTTGCACAATTTAAAAGCTGCCTGCAAGGTCTTATAGCTAAACCTTCCTACATATTCTGTTTGCCGTGTACTCTGAATCGATTTAAACATCAATTTACACAATTTAAAGTCTGCCTGGATGGTCATATAGCTACTTCCTAAATATTATGTTTGCCGCGTACTCTGAATCGATTTAATCATCAATTTACACAATTTAAAAGCTCCCTGCACGGGTATATAGCAACTTCCTACATCATTATGTTTGCCGTGTAATCTGGTTCAATTTTATCATCAATTTTACAATTTAAAATGGCCCTGCACAGTTTATGGCTAACTTCCTACACCATCATGTTTGCCGTGTATTCCACTTCGAATTTTAATCAACTTACATTGCACGGATTTGTAGCTATAGCTAACTTCCTACTCAATTATGTTTGCCGTGTACTCTGGTTCGATTTTTGTTCGGTTTTTATCCAATTTACACAATTTACACAAATTTGATTTCTGACTTTAACTTTGGTTTTAAAATGTTTTTCAAATGGTTTCCAAAAAAATCCAAGTATCAATTCTTCCAGCTGAATATAGAGATATAATTGGAGATTGTCGTTTTTTCAAAAGTCCGCTCTGAAAATTCGCTTGAAATGGCAGTTTTTTTGTTAATTCAGACACTTTTGTTTTGGGTACGGGTATAGGGCGAGCATAGCCAAATTTGCTGAAGCTATAGGGAACATGAAGTAATACTTATTAAAAAAATAATAGAACATCATAGGTCTCACCAGTTCATAGATATTAATTACAAAAGGTCAAAAACTAGTGTGTGCTTCTTACCATTTTGGCCAAATTTTCAATTGACTCGAAAGTTTTTGTTGAATTTCTCAATTCTATTGTTAGGTTTGTATAGGTTAATCACATGAAACACAAATCCGGCCTCAGTTTCTAAATTGAGCTCAATTTAAATGGTGGAGTGGGAGAGCAAAATTCAGCTTAGATATTTGTTATGTAGGTCTAGGGATAGGGTCCTATATAGAATTTCAAAATCCTTGTAATTCTATTGTAATTCTCAGCTAGTTCTATTGAAAAAGCATGAGAACTTGTCAAAGATGAGGGCACGAACTTCGTTTATAGCGATAATTTACAATAAGACTAGCCATATACTTGAAAAGGCTGCAAAGTTTTTAAATCACTCTAGATTTTACATAAAATTCAAATAACCAACTTCTTATCTTCAATACGCATTCTATCCTACAAGGTGTAAAGTTGTATGCAATTACAATATGGGAAAAATATATTCCGGACTTTATATGACTAATAAAAACATCCAAAACATAACTAGAAGACCACAAACTCCAAACATTTCCCTACAGGGCCGTTGTTCCTTCCGATCACCCCACCCCTCATACAATTCGGTTTGGAATGATTACGACTTTGAACTTCTTAGCATTGTCCCGGATTTTCTTTTCCAGAAAATGATCACTCTATGGTGGGTGCATGGGGGGGGGGGGCAGAAATATTAGTGGAGGCTATTTCCCCCTACACGCCTACATGCCTGGCTATAATTACAATTATTGGGTGAGATGGGTGGACCAGTGGAACACGTTGAACCATCATTCAAGAGACTGGGGTTCGTTTCCCGCCATGGTCGACCATCCTGACAGAGGTTTTCGTTGTTCTCTAAGACGTTTAGTTTCATACTGGGATGGTTCCTCAACAGGCCATGACCGACCCCTTACGAATATCCAAAAACACGTAATGAAAAAAACTTTCATCTCATCTTCCCATTATCTCATTCATCACTCACCACCGACGCCAATATATCTTAGTCATCATTACAGAGTGTCGTTAAACCCGATATAAATAAGAATCACGATTAGGTTAATACGAGCTACATATTGGACTTACCACCAATAGCCGAAGTAGAGAACAAAAGGTGCTGAAGTGCAGTAAGCCAGTGTGACCCAATCGCGTATGACGTATGTAACCAGGGTGAGAAGAATTAGGCCAAGTGTGTAGAACAAACAAGTCATCACTGTCACGAAAGAGCGGTAGTTGGGTCCAACAAGTTCCAGAGCTAAATCAGGATAAACAAAATAACCGAGATATAACCAAGAAGATCTGCCTCATCTCCCGGTCACATATGGAGCAATCGCGTTACCACTGAACTACTTTGTGCCGGTTTGTGTGTTTGTATTATTTGTTCCTAACTTTAATCCTGTGTTCCTCAATGTATAAGTAATTGCTGTATCAAGAGATAATTTTCATGGCGCTTTCATCGTGTTGATTGTTGAACGGATGAGGCATGTCAACACGAAAACTACCTTACCAGTCTATCCCTCCACTTGACAAACTTATTGTAAACTGTGTTTGTAATAATTATTGGTGGCATGTAACTTACATACTATTATATTTTTAGGAAACTTGACACAAAGTCACTATATTTTAAGTCCTTGAAAGGCAAAGGATGAAAGTTTGGGATCGTTTGACCTGGGCATTACCATTCTTACCATTCCAAAGAAATAGTTATAGATATAATGAAACTCATGCAATACACTGTAAAAAAACATATTTAAACAAAAAAAAAAAAAAGTTAAGAATAAAAAGCAATTCAAAAGTCTTGTTGGGAAAAAAAGTTTTCGACCCTCTTTCTGAACATATCTTCTCTTTCTTCGATTTTTCTTTCTTCGTCTAATTTTCATCTCTTCTTCCTAATCTTCCAGAACTTCGGTATGTCTTTCCTCCGACGTTTATTTTCTTTCATTCTCTATTGTCTTTTTTAAAAAACTTCTCTTCTTCACCTATTTCTTATTTATATGTATATTCTCAATTTTAAGTAGTAAAACTGTGTTCTTACAAATGATGAATGGTATCTGGTAGATGGCTGGTATGGTAAGACCCACGACAAGGCGGCTTGCAGACCACGACCAGAAGTTGAGGGAGAGGGCGGTGGCGAAACTACCTGTTATCAGAGTTGCCAAGCAACAGAAGAATGATAACCTGCGACCAATCCTGTTAGATATATTAATACATATAGATATAACAACATTATTTGATTAGCTTTTCATGTAAACTCAACTTCTTAGCTTGTATGAACTGTACTTGACTTGTTGCACTTTCAGCACTGGGCATTCATATAATATATATGATTTTTTTTCATGATTGATTATATATTTTCACAATCACATCTATTATCAATTTACTCTATTCAATAACAGTGATGAGCGAGAAGAATCAAAATATTATTTACGAAATAATCTTCATCAAAATAAGGTACGCTAATATTTACAACTCGTAGGTAATAACAATAAAAACTTGGTGCACACATTGAAGTCAAGTGATACTCAATTATAATTGGGCCTGAAGCCGTTTTCACAGGGGACAATTAATTATTAGAGAGTAATTGATTGCTCAAGGTACGTAGATAACATACGTCACCAAGGGTGATAAGGAGGGCCACCAAGGGCTCACCAAAGGTGAGTTATTTCTCTAATTATTACTTAATCCACTAATCATCAGTTGGTAAATCCAGCTTTTAGTTCAACAGGATTATAATATCTTGGTTGAACGTAAAAAAGAATGGCTGTTCCTTTATCGATTTTGGGGGTTGACGTTCTTTTCTAGATTCAATAATGAAGATAATTAGGCCCTATAATATATAAAAATAGTCATAATGATAATAAAAACCAAAAGAAAATAATAAGTAAAATAATGATACTGATAAAATATAATTATTGAAAGTAGTCACTGCTACTTTTAAATGTTATTAAAATATAGAGATAAACGATACATTTGTTGACGAATATGAAAACATGAAGATCAACTCAGTATGCCTCACCCACAATAATTGATTGAATTAAACTATCAATTAGTTTAATTAAGTATACAATGGGTTTATTAGCAACAGTATAATCAATCACAAGGGACCCATATATACTCCATTACCCTATAGGCAATTTGACCGAGACAATAATGTCTCACACACACACTCACAAACTCACACATGCACTCATTCATCAGATTTGACTTACCTATCGTTTAGAGCTCCAAATAAGTAGACTCCTATTGGTCCTCCGGTGTTAAGTGCTACTAGACCAATCGTGGGGTAGATGGCATAATCGCATACCAAGTCGAACTGGCCAAAACAAGTGTGTAATGTTCAAGAGCCAGATCAAATTAAATATAACGAAATTAGGCGAAATAGAAGAACAATTCGAAAAAGATAATACAACTTATGAAAGTTAATTTTTTCTAGGAGAGTAGATAGAAATAATAGAGTAAAATATAAAAAACCGTCAATTTAGGTACCAAACTTATCAAGATGAATGGACAATTTTAATCTGCGAGAAATAAACATAAAAATTACCATTACTTTATCAAATTGAGATGGGACCAAACAAAATGGAGTTAGCTAGTGGGTTACTTAAATTGATAGTCTGAAATTCAAGACGAAGGTAACCAAAATCCAAATTAACCTTAACAAATTCTGCAGTATTACCAAAACACCTATCAGAAATCCTCCAATGTAGTTTTATGAATACAAAAAAGATTGACAGTATCAAGATTTAATTCCTGGCAACCTTCATAATGATTGCTATTATTGCGCCTCTATGAGCGTGGTGCGCCTCTGTGAGTGAGCATCCGCAAGCACTTGTAGTACACTGTATTCCAATGCATGCAAAACAGTATCATAAAGTCAGCATAGAACCACCTTAATTTGTGCATGCACAGCATGCCAAACAAAGGAAACAAGCAGATTTAAAATTTACTAAACACAAGCTTTATACATGGCATATGTACAATATACGGCCATATCCACTCTCTTCTCATGCTCATCTCATCGCATGCTTAGTTTTAGTAGTTGTAGATAAACTGTGGATAAAATGATCATTTAACATTCATTACACTTTAAGAACTGATTAATACGAGGGGCATGTATCAAACATGGTGTATCAAAGAGTGAAATGGACGTAGATCTTGAAATCATGGCACTCGATCATGAATCTTTGGTATACTTACATCTATGACAATAGATGAAGATATGTCCGATGTGTCATATTCCCAGCCCATCAGACAGATCTCTGTTGGCCAATCAGGATCAGGGATCATCTCGTCCACATTTTCTTGTTCCATGAGAACCGTCCAGTTAACGGCATATCTCAAACAGCGTACATATGAATCATTACGACCACCCTGCAATCACACACAACATATTCTTAAGATCACTTAAGTTAGCCTTAAGCCTTACATGTTGTTACTCGCGAAGTACTATTCGCGAAGAGCATATTTTAACCGTCGTATTCTCTATTGTTAAAACCAGTCTACTGTTTTACTGGGTGAAACAGTTTTGGAGCAAATATTTGAATGACTATTACAACTATGACTATTACAAAACCTTGACCGAGTGTCTTTGGCAGGTATAGTTTATGCATGTATGGGGGTCGAGAACTGTACCTTGAGGCACCCCGATTTTTATGGTTGTAAATTCTTATTTTGTTCACGTGGTATTTAAGTAGAAACGTTTTACACATTGGTTACATTTAATCCAATACAATGTTAATCCACTCCTACGACCAATACCTATATTGATGCAGGGGTGTGTTTGACAAAATGTTGTGGTCACTTATAGTCGAAAGGTCAAGTGCGTGAGATCCATGATCCAGTGATTGGTATGTGATTGGTGATTGCTTAATAAAGTTGTAATTTGGCGTGAGTGAAAACACTCATCATTGATCCATCTATTATTGGTTCTTGTCTTTAAATGGGCTTGAGGGTTGTTAGGGTTTCATCAGGTTTATAATGCACAGTTTACCTGAGTGGGGATAGCAAGATGTCGTCTATGTTGTTGCTCCAAGTGTGCTAGCTCTGGCACGTGGCACCAGTGTTCCGGCACGTCGGCCATGAACAGCTGATTGAAGGCACAGAAACCACAGGGGATGCAAGCTGGTAAACACACGAGCCACAACAGCAGCTTCTGGTAGCGACCGAACTCTCCAACATGTGGCAGTAAGTCATCCAGGTCCATGCCATCCTGCAATACACATCATCAGACACATGAAACACTAGAGCGCCATCTTGCAACAGGCAAGTACATATCAAGCACTAACGCCATCCTGCTTTTCCTGCAACAGATGGTCACATTTTCAGCACTATAGCAGACATCCTGAAACAGAAAAACACATATCGATCACAGTCATTAGATATTTCCAAAACGTATTAATATATATATATATATATATATATATATATATATATATATATATATATATATATATATATATATATATATATATATATATGTATATGTATATATATATATATATATATATATATATATATATATATATATATATATATATATATATATATATATATATATATATATATATATGTTATTGAATATCTGGTCTTCTGAAAGACGGTTCACGTTAGTAACTATAATACCTGCCTCAGTATAGGGAATGGCTAGACTATTCAACTAATTATTAGGCTAGTTAGGCTACTGGTGTAAACTATATACATATATGATGTATCCTCAAAAAATGAAGGTTCCTATCGATCGTCTTCCCTATCAGCCACCACGAGCGAACGAGTGGTTTAAATCTTCATGCGATATCTTAATATTTTCATAATATTAATATTATGCACCCATTTAAGAAATTTATCATTTTCTCAAATATAAAACAAGTTTTCACAAATCCCTATTCCACAAATTTGGTCTTACTCTTATATAGTACATTTAATTTAATTCCTAGGACAATTTGAATAAACATTATTAAATCCTGTAATGTTACTCGTATGAAGTCTAGTGTGCAAATTATAGAGAAAAATTACGATCGAAAAAAAGCATGATCACATTTTTACCTGCATGACTATTTATGCAATATGAATTCTAAATAGAATTGTAAATATAATTATTGTGTTTCATTTCCCTCGACTGGCATCAGAACCACGATCGCTTTGATACTTACAAAGAAAAGTTATATAATATGATACATTTTTCCCCTGCACGTATCGCCCCAAAATACCTGCTTTTTTTGCACCTGACTAAAAACGGATGGATTAGCAAATAGGGGCTGTTTGCTACCAGGTCATTAGTACTCACATTATCTGGCTGCTTGACTTGATCTTTGTCGGTCGACATGGTCTTACCTCTGTCCACTCAATGGCGCCGTTGAGCTGAATTGCGAAACCTTAGAAGAGCAGTCAGATGAAGGCATGCGTCACTCGATACCAAGGTGTTCGATACCTTACAGCCAGTCGACTTCGGAGTCACATTCTAATACAGGGGGTAAAAGTAATTAGATGAGTGTTAGCGTAGACTTCTTGTCTAATCTTATGGTACTCTCTTCTCTGTTCGTGAGTCTGTGGGTCTGTGAGTTTGCACGAAACATGAAACATCAACATGAAATATTGTTCATACTTATCCTACAACCTGTCGGACCGCTTTTGAGGTCAAATTTTTTAAAGACAGAATAAACAGAATAAAGAAAAACGTAATGAAAAAGGGGTTGTATACCTTCTTTATTCTAAGGAATAATACAGAGGGGAAGATTGATGAGATAAATGGAAAATATTCAATTTGGTACTGAATTCAGGTATGCAAATGATTCCATGTACATTATTACTCATTTTTAAATGAATCGAACCAGCCTTTATGAACAACGAATGATTTTTTTGCAGATAAAATATGATCAGTTACTGTCATATACCGCCTTGTGTTGCGGGCACTGCTATTATGCATTCGAATCTATACCAGAAGTCTTCAACTTAATACCTTTCTAGGTCTTGATGGAAGTCAATACCTTCAAAATAGTATTCCAATCAATAGAATTCTCGATGTTCTTTCTCAAAAAATTCCAGCAATAATCATACGGTTCTGGTGAAGATCTGGCAGCTACCATCTGATTCATTCTTTCGACGACTTCTCCGGGAGCAAGAATATCGTAGACCTACAGCCGTAGAATAAAGAAGGTCTACACAGACCTTTGTAAACCTTCTTTATTCTGCGGTACAGCTCAAGCACATGGAGATCAACTACACGAAAAGTAGTCTCCCATTCCCATAGACTAAAAACCACAGTAATAGATGACTCAAGCAAATCTTTCACTTCTCCAGAACATTTGAACTAATTAGATTTTGAAGTTCTTGGTGAAGAACATAAGCGAAGAACATTATGCTTTTGGTCCAATTAGGGTGAGTCTTCAGTAAAAAGTTCTTTCAATTTACTAGCCGTTTGTCACCTCTTCGTCGTTGTCATTGTCGTTTGGAACTATTAAAACAGAAATAACTCCAACATTTAAGAACATCTAAGAAGACAATTTTTAATCTGCTGTAAATAGTTGGTATTTGAAATGAGATTAAAATTGTTCCACTTTCGATGTATTCATCGAAAACGTGATATAAATTCATTGTTTCCCAAATAATGCTAAGAATGAAGGAATGAATGTTTGGGTGACGGCGGTGAAATGTCGGTAAGTGAAGGTGCATCGACAGCTAGGTCATTTTGCGTAAGTCTAAAGATAAACAATTCTTTCAATTTTTTTTTCAAATTTTTCCAAGTTTTAAAGTTCTTTCAATACCACTTCTGGTATAAGCCGCTGCGAGTTGAGCGACTATCTCTAGTGGTAGACACGGAAGTACTGCACCATACCCTACCCGGTAACCGAACTGTGGTCTCATGCAATGTCACATACTTTTGCTATCCCAATAAGTAATAATAAAAAACATAAAACAAACCGATGTCCATGTCCATTCTTCAATACTTTTAAACTTGTATAACTTTCAAAAAGCTCGAAACTTAATTCAAGTCGCAATATAGTCATAATTGTGTAACTGTAATATGACAAATGTCACCACGATGTCATGTAGCGATAGGTGAGGGCGTTGGCTGACACCGCCTGACGTCACGGTTCTCTCCAAGGGCCGTACGGCACAGTCGTGTGAAGCCAATTGTTTGAAAACACTCAAACATATAGGGAATTATATTTGGGCGTTTCAATGTAAATTACTAGCGCTATTTTAAGAAAGGCAAACATCGAAGTAAATATATTTTATTACCTTCGACGTGCGATTGCTAATCCTCCGCAAATAGTAATGTATTGGCTGAAGTTTGACGGAAACCGCCCTTCTATGCGACTTGGCGGCACATTATCTGTGCCTGTCTTTTGTATGCTTTGCACAGGTGGGATGGTTTCGTTTATTTATTTATTTTAGGTTTAACGAAGTACTGTACTGATGACCGTTCTTGGCGTAGGTGAATGATGAGTGAAATGATGGGAAAATGAGATGAAAGTTCTTTAATATAGGTTTTATTAGGTTGGTTATAGTGTTAGTGGTTAGGTTCTATTTTTTATTATGTGTTTTTTTGGATGGTGGGAAGGAGTTGGTCGTGGCCTGTTGGGACAAAAATGTTCGGACCACTTTGGAAAAAAATGTGTGCTCATCTTTGAAAATCTTCTTTAGAGGACAGATTTTTCCAGAAGAATAATTGGAAATATTCGTAGAAGTATTCGTTAAAGCTCATTTATTGATTAACAGGAAACAGCTGCATAAAGACGCCAGTAAGTTCATAAAGACGCCAATGAAAAATGAGTGTAATTTTAATTATGAAAAATGAATGAATGAATGAATAATTTATGTTCATTTATGTTAATTTATGTTATGTTAATTTATGTTGCATACTCTAATCTTCTTTTACCGTTCTTGTATTGAAAAGGGGTAAACGGTATAATTGAAGTTCTGTGACTCGTATTAAATGGAGGGTCAACTGGTGTTTTATAAATGTCAGAAAAATAATATTTAAGAATAAATCTATACTTGAACAAGTAAGTAACCGGTAAAAATTTAAATATTGAACTATTTCAACTGTATCTTGATGGAGAGATTCTAATTTTTGAGGAGGTACAATACTTTTAACAATCCTAGTTTGAATGAATTCTATCAACTTCATATGTGAAGCGATACCCCAGGCCAATATTCCATAATTGATTATTGATCCTGCTAAAGCAAAATACACAGTTCTGAGCAGAGTGTAAGGAATTAAATGTTCGAGCATGTAAATTTTGTATGCACCTTAACTGGCTGCAAATATTATCAATGTGTGGTCGCCATGAAAATGATCTGTCTATTTTAAGACCAAGATAAACATGCTCGTATACGATTTCTATATTAGAGTTGCAGCCTAAACAAGGAGTACCACAACTTGTATTATGCAAGCAGTCATAAGTGAGATATAAAGTTTGTATAGGTGTATTTCTATATTTATTTAAGGGAGTGCAGAAGTGGATAATTTTTGTTTTAGATGAATTTATAACCAAATCTAAATCATGTGTTATTTTTAGCATATATGTTAAATCGGTTTGTAGGTTATGAGCAGAAAAAACAATTTCAATTCACGAAAGAAGAAAGTTGTCCACCAATCAAAAAATTACAAAAACTTCGACATTTACTCAACCTCTCTATACCATCGATGCAATTGAATTTCTTATCGTTAAATTCGTACAGAAATATCATGATAATCTGAGAATATATTTCAAAGCTATACAAATATAACGGTGATGATATATGTGTTATTTATTTATGATGGTAACTCATACGATATTTCTTTTTTCATAGATAAACAAGTCCATCAGTCACAACAAGTCCATCCAAGGTGCGTATCTCGCGAGAACATCATAGGTATGAATATCTCGATCATCTGCTGCGTTTGTGCATCGGTAAATGTAATAATATTATGACATGATAGTTAAAAATAATGTTGTGTGAAATGCAATTCCGTTGGTTACGTCCATCAGATTAAACAAGGAAGACTGTTAGCATGCGCTAATACTGAGTGAGATGGATTATATGGTCGATATGGTAGATTATGGTAGATTGAAAACTATGTAAATAGTCTAGGTAATATTGACGAATGAGTAAATCTGATGCTATGTGAAGTGCATTGGTAGAATAAGTGAGGCTATACAAAGAGAGAGAAAGAAAGAGAGAGAGAGAGAGAAAGAGAAAGAGAGCCAGAGAGAATAGAAAAGGGAAACTGGAGATTTTTTTGATAAGAGATAAGAGTTTTTTTAGATATAAGAGAGTCCCTTTGAATTGTATTATCAATTTCCGCGTTTCAGAAGCGTATGATGCCAGAATTGGTTTGAACAATATCAATTTTTCATCTTGTAACTGAGAAGGGTATCTCAGTGGCTATTTTTCATCTAATTCTAGACCTTCTTTCCATATTCTATCTGTACATCTCAACCCTCAGACAATTAGCTTTATTATTCACCATATACCACACAGTATCTGTTCCCATTCCCTCGCATCTTGGAATCCAGCTATAGCGTGATAAAACTGCTACAAGCAGGTGAGCTTTCAGGAACTCAGCAGGGTCACTATCATTATATCATCACTATACGCGCATGCGTATCGTATAGTTTACTTACCGAGTAGTAGCCGAAGATAAGGAGATTACCTTGGCAATCGTCTCCGACTATCCAAAGTATCAAGACACCGATTATCAATATCGCGGAAACACCGTCATGTAGAAAAGAGGATCGAACCTGAGTCTAATAAGATAGTCGCCGATCGTCGTTATAGCGAGCCCAGTCTGGCGGCTTCCACATCCGGCTAGGCACGGTAGGACATGATATCGCGTGCGCTTGTTTTTTGAAGGCTTCTCTAAAGGGGGTGGGGAAACTTTCATTGACAGTTTCAAAGTTTTCCCTATGTAATCAACTTGTAAAAGTATGTGTAATAAACAGCATAGTCTTCAAGTATTTATACAAACTAGGCAAATACAGCATGCATTGTAAGATAATCGAGATATTTGTATGAAGTCGAAAGCTCTACACAACTCAAATTTCATGGAATATAGTCGAGAACTCTTCACGCCTTGATGTCCCTCCATCTACAGCTTCGTATGTTCCCATTCCCTTACAACAGTGTCTGTCGATTTATAAAAAAGTACTTCTGAAACTTATATCAATATTGGTCATCATCATGGGAGATTTAAATGCAAGACATGTTATACGTGCATGTTGAAAGTTCTCACTGCTTTGCAACACAGAAGTGGTATTCGTTTAGGCCTATACATATGTATTTCAGTAATTTTTGTATACCAATTATTATAAGAATATGAAGTTATGAGAAATATAATAAATGTATAAACAACCACATTGCTCACATACAATGACACTACAAGGGTAGTGGTATCGTATCATTGCATTTACCAAGTGTTATGTTGCAATACGCAATCAGCAGTTGTGAGTGGTCCGTTCAAGACAATAGTACGTTTCTCGGATATTAAACAGGTGTCATGGCTCCTCCAGTTAACTTCAGTCTCAGGTGAAGATTAAGTAGTCTCGACAGATATTCCACATGAATCAAACAGGCGGGCAAGTGTTTGCTGGGCTATTCCAAATATTTATAGAAATAAATATTCCTCTTAAAGAGCATACTGACAAACGATGTCAGTCAACGCAGAGCACATGGAGTTAGTGTAAACTCGCCCATATAATTAAACACGGTGATTCAGTCGCATAACTAACTTCTTTTGGTGGACTGTTTATAGAAACACCAGCTATATTCAAAGTTATATCGAATTACCAAATATTTATCAGCAACCGTTCCTAAATGAGAGAAAAACAAACGTGCTCAAATTACAGTGTAGAAGGTTAATAAAGTACAAGTGACATGTCATATTATCTGTAAGTTATTGGTGTGGGCTATTTTTGTAGGTTAGGTTATGGCAACGGGTCCAAGAATAGCTGTGTATCTTCTCACAAGTCTACTACAACTCTAGAAAATATTTCAACAGAATACATTTATTTGTGTCAAGTTACCAAGAAAACATATTCCTTTAATAACTAAATTCATATAATAAACGTTGCGTGTAACATGAGTAGGCCTATAGTAATATTTCAGGATCACATCATCAGATAATATTTTAATAAATTAATTTTATTACATATTCCCGACATCTAGGTGTGCAATCCCTCTGCTCCTTTGGGCCGTGTCGATGGTGTAGCAAGACACGCACCAGGTAAGCTAGGATCCGGCATTCTGCCAGTCGTCGACCGCACGGCAACCACCATGGACCGCTTCCACGGCGCCCTCATCATCCTCCTACTACTACACACATCCTCTGAGCTGGACCTGGTATCCGTCGAGGACTCCAGACCCTGTCCCAAAGAACTAAGTGTAGAAATCATCAACGGGAATCAATTATCAAATGGAAGTTTGTTATCTGAAACCGGTGTAATGTATCCTCCAGGACAATTCTGGGAGGATATTTCTGTTAATAGTACGACACCAGTGATGTATGGATGCGTGTGTAATGTTAAGCAGTGTATTAGGAAGTGTTGTCCGGAGAATCACGTCTACTCTCCAGCGTTTGTAGGTGAATGTGTTGAGAACGATCATCCTCTTCTCCAGCCGTTTCTGCCGAATGTCAGCGATGTCCAGGATCATCCGGAATACACGCAGTTTCATGTCCTTTACGGGGATCCGTGTAAAGATGGGGTTAAACATATAGTGTTCCCAGATTATGACGAATTCACAGTCGATCATCAAGGCACGTTAAATGTAGTACCTGGCGATGGGCATCACCATTCTGATCACTTGGTCGATCAGTATTGTCTGCAACTGATGGTGGATAATGACACGGGAACGATTGTGCCATTCACGTGTTCGCAGACGTCTGGAGAAATGGAACCAGATGATCGAACGATTTTGTTAATTAATGCCTGTGGGTTGGTGATTTCGTTGCCGTTCCTGATGGCGACGTTCCTGGTGTACGGCTTGATACCAGAGTTGAGGGGTAATATACACGGACTCAATTTGATGAGCCATTGTACGAGTTTGTTCGTCGCTTATTTGTTCTTGGCCACGGTGCAATTCAGTGGAGACAAGATGACATCGCCGGCTTTCTGCATTACTTCAGGTGAGTCTTGCTCATTATATGTAATACCTTATCATGTGTAGAAACCATGTTTGGTTCCTAATACACCGTTCACACTATGATCACCAACTGCTGTTGAGCTACTAACTGATGTTAGCAATGTAATATGAACGTAACGCAGTTAGTATATTAACTGACATGTAGCAATACTTCGTTCTCTAAACGCAGTTAGCGTTTGATGTCAGTTAGTGCTAACAGCAATAACTGACAGTTGATGAAGATAGAGTGTACGGGGTATAACCAAAGTGCACAGGATATCATTCAATAAAAAATACAAGGAGAAATATGAATACATATAATTAAATAACTGAATATTGGAATTATTTAAAATTCAAATAAAATTCAAATGATTAACGATAACATACAGGAATTATGAGACTATAATTGAAAAACTAAAGTGGATTTTAACCTTGATGGATTTAACGTTTAACGATTTTAACGTTGACAGTTGGTTGTTTAAATGTTTTGTGAATATTCGAATGAAATTCTTCAGGGCTGACATACCAATCTCATATTTTAAAGAATTATGTAACAAAACAAAACGTTATTATTATTATTATTATTAGGATTTAAAATTTAATAAACGTTTCTCGCGTTTTGAAAATCGTGAATCGTAAAAATGCAATACTTTGATTAAGATGCGTACAGCCAATATCATAACAGCCATATCATAGCCAATATCAATATCGAAATAGGTATTTGTAATCAGATAAAGCACGGGAATATGGTGGAGGTGCCGGGTTCGCGTCACAGGGTCGAGATGAGTAAGAAACATTCATCGTATGAGCGAAGCGAAGGCTCAATTCCATCGTACTTGATAAACGAAGGTATTTTTTGTTTTTTTCTGTTCGTTTTTTGTTCGCGTTCCACAAGTCAAACTGAGAAATTCACATATTTTTTCATCTTCTAATTGATACTGTATAATTTTGAGGCGAGATCAGTCGAACCACTTTTGAGAAAAATATTCTCGAGATTTGATAACCACCATGAGAAGAACATAAAGAGGAAAATATGAGAAAAATATTCACTCCTAAAAAATTCAAATTTCTACAGAATTTAACCACACGACTGATACACATTATTCTAAATACATAAATCGGAGGAGCCTTAAACATTAATAAGTTTATTTTACATCAATTGAAGAGCGTTTAGTTCACTAATAATTAAAATAGTGAATGATAGGTATAGTGGGTTAATATTCAAAATCAAGGTGTCAATCTTTACCATCTTTCACAGTAAACAATTCATATAAATGTCGCTCAACCTACGCAAACACACGCTGCTTTTTCCCACCATAAAAATTATTGAAAAAAACGATTTTTCACCCCAATATATCCATGTACTACTCAAATTATTTATATTGTCTAGTATGTAGTTTTAAATCTTTTTTTGATTTTTGTTAATGAAAATGTTTTAAAAACTCTTGAAGAAAAAACCAAGGTCGTCGAAACGCGTTCGGTGAACCACAAAACGGATTTAAGGGGAGCAAAGTGTATCCCGTCGGTTCTTCATGCATGCAAGAGTATAGCAGCCAACGGGATCAAGTATGTGCCATAACGACTATCTTGAACGTCAATGACATCGTCGCAACTGCTGTAGAGGGCGTCGGTGGCGTCTGGACGCTCACGTTTTCGTTTATAACGCTCAAACGGATCGTCTCACAACAAATAATGGAATACTTTTCTATTTGGATTTTAATAACGATTCGTTTATATATCTGTAGGTTGCATGTAAACTATTACGCAAAAATAATTTGAAACTAAATTTGTCAGAAAACTATATAGGCCTGCATTGACTAGGGACCTAATAAGGTTTTGATTGTGCACATTGTGGCTCCAACTTGAAACTTTCAGCGAGTGTTCGCGATCTCAAAACACATATATTTTTTCCTAATGGAATTTGGAAGTATTCCACAACTGGGGGCCGGTATACCTAACACATCACAGTTATACACATAATAAATACAAAAATAGTACCGTACTCAAGCTATAATAATTATTAATACCCTGAAGAAACGTAATGTATTCATATAAATGCGTACGTGACTTTCTGTTGAAACGTAAGGCCTACACTACGTGATGTTTATAGGATGGATATTAATATCACAGAAAAATGCATTCTTCTTTTTTTTTAATATTGGGTTAACGACGCACTTTCATGATGGTGCAGATCTAATGGCGTCGGATGGATGATTAATGAGATGATGGGATGATGAGATTAATTAGGTTCTTGGGTAATGGGACGGATAGTGGGGAGAAAGCGGTCATGGCCGCCTTATTGTAGGAACCATCCATCATTATAGCCTAGACTACAGAGGGAAACCATGAAAAACCTATGAAAAGATGGTCGGCGGCGGGGATCGAGCTGGGTTCGAAATTCCCTTCGCCTCCCGGATCACATGAAGCGAGCGCGTTAACCACTGAGCTGCATGTGCCGGTTAAAAATGCCTTCTCATCGGGTGATGATCGATGTAATCGAATGTCAGTAATCGAACCCGGTACTCGATTTAAATCGATCAATTAGTTTTCACTCACTTTTCGGGTATTGCGAACGGTATTTGGATGAGACGCTAAATTCAAACTGTTCAGAACTTCTGTTCAATCTTCGCTTAATACGTAGGCCTATATTCATCTACACAATCGAAATAAATTGATCAATTTTTTTCTATTGTTTTTATATTCTGTATTCATATATTGTTCTTGTTATAAAAGCTGAGGAGGCATGTCTATGATTCGTAACTTGTCGCAAAGAATTCTATGAATCTGTTCAAATTAAAAAAACACTTGCACATTTCAATGGTAAAAATAAATATACGTATTAAGCGAAGATTAGAGAATAGTTATAACAGTTTGAAACAGAAAGTGGAACAAAAAATAAATAATACTCGAATTTCTGAAAATAATGCCAATAACATCCAAGTAATCTCGGTACTACCTGAGAAGACTTGGAAACATGGTGGAGGTGCCGGGTTCGCTCTTCTGAGTCCAGGAAAACAAGCTATTGGCCAGAATTTTTTCTCATCATGACAGTTTTTATATTTCGTTTGAATTGTTATTTTAATGATCATTGAATTGAATCATTATTATGAGCTATGTATTATCTTCATCATATATTGTATTGATTTTTTGTTAGGCCTATATTTATCATCAATATAATACAATAATATTGTATAATAATGTGATAATTGAATTCTTATTATAAGATCTTCAATATGAAGTTTTCGTTTCTTAAGAATATTCTATATTTTCTTATTTGCAATGCAATCATGATTGAAAAGCTCATGAAGAAGATAAGAACATATATTTGTCGAAGCGACATCTTACACAATAAAATTATTAATACTCCAACGAATTCACGAATTCATGCAATGTTTTTCGTGAAAGTCTCATTAACACCATTTATATATATATATATATATATATATATATATATATATATATATATATATATATATATATATATATATATATATATATATATATATATATATATAATATATTGTGGATATATTGTGGACATATTGTTTGTCAATCGTGAAAATGGGCCCAAATCGATTATCGAACAATCGGTTATTATAATATATTCATGCAATCAAATGCATATCCTAATATATATTCAGAAAATTCATATCACTTTTATTGTACAATTTTGATACGTATATAAATCATATTGCCATAGATTTGCAACAATAACAAATATCATTACTTAATTGACCTCCTCCTTGACGATTGCGCCGTAGCAGTAAGTCACAAGTAGGCTGTAGATAAGCGTCAACCAGTGTGAGTGTGCACTCGTCACGCGTGAAGCTTGCTCTCTAATCTCGCTGCCAGTAGTCGGTCGCACCGCAACCACCATGGACCGCTTCCACGGCGTCCTCATCATCCTCATCCTACTCCACACATCCTCTGAGCTGGACCTGGTATCCGTCGAAGACTCCAGACCCTGTCCCAAAGAACTAAGTGTAGAAATCATCAACGGATATCATTTATCAAATGGAAGTTTATTATCTGATACCGGTGTGATGTATCCCCCAGGTCAATACTGGGAGGATATATCAGCTGATAACACAGTGAAAGTAGTTCACGGGTGCGTGTGTAATATTATGCAGTGTATTCGAAAGTGTTGTCCAGAGAATCACGTCTACTCTCCAGCAATTAGAGGGAAGTGTGTTGTGAAAGATCATCCTCTACTCCAGCCGTTTCAACCTAACGTGACAGACGTGCAGGATCACGACGATTACGCGCAGTTTCATATTCTGTATGGAGATCCTTGTAAAATGGGTAAATACATGCTGGAGATGGACTACGACGAGTTTCAGCTGGACCACACGGGGATGCTGAGCGTGATGCCTGGAGACAAGAGCGGTGATACCAATCACTCTGCTGAGTGGTATTGTCTGGAGGTTGTGCTAGTCAACGAGACGGGAAATATCGTGGCGTTCCCATGTTTCTCTGAGGAAGACGATATGGAAGAGCAGGAACACGCGGCGTTTGTCATTTATCCTCTTGGCATGTTGATCTCATTGCCTTTTCTCTTGTGCACGTTTCTCGTGTACGCGGTTATACCCGAGTTGAAGAATATTCACGGACTCAGTCTGATGAGTCAAGTGACGAGTTTGTTTTTCGCGTATTTGTTCCTCGCTGTCGTCCAGCTGGGTCGAGACAGCATCCCGATCAGCTCCTGTGTCACATTAGGTGAGTTCCGTCTTGAGGCTCTGGTAGAGTGTACTGCTGAGTTGTAGGCTCGGCTGTTAGCCCACGTGAGTCCGAAGCGATGTGTGTGTCACTTGAGATGGTTTTAATCTAGTCTGGGAATGTCAGGTTTGTGGAGTCGGACAGAAGTGGATGGTTGTTACTTGATAGCTATAGGTCGACTGGTGCCCGGTGAAGTGATGCCTTTATGAAGGGTCAAATGTACTAAAAAAAGACTGATCTAACAATCCAACGACTGTACTGAAACCAACTGTACTAAAAACCAACTGACATAAACTTCTATTTCTTGAGCAACCTGTATCCTGAAAAGTGGGGATTTTGGATCCTTCTCTTTACAAATTTTTACTTGCTATTACATTTTTTATATGGTGTTTTAACTGACGGTTGAGGCTAGTTGGGGGGTGATGTTTATGTCAAATGAAATTTCTGATGGGAAGGTCGATGTTTAAGGACAGTTTGTTTTAGTACATGCAGTTGGTTCCTTCTCCCTACTGGTGTACGGTGAACTCTACGAGCATACAAAACGTACAAACCTCCCACACTTGCACGACACTTGGCTCTGGTTTACTCTCGATACTTGCCGACCTAGACGGAAATATTTATTTGTACTTATTGGGATAGGGTGATGATTTAGTCGGATATCCGGCGCACATAACCTCGTCACTTAAAACCACTCAATCATTCATTCGTTCATTCATTCAGCTTTAATTCAAAAAGTCTTCTACATTTGAATAAGATCAATGATTGTCGATAGGTCAAACATGAGTTTTGCAACACCGACCTCCACGTATTGGAAACGTCCTTATTACCGCTGAGCCACCGGTTCCTTGCAGGTATACGATATATCAGTAAACTATACTGATACGATATCGATGCCAAGTTTATAACAGCTATAAACAGTAAATCATTTTCATCGTGGGTAGGCTAACAGACGTTTAATATTGTGTCAGATGTCAATTGGTTTAATTAAACTAACTATTATTTGTTGCTGATTACTCTGATCAGTAGGCATTATCATAAATGATCAAACTTATACATAATCACAGATCTTTGTGATATCCTCAATGTGGTACATACGCAAGAAACTGTTAATTATAATATTGTCGTATAATTTTCACAGTCATATGCGTCTTTCAAAAGACCTCACATTTGTAATAATTGAACAACAATGCCCCCCCCCCCCCCACAAATAAATGTGATCCCCAATCTCAACTTCAGTATTGGTTTGCGTGCTCATAACTTACTGGTTGCTATAGAAACCTGGCAAAGATACTATCTCTCTACAGTCAAAAACATATTTTTTCCTGTACACCAGTGAAAATGTCAGAATTTAAAGATGTTTATTTGAATGCATATCATTTTGAAGGTATTGAAGAGATCTGAGTTACTTTTATGTTCTAATTCCTTTCGCAAACCACTGTCAAAACACTAATATTGCGCTTCGCTTTCAAAAAACGTTATCAACAACCCCTGAGGGAATCAGTTCCACTCCGGTTTTTACAGATGAGAATGAGAATGTACCAGGAATTCATACAAAAGAAGAGTTATGTTTGAATTTGAGGATTTTTTTGTTTGAATTGATCAAGTTGATAATTGTTTGCTTAACGACCCCACCAACAGCTAGGTTATTTGGGGACGCGAATGAATAGGTGATGATGAAATTATGAAGTGATGATTAATAAAGGACGTTTACAAAAGCCATGCTGTGACGACATGAAGTGTGAATTAACCCATAAGTTGTGACTGCGTTCACACATAACACAAGTCCAATAAGTACGCTAGACTCTCGGTAAAGAGGATAAGATGCGGAATCCAAACAACGTTTCAAAACATCATGTTTACAACTAAAACTAACAGGCTGTTGAAAACGCACTAGCAATATTGTTTCTCACGCAATAGCTCAGCCAAATGGTTTACATCTGAAAGCAAAAGTATAACAGTCTGTTGATAGCTTGAACAAATAATAAACATTCATTCTGCAAGGCTCTTGAGAGTGTTAACAATACTTGTCCTGATTGAAGTGAAAATTCAAGGTCAATTATCGTATCATAATTGCAATCATGGTTTTAATTGCCGATATGCAAGGAACTATATTGTGAGCCTTATCTCAAGTAGTAGTTAAATGCCACTTCAGATAATTATTCAAGCTATTAAAAGTATAACAATTTGTAGTCAAAATCACTATAATATACAGTGTTGTCAAACAACGAATCATTTCATTTGGTGCTACATTAGGGTGGAAGTGCCAGGAAGTGGCACTGTTGGATCCAATAGGCCTATACTCTTGACATACCACGTCTTATTGATTCAATTTTGAAAACGTTCTTTATTGCTCAGACGGGCAATGTTTAAAGTTTTCAAAATAATTGTTGTTACCTTTTATCTTTTCGAGTCCCTTTTTTTAATTCGGTTCTTCTCATCCAGTCCGCCACTGACTATTGTAGCAGTAGCAACTTATACACAAGTGTTCTCATCTTCTTAAAACCACTTAACGTGTATATTGGATGTTGCATCAACTATCATATGGCAAGAATCAAAGGAATAAATATAACGATCAGAAAGAAGATCGACGTGTTTTCCTCGCCACAAATGAATAATAAATAAAAGAAATTACGATTTAGAAGGGGAAAAGACAAAGTAAATCGAATGAAAAGAAGACAGAAGATATTTTCTCCCAATACAATTATTTGAAGTGTTCATTTCTCTAACTTACTCACTACAATGGAAGTGATTGGACTCCTGATTGGTGTCAGAGGCACAATTCCTCACTTCTTCGTTGAATTTTGTAAAAGATTTAATATTAGTAATAGTTTCATTTATTCATTAACTCTTTTAGCCTTAAAGGGATCCATTTGAATTTTTAGAAACCATTTATATAGTTTGAATTAATTCAGTGTGTAGCCATTTTCTTTTCTCATATTAGGTGCATTTATTTATTTTTTACTATTCTTTTTCTAAATAATTAATTAATCAACTACAAAATATTTTTTTTTTCTAGAATTTAGCCTAATATTATTATTATTTTTCTGTACCATTCACTAATTTGTTATATTCGTTGTTATTATTTTTTATTCTGTGTCTGTAGGCAACCTTCATTACAAGGCAGAGTCTTTATTTTAAATTAATAAAGAATTTATATATTTAAAGTGTGTTGAATGAGCTGCATTAAGACTAATCATCTATTTGGGCTGGCACTTATTTGGGATCGTCCTTGTGGTGCCCCGTCCAAACGACTGTCATATACTAGGAAACACGTGACTTTGTGTCAAGTTTTGGATGTTGATCGAAACTAATGAAAAATTCGGAAATGTTACTCGTGGAAATATATTTATTTCTGTAAGTTATTATTTGAGTGTGAAGAATATTCTATTTCGTGTTGGACTAAAGGGAAAATCGGGCTGGTAGGCCTTATTCGTGTTTTTTTTTTTTGAGCGGCACAGTCAGCTAAGAAGAAGTAACAAATCGACCCTAATCTTTTTTCTTGACATTTATATCATTGTAATACTAGAATAAATTAGTATCGACTCTGTACTGAGCAAAACATGTTCGGGCATAATATAGAATTTAAAAATCCTATAACAAGAATACCATTGGATGAAATTTTCCATTATTATATTTTATCCGATATAATGAAATATTCACAGAATTTCATTTTTTCTAGAACATGTTTCTAACATAAATGGAGAAATTTGGTTCAGTTGTTTTTTCAAGAAAATTAATGTAATATATTTTTAAGATCGGAAATATTAACTTGTAATGAATGTTATCATCAATTCATTTGTTATCTTTGTTATTCATTCATTGTCATCATATGAATATTGATTTGAACAACTGTTTTATTTTTAGGATATTGCAATTCTTAATTGTGCGGTTTACGGAAACGCGTTCAAATGCGCTAAATCTTCATAATGGCAATGACATTTAATAATAATTACCACAATGTTTACAAATATTTAGTTAATAGACGACCTTCTTCCCGGATACAAGTAGAAATATCTTTCTCATCTTCCACCGCATACTTGAAACTAGGTTTTCCTCGTAATAATAATATTTAATTGTTTCCTTGTTTCAGCATTTATCATCCACTACGCGTTTCTGGCGAGCTTCTTCTGGCTCAACATCATGTGTTTCGACTTGTGGTGGACATTCAGGTATGATTCAATTCAACAATGATGTATTCATACCAACTGATTTTATAATAATATAAAGAAGGTGTACCGACTCGCATCGCGTGAAATATGTCCGCGGTCAGAATCTGAGTCCATGGTCCCATTTGCCTGTAGCGCAACTATCGCATTTATGTCAAACTATATGAAACAACAATGCTCAACAATGCTATGCACGGCTCAGTAGAAATATTATGTTAGAGATGGCATCTGTTTTTCACTAAAATAATAGATTTTTTAAGTTCAACAATATCACCGGTACACAATATCTACATCTAGTTCACAAGGGAATGCGCTCTGATTTGACCGCAAGAAAACTCAAATACCTGCCATGTTATTAGTATGGGAGACGGTAACATCTTCTTTATATTATGATAAAATCTGTTGGTGATCTGTGGTGCTCCATATCATGATTCAACTAGCCATCGGCTCCCTAGAATAGACAGATACGACAATCAGCTAGTCTCGATATTTACCTGATAGCTGATAAACGTTGCTGCTAATCTCGCTATAATAGTGATAACTGGAACCAGCATGTTTGATTTTATTAACAAAACAGTCATTATACATTTAAAATGTGTTGAATCTGTATCGAAATATTGCTATCAAAGATACAAGTTTCTACGACGAAGGTGTATTTGCGGATTAAGCTCTTTGTATGCTGAACACTTATAGGCCTACGTATATATCTATATATAATATATTGATTCATTTATATTGTATTTAACGACGCACTCTGATGATCACTAAGATCTATTAACGTCGGATAAATGATTAATGAGATGATGGGATGGCGAGATGGAGGTTTCTTAGGTAATGGGAAGGATAGTGGGAAGGAAGCGGTCGTAGTCTATATTGTTGGACAATCAGTTAGTCTCGATATTTATATCCCAGACTACTTGTAAGGTTTATCTTCCCATGAATATTGCACATGTAATAGTGTTTGCACATACAGTAACTAACTTCGTCTTCATACCATACTGGATGTGTGTATTTCTTGGGATCAATGTTTTCACACGCTGAATTGCGTCGTTGACAGGTCGTTCATGCTGTTTGACAGTGGACAATAATAAACACATCTTCAATATCATCCGCTTGCTCGTCGGTCTCCCTATATCTGATACTATTAGCGATCAAGAGTTCCGGCCCGCCTATTGGATCGACTGAGGAATACCATGCTGGTTCAATTATTGTTTTAACACTACAATAACTGGCGTCATTTGCGTCGGTCTAACTGAAATAATATAGGAAATTGCGGTTACGCTGAGACGCAAGTAACGATTATTTCGTGTATTTGCTGCCTCATTACTCTAACACGTTCTATGTCTGACATTGGCCTAGTTTCCTGTTCGAGGAATAAATGCTATAACTGCTAGCCAGGAAATATGTGGTACTGTAATCAAGATGTCTTTTATAAAAAAAAATGCATTCGACAGCATACATGTGCACTTAATTAATTCGATTAATTGAGAAGTATAAACTAATTATAAATAGATTATGTGGAAATACAGGTCCTTCTAACTTCTAGTTTCCCAGTTATACGTACGATGATTATTAATTAGATGTTAAAGGTGTGGTTACTTTAATTCTGTATATATTTTATTTCTGTATTTGGTATCTGTAATTTTTAAATCTGTATTCAATTCTATATCTACGTAAGAAGAAGGTGGGATACCAACTAAACGAATGTAAAAA
The DNA here is from genome assembly GCA_907164805.1 of Brachyptera putata. Taxonomy (NCBI): domain Eukaryota; kingdom Metazoa; phylum Arthropoda; class Insecta; order Plecoptera; family Taeniopterygidae; genus Brachyptera; species Brachyptera putata. Next base: position 26,229,845 of record OU015464.1, on the reverse strand, counting down.
AGTGACTTATTACAGAAAGTAGACTCATCCCCTTTTGAAAGATGAAATTATTTTTCCCATCGTAAATGTCATGCAGAAATATTATGATACCGGAAAAATAGCACAGATGATATTGAGATGTAAATAAATGGCTTGGATAAATGGCAATTAAAATAAACTTATAAATTGCCGTGATATTAGTGTTTGTTTCTTCCACCCAAACCTTCAATTAATAATAAGTAGTTATAATAATGATAATAAGTTAAAATTATGATACCAAATTAACAATGACTAAGAGAGTATTAGGAAAACATCAGTTATATGAATAACGGTATAAAATATAATGTATTAAGGACTAATTATAATACAATTAAAGTTTATGGTAAAAACGAGCTCCAGGGAATCGGTGTAACAAGTGAGAATCGTAATTAATGATGATTGTGGGTGGATGAGAAATTAGAATGTGACATTTGGAGGAAGGAATTCGTGGAGGGAGTAGAATGCCTTGTCGACGAGGAATGCTTTGAGAGAGGATTTGAAAGCGGGATACGTGGGCGACGACTTGATGTGGTTGGGGAGGTGTTATAGAGGACGGAGCAAAGATGCTTTGGACTTCTTGTGGATAGGGCGAGATTGTGGGGGGAATGAAGATGTTGAGGTTGGACCGGGTGGAGTGGGAGTGTACTGAAGAGTTGAGATAGAATTGCTCGGGATGGAGGCGTACGAAGGTAGCTGCTGCTTGAATGAGTGTGGAGGAAAGAGTCAGGATGCGGAGGGATGTGAAGTATGGTTTGCAGGACTGGCGACGTGAAAGACCGGCGATGATTCTGATAGCACGTTTTTTGGAGGATAAAAATGCGGTTGGAAGCGGGAGAGGAGCCCCAGAACAGGAGGCCATAGGATAACAGGGAGTGAATATGAGCGTGGTAGACAATGAGAAGAGAGGAAGGGTTAACGATAAGCTTCAATTTCCGGAGCATGAAACAGCCGCTTAGGATACGGGAAGCGGTAGAATGGATGTGGGGGGACCAGTCGAGGGTGTCAGTCAAGGAGAGGCCAAGAAAAGTAGTGGTTGGAGCTGAGGAGATGCTTTTGCCGTTGAGCCAGATAGAGGGCTGGAGTTGGGCGGAATATAGCGGGAGTGAAAGTTCATGAAGACGGTTTTGGTGGTGTGGAGGGAGAGATGGTTGTGAACACAAAATGAGGACATGGATGAAACTTGGTGGTTGACAGTTTGGATCAGGGAGAGCATGGAAGATTTTGGAGAGGTCAGAAGGTGACTGGTGTCATCGGCATAGATGGAGAGGGTACCAGAGTTTAGGCTGAGAGGGAGGTCGTTAATATAGAGAAGGAAGAGGAGAGGACCAAGGACTGAACCTTGAGGAACACCTTTCGTGATGTGGAGGGGCGTCGAGGTGTGGGAGGTATAGAGTGACGGGGACCGTATGTTCACGACCTGGGTGCGACCGTGGAGAAAAGAGGCTATCCAGTCGTGAGCTACCCCATTGATGCCTAGTGTTTTGAGTTTGGAAAGGAGGGTGGGATGATCAAGCGTGTCAAATGCTTTACTGAGATCGTAGAAGACACCAATAGCATTGTCACGTTGATCAAGGGCAGAGTAGAGGTCAGTGAGGAAGGAGAATATTGCGGTGGTGGTGGATCGGTTTGCACGGAATCCATGTTGACTCTGGGTGAGGATGCTGTGCTTTTTGAGGAAGGAGTTGAGGCGTCGGTGGATAGATATTCGAAAATTTTGGAGAAAGATGATATGAGAGATATGGGTCTGTAGTTAGTATGGGTCTGTAGTCTGTAGTATATTCATGGAGAGCTCTCTATTTTCGTAGATACAAGTACTTCTGCTTCTTATGTATTTATATTTATATTTTTTTCGAGTTCATTTTTTCCTCTCAAAGAGAACACAATATTTTGAAATATTCACAGTAACGATATATATTTCTGTTAAGTATATCAATATAATTGTGCAATAATTACCGCTTATGGCAAGTGACGTAACACATTGTTGAAGAAGTATGACAACAGATCACCAGTTGATTGATTAACCAATCACAATCCCCAGTTCGGTGAATTGTTACAGTAACAATTGTTAGTCATTTGTTACATCAGTAACTTGACAGAAGCCCATAAACGAGCCCATAAATAATACTAAATTATACATAAAAATGATGTAATGGATCTTACCAAAATCTCGAGATACATACTTCAACTGATCTCATCTTGAGAATCTTATCTCTAGTAGCAATTAACGTAATTCACAGAGCTTTTTTAGAGTCAAGATCTGCTACCGTTGTTCCAGGTTTCCATTAATTGGATGAGCGAAGCGAAGACTCAATTTCACTTGACTCGGAAAAAAAAGTACATTTTTTTCGCGCTCCACAGGTCAAACGAAAACTTGGCATGCCCAAGTGTCATCATCTGATTTGAATCCCATTGTTTTTTATGCGCAATCGGTTGCACCACTTCTGAGAAAACTAATTTTCCAGTTTCCAAATTCCCCATAAGAATAAGCCAGAGAAGAATTTTCGCACAGAAAATGTCCTTCGAAAAAATTCAAATTTTCAACGTATTTCAATATAAAAATGATACAACTTATTCCAAACTTTCACTGAAAGCCATGATCAGTCGTTTTGATATAAAAAATTATATAGTGAAATTTTTATGCATCGTTCAAAACTATCAAGAAACCCAATTAAATCCAAGCAACAAGTGTCACCAATTAGTGGAGAACGATTAAAACAAGGCCTTCTTTATTATCAAAGAAATTATTGAGAATGAGTAATAATGAATATAAAAGGAGTGTAATGACATAATTAATTGTATGGATCTCAAGGTGTATATATGTATACAGCTGTCATGACGTTTCATATAGTACCGTAGTCTAATATTACATATAATATTGAATTGCAACTAATATTTCCTTCATCAGAATAGCCTACGAAATAAACCAACAAAATGGAAAGATTGATTTTTAACTTGAATGCCGTCAAAACATCACCTTGATATAACTTTTTGAAAGAATTCAATTTCATTCATATAAGCTCATCCATCAACGAGGAAACACAGAACGCGTTTTCCTAGTATCATACAAACAGGTGACTATAGGGAAAGACTATTGTCTATCAAATAATTTGAAATAATCTCAAATAGATCCCGGAAAGCCAGTTAGTCACTCTAGTGTCAATAACCTGCACTGCGAGATTACAGAGATAATAATTAGGCAGTTCCTATGTTCACTCCAATACCAACCTCTTTCCTAAAAATTCCTCTATACATAACTACCTCACAAGTCACAGTAACTCAATCCGTTCTCTCACACACTCTCACGCTGTTTTCACTCACAGCCCTCTCCATCTTTGCACAACTATTTATAATAAACTACCCGTGTCCATATAACCAGCCTCACCAAACTTTCATCTTTTAAATACAACCTGAAATCTTTTCTACTTCAGAACCCATTCCATGACCTCAATGAATTTCTGACTTCAAAGTCACACTAGTCAACCATCCCATCATCTTACATGTATTATCTGTCTTTTTCAATTATCTCTTTCTGTTTACTTATTTTCATTTCTAGTTTTAAGTTTTCACATTTTCTATATTTGTATCATGTACAAATCTTTGAAAAAATAAACATAAACATAATTGAGAAATGCATTAGAGATTACCGTGAGGGGATAAAGGATAGTTTGATCAACGACAACACATGGGTTTAGACGAGAGCACTTATGCAGATTCCTATTTAGAAGTTTAGTCCAAGACTTTTGCGATATGTCACTCACGAAGAAAATGTCAATTTTATTTTATTCGACTGTAGATAGGATAAAAGAAAATCGCGAATAATTAAGAAATTGGATACAGATAATGAAGAAAAAATAGTTCATCAATTAAGTTTCTCTGATGCAGATCTCCTAAGAGTGAAGTTGGGTGTGGCAATTTCGAATGAGGTAATAGTCTGGGGTGCCACATAGATGGTGGCGTAATATCAACTGTTGAGTTGGTTTATTGATTATTGTTTGCTTAACGTCCCTACCAACAGCTAGGTTATACGGGGGTACGATTGTGCAGGTTATAATGTAGGTGATGTATGAAGTGATGATAAGTGAAAGGCCGTTTACAAACCTCGTGCCTTATACGGAAATTCGAACCCATGCCCTACGAGAAATTCAGTTTCTAAAGTGGTGCCTTAGTTCACTGAGCAACGGAGGGAGACACCTTGGACCATGAACCAAGGCTGAAACGCTCGTGGACGATTGTACAATTTACATAAGAATTATAAATAGTGAAGACAAAGATAAGTCCCATGAGAATGTGAATACCATATTAAAACAATTAACAGAAGTGGAATCGGAAACGTTTCCTAGAAATGACTCAGATTCCATATCAGAACTATATTTATTTTAATGGTGCCTAACGACCCCACCACCAGCTAGGTTATACGGGGGTACGAATGAGAGGGTGATAATGAAACGACGAAGTGATGATAGGTGAAAGGACGTTACAAAAACCCTTGCTTTTATGCTTTATGCGGAACTCGAACCTGGCTTGAGTTTCTACCACAGTGCGATACTGAGCCACGGGGGAGGCTGTCTCAGAAGTGTATCAGGAAACGCAACCAGTAGACTATAGGTACTACAATTTGACAAACAATAAACTACGAAGGAGTTGCCGGAAGTGTCACTTGGAGACACTTATGACAGTGTCATAATAGAGTCCAACGAGGTATTCATTTAATTGTTAATATATTATATCATTGTGTTATTATATTGACTAAAGATGTATCTGTTTAGTCAATAGTTATTTTCTATTTATATTGAAATTATTAAATTATCACAATATTCAACATATCCAGAAACTTGTATTTGTCAGAAATTGATAATATTGTATTGTGAAGGGGCCGCGTCCTACGACACTGTCATCAGTTTATTCTTTGTTATTGCTTGAAATCTTATCTTATCAGAAACTTTTGAATGGATTCGAGAAATCGATAAAAAAATTGAGTATAGAATCATTTTCTTTATTTTTCTATTATCAACTTCAATGAATTGAAATGGATAATTTTCAGATTTATGGTGAGTATATTTTATCTCTTGAAGAAACAGTTCGTGTTCCAAGTTTCGTACAATCCTAACAATTTACTGTCACGATCATATTACTTTTATATCATCCAATAAAAAAGTGATTCACTAGTTGATTAATTCAATATATTTGTTTCCATGAAAGAAGGTTCCGAGCGACCGTCCCCTCTTTCACACCACAGTCGCACCGGTGGTTCGCACCTTCAATTCCTTCGTGGACACAACTATATAAGGATATCTATTCGTCCAAGGTTTCTTGATCGGTTTACCAATCGAATCTCATCAATCTAGAACGTACTTGACATTCTGTGTCTTGGGTACACAGTTCTGCTAAAAAGGAGAGAAATGTTTGCCAAGTTAATCACGAGCCTCGAGTCAGGTATTGGATGTTTGCATTCCTCCCTCGAAACACACGCTGAGAGTGGTTTGCGCACGAAGCATTCAATCAGGTCACGTGATGTTGACTTTGCACACGAACTCACTCTCACACCGGTACTGTCAACAGTTTTACTTTACCTCATTTATTCAATATACCTGTTGCCATTAACATACGTGCAGAAACAGGTAATATTCCATACTCCACGCTGAACCGTCATTCAGGAGACCGGGGTTCGATTCCCACCATGGTCGACAATCCTGACAGGGGTTTTTCATGGTTTCCCTCTGTCGTTCAGGTTAATACTGGGATGCTTCCTTGAAAACAGGCCGCGACCGTTTCCTTCCCAGTATCCAAAAACACATAATAAAATAACCTTTCATCTCATCATCTCATTTAGCATTCACCGACGCCAATAGATAGTATAGTAATCAGTACAGTGCGTCGTTAAACCTCAACGTAAATAAATACTTCCATGAAAAGAGTGTGATGACCGGCACAGATAGCCCAGCGATAACGCCCACCTGTAAAATAAAAAAATTGTCACGACACTTCTCCACAAAATTACTACCCCAATCGAAAGTTCAACTCGGTGCAGTTAGCTCAGTGGTAACGCGTTTGCTCGACGTGACTAGGAGATGAGGGTGGAACCCCAGCCCCCACTACCGTCCATCTTTACAGAGGCTGTTCATAGTTTACCTTTGTCGGTAAGGCGAACACCGGGATGGTTCCTACAATATTGTCACTTCCTTCACAATGGCCATCCCATTAGCTAAGAAATCTTCACCATCAACTTCAATCATTTATCATTAATTCATTATCATTACAGTGCGTCGTTAAACCCAATATAAATTTAAGAGAGTGTTTGTCGAAACGCTAAAAGAAAGTACAAAAACTATGTACAAGTAGGCCCTAAATAAATCTTAATTACGATTCACGACCACCATTTTAACTACTGGATATCAAACCACTCATTGACTCTGATTTGGTTTTTCTGTTCCAGTGGTTGTCGACCAATGACCGGTTCGATGAGAGAGCGCGAACACAAGAAGTTCATCGTGTACTCACTGTACAGTTGGGGTACGCCACTGATCATAACTATTATCACAATGGTGATGGATCTGACGCCAAGTATCTCAGATGATTACATCAAACCGAAGTTTGGAAACTCGAAGTGCTGGTTCGATGGTAAGTTCTTACTCTAACTCCACCCCCCCCCCCTTTTTTGGAGAAACCCACCCACAAAAATGTATCAAATATTTCGTTAATTATTGATGTATACGGGATTAGAATAGTATATTAAAATTTTGAAATTGAAAAAAAAGTTGAAAATTCCGAGAAAATTTTGGAAAAACTAGTTGAAAAATACGTCAAACCGTTACATACACGAAAACCAGTAGATAGTTAACATCATTATCTCAATTTCAGAAATTATGATGAATTTTTTGTCCTCCAGTTACCACAAATCATGACGTAGACATTACCTATTCTGTATAGAAATATAAACAGAATCGAGTAACGTCTACGTCACGACTCAAAAAATAGCCGGGTCCTGGAGGACAAATAAATTGATCATATTTTTGGAATAATTGAGATAACAATTTCTAGTTGGGAAATAAAAGTTGGGAAATTGGGGAAATAAATATCGTTATTATTCGTTAAAATCTAGTTTCAGGATTGAAATGTCCTTTGATAATCGATGGAAAGTAACAAACGTATTTTCTCGGACGGGCCGAGATCACGCGGTAACTGATATCTTGAATGCAGATCATTGAGAATTATCTGTGTTTTTATATAACATAGCAACCACAAAATATAAGACTTCAAAGTGAAGTAGTATTCCTATAATAATATGTACTATTCGAAACCAGTATACTATGCATACTAAAACCACTATGTATATTTCTGTAATTGATTCTAAAAGCTCATGTTATGCGAATGACATAAGGACATTAAATATAATGTAACTTGAATTGTAGCATTGCACGTTTATCAGCATGACAACTCGCAGAACTAGTATTAATATCACGAGCTACGGACTTAATGGGATAACGCCCTGAACAATATCAACCTTGACCCGAGAATTCACTGCATGCAGTTGTACTATCTGATTAATTCACTGGCGGGTCAGCCTGGACTAAAGTCCAAGTCCATTTCTGTTCACCTGATACCTGTCAAATATAGCAATATAACGAGGCTCACTGGTCTGTCAAAGGTCATCCACTCTGAAACTAGATGTTAACGAATATATTATGAGGCTCACTGGTTTAGTTAGAGGACAACCCTACCCTAAAACTAGATTTTAACGAATAATGATGATAGTTATTTCCCAATTTTAGAGAAAACTGGAAATCAACTCCATTTCAGACATTTTAAACAATTTGTTTGTCCTCAAAAAATATATATCAAGTATTATTTTCTGAACCCTCCATTCAGTCCAAGATATTATATTAAAGGTAGTTTGTAGTGAATAGTGTAGACGGTACAAGACTGTTTTGGAGGTAATTAGAGAGCAGTAAAAAGGGCGATGCAGTTAATTGGCAATGATTGCAGGTGGTATAGGCAGCAAGAAAAGGAGCAGTGAGGATACTCTCCGGGGAAGAGGGTTGAAGTCATGATAGTCAGAAAAAGGACTCGAGTCCTTTTTCTGAGTCGTGACGCCGGCATTACTCGATTCTGTTCAATGTTTATGTACACAATCGGTTATCATGGCTCATGGTCTCTGGAGTACAAGAAAAATAATTATGATTTCTGTAACTGAGATGATGATTTCTAGCTTTTCCTAAAATTAGGGATGGTTATTATTATTAAAATCTAGTTTTAGGGTTGTGATGTCCTATAAGCAGACAAGTGACCCTTACTCCTGGTAAACCAATATGTATAGCATTGAGGTATTATAGTATAACGCAATGGCTATAATCTCATGCAGTCAGTGCTATTTCATGGATTTAATGCTATTATGGAGTCATTGACTGGAACGCGTTACCTCAGTAGGTATTTGATGACTGGCCATCAGCTAAAACCTTCAGACAAAGAGTTTTAGGTCTAGATTTAGTGTTAGATTATAGGTATAAGATCATCAGACTTGTTCAATTAATTATTAGGATTATCGCTAAATTATAGTTATTGGGACATTTACCATCGAATACTTATGGACTGTTGCTAATTGTATTGTATTGTATTCTAAGTAAATAAAGATTTATTCATTCATTCATGTAATTTTAAAAATATTCTGTGTATGAAATGAAAACTCGACTATCGTTGTCACACACTCACACACATAATGTGTTAAAAATAATATTATGGAATTGTATTTGTAATTATAAAATAAAAAATGAATGAAATTAAGGGGGTGAATGCACGGTGCTTATAAAAATGGACAAATTCATCTGTACTATTTTTTTCCACGTTCACGAACCAGTGTCTTTGCCTAAAAAGTATATCAACTCCAAGATAATTTTATCCTCTTTAATAAATATGATTTTCTATTTTTGTGAATTCAATCAGTTTAATTAAAGATAATACGTCAATGAATACCAAGAATGTGATGAAATTGAATGACGTACCATCTTAAGACTGATTGAATTCACAAATTTAGAATGTCATATTAAATATAGAGCATATAATTATCTTGGAGTTGGTGAACTTATTATTCAATTTAACTGGTTAGTTATCAAAGAAATAAATAGTCAATATGTACTTCTCCATTTTTATAAGCACCATTGAGACTCGATTTAGCGGAATATCTGTTTTTTGGTGATAACTTTTGAACGATACGAAATATCGAAATTCTGAGAGCGAGAAAACACAAATATGTTTAATACCTTCAAGTTGAAGTAAGTAATAAGTATTTATCTCACATCACATAATTGGCAGACGTATAAGCTTGAAAAATCTGTATTTTTAAGCGTATACGCCTGACAATCAGGCGAATTGAGATAAATACTTATAACTTACTCCATCTTGAAGGGATTGACAAAATCTGTGTCCTCGTTTTAGAATTTCGCTGTCTTACACCGTTCAAAAGTTACCACCAAAAAACAGGTATTCCGCTAAATCGACTCCCATGGACTATTAATAAAAGCAATATTTAGTGATCCAAGAAATGTAAGGCTGTAATGAGCCACACCCAGCACTGATGTTCCCGAGAGATGCCATCATTGCGCATATTTATGAGGACGTGTTGAATGCCAGCAATATGTAATTAGACATTACTTTTTACAAATTACTGTTTTTAATCACGTAAATACGTGGCCTACACATGATGGAAGAGCATATGATGGTGTGCATAAGATTATCACAATCTGATGATCGCATTACTTTCAGGGATCAATAATATCGCCTACTTAATGTATTGTTTATGCTTGAAAATGTGGCCAAAATGGTGAGGGTAGAGTAAAAATCAACTGAAGACCCTGCACACGACTGAGTGAGCACACTAGTATTTTACTTTTTACAATTAGTTTCTATGAACAATTGTGTGCCCTATGATATTCTTTTTTTTATGAGTATAACATTATGGTCCCTAAACCATTAACAAATTTGGCCACGCTCGCCCTAGCCGTTTCCAAACAAAAAGTGTCTGAATTACCAAAAAACTGCAATTTCAATTAATTTTCAAAACGGTCGTTTGAAATAACGACGATTACCAATATTCCGTTTTTTCTTTGGAATTAATTCTTTGGAAGAAAATATTTTTGGGGAAATTACAAAACCAAAATTGCCGTCAGAAATCAATTTGAAAAAAGTGAGAAAGGCCAAAAAATGATTTTTAATTTGTCTAAAATTTTACAGGACGATAAAAGGACATTTCATAAATCCAATTCCATTGAAATTTTTCTTTTTTCAAAATTAGTAACAAGGATTATAAAATTGATTAAAATTCGAATTTGAGTACACGGCAAACATAATACGTATGACGTTAGCTATAAAACCCTGCAGGGAGCATGTAAATTGATTGAAATTCGAATTGGAGTATGCGACAAACAAAATGATGTAGAAAGTTAGTTATCCCGTGCAGGGAGATTTTCGAGGGGTGCAGAGCACCCCTCGAAAATTTGGCTCAATTAATATACAGTATATAATTACGAATTTGTATGTTTCATTAAATTTCCGGCAAATTTAACGTTTTATTTCTACTTCCATAATATCAATAATATGTCAATGTTGTTGTTTTGAAGAAGCATTTCTTTAGCAAGAAATAAGAAGAATATTTAGAGCCTTTTCTGATCTTTACTCGATTGCCGGGAGGGAGGGGGCCGTGGAGAGTCATAAATATATACATTTTTCAAGAGAACCGATAGTCATTGTTATAATGAACATATGTTAACCATCCTTGTTGCTGGAACATTTTATTGGCACTCTTTAAGGGTAATAAACCCTTGCGTTGACCATCTATGCGTTGACGATTTGTTCAACTATACTGTAAGTCACGTATTTCTTTTAACTCAAAGCTTTGAACACAAGGTATATTGTCTATGTCTTTTCGCGTGAATTTCAGTATAGCATAAAACTTGAGTTTTCATTCATGACGTTTTCGTCCCTCCCGACTCTTGGTCCTTTTGGTAGGTTAGGTAGGCATATTATATTTGTCGAATGATGTTCATAATGAGAAGTCACGAAGAAGGATGAAGTGCGCGTTAGTACTAAATATCACAGTGGAAAAATATTGGCATATTTGTTAAATATTTAGCAAAATGTTTTGATGGATCTCATGATGGATCGCATTCCCATTAGATTGTGCAGTGAGTAAAAAGAGTGGAAACATGAAATAATGCGGTGATCGAAAGATAAATGGTAGTTTCGTTGCTGTATTGGTAAGTCTCTGCATGGCCAACTCAATAGTATGGCAATAATATTACCAACTTATTTGTCGTCATTTTTTACATATATTTCAAGATTCCTAAATATTATCTGCTTCGACAACTTCTAGAATACTCAAGCAGGGACGTCGTTAAAACTTAAAAGGGGGCCAAGGTGGGACGCGTGCCCCACCAATCGACATTTGCACCCCACCAAAAATTTATTTATTTAGAAATCGCGAAAATAACTTTGAAAATGTCCATGAATGAATTATTGAAATAACGTTGGAAATGTCCATAATGGTTCAATCTAGGACTCCTAAACTGCTTGTAAATCGCAAAAATCACTTTAAAAAATGACTATATTTCGAAAAATTCCCTGCAGGGCTTTGCTGGTGGAGATCGAAAAATCAACTTCGAGAATATCCATGGAGGTTCAATTATTGGACTTCAAAACTGTATGTAGATCGCAACAATTACTTGGAAAATAACCATATTTCAAACAAATCCCTGCGGGGCTTGGGGAAGGAGTAGCAAAATCAATTTTCAAAAAGTCCATAGGCCTAATGATGTCTTTGTTATTATTAAAGTCTTCTTGAACTGATAAAGATTCCATTTACTTCTTATAGATGCATTTTTACTGTTTACCAGTTATCAATTTTACAGAGTTTGATTATCATTGTGAATACAACTAGAATTGTACTGTCAATATGTATTGTTGTTCCTGTCCATAAATTCATTAAATCAATCAATCTTGTAATGACAATGTACTTATTGTGTTGTTCTCCATATCTGAGGGTTGTATCCTAATAATACATCATTCAGTGTGAAATATGTTATAACTCACTAGAAATCAGGGTATTAAATTACATCTAATTCAGAAGCCTAGTTTGATTCAGTAATTTAAATTATTGAAATGTGAGTAATTTATCTAGGACAAAAAGGCTTTTTCTCTCAAGCTTATATCCATTACAGATTAGCACAACTGCATCTAGTTAAACAAAATATGACAAAAAACAAACTTCATGGTATTCGATATCAAGCCCTTCCACATCAATTTCCGGAGACGTCAACGCTAGCAACTCAGCTACCTAGAAAATTATCGAGATATTTGAGAATTTACTTGTGTCAGGTGGAATACCTGTTGGGGTATTCTGCTTCCCTGGTACTTGAGTCAATTTTCCACGAACAAAAGTTTTCGAGCAAATTGGTCAACAGTCCAGTATTCCTACCAGGGTAGCAGAGCAATAGACAGGTCGAGTTTTACTTATAATATCTTCTTCAAGTATCTCGACAACTTTGTAAATTCATATGTCCAGGTAGCCGAGTGGCTAGCGTAGACGATTTCGGATAGTGGTCCGGAGAGGCTCGAGATCGAAACCCATACAGGGCTGCTTTTTTGTCATATTTCACTCAACAATTACTTGGAATTATTCAGTAATGAGAGTTATTACAGTGTGATTAATTAATCCAGTGAAGAGAGGAATTATCTCTGAGCTAATGTCCATTGAGTATTCGTACCATTGCATATGGGTATATTGAACAAAATATGACAGAAAAAAAGCAGTCCCCAATGGCATTCGATACCAGGACCTTTCGCATCGTGATCCGAATCCACCAACGCTAGCAACTAAGCTACCTAGACATGGAACAATCGCAAAGTTATTGGGATACTTGAAATGATATTTGAATTATTACCTAACCTGTTGGTATATTCTGCTCCTCTGGTAGGAGAGCTGAGGATTGAAAGATTATTTGAATTCATTTGTGTCAGGTGGAATACCTGTCGCGGCATTCTGCTTCCCTGGTACTTGAGTCAATCTTCCACGAACAAAAGTTTTCGAGCAAATTGGTCAACAGTCCAGTATTCCTACCAGGGTAGCAGAGCAATAGACAGGTCGAGTTTTACTTATAATATCTTCTTCAAGTATCTCGACACCTTTGCAAATTCATATGTCCAGGTAGCCGAGTGGCTAGCGTAGACGATTTCGGATAGTATTCCAGAGAGGCTCGAGATCGAAACCCATACAGAGCTGCTTTTTTGTCAGATTTCACTCAACAATTACTTAGAATTATTCAGTAATGAGAGTTTTTGCAGTGTGATTAATTTATCCAGTAAAGAGAGGAATTATCTCTGAGCTATAATGTCCATTGAGGATTCTTACCATTGCATGTGGGTATATTAAACAAAATATGACAGTAAAAAAGCAGTCCCCAATGGTATTCGATACCAGGACCTTTCGCATCGGGATCCGAAACCGCCAACGCTAGCAACTAAGCTACCTAGACATGGAACATTTGCAAAGTTATTGAGATACCTGAAATGATATTCGAATTATTACCTAACCTGTTGGTATATTCTGCTCCTCTGGTAGGAGAGCTGAGGATTGAAAGATTATTTGATTTCATTTGTGTCAGGTGGAATACCTGTTGCGGCATTCTGCTTCCCTGGTACTTGAGTCAATTTTCCACGAACAAAAGTTTTCGAGCAAATTGGTCAACAGTCCAGTATTCCTACCAGGGTAGCAGAGCAATAGACAGGTCGAGTTTTACTTATAATATCTTCTTCAAGTATCTCGACAACTTTGCAAATTCATATGTCCAGGTAGCCGAGTGGCTAGCGCAGACGATTTCGGATAGTGGTCCGGTGTGGCTTGCTATCGAATCCCATACAGAGCTGCTTTTTTGTCATATTTCACTCAACAATTACTTGGAATTATTCAGTAATGAGAGTTATTACAGTGTGATTAATTAATCCAGTGAAGAGAGGAATTATCTCTGAGCTAATGTCCATTGAGTATTCGTACCATTGCATATGGGTATATTGAACAAAATATGACAGAAAAAAAGCAGTCCCCAATGGCATTCGATACCAGGACCTTTCGCATCGTGATCCGAATCCACCAACGCTAGCAACTAAGCTACCTAGACATGGAACATCGCAAAGTTATTGAGATACTTGAAATGATATTTGAATTATTACCTAACCTGTTGGTATATTCTGCTCCTCTGGTAGGAGAGCTGAGGTTTGAAAGATTATTTGAATTCATTTGTGTCAGGTGGAATACCTGTTGTGGCATTCTGCTTCCCTGGTACTTGAGTCAATTTTCCACGAACAAAAGTTTTCGAGCAAATTGGTCAACAGTCCAGTATTCCTACCAGGGTAGCAGAGCAATCGACAGGTCGAGTTTTATTTATAATATCTTCTTCAAGTATCTCGACAACTTTGCAAATTCATATGTCCAGGTAGCTGAGTGGCTAGCGTAGATGAATTCGGATAGTGGTCCGGAGTGGCTCCTTATCGAATCCTATACAGAGCTTCTTTTTTGTTATATTTCACTCAACATTTAATTAGATTAATTCTGTAATGAGAGTTATTACAGGGTGATAAATTAATCCAGGGAAGAAAGGAATTATCTCTGAGCTACCATGTCCATTGAGGATTTGTACAGTTGCATATGGGTATATTAAACAAAATATGACAGAAAAAAAGCAGACCCCAATGGTATTCGATACCAGGACCTTTCGCATCGGGATCCGAAACCGCCAACGCTAGCAACTAAGCTACCTAGACATGGAACATTTGCAAAGTTATTGAATTACTTGAAATGATATTTGAATTATTACCTAACCTCTTGGTAGGTTCGAGAATTCGAGAATGTCCATGAAGGTTCAATCACCAGACTCCTAAACAACTTGTAAATCGCATTTTTTTTTTTTTTTAAATGTACATATTTCAAAAAATTCCCATCGGGGCTTTGCTGGTGGAGATCGAAAAATGACTTCGAGAATGTCCATGAAGGTTCAATTATTGGACTTCAAAACTGTCTATAGATCGCAACAATTACTTAGAAAATGTCCATATTTCAAGAAAATACCTGCGGGGCTTGGGGATGGAGTAGCAAAATCAATTTTAAAAAAGTCCATTATGATGTCTTTGTTATTATGAAAGTCTTCTTGAACTAATAAAATATGTACAATAAACACGAATTTTTAAAATGGGGGTGTGGGGGGCGAACCCCCCACACCCCCATTGGGCTCTGACATGTTTTGCTAGAAAATTAGAGCACCCGTCGGAATTTTCAGAAGTCGGCGCCTATGCTACCAATATACCAATGGAATATATCAAATACCAATGTGTTCAGGGTTTTCTAGCGTTACTCAATTGTAGGCTAACATAAGAATTTAGCCACTTTAAAAATCATGATTTTCCAAAAAAAAAAAAATTGATTTTTCTTTTCAATTTTGGTTTCAAATACACAAAAATGATCATTTTTTCATTAATTCACTCGGCTATAAATATAACTTCATAAATATTGCTATGGCAAAATTCTCTTTGGAAAATCTCTTCGAGATCGCAGTTTTTTGATAATTTCAATCCTAACAAAATTTGTTAATTATCCAGCCTTCGTCAAGTAATTCTCAATAAATATATCATTCATATTCATAGCTTTTATCAGTTGAAAGGAATTAATTGCCAAATTTTGAAAACTGGTGTGAGCCTTTGTTTTTACTTTTACAATTTTTTTTCATGAGACAAAATATGATTTGATGAGTTTCTCAAATCCATTGTTATCTATGGGTAGATTTATAAAATAATAGCACCAAACTTGTCTTGATTTCCAAATTGAGTTCAATTTCACAATTTAGAAGCATCTATAACTTTGTCCAATGTCCCATATTGTAATATTTGAATCCTTGAAGGTTTTTGTATATTGGTTGTAAACAAAATCTTTTTTGATATGTACCAATGCAGCCTATTTTGGTTACTCAAAAGTAATGCTCATAATCTTTATTATGAAAAATGATGCTCATGAAAAAAATTACATTCATACCTCTCATCACCTAATTGCCAAATGTCAAAAGCCAGTGTTTTCCTCATTTCTCCTGACTCCTGTTACATCTGTGGGGTACATTATTGAAATAAAAGCTCAAAACTATTCTCAGTTTCAAAAGTACAGAGCTGTGTTTTGTTTTCAGATGAAATGAGTACATGGGCTTACTTCTACGGCATAGTCGCACTTATAATTACTGCCAACATTATCATGTTCGTCACAACTGCGTTCAAGATCATCAAGTTGAAGAACGAGACAAAAGTGCTGCAGGGATCTGAGAG
Source organism: Brachyptera putata (assembly GCA_907164805.1). Lineage (NCBI taxonomy): Eukaryota > Metazoa > Arthropoda > Insecta > Plecoptera > Taeniopterygidae > Brachyptera > Brachyptera putata. The sequence goes on along the minus strand of OU015464.1, from coordinate 26,213,480 downwards.
TAAACGTTCAGGCGACGATGACGACAACAGTCAAAGGTCACTTGGTTTGGTTTGGTTTTTTTATCTCGTAGTGCATCCTGGTCACGGTCTAGAATAGTATAGATCTTGTATCAAAGCTATTTTGGCTGGTACAAACAGTGCGGCTAGTTCCACCAAAATCCGTCGTTTGCTCGGTGACAGGAGGCCGGTGGGCCTGGATCTGCGCATGCGCACACGCTCTACGCATGTACGTCATTGTTCGCGGCAAGACGTAAGCTGTCAAATGTCAACTGGACCATGTGACTGGCCTCCTGTCACCTAGCGTTCCGCACGGATTTTGGTGGAACTAGCAGCACTGTTGGTACCAGCCTTCCAGCGTACCGAGGTAGCCCGAGTTAAGACATATGATATTCTAGACCGTGATCATGGTAAAGTTTCATTGTATCAGTCACCATATCAGGAGACTGTTTTTAGACTAGAGCTAGTAACTAAAGTTGGAATGAAAAGTCGAACTGAGAGAGGAATCCTCCCAAGTCCAGATGGCCTGCCGTCAAGCTATGTTTCTTTTAGTCAGGAATAACATGTTCTAAAATCATTTTCCTACGAGACTCTTTAACTAGGAAAACTAGGAAAACGCAGCGTACACGATGAGCAATATGTTTATATGAAATGTAGTGGAAAGCAATACACATCTTGATTTTGAAAAGACTACATCACTGCCTTCCTATGTTACCTATTTGCTCATTTCAATCTTTGTATGATCCAATTGGGTTTTTTGTTGTTATTCTTAATAGCTTTGTAAGAAAGTACAAATTTTTTCTTCAAAACAGTTGATCCGATTTGTGAAATTTCGAAATAATGTGCATAATTCTTGTGGTTAAATTCTGTAAAGATGAATATATTTGGAGAAAATATGTTTTACTTTGTTCTCCCCTGGGATTTATCATTTTTCTCATGGGAGTTTTCAAAATTTGGAATGTTTTTTTCTCAAAATTCGTAAAGATGAATAAATTGATTGTGACTAAAACTACACAGTATCGAGTTAAATGACATACGTGCATGGCAGGTTTAATCAAAATTTGTGCTTTCGTTTGAATTGTGGAGCGTGAACCAAGAAAATCAAAATTCAAGTAAGGCAAAAGTGAGTATTCATTGCTGCTCATTCCATTAATAAAATTATGGAGTTTATTTTCACCTAGGTATGTGTGAAAACCCGTAGTTGCCCCTTCAAGTTCAATAAAAAAGTTCTAAACAGAAAATCTAAACAATTTCAAAATGTTGAGTTAAGAACATAGATTTAGTAACAAGACAGCAACATCAGTAGCCTCAGGCTATGGATATGAACAGAGCACACTGTGAAGAACCAAGTATCTCTTAAATAAATAGTATCATCTTAAATTTCATGTTATAAGTATTCCATAGCACAATCAACTAATTCAGTATATCTCCCACTTTACCATAGGTTTGGACTGTACCTGAAACTGTTCATCGTTATGGGCGTGAACTGGGCCATGGAAGTAATCTCTTGGGCTGTCGGCGGTCCAGCCTACCTATGGTACATCACCGACTTCGGTAACACACTACAAGGAGTCATCATCTTCTTCATCTTTGTTTGGAAAGACAAGATCAAAAAACTCATTCGCAAGCGTTTTGGAGACGGCACGGACAAGTCGACGATGAGTCAGAGCGGCAAGTCGACTCGAGCCAGTTCCATGCGAAACACGTCGGTCAGTCAGTGCGACATGAGCATGTCGCCAGTGGGACATAAGAACGTCAGCTCTGTCCCTTGAGAAATCTCGCAGTCAAAGGTGCAACGTGGAAATCAGAGACAGACGGTAGCTGGGAGGGTAACAGCGAGCGTAGGAATATAATTGTGAAATTTCATTTCCTCAGGGTGGTAATTTCTACACGTCATTTTATGTTATTCTATAACTATAAGCCAATTGTTATATTCAACAGGAAGAAATTAATATTAATAAGTTGTAAATGTTGAAGACGTAATAGCAAACCAGCAGCTTACTATTGTACAATACTGGAGCAACATTTCTTGTTTCATCTTAGAATAGGTGAACACGTTCTATATGATTTTCCTACTCGTTGCAGACCAACTCCAACCCGAGTTTCCACGAATATAATATTTTCTCACTTGAAATGAATCAAGTGAGAATAATGTAAGCTGCATAACAAGAAAAGTGTACGTTTAATGTTTACCAGCTACAATTACTGTATGCACTCAGAGTTTTTCAAGAGCAGAGAATTCAGACTTTGTACACACTTGAATATTATCTGTGTATTACGACAAGAAATGAAGTGCTGTACACAGTACAGTGAAACCTCTATCAATCGTTTTCCAAGGGATCAGGAAAATAAAACCATCCATACAGGAAAACGATCCATCCAGGAAAGTTCAACATTGATTATATGGGAGTGGGATAAGAAAAAACGAATGATACAACTAGGAAAACGATGGATCCGGGAACGATGCATAGAGGTTTCACTGTATATTGATCTTCTTTCTAATTGAAAATGTTATGGAGTCTCAGTAAATATTAGTTATGTATAATGTCAGTACAATATATAGCCCGTGTCTAGTTTAATCACATTGTTTTTCCTTTACTTCGAGATAATGGACTATTGAAATTAGTAAGCAACAGGCACAAGAAAAGGCATACCAATCTTGTAATTTACAAAAAGAGAACTCATATCATTACACACAAGGCATGTTGAGTCAATCTAGCCAACTGATTAGACTCGTTTATAATTCTTAATAATAGCCTATTTTACTCTTAGGTAATAAAACGATGTTTACTACATGTACTCAACTGCACCGCGCTTACCCACTACCAACCCAAAAGGCCGAGCGTCACAAATAACAAATACATTTACCAAATACAGCAATGCTGTCAAGTATTAGTGAACATTCTATGTGTTATATTTCTGTTTTATTTCAGTCATTGACTGATGATCATTTTTGTTGTGCTATAAAATCCCAGATGTAATAATTTATATTAATTTGTAATAATAATATATATGTTGTAACAAATGCATTGTCTAAATTGAATAAAACAAAATTATACGAGGTTTTTATCTAGTTTTATTGTTTCAAATTTAATTTACATTTTCAGGAAACAGAAAACATAGAAATGTATGCATCTACATACATTGAAAGTAGGCCTACATCCATACTCAATATCCAAAAATTGTATAAATGCAAAAATTCAAATCAATACAAAAACATAGATTTAATTAACAAAGTAATGAAGTTTTAAGCACTAAGAGTGAAGTTATGCAAGATTACCAGTGCCTGTCTAAATAGTTAAAATATACCAAATAATCACTTAAGCTTACATTAATTTTAAATAAAATATCTACACGAATACACTTAATAACTATGTTTATTCACAAGCAACATTTTTCTGTGTTGACGTTGCAAACTCAACGGTCGTAACGAGACCAAATCCTTCTCGCCAACTTATAAAAATATCACCGGAAAGAAGAACACTACTCAACGCTTGTTTACAAAATGGGGTAAGAATTTTGTTCGTGGTACAACTTCGCGCGATCTGACACTTCTCTCACTTAGTCGCTCCAATCACGGTAATTTTCTTCTATATTATAAACTGACCAAATGGTTTATAGGCCTAGTGGCTACAATTAATTTTCACAGGAAAGTGTACTTTTAGTCAAATGTTACGCGTACATTACACGTACAGCGACGCACAACGTAATCGAACACTACCCAGGTTTATTTAATACAACACCGGATCCCTTCAACAGTAGCATAATAATTGCTAGTTACCAAACAACCAATACTACCAACACGTCACATATATTAAACACTCGCGGAACTACTTTTTTGATCTATTTACTTCCATACTGGTTGATCAATTCAAAATTAATAAAAATAATGCACCTCAAACACAGTTTTGTATGAAACAAATACGGAAAATTCGAAAGAATTTCATTACCATCTACGATTTGAAATGAACCGTGAGGTTTTCAGGACTGAAACGAGTAGGTTATTTACGCCAGGTCTATGATTTAATGTTGGTAACATTGGTGAGATATAACGTTGCTTGACCGTTATTGCATTCAACAAACTATCAACAATTCCAGCAGCAAACTGGTATCGGCTTACTTAGAAAGTAAAGTATCGGTTGTGACGATGCTTGGGGAGTTACGCGTACATGTCTTCGCGGTCGGCCCCAACCCCATCGCCGTCCTCGAGCGAGGAGAAGTTGAGGAAGTGGGCCGGCCGATGGACCTCGTGGTAGAACTCCTTCGGATTGCACAGCTGCATCTCGTACTTCATGTTGGGGTCGTGGCGCACGCCTGGACACAGAACAAGATGAGCGTTATTTCCTGACACCAGTAGCACTACTCGACGTATACAGTGAAACATCAAGCTAGCATTTATCAAGCGACCAGGTAAACAAAAACATTGATAAAAGAATATTTGACATTGGCTAGACTATACGGGAGTGGAGTGCACACAACAAACGATAAGACGCGTAAAAATGATAGATGCAGGAACAATGCTTCGAGGTTGAAAATCGTTTTTCAAGGGACCTGATATCACAAAAATGAATGCTATGTCTTTTGACCTCAACTGTAGCTTACTGCACAGTACCGATATTTGGTCAAATAAGGCAAAGTGATGACTGAAGGATATTTCTCTAGAATTCACTTGAATTTGAATAGCGCTTCTTATTACTAGATCCAAACCCTAAAAGAATAACGTAACAGAAAAGTTTTCGAAAAAGTGAAAAAAAAACTTCTAGGCCTACTGAAAATGCCGACAGCCCACTTCCGATCGAAAGTCACCTTCGACAATTTCCTTCCTCCACCGATCTTCTGCGGACATAGTCGATCGTGCTTGGACTTACCCATAAAGTTGTAGTTCCACGATCCCTGCGTTGGCACCATGAAGAAGCCGAGGAAACGATCGGAGAGCAACATCTGCACCTTCTCGTAGTGACTGGGCAGATAGCCCTTGGGGTTGTTCCCCTTGTCGGTGTTCTGCCGGCCCCAGTCGTAGCCGCTCGGCGTCAGCTTGTAGGCGGTCAGCGAACAGGAGCCAGGCGTGAAGCTGCACGTGATGATGATCGTCTTCTCCCCGTCCCAGCCGGTGTTGTCCGACCTACAAACACACGCACGCGTACAGTCAAACGCAACGGGACGGATGAACGTTTTTGAATGCTTGGACTGAACAATTATTGTTCTTTTCATTTTTTTCATCCTTTAATTTGTAGTTTTTTGACCCTTAATTGACTCTAACTTTGATTGGACATTTAAATAAAATATTCAAGAAAGTGTTGTACGAATAGATATAAGGACGACAACTGGGATATCCTGCCACCATGCATCACGCATATCTGCAAGAATTCTAGATGTAGATTCTAGATTCTGAGATGTACGGCAAGCAGTTTAATATCGGGGCAGGCTTGATATTAATTAAGGCAAGGAAAATAGCCTGAGGCTGAATATATGAATCGGGTGAAAGGAAAAGAGAGAACTCTACTGTGACCACTTGGCAACAACCGAAACATCGAAAATCTCGTGTATTTTTCATCTCTGGGTTGTATCAACAGCTGTCCACCACCATCAGTAGGCCCATCTACTTGCAAACCTTGGGTAAGCTGCTGTTCTCTCTTTCCTTTTCACCCAATTCATATAATTAAGGCAAGGGTTCAAGTCCAGTTTTCTCCTCATTTGGGTTGTGAATGGACTTTAAGAATGCGGCAAACGACTTACATGATCTTGGCGTGAGTGGTGATGTCTTGCGGCGACAGCTGGGGCAGCTCGTTGGGTTGCGTGTGGATCCAGCCGAGAGGCTCCATCTCCTTGAGGTACTGATGCTGGGGCAGCTGGCCGGGCAGATGGACCGTCTGGTGGGTGCCCCACTGCGGAGCCATCACGATGCAACGGATCTCCTTTACCTGAGGGTTGTCCGGAGGGCTGATGCCGTACAGGTAGCCGGCGATCTGAAAAACAAACGCATTGAAAACAACGGAATTAATTGGCGATGTCTCGGTGGCTAGTAAGGGCTGGTCAACACTATCAATCTTGAATTAATATACTGAACCACAAGTTGATTGACGCAGATGAATAGAATATAGATCGAATTATATGGACCTAGTCTCAAATTTATTCTACTATTCGAAGGTTTATTTGAAGGTACTATTTGAACTGAAATTCAAACAGAAATCGCACGGTACGTTTATTTTCGATACTTTGTGCTTTGAACCAATTCGTTATAGATCGTTTACACAGAATTGCACTGCTGAAAACTACCCTTTTATATTTCTAATGTTTCTGATATATATATATATATATATATATAGACCTATAGAACTAGATTGTCATTAAATAAACTACACCAATCACTAGGCAATAGTCAACTTAGTTTTGACTCAACTGTGACCAAGGCAATAGCCGAAACGTCAAATTTTATTGTGTTTGAATATAATCATCATTGTGTTCTATCAACGGGGTCTCCACTATGAGTATCTCTACCTATAAACCTAGATGAGCTGCTGTTCACTCTTTCCCTTTCACCTAAATCATATATTAGTTTAATATTAAAAAAGGTATCGGAAATCGGGTACCCCAATACTAAATTTTCTACCAGTCACACTCAATATAAAAAGATATCCATCGTACCTGCGCGCGTAAGTCCGATATGGTGACGAACTTCTTCAGCACGTTCTTGGGCAGGATGTACGTATAGCCAGTCTCCTTGATGTCGTCGGACGACACGTAGATGTGGTTGGTGCGGAGGTGGAGGTTGGTGGCGCTGATCGCTCGCACGCGCCACTCCGTCTTCGAGCTGAACGTCTGCGTCTCGTAGTTGGACGTGGTCGACGTGATGATCTCGTCGCCGTGCTTGTTGACCGTGCGCGTCGTCGTGGCCGTCAGCTGGCTCTGCTCCTTCGTCTGCTTCTCGATCTCCGCTATCTGCTGGCGCTGGGCCGACGGCGCGCTGATCTCCATGCCGAGGATGATGTCGCGGATCTCGGACTGGGTCAGCGAAGCGACGTTCACGCTGTTGGGAAGAACGGGAGCGATGAATTACGAGCTTGAGTGTGAATCATCATCATTTTCATCGAAATCAATTACTATAATTTGATTTTTTCAACTCGATTAACAACTTGCAAAATAAAACTCCCCCATTTCATTTGCATTGTCATTGTTGACTTGAATTTCGTTATTATCAGTGTCTACTTGAATATCCTTATTTTTATCATTATCAACTTGAATATAAGAGATGAGAATAAAAAACAATGTTTAATTGAATTGAATTTCACCTTATACAAATCTTATTCTAAATTCTGCTTGCCATATTGATATTGATCGCCTAGTCCTCAATACTACAAATTTAAAATAATTACAGCAGGTGATATTCTTAAGGTTGGCACGTAACTCGCACTCCAGTGCCGAAACAGATTGCCAAGGGAAAACGAGCTTGAAAGTGGCTAGATACACGTTTATGTTACTCACTTGTTCTTCTTGCCGTAGTCAGCCAATATGAGATCCTTCAGCTGCACCTCCACCTTGATCCACTCCTCGTCTGTCAAGGTCGGCCATATGTGATGAGGCTCGGTGATCGTGGTCTTGTCGGGTTTCAACACCACCTTCGTTCGCTCTGTGTTGACGTGGAGCGCGCGCAGGATCAGGATCAGACGAGAGAAGGCGGTGTAAGACGATATCGTCTTCAACCAATCGTCGTACAAGTTGAACAGCACCATCTGCGGCTCAGTCGCTTTCAAGATCAGGTCACCGAACTTCTCCACCTTCAGGCAAGCCTGGAACGGAAGCTGCAGCTCGGAACCTTTGATCACGATGTTGGGGAAATCCAACAAGTGCACCTCGAGCGGATCCAACATTCCCTTCCTCGTGACGATGATCTGTTTCGGTTGCTCCTCCACGGGTAGCGACCGAATGAGGGCCGCCACCTCCTCGGCAGTCTTCCACTTGGCCAGCTGTCCCAAACGCTTCTGTCCCGCCCACACGGACGTGTGGATGATCTTCAGGAAGAGCTGGCCGGTGCGCGGATTGAAGATGAAGATGGCGCCGTTGATCGGTTTCGTCGTCAAGTTGCCCTCGAACGTCTTGTGTATCGTCACGCGGTAGACGTTGGTGTCGTCGACGAACCAGATGATCTGATTGGAGAAGAGCTCGCCGTAGTTCTGCGACGACAGGTACGGCTCGGTGGGTTCTGACGAGTAGAGCTGCAGCGCCTTGCGGATGCGCTCGCGCAGCACGTAAAGCGCAGGGTTGGCCTTCATGATCTTGGCCATGGCTTGTTGGATGAGCGGCTTGCAGCCCGGATACCAGTTGCCGTAAGCGCTGTGTAAGTTGTAGGCCAGGTCGATGGCAATCAACAGTCCTGGTGGTAAACAAGAGGAACTATCACTTTATGCTCTCTCAACCTGGGCCTACGACTAGTTCAATACATAGCTTGCCAATAATCAAATACAGTAGAATGTATGTTCAACTAATCATACATGCAGCATCGATATTCATTAGTGTTTTCTTGGTGGTCCTAACTACTATCCATAAGAATATATGTATACACATGAACATTAAACAGAAGTTCCACACAACTACTACAAGTTGGTTACCTGTAGGAGAGGGGTAGATGGACATGTTGTCGGTGGTGTAGTCGAGGAACTTGGCGCGGGCGTAGCGCTCGATGTCGTGGGAATCGTAGTCACCCCAGCGCAGCTGCACGTCGATCCAGTACTTCTGAGTGGTCGTGTTGTCCATCGTGTCCCTGGCGACAAGGAAAATATCTTTAATTCAAAATTTAAAATTCAATAGATCCAAAAAAATATATTGAAGTATAAAAATATTCAACAGCTCATGGGTCAAAACACTGTACAGACAAGAACTATTATATGAATTGAGACAAAATTTCAATCAACAGAGATTGAATTTAACGAGAGCCAAAATCAAATCAACTTTATAAATAAAATTATCATCAAATGAGTTTACAGCAACTCAAATTACACACTTGTACCGTACAAGAGAGGGGCTAACTGTGACGTTAAAACTCACTTCGAGTCGGCAAGCAGCGACGGCCTTGAAACGTTCCACTTGTACGCGGCGAAGAGCAGAATATCGGCGCACGAAGAGTTCATCTTGTACGACTTTCGCGGATGGATCGTCTCCTTCTGGACCGTCTCAATCTCAAGCGCGTCCAGCTCCTGATCGAACACCTGGCACAGGTCCATCACGATCGACTCGTGCACCTTCTGCCACAAGTGAGCCCGGAAGATCTGGATCAGCGAGATCTTCAACGTCGGGATTTTGCCGTGCATGAAGATTCCGGTCAAGTCCAGTTGCACCTGAGGGACGACATACCGTTAGACGACGACAGCAAACGGCAGCCATTGGACAGTCGTAGAGAAATCACTACTTGATAGAAATATCCCAATAATAATCTTAATTATGAATACATGGGACAGTAAAATTCATTTTGTGATATTAGTAGAATAATTCAATAAAAATAACTCCAAACAACATAATATACAATCAAATAGGTCTAAATTTTACTCCCCCTTTATAAATAGGCCTAGGCCTATATTCTTTTCATTTATTCATATTAGATTTATATTGGCATCGGTGAATGACGAATGAGCTGTAAGGTCATTTTATTAGGTGTTTTTAGATAGTGGGAAGGAGTTGACTTCTCTTGTATCCTAACAACAGTAGGAAAAACAGGAAGAACTCGTTTTTTTATTTTGAATTCCCAGTTCTTTTTTAAAATCCCTAAGGCCCCAGATCAATAAAATCGTTACGGAGCGCGGCTCACCTGGAAGCCGACGTAGACGTTGGCTCGGTTGATGGTCGGCGACCACCAGAGCGTGAACCGACGATTGGGTATCTGGTTGAGACCGGACCGCTGGGCGTTGGTCAGCTTCTTGTACTTCATCGACTCCTCGAAACCGGACGCCTTCTCCCAGAAGAGACCCTCCCACGTCGGGAAGTAGGTGCCCTTGAAGAGCGTGTGTTCGAGGATTCCCTCGACGCCGCCCAACGCCTGGATCATGTCCGTGCGGTAGTTGTTCAGGTTCCACAGCTTGCCGTCGTGGCGCTGGTGCGTCCACCAGAACGGGTTCTGCTTCAGCACCTGCGACAAGTGTACGGCGGTTAATACACGACCATCGCGGCAACGGATTGGATACGGATCGTTTCAAATCATCAAACTGCCCTTCATGAGTCGGGACTTGACCACAATGCTGTGAAACTTTTTAATGCTCTTCCCAAACAATTCACATGTATAGAATCTTTTTATATTTTTAAAATCAATGTGAAGCGTTATCTGTTGGACAAAGAGTTTTATAATATTGACGAACTATAATATAAGTTTCAAACGTTTGTAATAACATGACCAAACATAACTAGTAAATACATATTCTGTGAATAAATTATCATTATCATTATTATTATAAAATAGAACCTCTTTGATAAGTTTTTTATAATTATATTTTTTTCTGTATTTTTTTCGTGTATAAAGGTTAACCTTAATCGATTCTACATTAATCAATATATATGAATTGGGTGAAAGGGAAAGAGAGAACAGCATCTTACCGAGGATCAGAATTAGATAGGCCTACTGGGTGGACAGCCAATGATGGAGCACAGAGATGAAAAACACACGAGATTTTAGACGTTTCGGCTGTTGCCTTGGTCACAGTAGACAGGGTAATCTTTGTAAAAATGATGACCTACTCTACTGTGACGAAGGCAACAGCCGAAATGTCTCAAATCTCATGTGTTCTTCATCTCAGTGTTCTATCAACGGCCGTCCACCACCATAAATAGGCTTGTGAACTTTGGTAAGCTGCTTTTCTCTTTCCATTTTACCAAATTCATATATTAAGCCACAGGCTATTTTCCTATATACACCAAGTCATTTGACTGAATTAATCAATGCTATCCCTACCACATAAGCCTGTATGCCTATTAGGCACGAGTCCCGCACGACACAATCACCATGGCCGTGAAATCACAAAAAGTTGAGAACAAATTTGAATCAATCGAATTTAATATCTACCGGCCATTCCAGCTTGGCACAACGAGGGTTTAGATCGTACCTGATACTGCTTGAACTCCGTGCGTATCCTCCAGCCCTTGTCGTAAGCGAGCGTGTGCCTGTCCTTCTGGAAGAGCGTGTTGATGCGCGGTATGCCGCGGTCCCAGCTGTCCTCGAGGTCCTCCAGCGTCAGCCGCCGGTTCTGCGCGTTCGCCTCCTGCCGCTTGAGCGCGTACTCGGCCCAAACGCGCTGCGAGTCGATGAACTCAGACTCCCACGGCTGGATGTAGCGGTACAGATTGGGGATCAGCTGGTCCTCGTCGTGGCTCATGCCCGAACGGAAGTGGGTGATCCCGACGTCCGTCTGTTTCGACCACCGCAGGTCGGACTGTGAGGAGAGTTACCAACGTTACTGTCTGAACAACGATCGCTTACTAAAATGGGTTTTTTTATATTTTGGGATGAGAATGAGCGGATGATAAATAAATGAAGTTTACAAAAATCAATGCCCTATGGAGAACTCGAACCCAGCCTGACTTGACTTCAGTTAGGGGTTTACTTAATCCTACCATCTACTTTTAATCGATGAGATAGGCCTAAGCTTATAATTTTCAAATACTGACATTTCAATTTTACTCAAGTTAGATAGATAGATACATTAGATTTATTTACATTTACATACAGATATTATATAAAATGTAAAAGGGCAAGGTTCGGTTGGTTCACCGCTCTTCCACCTAACCGTAATTACTACTAGTTACGTGATAGTACTTTCATAGAGGGCATATAACCTGATTACACACGATGGCACACAAATGCTTGAACAATACAGAGAAACCTCTATCCATAGTATTTTGAGAGGCCAGAAAAATGAAACCATCCATGCAGGAAAATTGAACATTGGTTACATGGGAGTACAAGTTTCACGTGGTTACCTGCGGTATGAGCACGTGGCCCATGGAGAGCATGCCGAGCCCGCCCAGTTCCTTAGGCGTGTAGAAAACGACGGGCGGGAAGCGGGATGGCATCTTCGAGTTGAGCCCGATCTTGATACGGGTCTGGATCTTGTTCTCGCACTTGACTAGCAGGTCGAGCAGCTCTTGCGTGTTCACGACGGCCTCGCGGAAGTACGTCATCAGCCCGATAAGCGCCGTGTTCCATTTGTTCACGATCTGCGATCAGACAAATAATCTCATAGCTAGCTACAATTGCAAATCAATATCATTAAAAATGTATTAATCAACCAACGGAATACTAAAAACCCTTATTATTACCTGCAAACGAAAAACAAATAGAAATTTTCAAATTTGTTACCTTGCAGAATAAGCTGGTAAATTCAATGTTTTTCAACTTGTTTTGAACAATACTCTTCATTTATACATACAGTTGGGTCGATATTGAATGCTTCATAATATATCAATGAAATACCGGTATCTGAATAATCAGGCCTAAGAAACGCCCAATAAATGAGTTGAATACCTAATTTGGCCTACATTTCAATAAAAGAGAAAAAGTAAAGAAAAAGCAACAAGTTACCTTCGTGAAAGTGGTCGAGCCACTGGCCATGAGGATCTGTCGGACTCGGTTGTGGAATCGCTGGAGTGACTCCTCGTCGACACGCAGGAAGCACTGCGCTGTTCGCTCCTTGGTCACCTCGTTCTGCAAGTTCCACACGCCGTCGCGATGCGTGAACTCCTCGTGAGTCGTGCGGCACTGGACAAACAAAGACAACATGAACATCAATTACGAAAACAGTAATGAGTTGACAAATCTAGTGCTCAAGTAGAATATTTCTTGAAAGAACATCTCTGGCCTTCAAAGGCAAAAAGTATGAGGAAAATTGTGATGCACTTTTGAAAGCTGGGAGAGACAGAAAGCTTTAATCAATACCACAAGTTCATTACCGACTAGTAATGCCTAGCAAATGCCTCAATCAGAACTGACCTTGGGTAGAATACGGCACTCGAAGCCGCTCATGTTGAAGAGCAAGTTGGGATTGTCCTTGGAGTAGACGCTGACAAAACTGTTGTCCCACTGGATGGTGGTGGTCGACCTCGGCAGCCTGTTCTTGATGTCCCAGAACACGGCCCGACCCAGGTTGACGTCGTGCTTCATGAGGCGCATCCGGGCGTCCCTCGGCCAGCACTTCTTGTTGTTGTAGCCGACGATGTTCTCGTTGTTGGGGTCGGGATGTTCCGTGAGGTAGCGCTGGATCAGGTCGCGAGCCTCCTCCGCCGTGAACCGGAAGAAGATGTGGACGCGATCGACGTAACGGCAGAACAGCCTTATCGGGTGGGCTGACTCCGAAGCGACGTCCTGGAACGTGAGGAAGTCGTTGGGCATCTGCGGCGGCCCGGCCATCTCGGACGCCCGCTGCAGCCCGAGCACCAGCAGGTCGAGCACGAGCCCGTAGTACTGCACGATGAACGACGCGAACTGGAGGCCGCGGATAATGCCGTAACTGTTGGTGTGGTTCATGTCCTTGTAGTTGATCACGACGTTGTTCTTCGCCGTCATGTAATCGGCGATGTTGTGATCGACGATCAGTCGCAGCAGTCTGTTGAGCAGCGTCAGATCGATCTTCTCGTACATCTTCTCGAACTTGGACTCGAGCAGGACGTTGCACTCGCCCTCGGCCACGTCCCACACGTCCTGCAGGTTGTTGATGCCCTGGCACCACTTGTACACGAGGAGGGGCGGCGGCTCCGTGTCCGAAGGCTTCACCCACGGCGGGAAGAGGCGTCGCTTGTCGGCCTCGTACCAGAGGTACTGGTCCAGGTAGGCGTCGGTGATCTTCTCCAGAGGCTCCACATCATACACAGGCACCAGGTGGCTGTACAGGTCCATGAACTCGATGCCGACCTTGACACACAACCAGAATTACATTAAAGATTGACTTTGACATATAAGATTGACTTACATTATTAGATTAGCTTGGAGCCTCAGATTAGCAAGTGTCCATCTGATACAGACGAAAAACAAGGTCTCCGACCAACGTTTCTCTTTCTCTATCAGACTATGGCTTACACTTTGGCCCATTTTCAGACCCCTGTGCTTTTCATCATAGACAAGTGGGGAATAATCGACTACTAAACCTTAACAGAACTTATATCTTGACACACAAGCACGATTACAATGAAAATCGACTGTGACATCAGAAACATAGCCTTACAGAGATTACATAGATTATGGTTTAGCTCAGATTTGCAAGTGTCCATCTGATACAGACGAAAAACAAGGTCTCAGACCAACGTTTCTCTTTCTCTATCAGACCATGGCTTACACTTTGGCCCATTTTCAGACCCCTGTGCTTTTCATCATAGACAAGTGGGGAATAATCAATACTTAACCTCAACAGAACTTATACCTTGACACACAAGCACGATTACAATGAAAATTAACTCTGACATCAGAAACGTAGGCGTCCAGAGAATAGTTGATATTATTGGATCAGCTCAGATTAGCAAGTGTCCATCTAATACAGATGAAAAACAAGGTCTCAGACCAACGTTTCTCTATCTGTATCAGACCATGGCTTACACTTCAGCCCATTTTCAGACCCCTGTGCTTTTCATCATAGATAAGTCGCAATAATTAACAACTCAACGACAGATGTTTATCTGTATTTCGACTACGTTAGAAAGACTTTGCGTTGTAAAGTTCTGGAAATTATATTCTTTGAGACTTTTACAACAAACGTAGTCTGAAGATCTAACATCATTGTGAATTGTTTAGTTAAAAGAACTCGAAGCAAACATAGGTCCAGTTTAGACTGATAATGGTAATGAGCAAGCAAGCTTACCTCTTTGAAAGCTCTCTGTGTGAGCAGATGACGTTTAATCCTGGATAGTGCCTCGTGAGGATTATCGTACGCTTGTTCAATAAGTCCTAACTCTTCACGCTGGCTCTGATTCAGGCGCGACTTCACGCTGTACGCCTCTTTCAGCCGCTCCAACGACAGAATCAACAGCTTCGTGTCGTGCTTATACGAGAGCGGGGGGAACGGTATCGGTGCAAATCGCCTAGACTCCAACCAATGGACGGTGGTCGTGTAAATCGCCACGGCTTCCTCGGGAGATATGTACGGTCCGTCTTTCAAGTAGTTGTGTTGGCGTTCTTGTTCGGCCTTCAGGTAAAGACGAGTCAACCGACCCAAATTCTTTTTGCACACCGTCTTGTCCACTGTCGCACCCCGACGGATTCGCTCGCGATTGTAATGCGCCGTGTTCGTCCACCAATCGGCTTTCATCTTGACGTAACGCAGGATCATGTTCTCGATCGGTGTCGGCAAGCCAGGAACCTTCCAAGGAATATTGGCCTTCCAGCAACGCCACGCTTCCGACAGGTGCTGGAGGATCGTCCTCGCTTTGTTCTGCTTTATTCCTTCGGGCATCATGTCGACAATGTCGTGCATCACGGAAGCACGCAGCTCCAGATCGAAGTGACTCTCCACGCGTTGCTTGGTCACCGTCTTGGCGACGCCTTTCGAGTGACGACCCTCGAACTGGCGGGAGAGCAAGTTACCGAGCCAGCGCTCCAGAAGAGGGGTGATGCCACGCATGAAGAACAGCCAGACACGCCAGCCCGGGGCCCAGATGCCGCAGCCGGGACCCTTGCCCACCGGGCCCTGAAACAAACAAATTATATAATGTTATTGCAGGTGGGGTTAGAGTCACATTCATAAATGGTAATAGTATAGCTGTGATGCTTGAGAGATTAAACTGGGATCAAGTTTACGCACAGTTTTGGTTCGGCAAATGATCAAGCACGTTTGAACTAAAGAGTTAACATTTATGTGTAATCTTCGGTGTCAAGACCGTCTCGAAGTCTTAAAACAGCCAAGAGGTGCTCTTCTAAACATTCTTTCTAATTCATCCATTGTCTTAATTGAAAACTTTCGTTTAATGTGGGCTGATTACTGGCGAGGATCATCAAAATCTCCAATCAGGGTATCCCAAGTTGCATAGATCTAGGTGGCTGATTAATGAGACACACTATCACTAGTATTTAATTGGGAAACAATTATCGTAATTTCGTCTCGATGCTTTTCGAATTTTCAGTGTTGTAAAAATCTCTCGAGAACGTTTTTGAAGTTTGACAAATTTAATTTGATTTTGTAACTACCAGTCCTGTATAAAAGTAGTGAACTGTGTCTCACCGTATTGAAGCGGTAGTAGATGAGATGCTTGAGATCCTTGCACATGCGAATCTGCCGCATGAGTTTGTACTTGTAGCGGTACATGCCGGTCAGCTGACCGACGTGAGAGAAGATGTACTGGATGCCGTCGGACAGCTGGAACGCGTCCACGTTGTTCAGGCGGTACTGGACGTGAGAGTCGACGATCAGCTTCGTCAGGCGCAGGATCTCGCGACACAGGTGGAAAGCTGAAAACGAGAGAAATTGTTCATTTATATCGGAAGTCTTGAATCACTAGACTGCAAGTTATTTTAGTTGATTTGAAAATGATGATATGAAAGTGGGTAAAACTGTTATCACAAGCCAAACGGTAGGGGCAGCGCTAGAACAGAACCAAAGTGCGATCACGTGGGCACCCGAACATATGAAAGTACATTCAGCCAACTGCTGTGTTTGCCGAATCCCTTTGTGGTGCAGCGGATAGAGCGTCCGCTAGCAGTGCTAGGTTCGAATCCTGTCAATGATATATTAGTTATTTATTTCAATGTTGCTTAACGACCCCACCAACAGCTAGGTTATACGGGGGTACGAATGAGCGGATGATAATGAAACGATGAAGTGATGATAGGTGAAAGGACGTTTACAAAAACCCATGCCTTATGCGGGACTCGAACCCACGCCCAACGGTGACTTCAGTTACTACCGCTAGCGATAATTGACTTGGCCACTGGGGCGGCTAATTAGTTTTTTCTTCAAATAATATGTAAAAGCTTTAGCTATGCATTATAAGACGGACTAATTTTTTTATTCCTGAACTTATCAACCTACATTCCAAGATGCTAGTTCCTAGCTAAACATCAAAATGGTCACAGACCACACTTCGGCTCTTCCCTACCGTTTGGCTTGTGACAACCCCATAAAAGTAGGCCAGTGTGAAATTGTCTTCAAAAGAGATCATAGCCCTGGGGCTGGATTTGAATGAAAAATGACGTTTTTGTTTCCAATTTCTAACTTGCTCAATCTTATCGAGATGAAAATCATTCTCAAAATATGCTCGGAACATTTTATTCTCGCTAGAACTCCCTCAAATTGAAAGATAGATTCGCTTCACGCACAGCTCTACAAACAAATTGAATTTATGCACCCCCCCCCCCCCCCCCCCCCATCCTATTCACCCAGAGGATACAAGACGTGTGTGTCAAGATAATCTTACCGTTGCCGAAACGTGACTTCTTCCTCTCCTTGGTCGTGAGCGTCTTAACGGGTTTCAGGTTGAAGTTGTAGTCGAGATGCAAGTAGTTGAGATTCTTGCGATGGATCAACAGGTTGAGCATGTTGTAGCCTTGGCGACACACTTGCAGGCCCGCTTCCACCCAGTCCAGAGTCGTCGTCTGGAAGAACTTGGTGGACTTGAACGAGCGGAACAAGTACCTGAACGAACACAACAAAACAGGCAGGTGGAACTAAAAACCTTGTCAAACAGACTATCCAAGAGAAAAGAGAACAAAAAATTGTAGCTTTGTTTTGAACCTAAATTTTCAACAGATTGAACTAGGACAATCATTCATCATGATATTTTTATGTTGCTCAATGACACCACCAGCATGTGATGGTGAACCAATAAAGTGATAATAAGGGGAAAGAGACATTTCCCCTACGTCTAACGCAGGATTCAAGCCCTCACCCTCGTCCCAGATTTCAAAGCAGTCCAGACTGATGGTATCATTACGTTGGTAACACACCAAGAAAATTGTCCATAAATTTCTCCTCGGAAACATAGACCCCACCCATTATTTCTGAACAATATTCTAGAACCATGGAACAATAAAACAACTTCATAGTGCTGAACGACCCTAACAACAGTTAGGTTATAAGCGACCACTTGAATATTTACTTCACTATTCACTCTTTACATCGTCGCATCAACACTAAAAATTACAGAATTAATGTGTCGTTTCCATAGCAGATGTAGATTGCGACGAGCCTCACCTCTTCTTCTGCGGCTTGGGCGGCCGATGTTTGAGAGCGTTCAACACGTAGTACTTCAGCAGCTTCTGATAGCTGACCCTGACCTTGACAGGCTGGCCGGGCGGGACGTGCTCGCGATACCACGACTTGACCAGCGGAATGTCGATGGCGCGACGAGAACGGCCCGAGCGGATGTTGAACGGGCGCGGCGCCCACAACAGGGCAATGCCGTTGGCCGTGTTGTCCGTGTAAAGCGGAGTCTCCTGGAGGAACGGCTGAACGTCTTCGGGCAGCTCAAACTCCTCGTCATCGTCGGGCAACGGCTCGACAGACTACAAAACACCACCGCTCAATGAGTCTCGATATTTCCCGACACAATTTCCGATCATTCTACTTTCAATTACCGGTATCCAAATTTTGATGAATCTGTTTTTAATTTTTTTTAATGCTGTTCAACGACAATTACCGGTACCGGTACCGGTACCCAAATCTTAATGAATCTATTTTTAATTTTTTTTAATGCTGCTCAATGACCCTACCAACAGCTAGCTTATACGGGGGCACGAATAAGCGGGTGATATTGAAACGATGAAGCGATGATATGCGCGACCCATATGTTTACAAAAACCCATGCCTTAAGCGAAACTCGAACCCAAGCCCGGCCTGACTTCAGTTTCTACCAAGGCTAATCTGTGCTTGACCATTGTAGGCCTAGATCTTTTCAAAAAATGTTGCTAATTAGAATTTTTCCACTGAACTGAAAATCGCTATAAAAACAAATCAAGGACAAACAGTTTCAGAGATATGCTTCTTCTTCAAAGACTGGTAAAAAAAAAAGTTTTCCGAGCACAACCAAATGTAAACCGTGATGGAAATTTTAAAATGCTAAAGACGTAAAATAATCTACCATCATTTAGGGAATGTCACACATTTATTATTTAGACCTTGGGGACGGAATTTCAGATATATTCACACGTTTTGCAATCCCACCTAACTGTTCAATAGTGTTCAAGTTACAGTAGTTACAGACTTACTTTAACTGAGTGGCGATGTGATATGGGATTGATAAGCGGATCAAAGTAGAATGCTGGTAGATCAGGGTCTTCAGTTTTGATGTAGACAACGTTTGGCGCGTGGTACCTGGAATATAACATCGCTTATTATCACGTCATACTAATAAAACTGGTCTGAATGAAGAGTAAAAACCTACTAGTAGGCCTATAAATGTTTGTGAAGATCAGCAAATACTGGATATATTAATCTCGAGTAAACAATTTTCCATCACAAAAATATTATGTTACACACTGCTAGTGCAAGTAATCGATGCTAAAGATTACTTCCAAAACTAGTGTGAGTGTCCACAGATCTAGTGAGCATAGCGAGGTAGGGGAAAGTCGCTTACCATGAGAGATGCACATAGTGGGGCATGTTGTTGTAGAGGTAGGGGAACGCGATACGGTATTCCGTACGGATCGGCTGCCGAATGATGATCTTGTTGATATCGTTGAACTCGTTCCAATCTTCATCACTGAAATAAACCAAGATAGCACGTCACAGTCACAGCTCGGCTCGGAGTGAACAAAACATCTAGCACTGAATGTCAAACATCAATATTCTACGAGATTTGTTTTTAATGGTGTTCAATGACCCCACCAACACCTAGGTTATATGAGGGTACGAATGAGCTGGTGATATTGATATCACGAAGTAACGAAAAATGAAAGGATAGTTACTCAAACCTATACCTAACGAGAAATTGAAACCCACATCCGACTCAACTTCATATTCTGAAGCAGTGCCTCGGCGGAATGAGCCACGGGGTACGGCACATCAAGATAATAATAAAACTGTTGAAACCCGGCTAGGAAAGATCGCACCTGCCGACATTCCTATAGGTTATACAACTGATTTTTCAATTCGTAAAATAATAATTGACCAACAATACTGGTAATCGACGTTACTTTCATTTTTTAAATTATTCATCATGTCTTATTTGCATATGTGAAGTTCATGACCACTCTTCCAATTAGCCTGGACATTGAATGGGAGCCCTAACAATGTTGAATAAATAAATTACAAAATAGTTGCCTAGACGTAACTAGTAGAGTATTGTCTTACGCAGGATTGGAGTCTTTGATGAGAGGTTCGAACTTGGGTCCGCCAGGTATAGCCATGTTCAGAGCTTTGGCCGTGAAGAATGACTTGTGGTCAAACAGGTAGAAGAAGTTCGAATCTACCAAATCTGTGAGCAGCTGATTGGCCAGCCTGTACAGCGTTGCCATTTGAGGTAATGCCAGGTTCCACTTGCGGTATGTAGAGCCATTCACGTACCTAGAAACACAACCGTTGAATAATGAAAAAATAACTGGACCTACATGATTACAAGCGCCTTAAAAGTCAACAAACACAGGGTATTATATATGGACAATATGAAGTAAAAGTAATACTGGTCCGTCCAAATGCAGAAAGCTTTGTTCTGTTTCTTTCATGTTCACTTTCTTAGATATTTATAACATAGTTAATGGTATTGAGACTGAAAGCCGAGAAAATATAAAAAATATTAATCAAATAACCTCAAAGGTATATAAGATTGATAGTCTTGACTCACTTCGTTCCCACAAGTGGTTTATGATCGTAGAACCATTTGAGGACAGACGCATCCTCGTCAGGATCCATCTCGATCTGTATAGCTTCCAGAGGCTCTACGTCTAAAACGTTGTCCGCGTAATCAAGCGGAGGCTCCTCATCGTCAAACGGAGGAAACCTCATACGCTTGAAATGACGACGATCACGTTTCTCACGACGCATCATAATCCACATTGTTCTGAAAAAACAAGTGAACAATTATTAACGGACAGACTCGAGACCAAGAAAATAATATTGGGGAGCAGGCCCTATTCAGCCAGGATAGTAAATGTGCCGTGCCTACGGCTTAAATGGTCAAGTTCTATTGTAACAGCTGTATTGATGAGTGACCATCGTGCCACTTTTATGCCGCTGTTCTGTTTTTTGGTTGCATTGCTGCAGAAATCGGATACTTCAATTGATCACCATAATATTTATGGGTGCTAGAGGACTTATCCAATTTATAACTGTGGAGGCCCAGTATTTGTGTATATATTACAAAATTTTAAGGAATAGCCCAAGAAGAAACAATTTACAGCTGAATCTATAACATTTGTTACTCTCAATGAAAAACCATATCACACTGATAGCAACATCAAACAAAAAACAAAATTATATGTTATAGGCCTATTTGTTAATTAAATTTGTTCTACTGGTACTTATACGCTACGGTAGCTAATAAGGCCTACTCTCGTAATTTGCATGAAGCAATGTTAGAGACAGGCAAGGTATTCACTGGTTCACTTACAGGTCGATCATTTGACCAAGATAGCCACATGCTGAAGAGTAATTTTCCTAATAAACATTATATCAAGTAAACATACCCCCACTGTGCTATGTATACTGGTTCAACCACCCACGGAATCTCGTTGACGAAGGTAATAGCTCCAGTTATGTGATACAAGACTTTAACATCTCGAATCTGCTCCCAAGGCATTGGCATGTTTTCAAGAAGCTTCATGACAGCGTGAGGCATATATTTCAATGCGCCAAGATAAACTCGCTTATCATGTCTATATTTTCTGCTACTCATGTCGCCATGATCGCGAATGATTTTACGAATGTGCTCAGGGGGCATATCTTCTTTTTGGGCGTCAACAAACCCAAACTTCCGCTTCTCAGAAAATCGTTTCGACTGCAGTTGTTGCCACTTCTGAGCCTTCTCATCTAATTTTTCCTCTGTGATTATTTCCGGCAGCTTTTGTGGAGGTGCAATCGGAGGATGGATGAGAGCCTGATGAGCCTGCGCTTGCATGGCTGCTGCATGAGCATGTGCAGCCTGAACGTGAGCCGCCGCTTGAGCATGTGCTTGGGCCTGTGCTGCAGCGAGTTGGGCATGGGCCTGTTGTTGAGCCATCATTGTTGCCCAAGGGCTCAGAAGATATGGATTCAGATCCATTTTTAATCAGTAGGGCTCTGCCTAGATTGTAAAATGTACATGTAATAAGCATAATATATATTATAATCGTAAACCTAAGCCTACCAAAAACTAGCATACTTTTTTTTAGGCCGATATTGGGATCAACAATGTCTACCTATGCAATGGTCTAGATCTAGATAATGATCCAAGGTCTATTGGCATCAGTGAATGAAGACTAGATCAGTTGATGGAAAAATGAAAATAGCTTTTTGTTTGGTGCTTTAGACTACGTTTAGCACTGTCAATGGCACTGTCGAGAAACGGTTTAGCTGAATCTATTCCAACACGATTCAAGATGAGATTTGGTACTGTCAAATCGCATACGAAATGTGTGATAAATATGAAAAAATAATACTACCTGCAATAATGCTACTGCTATCGTCAATAACAAGACAGTGTGAACCTGTTCCAACCTGTTATGATTAAAACGATTCCGGATACTTGACGAACGCGGAATATTTGGACCGTTTCAAGCTAAATTGATTTGGCTAAGCCGTATCCCAGCTGTGTAATAAACATAATCATAGAAAGTGGGAAGGACACGCTCGTAGTCTGTTGTGCACTTAGGCCTAGGCCTATACGGTAGAGGGAAACCACGAAATAACTCGGCCAGGATGGTCAACCATGGCATCGAACCCCGGTCTCCTGGATAAGATTAAGCATGCTAGCCACTGGTCCACCCATCTCAGTTATTACCTAGCCTACCATAGGCCCTATAATTATTTTGTGTGACTTTATTTAGGTTAAGCTTTCACAAAGGTTTGCAGCCAAAGCCTAACCTAATTCAAAGTGAATAGGCTAGGCCCGAAACTCAATCGGATATCGTCAAAAAAATTACCTGTAACAGTATGAGACGAACAAGACTGTTTACTTGAACCTAAACTATTGATGCCAGTACTGATCAAACATTTCTTCAGCAGATAGCACTACACTTCACATTCTCAATACGTTATAAAACGTTTACAACACAAGAAATATGGCCGACAAAATAGCGGCATGTACAGCAGTTGCTAGCCGCATGCTGCGATCTGCCGGCCCCTCTCGCGCTCTAAAATGTCCCGGTCGAGAATGTTCCTAGCGGAATCTACGCGTTTAGAATTAATGATAAAATCATTAATGTCATTATTCAACTAACGTAATGAATAATATACATTTGATTCATGATGAAATAAAATGAATTTAATTTATTGAAGGTTGTGAATTTTTGGTTGTAATATATCTGAATGCTCTTTTTCTGCTCCACATGTTTTCTTTCCACCGTAATGTTAATTGCGTTTGGCAACTGCGCAGTAAAGGGACAACGATTGCAGCGAATCAAAGAACCGGTTGGTGTACGAAAAGTGTATTAATTCCTATTTACTGTTTTCTTGAAAATTGCTGTACGGTAAAATGAATGGAATAATCAAAGGAGCATTGAGGATGTGTACATTCACGAATGTAGCCAATCCAATTAGACAAGTAGTTACTAAAGGAAGTATAATTGGCCATACCAAAGTGCAGTTCAACAGAACTCTGTGGCACATGTGCTCTAAGCCTGTTGAGTACAAAAATGCAGAGTGGAAACTAACATCTATTAATACTTGTGGCTGTGGTTGTGGAGTCCACCACATTCACACAAAAGGAGAGAAAGAGCTTGTAGACTTTTTATCAGAAGAAATTGGAGCGGAACGAAAGTTACGTAAGATTTCATCTATTCCTACTGAAGTTGATGGCTTCAAGGTTTCCCTCGATGGTGCTGAAGTTACAATGACGAAAAAGAGTGGAGACGAAACGTAAGTTTCAAGTCATTTTCTTTAGGTGCAGGATAGGCCGACCTAGCCTATCACTTTTATGCTAGGCGTGGCCCTGGAAGGATATTTGTCTAGGCCTACTCTTGAGGCCTTTAGGTGTAGGATAGGTCGACCTAGCCTATCACTTTTATGCTAGGCGTGGCCATTAAGTATATACTTGAAGGCGTGGCCCTGGAAGGATATTTGTCTAGTCCTACTCTTGAGGCGTAGACTTCGTAAATCAATTCCTAGGCCCTAGGCTAGGGCCTAGGCCTACGTGTGTCCCAAAGGTGGGAAACATTTCAGCCTATTGCGCCTCAAACCTATACAGTAGGTACTGAAATCGAGTTGGGTGATGACATGTACATGCCAAGTTTCATCAAAGTGTTAGCTTTTGTTTGACCTGCAAACAAAAATAATGGATGGTCTTAATTTCTTCTGTAGGCCCTAGCCATTTCTTTGTTGCTTTCTGGTCATATATGGGATTTCACTACCAGCCTATGGTAGTCATAATGTGTACAATATAGGACTGTGCTTATAGGCCTATGGATTAGTTTCCATACTTTATTATTTTAATCAAGATCTTCCTCAACATTGAAAGACATCAAAACCCTGAAACTAGATTTTATTGAATTGACATTATTTATTTCCCTAATTTTAGAGAAATCTCTCATCATCTCAATTTCAGAAATTATAAATAATTTTTTTGTCCTCTAGGATCCGCCCGGCATTTTTTCTGTGTCGGGATGTAGACAATACTCGATTCTTTTCATGTTTCTATACAGAGTTCTATTGGCCTACAGAACAAATAAATAGATTATAATTTCTGAAATTGAGATCAAGTCTTTTAGTTTTCTCCAAAATTAGAGAAATGAATATTTTAATTATTCAATCAAATCAAATTACGATGTCCTTTAATGAACATCTGAAATATTTGAACTTCACAAGAATGTGCTGTGACTTTGGATTTAAAAGTGTAACATATATAAGCGTACGTAAAACATATACTGGTATGCATATATGTTTTAATTTCTTGTTTGTTCACATATTTACAATTGGGTGTTACGGTACCGTATGTAATTTTCATTGAGTATTTTTTCGTATGCTTATAATGCTACCTTGTGTGACAAGTGTACTTACTACATTGCACTAAGATACTGGTAGTAGGCCCAAGTACCATTTTGACTGATACCAGCCAGTTGTCATCAACACTGATATTGAATTCTTTTCACATTTTCAATGTTTATTACAGAATTGAAGTAAATTTCAATATAAATCACACGGTTGACGCCGATTCTGAAGCAGACCCAAGTCTAGTCGAGAAGCAAGATGATGCCGTACAAATGAGATCCACGCCCAACTTCGAAGTTGATATTATTCGTGGGTCAAAAACATTAAGCTTTACTTGTTCGTTCACCAATGATCACGCTGCAGATCAATCTCCAGACTCTGAAGGCTACAGTATGTACAATTACTTTTATTCATAATCTGATAACAATGAGTTTTCATTCTTACTGCTGTGTGTTGTTAATAAAACATTGCACATTTTTCTTATAGGTGATGTCTTTGGAATTGATGAAGTAACCATGTATGAAGGAGAGTGGAATGATAAAGTATATGCTGTGGCTGGAGATGTTTTAGATGGGGTAAGCAATATCACACTGAAATAGATCATTCTTTTAACAATTAGCATGCATAATGCTATAATACTTTGTTTATTGTGAAAAGATGTGTTTTAAACTAACGGTAACAATGCGATTTTCTTTTACAGTATTTATATGATCTGCTAATGAATCTTTTGGAGGAGAAAGGAGTCTCGAATGAATTTGTAGAGAAGTTGGCTGATTTAAGTACTTCGTATGAGCACAGTGCATATATTGCACTCCTAGAAAACCTACAGAAGTTTACCTCAGGAAAAT
Source organism: Brachyptera putata (assembly GCA_907164805.1). Taxonomy (NCBI): domain Eukaryota; kingdom Metazoa; phylum Arthropoda; class Insecta; order Plecoptera; family Taeniopterygidae; genus Brachyptera; species Brachyptera putata. The sequence goes on along the minus strand of OU015464.1, from coordinate 26,187,622 downwards.
GAAGTAGTTTAACATGTCAGTAATTTCAAATAAGTGTATCATATCTCAAGAAGCATTCATCATTTTACAATCATTTGTTCTCTTAAAAATTAGATTAACACTAATAAAGTCGTACCATACTCAACAAAACATTGTAACTTGTCTGTAAGGCTCAAGTGTTGAGTGTATATTATTAATAAAGTGAAGCAGCTTCCAGTGAAATAATGCATTGGTGATTTTTCTTTTTAGCATGTAACTGATGGCAGTTAAGCTTCATTATTGGTATATATAAAATATTGTTAATGAACCCTTAGTCCTATAGGTTACTTATAAAGTAAATTATATAATGAAATATTTTGTAAAGGTGTAGAGAATATTTTTCTAAACTACATTTGTGAGATCGATGTGTGGCTAGTACGATTAGATCAGCTCTTTGGCTTCGATAGAGGTACACTGTTCTCTTCTTTCGTTCCAATCACTTCTTTACCAATGTCCTTGAGCTCAATATTATTGTCTTTAATGGCTTTCTGAAAATAGAGATTATCATTACAACTAGACTATACAGGCAATTATTCTATTAATTTGCGTAAATCTGTAGATAAGACTGGTACATAATTGAAGGATAAATTAAATATCAATGTTGTTGAAAATTGGGGTGTTTGGTATGTGTTTGGAAAATATATATGCATTATATGGCAAGCCCAGTTAATAATATGGAAGTGTCTTGTTTAATCGCTATACTGGTACATACTAGCAAAGTCTGTAAAATAACATTTGGATACGGTAAAATTAAAACCATTGTAAAATTGCTAAATTTCCTACCACTTCCCTGGACCAACTATCGACGCTCTGCCAGTACAGCAGTGCCGCTGAAGACATCTTGATCTTCAGCAAGGGAACAACTAAGCAAATTCAAATAGTTGACTATGAAATATGAATAAATGGGACTATTATTGCACCATCACTATTGCCCCATTATTCATTAATCAATCTGACTTAGCTAAGGCACCGCATTAGACATTGAAGTCGGGATTGGTACTTGTAAGACATGGGTTTTTGTAATGTCCTTTCTTCTGTCTACTTAGTTTCATTATCCCCTGCTCATTTGTACCCCAATATAGCCTAGCTGTTGCTGGGGTCATTAGGGACTGAGCAATATAAAATTAAAAATTATCGTAATGAAAATTAATAATTTTAATTCCGTAAAATCTTTTTCCCCGTCTTATTTTCAGTGAAGCAGTTATATTATTACATTTTTTTTTTTATTATTTACATCAGGTTTAGCGACGCACTGTACTGACGACTGCGATCTATTGGCGTCGAGATATTATCATAAAAAGTTATGCATGCTGCAGTATATGAATTCTGGAGAAGAAAGCTGTAGTTTTTTGCTAAAAATGTTTATAATACGTAATTTATGAACAAGGCATTACCTCAACACACTCTTTGTATATTTTCAACAAAGTGGAACACATCTGTTCATCATTATCGCCCCTGAGAAATTTTCCAGAGAACCACATGTTGAAGCAATTATCATATTGCTCCCTGAGTTCTCGACACGCCTCCATCCCTAAGCAAGTAGATACAAAATATGTCATACTCGTACCTTGACACATTGTTGATAAACTTTGAAATAGGGAGCACAAATCTCATCATTTGTTTCCCCTTTCAGGAATTTATCAGAAAACCATGATAAGAAGCACGAGTCATACTGCGTCTTGAGATCAGTACAATTTTCTCCAATACTATTCATTGTATAATATGCAACGTAGCCGTAATATATGTTGACCTGTTGATTAACTTTTGTACTCTGTATATTATGGGGAACCAGTTAAATTTAAGTTATAATCAGGAATCAATTCTCACCACGAAATTCTTGCAGACGATGTATTTCTACAATAACAGCCGCATGAGTGCACCACAGTAGAAAACTCTAAAATGGCGCTGAGTACGGTGGCAATGAGAGTTCTGTCAAGGACCTAACCTATTTATACTGTTCAAGCCATACGATAACGATTGCGTAGCTATTGCATAATATATCGAGTTCCGATGAAAATTGTTATTGGGCCTATGTAGGGCCTACTCGCGTTACAGCCAAAGATTGGTGTGCTTGGGTAGCCTACCTAGTCCTGATCTGCAGAGGTGTGCTGTCAGTTTTGTTAGAACTGCCACTCCCCCATCATGGCAAAGTAGGCCTGTGTTTTTCTTTAATTAATGAAAAAATTTATCCCACTAGTGAGCTAGACTAGGAGTATAAAACACGTTTCTACAATTGCTGCCTAGTAAGCTATACTGATGTTATGTGGGGCGTAGGTTCGAGTCCTATTTTCAGGCTTTTAGTAAAACAATTCATCTATCAGCTGCTCACTTCGTAACCCAAAAACACTTTTCTGTTGTTGGGGTCGTTTAGCAACCCATAATCAAAATGGTTCCAAGCTGTAGATTATAATTACCTTATACTTTTTTTCAGAGAACTCTTCATTCTATTTGTGTATGACACTCAGCTCTGTCAGAGAGAAGAAGATGATCCTCAAGATGCCGTTTTGTATTTTTACCCTGCGTGGGTCACAGATCAGCAAAGATTGGCACTTTGTGGTCAACTGATGGGAGCTACTCAATTCTACCTTACTGCATTCAGCTGTCCTAGAATTCTTTCACTCAACAGCGGCAAATTTGCCATCAAGCAATATGGGCGTTATATAGTAGTAAGTTTAGGCCTGGTTCTTCAAAATGTTATGTTAATTTCATCATTTTTCATAAATTGGTCATTCTAGCAGAGGTTTTTACAGGCTTTCCTCTGTCATTAAGGTGGAGTGCTAGCCTAGGGTGACCATATTCAAAAAAGGAAAATCCGGGACAACGCCAAGACTTGCGAGTCAAAATCATTCTTCCAAATTGTGTTGGGGGGGGGGGGGGCTCAACAGCCCTGCAGGGAAATTTTGGGGAATTTAGTAATATTTTTGGTATGTGTCAAGTCACATAAATGAAAGAATATATCTTTTTCTATAGTAATTGCATAGACCTACAACTTTATACTCTGAGGATGTAGCCCACACATGTTAATGATAAAAAGGCAGTTATTTGAATTTGATGTGCAAAATTTTTGAAAATTGATTCACCAAATATTAGCAGTTTATAAAATGTAAAACCAAAATGTTTTTTGAGAAGATGAATGTTGGAGTATGAAAAATACACAGTTATTTATATTTGTTCCTTTTTAAAAAAAAACTCTGCCATTTGTTGGTCCCGAGAACATTTCTCGGGACGCCGGTACAGGAACCTCAAAACAAGGACAATCCCGGGAAAATCGGGACGTCTGGTCACCCTATGCTAGCCTGTCCTATAAACACCTTATAATGTAACTCATTACGTTTCACTCATTCATCATACCAACACCAATAGATTGTAGTCATGAAGTGGCTATTCCTACGATCCACGAGCGTACTCTTCCCACAAACCATTGTATGGGTGAGGGAATAGCTGACTCATTCGGCCACTACTATTCCCACGAACCATCGTTCGGGTCTTGGAAATAGCTGACCCGTGCCGCCACTTTTATTCCTAAAAAACGGGCTCACGAAATACACTTTTCGGTAGCTCGTAGTTTATTTGATCGCCCAGAGAGGGCACTGGACTCGGGAATGCAATACTCCTAGGCATAGTGAAAACAATTTAAAACGAGATATGGTAGACCTATAACCAGATAATCATGTATGAGCACTTTGAATGTGTTGTTTGTGGGTGATCACAATCCAATAACACAGCCGTAGGGTTATAATATGTTTATTGTATAATACCAGAGATACAGTGGCACGACTGGCGTCTAGGGTGATTGAGAAGGAAGAGGCTGATAGCCAGTAGGACAAGGGTGTACCAAAAAACATGGTAGTGACGTCAGATAGTGCGGAGTGATACATTCAGATACGGAGCAGAACAGAGTAATTGCATAGTAAATATAAGATCATGGGCAGACCGGAACGAGTACATGTGACCATATGCAACAGAATGTAACATGGTTGCATGGTGAAAATAGCTGTGACCATTTTGTGTTACGGTAATCAACTATTGAATCTTGCAGGTTCGAAGTTGAAAATAATTTTGTAAAATGTTTTGGTGAGTTTGATGGCAATTTTGGTACGGTATATTTTCAGGCTGTTGGTACTGATCGGAATGTTCCAGACTGGATTATTGATCACAGAGCTAATACTCTTCATCACTTACTACAACTGTATCATCAAGACCTTGAAACAATATCAAAGTGTACCAACAGTATGGGAACACCATTCAAAGATAAATTAAGCCAGATATTTGAAACATTCCTACCCATTTTACAGTATGCAGTTGATGTGTTTGGAACCATACCTACAATACGCCTTCCCAAGGTTAGTTTTATGGTATTATATGGATACCTATATATATTATATTAGACCTATACATTTTAATATCCATCCTGATGTGGTTTCGCACAGTCCTCGAAGTAAATGTTTCGATGAAGTATTAATTGGCCACAACCTTTAATTAGTAGAAAAATAGGCCTAATTTTACTACTTCAGTTTCCTGAAGTCCGGAACACATGAGTATAAAGTATTTTTTTGAAACATCTGGACATTACCAATATTGGTAATAAAAGTAAACTAAACACATGAATATTGATATCTTCCTGTTTGAACCAAGTCTCTTAGGCAATGTTCACTTCTTCCAATTACAGCAAATGTAGATCACTATACAATTGCAAAAAAAAAGGGTATCTTGAACACCTGTGTGCTCCTAACTGAATTATTGTGTGGTTTGTTTCAGAGTGCAAGCAATGTGTTCCTGGAAGCAATACAAATCTTGCATTGTTGTCAAGAGATGAAAGGGGTATTAGGTGGAGTGGTGCTATACCAGAATCGTGTTGTCGCTACCCAACTGTGTGCTGGCCTTACAAAAAGCCTTGTTTCGACAGACCCATACCGCATTAAGGTAAATCAGCATTGAAAATATTTATTTTAAATATTTAATACTACGGTATATCAAAATCATGAACTGGACTGTGACCCAACTAAATACGTAGATAATTATAAAAAAATAACCAACTCTGCTTGCTGCAACTGGAAAATTCAGTCCTCCATTTTATACTTGAAATGTTGAATACATTGAATCACCTGTTACTCAAGTAGGTCCCAACATAATTTTTCGACTGTAAAATAACATCTAATTAATATGGTTGCCGTTTCATGGGATTTTTGTGATCGATAAGCTTTGACTAGATATCTTTATGTATTTATGCAGTTATATTGGCACATGACTATATTAACCAAAAACAATGTTTCTAGTCACCAGCCGAAAACGTGTCAACACCATTTCACCTTCCAATTGGAGTTCAATTACTCGAAGTATACATTGAACACAAAGAATTTGCAAAACTGTCACAAGAAGCCACGTCTGCGAGAAGTTCGTTTGAAGGTATTGCAAAGAGAAAAGACGCTGAAAAAAGAGTTGAAACAGCCACGTGCAAAGCAGCACATATTTCAAAGGAGATATTTGGAAGCATGAAGAGAGATATTTCAAGGATATTCACAGTACCAGAAGAAATGGAAATCGAACTTTCCGAACTTGATGTGCCACTATCAAACGCTGGGAATCACAAGAAGGAAGAATGTTTGAACTACCGCAGCCAATGTACGACACCGTTGAAAGATGTTAATTTGAGTAAAGTATTACACGAGCGAGTAGTATCCATATGCCGAGTATCAGAGAGCGAAGAAGGTGACGTGGAAGACCGTGTAATGCCAGACCTCGTAACAACTGAAAGTAAGCTTCAACCAATAGCGGACGATTCACACAAATCTAAAGGAACACCAAACTTTTTGATTAATTTCTCGGAAAATACTGTACGTCGTTGCCAAAGCTTGCCAGAAATTATTCCTCGTCGCAAATTATCCTCTAATCGAGTACCAATTCGATATTATAGTTTCGGCCTCCCCCGGCTTACTCGAGAATTATTAGGAGAAGAATTGGTTGATGATCAAGAGGAAGACGACCGGACAACAGGAAGACATTATTACAACACCATAACAGATTCTTGTTATCCAGTATTTCGAAGTGATGGCCTTCCAATTTCACGATCATTATTTGAACAACATCTCTTACAACACTATCACATGTTAGACAATGAAAAGAATGTGCCATTTTCTTTATCTGTATCAAAAGAGAAGCCTCCAGTTAAAAACTTGCCTTTTATAAATGCGGGAAGTAGTTTACGAAGTAATTTACCTGTACAAAGCATCACTGAAACAGAGACTCCAAAACCTTCAGAATCAGCAATAACTCCAAAAGAGACACCAACAAAACAAGAACTATACAGACGCTCACTTAGCCTTCCGCTGAAAAATCTAACAAGCGAATCAAACGGAGAGGATTTGCGTTCATACCCTGGCGGTGTGCCAGAATCTCCGACAGTTAGAACTAGGGTTATGGGGTCTCTACCGTTGACTCCTCTCATGGCAAAGTTGAGTTCTCTGGCTCTGGAAGACAAGTCGAGTGGATTCTGGAGTCGCGACACAACTCCCTGCGAGTTTCCGGCTGAAGATATTCCAGCGAGTAGTTACAACGTTCCTTCGAAAATGAGTAAACCTGTAGAGAAGATTGTCGAGGTTGTGGAATCAGAATCAGATAAAAGAGCAGGAAAAAGACCAGAGAAGGCTGTATTGTACGTGTTCGGACAGCAAAGCATGGTACTGTTATTATTGTTAGAAGAAGAATCTAGTATTGACCCAGAGCTCATTCATTCACTGGTAAGTTTTAGTTAGATGTCCAAAATCTCATACAAGAACATTTTACTAACTTAGGCCTAGTTCTAGTAATTGTAATTTTTTTATAATTTCATCTCTTCCTAATTTGAAGAAGGAACTTTATATCACTCTAGATACGGGATAACACTCATTTAGCACAAAAATTAATCATTTTCTTCCAAGCCCATTAGTCAATGTTTCTTTCATGTACAGTAGTGATTTCCGAACTAGTTTTACCTATTTGCACTACAGTATATTATGTGTATTTCAAATGTATTTCACGTGTATTTCGTATCATTGAGGCCATTCAATAACATTATAACAATCATTGTCTTAGTGAATAGAAAATGCCAAATTAATTTACTAGTGTGTCTAGGAAAACAGCCCGAGCCTGAAGATAAATTGTGTAAAAGGTAGAGAATGAACAGCGACTGACGCTTACCAGTGATAATGAACTGAGAAACTCACTGTTGATAGCTCACTGACAGAATACGTATACTGGATCAACAAAAACACGAGATGTTGTTTTTCATCTTGTATGTTTTTGTAAATATGTGTATGTATTCTGTCAACGGGCTCTCCCCAATGAGTTTCTCAACTCATTAACGTCGGTAATTCCTGTTCTTTCTTTCGTTTAAATATTAATAGGATATGTGTCCAGTTTTATTCACTAAACGTGTTGGATCTGTTTGCAGTGGGAAACGAGCGTGAGCAGTCTGAACCGACTGGAGTCGCACCTGCGACAGTGCTTGGAGCACTCGACGCAGTGCAGCGATGCCGAGTCGTACAGCTACATCTGTCTGGACCCTCGGTGGGACATGATGCAACGCGGCGGCCCTTGGGGCTGTCTGGAGCTCGATCTGGTGGCCAGCCTGCATAACCACTTCAAGCAGTCGAACAGTATCACCGAAACAGTTGTCAGGTCGGTCAGCATGTAGTGGCTATGTCATCGATTTATTAATTTTTTGTATTTATTGAATTTACATGAATAATAGGTTTTAACGGCGCGTCAACGACATTGAATTTACATTATTTCATGAGTTAGCCTACTTGAACTCTTTCTAGAATAATAGTACAGTAGTCATTGAACATTATGAAATTTAAAAAATAAGTCAAGGCCTAATCCATGAAAATTAATGTTATTGCATATATATATTCACGAAGTGTTTGACCAGATCTTTTGATATTAGTAACTTTTTAATTCATCTTTCGAAATTTTCCAACCCAAGTAATTGACTGGAGTTATCAAGCTTTTAAACCAGCCTGAATTCGAACCAACTTAAATCTATTATGCATCATTAACAAATCCCTTATGCATGCCGAATTGCTACGTAGGCCTACAAAACCGCACTGACTACAACACTGCGTTCGGGTCAATGTTGTTAATATTATAATTTTTTATTAAATTACCGGTATTATTGAGTTACTATTGTGATCATAATAATTAGACGAGCTTTAGCGAGGATTCAATTTGGCATACTGAAAAAAATTGGTGTTCGTTTTTATGTTTTTTTGTCGGTTCTCCACAGGTCAAATGACTACAGCTATAAACTTCAAACTTTTTTTCATTATGGTTCCTCATCTAACTTGGATCTGTATAGTTCCATTAGGCCTATCTGGTGGTAACTTTTATTTTTATGAATTTTAGAAATTTCAAAAATACCCAACTTTCAGCTTGATTGAGTCAGCCATTTTGAACAAAAACATAAAATGTGCTAAATTGGTACCACTCGAAGCAGTTTTTACCCATTTATAACTGAAATGTCACCCAATTGGCGAATATAGGCAAATAAATAAGTATAAAAATGTTTGGCTATGCTCTAGTAAATAACTCTTTTTATCTGATATTTTTACATGTTCAAGTCTGTCTCTCATCATTTACCTGGTTATGTGATGTTGTTTGTTTTTTCCTTAGATGTGAAGACAGTACAGTGTACGGATACCAGTGCGGTAAGACCGAGGTATTTTACCATCAAGCGTCGAACGCAACCGTTGGCCTCCCGACGCCTTCGGATCTCATGGGCGTCGTGCCGCTCAAAGCCAGAAGAAGATTGGAACGAGATCACGGCATTGTCTTACTATAAAATAGAAACAATTAATAGCCAGGGTTGCCAGTTTCTATTGAAGCCTGGCTGAAATGTATCGTTTGAATAGGCCCACAGTCATTCACTTAATACTTATATAGTTAATTAGTTATATATCATTTTATTATCATAATACAAGAAAGTACTATATTACTGTAGCGCCAATATCATATTTGCTCCACACTATTTCCTAGACTTGACTAGAAATGTGCAGTAGTTTAAAAGAGGGAACTCTCATTTTTGGAGGGATATTTCATTTTCCTGTTTTCTTGCTTATTGATATGTTCCTTACTTTTAGTCGTGTCGTATGTTTTTATTTCATGTTCAGTATTGATGCGTACTTGTAGAGCCATTGCAATTGAACATGGTATGTGTGTGTCAATTTCAATACATTGGTATTTACATCTTGGCAACAACTGTAAAATGGCAACCCTAAATTAGGTACAGTAGAACCTCGGTAAATCAAATAAGTGATATCCAAATTAATTTGCTCTAAATTGACGAGTCTTCCAGATCCTGACTACAAGTATAGGTATTATTTATTGATGTAAAGCTTAGTCACATATGGTACTAATATATTGTATTACAAATCTAATCTTATTTTATTTCCATTAAAAATTGAAGTAGATTGATATTAAGTAGTTAGTGATTCAAATTGTTTTTTTTTTTTAATTTTCTACTAGGAATTTTTGTAATCGTTTTCTTGTGTGCTTCTAGTCAGCAGTCTAGTCAGTTGTTACAAACTAAACTTTCAAAGACTCTTTGAAAGTCAGATGTGGTGTCAAGTGTTTCTCTTCAGGAAAGTTAAGGAAAGTTGAAACTATAGGTCTACTGTGCTGCCCATAGTCGTAACTATTGACCTCTTGTGCTAGGAGATGTGTGGGTGTAGATGTGTGAGAAAGGAGGGGGGGAGGGGAAGTAGAGGGAGAGAAAGAGAGAGAAACAAGTGGCACTGACCATGTGCAACACTGGACACTTGCAATTCAGGCACTTACTGTTTAAGATGCAAGTGACTTTGAAAAGTCAGAAAAGAAAATAAGTGGAAAAACTATGAAAAATATAGAAACATTTGGTATATCGTTTGAGAAATCGAAGGAATTATTATCTTACTATTTTTATTTCAAACTTTGTAAAACGAAATTAAATTTGTATGGCCCCTTGAATTTGTATGTATCGAGGTTCTACTCCAGATGAACAGTGGAGCAAGTGGTGGTGCTTCCTTTCATTGGTGTTTTGTATATCTACTCATGCTTCGTCATTTATAGGCCTACAGTTCAGTAGTACCAACGTCTGGTTCAAATCTCAGCTTCTTATCCTAACTATTAAGTATTGTCCTAATATATTTTTGTTGTACATTAACAAAAAATGCTCACAGATAATAGTCTGCTACGGTTGTGCCAAAATACATTCCCTAACTTATATAATACATCTATGTTGTCATATTATTATAGTTTTATTGAATACATTGATGGTCAGTAGAATTCTCATGTGATACGGTAATTTTCTAGTGGAAAATCGTTTCGAGTTCCTTTTTATTAATTTTTGTATTCAAGTATAGAGACCTAGAGATAGGCAAGTATCAGAGGAAAAAATCAATCAATTTTTCTGTGTCAAATGTGCGATTGATATTTTAAATCAAATTGCATTTTGAAAATTATGCATCACAGTTGGAACTTCAATAAAAATAAAAGTTTTCATTTTAATCATCTTTTCAGAATGAGATGGTTATTTTACACAGTGTGACGTAAATGAAGGGGGGGGGGGGGGGGGGACGGGGTTTATGAAGGAATTTTGAGATCGTTTGTCAGCAGATAACCAGCGGACCAACCTATTCAGGGTTTTTTACACAATTAGTTCGTCACTTGTACCAGTAATATATATCTCCGTGGTGAAAATAAAAAAAGACGTACACTGTCGCTCACAATACTTATTTTCTCTGTACCGGTAACAATAAATTACAAAAGTGTTTACTTTTTATAACTTGATGTAACACAGATAGGCCCTAGAACTCCTACTCCAATATTGCGACACAAATATTGAGATGCATCACAAGTTGTTATATCGCATAGTGTGATGCGATAAGGCATATTTTTTCCCCCGATATGTATTACTCTCTATCTAATTTAAATTGATATGCTATATTATTATTTGTTTAGTGTAGGCAACCTTATATTAATGAGTTGTATTTTGGTTTTGCAATATTGTTTTATGCAACAAAAAAAGAGAAACTTGTCTTCTTTGATTGATTGTATTACAATAAATAATTTACACGTAAATAAAGTATTAAATTTAAACAAATTTATTGAACTTCTTCACCTTCTATATGATCTCATTACAGCTTTAATCACAAGCATATAAACGAAGTAGTTTTCATTACAGAGTCATGGACGGAAATATCTCCGAAGAATACATTAATGGAAAATTCTCAACATTTTATATTTTGAATGGTGTTGAACTTCTTGTCAATAATGAGGACCAAACCGTAATTACAGTTTCCTTATTTTTTCAGGGGGTATCCTGCTGAAAAACCTGTTACAATCAAATTAGAAAAACTTCATTTTTGTCTCAACAATTGAAATATCTCAAATGTTTTTGTAAATATATTTATTCTATCAATGGGCTCTCCACAATGAGTTTTCTTTACTCGTTAACAGCTGTTCATTTTGTCCCTTTTACCCAATTCATGTGTTCTACTAATACCTGTATTTTAAATGAGTTGACAGTTAACATTAATCGTTGCGTCCATTTATTGAAGTTAACCAACTTTCGCAAAGCGTTTTTGGGCCGAAAGATACCACCTTATTTCCGGATTCGTGATGGATTTTTGAGACATTATAATTATTATTATTATAATTTCAAGACATGGAAGCAACAAATTGATTAGAAATATATTCTGTAATGTTTTTTCGAAAGTGTGTTACGTAAATCTTACTTACAACCTGGCCCGGCATAGCTCGTGATGGAAAAGGGGTGACTCAGTGATGACACTAATCACAATCTTTAATCACTAGGTTATCACAATCTTTCATCACCATGCAATTAAGATAAAAAAACTCAAGAAAATAAAGCACTGAGAACACTAGGTTGAACACAATCACTTCATAGATAATCTCTTACACTGACCATGCCCAAAAATCCCACTGTCTGACTCACTCACCCACAACCAGTTTCCAGCCTTGCACTCTCTCTGTCTCTAGCCAAGGTCAACTACTCTCAGACCATGGGGCTGCAATCATCACTGGCAGGGGTGTAGAGGGAAGAGAAATATTGTATGTTTGTACATTATATTTACTACTGCTACAATTCCCCTCTTTCCTCCTAATTTTTTTTCTGATCTTCAAATTTTCTTATTTTGGGGTTTCAGAACTTCAACATGCCACGTTGTAGGGAGAACTTTACCATCTTCACTCAACAGTTCGTACACTAGTTTAGCGCTATAATTTATTTTCTAAAACCTATTGAGTCTATACAAAGAACTTTCAAACCGCATAAAAGTCACAAAAAGTTGACTTGTCTGCGGGTGTACCAACATTAAATACATAAGATTAAGGTGAATCAGAAATAAATATTCAGCCTTTGTAATTATGAAAAAAATCCATTTGGCCTAGAACACTAATCAAAATTAATCGAAAAAGAAAAAATCTTCTTTGAATAATTACGGCCACATAGTAAAAAATATAAACATGATGTTCTCATGTTTCCTAAATAGTAACGACAAAATATATCATTTTGTGTACGGTACACACATTGAATACATTCCATAAAAAAATCAAGCTCTATTTAACTCAAGTCAGAATACATAATGTTAATATCTAATTGATCAAATAATATTTGTCTATTTGAATAATACAAAGTCCACATGCAGTGCGATACAGGTTTGCTATACAAGACGCAGAATTAGACAATTGATGCAGTTCGTAGATAACTCGGGGATCTGAACAGAGTTGAGGGCGGTTAGAGTAAAGTAGAGAAGAATACAGCGCGCGATGACCAAAGGCATTCTTGCTTGCATTGTAAGCTCAACCACAATAGGAAGCAGTCCGAAGCACTGACAATATCTTGAAATTATAAAACGAAAGTATGACATGAAAACTTGATATATTTTCTTTTCAAACTTTACAACAAAATACGTTGACTTTTCACATAATTAATATTCATTTTTCTTAGCCATTCATTTTATATTATCATGCCATTTTCTCTGAGTAACCACTGCTTACTAACTTGTATTTCACTTCCTGAGTATATGCATTTTACAAAATAAAGAAAATTGAATTGAATTGCACTGACTGCTCGCCCGTGGTATAAAGTATAAGCCTGTATAACTTGTTATACCGGGTACCCCGGTATGACCTAGCTGTTGGTGGGGTCGTTAAGCAAACAATAATCATCATCACACAATGCATGCACTGAGCTTTATAATTGGTTTTAGTGTTTAGAATGAAGACCATCCGTTCACTAAAATTCAATTTGTATTATAACTTCCAGCATTTCATTACAATTATACATAATAATTACACTAAAATCCATAACTGCAAGGATACTCATTATGGTATACCGGTAAACATGAAGACATGTTTACAAAATTAATATAATAGGCCCACACAATTTTTAGCCTTCAGCATAATATCATAGAAAATCGAAAGCGAATATCATGGAATATCATAGAAAACAAAGTAAATGAAGATCTTTGATAGAAAATATTCAAAGCAAATTCAAATGGAACCGCTTGGCGGAGTACGATCACGAATCCAAGGCCATTCGCAAAGAGGAGACTGTCAATGGACGTAGGCGGTAGGCCATCGTGAGTTCGTGACGCACCCCAAGATCAGTGGCGGCTTAACCTTTGAAGTGAAAACATTGCAAATTGATTATTAATTATTATTTTTATTGTTGATTCATGAATTAAAAACATTCGTGAAGGGTATACATTTTCAATCAAAGACGATGATTGGGAAATTTCGATGTATACTGTATCTACTTGGCCTAATAGGCCTAGTAGGCCTCCACGTCTGTCAAGCCACAAGTAAATATTCAGCTGAGGCAAACAATGTCAAAAAGTCAGCAGAAGACCAACCAGTTAATTTTAGAAATTTGGTGAAGCCATTTAGAATGGCTAAATTAAATATGCTCTGGGCAAAAGCACAACTGGTAAGAAAATTATAAATTACCATAGACCCCTAGGCCTATGAAAAAATTAGAATAAATAAATGAACAATATTATTATAATAAAGTCAGTCTGGGCGTATGGCTTTCAAGTAAGCTTATATTTTCAACTGTAACTTGACGGTCTTGATGCCCATTGGACATTAACTTTATCCTATCTAACCTTAAAATAATATCATGACATAACCCTAAAACAGATTGGCATATATTGGGCTCTACTCTTCTCACAAACCATTTGTGCCGACAAGATTCACAGACACTATTCACACTCGCTGTTTGCATGTAGTTTATTTGATTGAACACCGAGTGCTCTGGCAGTGTGTGATGTTCCCGAGAAATGTGGTGCTGTTTTGGTTATTTCTTCATGTCGAAGTATTGCATCGTTGAACCAAATGAGTGTTTCATTATATGTCTAACTGATTCTAAACTTTTTACTGTAACATTTGCAGAGACTTACAGAACCAAAATTAAAATCATTATTTAGCGAGTTAAAGATCCATGACAAAGAGGAATTGACATGGAAAAAGATCAAATCGGATGGCATGGACAAAGATGGTCTCAAAGAGACGGACATGCGTAGGAAATTAACTGGTATAATGAGTACCTATGATCTCCTTGAACATTTTGAGGATGTAAACAATCCAAAGAAAAATAAACAGCATGGAGCGTTTAACGAAGCATCGGAGGACTATATTAACAAGAGCATGTTCAAGGATAAGAAACTCAGTAAACTGTGGGACAAAGCTGAAAGATCTGGTTTTACAACTGAGGAACTTTTGGCTTTAAAAGAGGAATTTGGTCATCATCAAGAGAAAATTGATCAATACTATTCCATTTTAAAAGATGTCGAGTCAGGTCCTAATGACAGCGAAGCAAGTATGTACTCTGATGTTTGTTTAGTCATCAGCAAATCATTCTTTATTTATAACTTCCGTTTCGTTTTGTCTGCTGCGCTGAGATATCATTCAGCAGATATAGGGTTCATTCCTACCACGTTGACCACCACGAAAGAGTTTTTTTCGTGGTTTCCCTCTGTCGTTATTCAAGTGAATACTTATGTAACAGATCATATTCCGATCGTTGTCCCTTCTAAAACTCATCACAAGTGTATAAAAGTTATGTTTTGTCATACTCTACAGTGTTGTGCTATTATTGTTCTTCATTTTCAGATTCTGTTGACAATACATTGGACAGGTTTAATACTTTAACACTTGAGGAGGAGAGCAGAGTACCTGTAGGACATAACGATCAAGATTATGTTCAGAAAGCAAATTTGCTACGCGATAGTCATCGTGTAATTAGAGATGGCTATGATCGACTACACAGATTGGCAGCTAAAGGTCCAAATAGCAAGGAGTTTATTGAACCCAAAGTTCAAGGCCTCTGGAGAATTGCTGTCGATTCGGATTTCACCGCAGATGAACTCGAGTCTTTACGGGTACGGTAACATATAATAATAGTTCTTCAAGATTCCAAACGACAAGGCTAATCACAATGACAAGATAGAGCCCTTCACATATGCTCATCCCCCATGCTCATTCTTATGTCTTGTGCCGTGATTCGTATCACGTCAAATCCTATAGTTCAAAATCAAAAACCCGTAGTTTATTTTAATCTGTGTACTGCTCTATACCTCGACTCTATTTGTAGTACGGAGGGTTGCATCTACACACGAATGTCGAGTGCTGCTGTGATCAGGTATAAATAGCCTTTATTGATTTCCAGGTTGAGCTATTGCATTATGAGAATCGCCTTCTTAAACTGCGTCATCTTCACGCGGAAGCTGCTCTTGGTAATGAAAAGAAAACGGCTAAAATTGCCGGAGATAAATTGGATGGGTTGCTGCTAATGGAAGATATGATAAAGAAGCAAGCAAGAAAAGTAGACAAACTACATTTAGACCTTGAAACAAGAATAATGCAGAGACATATTGAATTATAATATAAGTATCTGAATCTCATATTGTGTCAGTGCCAAAACAAAATATTTAAAACTGCAGAGAGAGGCTAAGTTACTTTCTATGTGCTTACTAGAATAATTTTTTGTAATAAAATGCTATTTGTATTACTTTACCTCCATGTTTAGTGCTGTAATTTCTCCTCATGTTTTCTATTATGAATGTTCTTTCAGCTAGCCCCATTTACAGCTAGACCTGAGTATGATGTAGGTAATCTATGCAGGTGATTACTAGACACCTTTAGCACACAATATGGTTTGAAGCAATAAAATCCGCGGTGTAAATGCAGAGAACGTAAATAAAAGCGGAAGAAATGAAAAAAAAATGAATTGAGCATTGCACCGTGCAATCATCTGAAATTTCCGTTATTAAAAATTCAAGTAATAAGCAGAAGAATTGTATTACGTGCATTATTATTGTTTATTGGACAAAGAATGTGAAAATATCGAAAGGTTCATCTTGCAAAAGACTGAACCACAGCTAGAAGTCCCTCAAAACATGGTGGCAATTTATTTTCCTTATCATAAAATTTAAATATGCCTCTCCAATAATTTGGTTGTGCTCAACAGATTTTTCGATTTACCATTTAATTTACCGGTAATTTATTAATTCTTCAATTGATCTTCTGTAATAGCCGTGTGAAGATTGAGTTCATTTTGGAGCCAAGTTTCAAGGTCTAAAAATTATCCTTGTTACAGTCTTATTCAAACCTTGGGTTCAAATTAATTATTCATACTGTAAAGGATGTTTACCGAGAAGCGTTATAATTGAAATTGAAGATCTACAGGCCTATTGAGGCAGGTATATCAGTTGCTAGTGTGACCATGTCTTACCTACTCCCCAGAACATATGATACAAATAGAAAAAAACCCCATAATCTCCTTCATCGACGTAAGTAAATCTTCATTATTACAGTGTGTCGTTGAACTATAAAAGCAACTTCAACCCCTGTCCAAGCTGTGCTGTAGCGAGCATGTTACTTCTTTCAGATGAACCATTAAAAAAATTAAATTGCAAGTGTGTACTACTTTGCAACAAAAATTAATCATGTTATTAGCTATGTGCCATGATGAAATAAAAATGTTTGCCACTCAATTTTGACGATGCATGACGACCTTGACCGAATGTGATTGAGACTGCAAACAAACTCTCACTTCCAATGATTGATATTGGTTTAAAGTAGAAATTGGATTTCAGAGATAGGACAAATAATAATTGGAAATAATATGACGCAGGGCCCATATTATTTGATAAGAGCTTTGGTCACAGTGCATAAAGATATATTTTAAAGTCTTCATGTACAAGCAAATATTACATAATAATTCCTTTAATTAATGTCCAGCAGCCATCTTTGGGACTGATAAAATAGTAACCCTTCATGTGCTACTTGTGCAGATAAGGCATTACCTTTGAAGGACCATAATATTATCAAATAGCTTCTTAACATGTGGCAGGGCTCACCACTCCAAAAACACCTACCACATCTAAGGAAAACGAGGGTAAACATCATAAAAATGAGACGAACTGGAAAAAAAATACAAACAGGCAAGAGAAACGAGAGGTCTTCTTAATCTTGTCTTTCATCATCGACGGGAAACTGGTAATAATAAAATTCTCACTACGTATGGATAACATTAGATGTTGACATATTATATGCTACATACACCCACCATTAACCCAACTATAGTACTAGCTGAGACAACTTAGATGCAGAACAACTATGTATAACTGAATAATAATATTAATATATAATTATATACTGTATTAGACTATACGAGAAATACGCTATTTTTCGCTTCATCAAAGCCTAACATGACCGAAATCTGAATACAAAATCTTAGATAAATTCATATCATAACAGAACATAAAGCAAAAATGAAACCAATACATGAAAAAAATGCCAATGCAATTATTTTTCCTTATTTATTTCGTAAACTACAAGCATTTATCAAACCAAGGTTGAAACATGCAAAATAATAAAGGAGCTAAATTATATATCCAGGTTCCAAAATAGTTATTTACACCGCATCATGTAATATTGATAAACCGCTACATATCCGATATAATAGATCATATGTTGGCTCTAGTATTTGACGGCCAAATTGTAGATTAGGTGCCACAATCTTGGCAACACTACCACTCGCCATTCGAGGCCCCTAAAACAATCCTCAATCAAGAGTTACGCTGTCGAGTCAATCAACAGTTAGAGAGAATACAACACAAACTCAATGATTGGAACAAGCAAACTGGCATTGATTGATAATAATTATTATTATAATGTATCTTAACTATAGTATGTATGCACAATGGCTGTTCATAAAGCCAATAGCAGAAAAACAGAGTTTGAGAAATGAAGATATATAGAACCAAATAATCTAAACCACAGATAAAGACCACCAGAGGGAAGTTCTAACATAGCTACCAAATATTTTTGTCCCAAACACTAGATGAAAAGAGCAAAGCATTGTAGCTACAGATGGACAATTTAAATTAAAAAATGTTGAAGATTTTATGTCTTTACTATGTCAACACCTGCACAATTAGTCTGCTAGATTGATCAATATTTAGTGACTCCATTTGGCAGCCCAACCCTGAAACAAAAACACAACAATTGGATCGGGTTATTGTTCTCGCAGCTGTTTAATCATTAGATTAGGCTTTTTGTGCGCTAGTGACCAGCGGTAGACCTTATTTTAAAGAACAGTGAAACCCCTAAGCACCGTTTGCTGCTCCGATAATTCATTTTGTTCAATCCTGCTCCCATACAATCATTGTTCAATTTTCATGGATCGATTGCTTTCCTTCATGGATTGTTCTTTCTCCTAGCACATTCAAAGACGATCGATAGAGGTTTCATTATCGTACAGAATACCGTATTTACTCGCATATAAGTCGCACCCGCGTATAAGTCGCACCCCTGTTTTTTGACAGTCATTTTTTGAAAAACCCTTTGTATGGTCATATAAGTCGCACCTGCAGTCTCCAGCACCATGAAAAATACATCCTGATTGAAATGTTTAGCGCTCTATTCCAGACACATATGAGAGTAAGAAACCATTGTGAGGGGCCTCAATACACCCAGAGACACATAAGATGTGAGAAACCTTTGTGAGGGGCCTTAACTACAGCATGCAGGTGACCTTGGTAGCTCCACTGCTGTGCCTTTGTCATACACAGACATACAATGCAAATAGCAACCAAGAGACACTGTCCAGATGTGCTAGTGTCAGATTACTTTGAATGTGCTTTTGACATTTGTTTGTTTCCCTGTTGCTGTTAGAGAGGAAATATTATTTAAATCACATTTGACTTCTTTATTGCCTTTTTAGAATACTGGGCTTTCAATTTGGAATTATTTTGTCGTCATAAAGAGTGCACATGCACAACATGCAAGGGAACATGCACAGTCTTGCCTAGCCCCCCCTAAGGGGCCTCCCATCCATGATCAGCTGTTACTGATGTCCCTGCTATTGCAACATTCTTGTCAGTGACTCAGTGTCTCAGTGTGCTTCCAAGCCTTGAGAGTGGAGGTCCTGTTGCTCTATAAAGTGATGATTGGGTTGAGGAAAATGACGCTTCTTTTCATGAATAAAGGTGAATTGATGCATTGAATTTCAATTTTGGAGATTTTGTGCGCGCATATTAGAAGCACCCCTGTTTTGAGCTCTCAAATTTATAAATATACATGCGACTTATATGTGAGTAAAGACTTATATGTGAGTAAATACCCTAAGCAAGATAATTAAAATGGTTCAGAAAGCTATCTTGATCAGAGAAGACTACTACGTTCGGTTGGGGATCCAAGGACTCGAACCTCACACAGTACAATGCGAGGACGAGTATGTCAGTCGTAACTTACATGTTGCTTGTCCTGGCCGTCTGGTAGGGTGTTGATGGTGCGTTGTGGCGGAGGTGCGTCCCAGTTGGGCTCCATCTTGCCAGAGTTGTCGGGTGGGCCCATGTCGGGGCCGGCGGGGTGGTAGTGGGACTGGGGCATCATCTGCAGACCGTGCTGCATCAGCGACATGGCCGCTGCAGTGGTGCCGCTGTGAAACGAGTTCAAGTTGTCGGGGTGGCCAGACTGCTGGAAACGAAAGTGATGATAAACGTTCATGTACAGCAAACCCTCGTTAATTCAAAATTTGTTGTAATTCTAACAATAGTTCTGGTAGGTAGAGCCATAATATCACTGTTAAATATTTAACGTAACTCAATTCTTCTAATTAAACTAGGTAGGCCTACAGTAGGCTCATTTGGGCCACTGAATTTTGAATTGAAGAGGGTATTACAGGTTTTATAATTTGTCAAAGAGATGGATTTCAATCAGACATCCTTGATAATAGTTTGAGTACGGTAACTGTGTACGGTAATCAGTGGCGTGCAGACACACACATCTGACTTACGTCCTACTCGATAGGATGTTATGTTTTGTGACGTAAAGAGGGAAAGAAAATGAAAGAGATCAATGAGGGTGGTCGCGGGAAAACAAAATTGTTAAAATGTATGTCATTATATAGGTTCTGTCAACGTGGTTGAAAACACTTGAAACAAGGGAGTAGCATGAACAGAAAAGAAGCTCTTACCTTCATGGGGCTAACAGTCAAACAAGAATAACCACAAGAGAATATATATATAAAACCAAGCACATAAATCTAACCAGCACAGTGCAGTTTCTCTTACCTGGAAGGTTGCGTCGATCATATGGGAGAGATCGTCAGGCGGAGGAATTCGTCCGAACTGGTTGTGGTTCGGCCTGTACATCCTGTTGCACCTGTCCAGCTGGTGGCGCTCCACCGTGGGTCCCATGTTACCGCCAGCCCACGAGTTCAACGGCATTTTGGGCACTTCGTTAGCGCCTCCTCCCAGCATCCACGCTGTCCCGTCAAGGTCTCCACAAGCTCCAACTGACACACAACATACATGTTATCTAGGCGGCAAAACAAAAATCTTGACATGCAAAATTTTTATACCAATTTGCCAATTTGGCATTTAGTTGGACAATAATAGTTACACATTTAGAGCCTAAATATCAATATTTAATATCATATCAATCACATTCGATATTATTCAATGTGCTTTTTGCTTGGTGCATAGTTATTCCCAACACATTTTTGCTACTGAACACATCGTAATATAAAAAATATCTACCATATAATAACGTAGGTAATAAAGGATACAGGATAGGACACAGCGTGTCTCTAAATTCTACTCTCAAATCCTTTCACAATTCAAGGTCATTCCCAATATTCCTCATCCATCACGGACATAACAACCAGAAAATGACAAATAATATTTCATCTCATTGCAATAACATCTTTTGGTTCTGTTTACAACCTTTCTAGAATTTTGTATACTGGTACCATCTTCACTTTCACCTGATTAAAAATGTCCTCCTGTTCTTCGTTACTTTATTTAAATGATTTAATCTCGAGGTTTCAAACACATGTCAATGCACAATGAGCTGTGTTATGAGCTACCAGCTGTACACAAAGACTTGAACTTCTTACAGACATTCTTGAAAAACTACATACCGGTAGCTGATAAGATGTTTAGAACTTGACCTTACCTCCAACGTTGCCGAAGGTTTTCCAGCTCGCTCTCTCAGTTCCGATTGGCATGATCTTTCTATCTTCCATCTTATGGTGATGTACCTCGTTCGGTACGTTATTGGGCGACATTGCCGGTGAATTCCCGCCGGCCATGCCACCGTTCTCCAGGCTGGCCAATAGGTCCGACCCAGTCATATTCCCAGAATGGTTTAGGTTAGAGCCGATCGCACTCATGTGCGCAATCGAATTCGGGTAATTCATTTGACCCGCCATTTCGGGGTGGTGCGACTGGTGGAAAGGGTGCTGCGAAAACATTGGCCAACGCTGACCGTTTGCCATCATGTTCGACGCGGGCGTGTTCTGGGGATGGTATTGCCCTAGATTTGACTTGCCGAGAGGAAATGTCATGAGATTCGGGTTCTGCGGAGGAGGCAACACACCCGAACGTTGGTGGAACGGAGGTGCAGGATTATTAAACATATTCGTTTGTTGAGGTTTGTTTGGGACGTGGAGAGAGAAATCGGGTGCTCTGGGATTCAGCCTCGACATTGACACTGTGGTATTAGTATTGGATTGAGGGTTAGATTGCGTCTGAGAGAAGTTCATCGGGTTCTGATGGTGATGTTGTTGCTGCTGTTGTTGTTGCTGTTGATGGTGATGATGTTGGAAAGGTATGTGTTGCTGGGATTGCTGGTCGGGTACAAGCTTCAACAGCTGTCCGTGGTCTGAAGGGTACATCCCGCTATGGTCCTGTGCTGACGACACCATGATATTGTGTTGCTGGTGATTCGACAAGATGCCGCGGCTATTATAGGCTGCCGCGTCCAACGACTGTTGTAGTTCTGCTTGCCGATGTGCTACGGCTTGCTGTTTGGCTGCCAGAGCCATCACGGAGCCCGAAGAGATGGGCTGCTCCGAGGAGTATGTCACGGAGTTCTGGTATGGGGGGTGGGAGGGAGGTGTCGTACTTGATTTCGACGAGACGGGAGAGCACATGGCGTTGCCTCGGTAACCAGGAGCTTTGGATGCATCAACCTGAAATCAGCAAGCATATAGCAAGATGAGTTTTTCCCATATCACAGTTCGACTAGCTATTTTGTGTATTTGTGGATAGTCTACATCATGTTCCAAGAACATAATTCAATCATGGTTGTATTCACAACTCTTTGTAGGGCCTAGTTTCAAATACTAAGAATCAACCAAATCAAATGAAGAATCAAACAAAATATCACTAAAATGACACATATCTTTGCAGTGTAGAGGAAGTTACCTTTTACTTGCTCTGTTGATGAAGTAGCTCTACAAGTTTTGACCAATGAAATAAGTGGCAACTTTCAACTTTCAATTGTCAAGTTCATCGACCTACCTGAAGCGGTATGTCGTCCATGTATTTCCCAGTGTTGCCGCCGTTAGTAGCCCCCGTGATGGCACCCGTTGCCGCTACGCTCGCAAAGTTCATGCCCTTCTGCATCGGGTTGTCGTTCTCACGGCCCCACATGGGTTGTTGCACCTGCCACGTAATCATACATCATTAGAACACTATTATATGTGAAATAATGGATAAATTAGGCCTACCACATAAACTCACGTAATAATGTGGCTCTTGCATAGCTTCAAAGAAAGTGAGTATTGATGGATTTATTTCAAGTAGGGGCTAAAAAATGCAGTACTGGCTTTTTTTTTTTCTTTACTGATCAAGATTTTAGGACATGTTCAATTATATATGAAAAATTCCCTATCTTGCCCATCCTAATTTTGTTAATACCAGTCACAAATCAAGTTTTATCCAACTAGACGCTCAAGTGTAGATATATAGATCTGTAAAAAGTAGACAACTTTATCAACAGGTAAAGCTATCTACTAGAAAGTTAAATTTCAAAGTCGAGCAATGTGTTGGAAGGAGCATCAACAGATGAACGAAAAAAGAAATATATTCAACTACACATTAAAAGAAGACCTACCTTAGAGTACGAATCATTGAAAAGCGAATACTCTTGAGGCGTGTTCGCGGGTGGTCTGGGCGGTGCTTGGTGGTGTTCCTGTTTCGTTAGCAACGGCGTGGTACTTCTCGTGACCACCGCCGGCGCTACAGTCTGGGCAGGAGGGAGGGGGGCACTGGAGGTGGGGGCCGACTGCGAGACGGGCATCGAGAACGGGGCCTTCAATTGGTACTGGCCGGGTATGCTGGGAGGGGCAGAAGCGGGCGGCATCGGCCGGTGATGTTTTGGTGAGGATACCGTGGTGGAAACCAGGGAGGTGATTGGTTGCTGCGTCACTCGAGACTTGGTAACTGAAGTTGCGGGAGGGAGGTGGAAAGCGGCGCTCGTTTCGGTCAGTTTCGTGGCAAACGTCGACGGGGCGATCGAGCTTTCGATTTTCACCGGCCGTCCGTAGGTCATTATAGCCGACGTGTACGACATGGTGGTTTTGGTGTTGACGGCCAGTTGGGCGGCGGCTGCGCGTTTCTCGGCTGTAATTCACGTCAACATGGTTAGAGATCTTTGTCCACGTATGATCGACAATCGTCCTGACTGATAACTACAAATTCATCAATGCTTAATGGAGATGCTTTTCTGTAGGCATATTAGTATATCAGGCATAATACCTAGTTGGGCAACTAGCCAAACAATAGACGATGAAACATGTCAACTAACTACCATAGTCATGACCGTACCAACGGATTATATTCCAAGTCAAAGAAAAAAGAATTATACATAGAATTAGAAGAAATGTTACTCTTGACGTGAATATCAAGGTTTAAGGCTACTGCATATAATTATTTCTGTTGTGTTTTTTACATGAAGATTTTAGGGGCACCGTTATCGAAGTTGGAATCTCAAAGTTTAATAAAAACTTGATTTAGATTAGATTACCGTATTGTCCCGAATATAAGCCGACCCCCAAACTTTTAGATCAACAATTGAAAAAAGGGTTTATCTCCTTTCCACGTAAATCATCACTCTTCCGAGTTAGAATTTAGTCCATTTCGTATTGCGCGCGTGAGGAAGCTAGACCAACTGCGTGTGAGAAACCGTTGAGAGGGGCCTCACGATCGTGTGTACTCGGCTAGTGCCGATGACGCGCGATCGTCATATGGCCCGCTTACTCGTCAAGGTCTGACAAGACAATGCAGATAACAGCTGAACGTGCCTTTGTTTATTACTGCGCGTCAAATAAAATTGATGGATAATGGGAAAATGATGCTTCTCCGTGATAAAACATTTATTAAACGTGTTTTTAGTGCAATATTTTGCAGTTTCAAGTTGATTATATTGTTAAGAGTGTGCATGTATAGTGCACCCAATCATATTTAGTAAAAAACGTGTTTTTGACCGATTTTAGGCCGAGATCCGCATATAAGCCGAGGGTAACTTTTGGACTCGCAATTTCGAGAAAAACCCTCGGCTTATATTCGGGACAATACGGTATATTTAATGAACTAGGCCTATAAATTAAAAAATTAGCCTCCAGTCTACATCCACTCAACATGTTACAATTTTGGTTCTAAATAAATCTTTCACAAGAAATTTTCTTAATTGAAATAATTTACTCAAATACGGCAGATAGCACGAATGAAAAGTTTCGGAAGAAGACAAATTTTGCGAGCAAACGCTACTTGTACAAAACAGGTTTCCGCCAGAGTTGTTGAATTGTTGAATTTATCATTAATCTTGATCAAGAGTTGAAGTTGAATGTGGACAGGGAGCTTTAGAAGCATATTGTACCTGCTGCTACAAGTCGAGGGGCGGTCCCTCGAGTGACTGGGGGCGGACCACCCAGTTTGGTTACCGGGGGCGGACACAGAGACGGTAGCAACGGTATGGGTGCGCCCACAACTAATGCAACACAACAGAGAGGCTACGTTAACAGACAGTTACGACGAGGACAAAGAGCTAGTCTACTAGACGGAAATACCACCTGGTGAATCATATACAGAGTTTCGCTGGCGTCTGTCTGTCTGTAGTCAACCAGTTCCGAACGGTCCAAGACATTCTGGGGGAGGACGGAAGGTGCGAGGGAATTTACACGCATTTCGGTTAGTCCGTAGTGAGGCTGTGAGTTCAAGGTATATGCAGTGCGATGGTTATAACAATAGTACTGGGAACTGGGAAGTATAGTAACAACAGAGAGAGAGAGACCCCGCGTTTTAAAACGCGGGGCTTAAGGCTAGTAATACTTAAAAATGTAGCAGTCTTTTAATTTTTACTTGATAGCGGCCACGCACGATCTGGGTAAGACGAATTTAAATGTTCGGGTTATTACTGGTATTTGATCACCGTTGGCAATGAACTGCCGAGAGGAGTAAAAGAGAACGATATAAATTACAGTGAAATCTCTATGCATCGTTTCCAGATCCGTCATTTTCCAGCAACGATCATACATTTTGTCCCGAAAAAAAAAGTTTCAACTCACAAAAGTTCGGATTACCCGAAATACTTTCCCCATGAAATCATCACTCTTCCCATTTAGAATGTAGCCAATTTCGTATTGCACGCGAGAGAATGCTATGCACCGACCGAAACTAGGTGTGAGAAACCCTGGAGGGGCCTCACTGATCGTGTGTATTTCTCTTTGAAAAATGCCAGATAGTGGTCTCACTGTTTACAACAATATCAAACACTACAAACTACAAAATACAAATCTGAGATGAACACAACTGATTAAATAACTGTGTGCGTTAGTAACTACTATTTACGATAGTAATTTCATCATGCCTTTCATCAATAGAGAAGAATTACTGTAAATCACAATACAAACAGTTCAGCCTATTATGCTACAACATACATGTAGGCCTAATCAGAAACAAGGAACCTTAGGTACTGGAAAACGTGCTATATAATGAAAAAGATTAGACTTAATCTACTACTCATTAGCTTAAGCCTGATATACACGGTCAAAGTTTTCACCCAAGTCCGTGGATTCAAGGGTTGGTCCAAGTACTTTGACAGCAACTAGTATGGAACATTGAACGCCTGTCTACACAGTCCAATCTAGTAAAGGCTATACACGGCACATTAATCCCAATAGTTGAACATGCTGATCGAGTATCTAGGACTTGTAACAGCTGACTGGCAATCAGATAAGGCGGGAGACCGAGCGGTCGCCGTCAAGTGCGCATGCGCGCCAGACTTGTGTGACGTCAAAGCCTCTGATTGGTTGGTTTCATCAAAGGTTGAACAAAATATATGAATTTTCTTTGAAACAAAATGACTTGGATGAAAGGTTGAATTCCAGGGTTGAATAGTAGCCTTATGCTTCCAAGTTTTCCATTTAGACGATCCAAGAACTTGTAATCAGCCCTTGAATCCAAGGACTTGGATGAAAACTTGGACCGTGTAAATCAGGCTTTAGAAGAGGTGAAGATTGAAGTTAATTTTCTTGGCAATATTGGTACAGTAATGTGTAGGGGCCTAAGCCTGAAAAGTGAACCTAAATATGTAGAATCAAATGTGAAATATAAGCAAATTTCATATTTAATAATGAATCTAATATAAGCCTACCAGAGGCAAGTATTTGGGGTGAATTAAAAACCCAATTTTTGTTTAATAGTTGAAAAGAGGTGACTACTTTCAACTAGCAAGAACAAGGTGTTGACTACTTTCCCAAAAATTGTTTTCAGTGGTGAAAAAGCATTTGCGGAGTTTTTCACCATTTTGGTGATTTTTCACGCATTTTGGTTTAGGACTTTTTTCATTATTTTCATGCGGATAAGATTTGATGGTAAATAATTATCATTATGTACTGTTATTTTGTATTATTCACTGAAGGAAAAAGGCAAGAACTTTTGAAAAGATTCAAATGTATTTATACAGCTCTGATTTTTTTTCCGACATTTATAAATGTAATAGGCCTATTTGTAATTAAAAAGATATAATAGCGGAAAATCACGAAAAGCATCATTTTCGCGAAAATAATAGATTTTTTGAACTAGGGAAGACCTGAAACGTAAACATATTGTAAAAAAAAATTTAAAAACGATTCACACTTATCGTTGAACCCCAAATGCTTGCCTCTGTAATACACCAATCTAAAAAACAAGGAAATGACGGAAAGAGTCTGAACTATAGACCAGGTTCATTACCTCCTGCGACGGGTTTGGCCATCAGGGCGGTGGGACCGGCGCCGAGCAGAGACGCGGGCTGCGCGCTCACGACGCTGGCCGTCGCCTTCGACGTGAGCGTCTTTGCCTTCGACACGACGGTCGTCTTGTCCCACGCAGAAACCGACACGAGCGACACTTTCGCAGACTTCGGCAGCATCTGCAGGATGTCCACTTCGGGATCTTTGATCAGCGCGGCTATCAGGGTGTGGGCCTGGCGCGTGGCCTCCGCCGATCCCCTGCAACACACGGCGGAAGAGCGTGAACGTTCGAGCAAACTGTGAAAGCCGTCGATGGCCTGATAAAAGTTACTGTATTTTTATTGTAGCTACTGTAGTTTCTGTTTCAAAGTTACCTGACTATTAAAATCTTGACCACATAATGACTACAAATAAGATATTAGGTTGTCCTAGTACGGTGAAATCATCCACCAGCTCCATTTCAAAGAGAAGATCTCGAAAAAGATCAGTAATATTATTTGTGCAGTTGTGAAACGTTTACTTTAAAACATGTAGCAACTTCATTTCGATACGGAGTAGTAACATGGTTCGTTCTCGCTCGAAGCTTACTTGATTGTGATGATTCGTTCTCCTTGTCCCTTGCTCTGCTTCTCCACTTCAATGTGAGCGCCGGTAGCGCCTCGGATGGCGTTTATGTTGCTGCCCCCTCGTCCAATCACGCGGCTGATGGCGTTCAACGGCACGGAAACCTTTTTCGACTTGAATGGCGAGTTCAAATACCTTTCACAGTAATGGGAACATCAAATTAAATCTCCCGTCACGTATATTAGACCACGATCGAACAGGTTAGGAAACTTTCGAGACGAATTTGTTTCTAGAGCTTCTTGCTCTACAAGTAACAATTTTTTTCTATTATAAACATAAAATATAATTAATGATAATACAGTAAACCTTCGATAATTCGAACACGGTTAGTTCGAACTAGAGAAATGACCTCGGCCGCTGGTATAGGGATATCAATATTAATTCATTTCGATAATTCATATTTTTATTATTTCGAATTTCGAACTGATAGGCCTAATTAGTCCGAACTTCTGTTTTATTATTGTTTTATGTTTGTTTAATTCGAATTTCAGCAAAAATTAGGTGGCACAATCAAATATTTTATTACGCGAAATGGTCTATAATTCGAACTCCATATCATTGAACATGAGCGGTCGGGCGTCCCGAGCGCTCGACACGCACTCGGCACGTCACAGCTGTCAGCGCCTGCCAGCAGGATGAGGCGCGAGGCGGGTGGTTTATTCTTACGACTTAATGACAACAAAGGACTTCTTATCCCGCGCAGGACATTAGTCAAGATTATGCTCATGTCCGTTGAAAAGTTATCTACGCTGTTTTGCGGTTAAAGAAAATTACTTTCCCGATAATATATTTGAGGCCCATCTTTATTTTTCAATTAAAATTATTTGATTGGCAGAGTGAATATATTGATTGAAAATAAATCAGCCAGCTAGCGCTGTAGAGATCACAATTCCTTCTTTCATTCTAGACCCCAATATTTATATGTTTTTTCTCTCTACATTGCTTTTTACTTTACATTCAATAATTTGATTCTTAACCTGTGAACTGACTGTGATAAGTATTTCCTAATGAGTGACACGATAACATATTGTATTGTCCCGAATATAAGCCGACCCCCAAACTTTTAGATCAACAATTAAAAAAAAGGTTTTATCTCCTTTTCCACTTCAATCATCACTCGCCTGAGTTTGAATATAGTTAATTTCGTATTGCGCGCGTGAGGAAGCTATGCCAACTGCGTGTGGGAAACCGTTGATTGGGGCCTCACGATCGTGTGTACTCGGCTAGTGCCGATGACGCGCGATCGGCATATGGCCCACCTACTCGTCAAGGACCAAGGTCTGACAAGACGAGGCAGTCACAGCTGCTGAGCGGGCCTTTGTTTATTATTGCGCGTCAAATAAAAATGACAGATAATGGGAAAATGATGCTTCTTCATGATAAAACATTCATTAATCTTGTTTTTAGTGCAATATTTTGCAGTTTCAAGTTGATTCTGTTGCTCAGAGTAGGCATGTGTAGTGCGCCCTATTATATTTGGTGAAAAACGTGTTTTTGACCGATTTTAGGCCGAGATCCGCATATAAGCCGAGGGTGACTTTTGGACTCAAAATTTCGAGAAAAACCCTCGGCTTATATTCGGGACAATACGGTAGTATTCATCAACACTTTGTTGTGCGTAAATCACTTCACTTGAAGATAAACACATGGCTGTCAAAAGATGCTTGGTATGGGCGAGGGGAGTGAGGGAGCAACCCACGTGCGTCTTTTACACGCACACTATATACTATACAAACAAAAAACATTTTTTTCACGCACACTATATACTATACAAACAAAAACATTTTTTTTCATAATTCGAATTTTGAGTTTTGGGGTCCCTTGGAATTCGAATTAACGAGTGTTTACTGTACATTCATTGACCAAATAAGGTTGTCTACCAACTAAATAATTGTGAAAACTTTGGTAATGAAATAATTATATAATCTAAATCTATGTCTAGCTCAAAGGTTCCAACACTTCTGAAAGATGTATTTGAAGTACAGTACTTTTAATAAACATCATTCCAAAATCACAATACTCTGAAAATAATAAATACTACGGTGACCTTCGTGTTAATTATGTTGGTACACAAACTTTTTTCGTAAACCCAAGTACATAGTAGACCTGCATTTTCTACGATAAAATGAACCGAAAAAAAAAAACAAGGTACCAAGTTATTTACTTACTTTCTAACCACTTCCTTCCACCCTTCCTCCCGTTTTCCTCCTTGCTTAGGGCTAGTTGAATTCAGCAGACTCTTGTTGTTACTAGTATTTCCACTGTTTGTTAAATCAGCATCACAGTAATGATTCCTAGAAACCAACGATGGTTATTGTTATATATCATTTGATAATTGAAGAACAAAGCTGAACAAGGCTTGAAAGACAGAAAGGAAAAGTAGGAGAAAGGAATGGATGGGATTATAACTTTGAAAGTAAGCCTATATAATTCAATTTCTGGTAAAATAAACATACATAATAAACATGTTCTTGCTAGCAGTAGATGAATCTTTTCGAGAACTAATTCCAAGATAGTTTTAACTGGGTTCAAGTACAGAATACAGTAGACTATTTATAAAAGACCCAATAATTGACTGTTATTCTATTTAGCATCAATCATAGATGTGATTTATCTCAAGACAAATAATATTTATTCAATAATGTGTTGTATTGTATACTTTCAAGTAGGGTCCCATGAAAATTACAGTCTCGACTAGTCAGGTTATCAGACCGTTATCAACGGTAAATTTATTCTTGTTTCCATACCGGTATTTTAAACATACGGTTGGCCTATTATAACTAATACTACATATGTAGCATAGACAAGTTACTATGTTTTTGTGTTTTTTTTAGTCTTATACCTAGAGAAAATGGGTGTGCAAAACGTTAAATAGTGGCAAAGTCTCAACTTCCTATAGAGAAGATAAAAGACACTCACATGTAAGAGCTCGAGTTTTTCTTCCCCTTGGATGCTGGTACGTAGGTTTCATTGCCAGTGGCTTCAAAATCCTCTCGCTCCGCAGGGTGCGGCCTCGACGATTCGAAAACCATGTGTCCCTTCATCTTCCGCTCGTGGTTCAACGCCCGGTTGCTCTGCTTGCTGGATGGGTTGCCTTCGACCAACATGAGGATTTGGTTATTAGCCACTATCAATTCCCGCCGCGTCTCCTTCACTTCGGGCGGGGGTAGAAACTCGACGGTCTTCGCTAGAGTTGACGGGGGAACTCGAGCTGGTATTGGTTCCGGCTCAACTATCGGAGGTGAGCTTTCCTTGCTGCTACCGGGACGTACCACAACCAGCGCCTTCTTCTTTTTCTTGTCTTTGCGTTTCTCTTTAGACTTGACGTCGTTACTACTGCAGCTTCCTTGGCTATTCGCATCGATTCCGCTATCTCCCTCCTCTTTGTCTACGACTTGAGCATTTCTGGCAGGACTGTCAGCTTCTGGAGTGTTCTCACTGATGAATGAAATGAAAGGTAATGAGGAACATGTTTAATTTACAACGGTCGAGATACAGGAGAATAATATGTTATCGACAACCCTAACTTCAGAAAAGAATGTGTACAAGGAACAAATTGACTTGCACCTTCATATTAAATAAGTTACAAAGTGCTGAACAAAAATCTGCACAATTGCACACCAAAAACTATGGCAAACCATCAATTGTTCGTTACGGTACTGTAAGCCTAGGCTACGTAAGTTTATGAATGGTTGCACCAATGCATGTACAATTTAATATAATTTATCATTTTTATATTTCCTTCATTCATTTTGTCGCATCCTACTCCCATTCAACGGCAATGTTGAATTTTCCCAAATGGAAATTACTTTCCTGCACAGATGTTTTTTCTCGGTTCTTTAAAACCCGACGTCCTGCACTAACATTATCTTTGTTGCAGTTCTAGTAATAGTATGTCACGCTTACATAGATCTTGCTTCGGCGACTTCAATCTCTTCCCCGTCGTCACCATCGTCGTCCGACTTCGCCTCGTCATCGTCGTCGTCATCATCATAGAGTTCGTTCTTCTGGTTCTCCTCAAATAGTTTCTTCTTCTCCTCCTTTTTCTCGAGCTTCTTCTTCTTCTTCCTCTCGCGTCGCCGCGCGGCTGCCGCCTTCTTCGAATCCTCCCTGTTCTTCTCCATGTCCAGTTCCTCGAGAAGGATGCTGGCGTTCTTGTTGGCCTTGGCAGCTTGCTGGTCCTTGGCAGCTCGGATTATTTTCACGCAGTCTTGACACTTTTCGAGCAGTTCCTTATCGCTCACGGTCGCAATATATCTGGTCATTTCTTGGTCGCTAGGGAACTGGGTGACGTGGTTCACCATCCACTTCACCACCTTCATGTGGCCCTTCCGGAAAGCGGCCATCAGACAGGATACCTGAGGAAGAAACACATTATTTTAAAACTAACGAGTACAGTACTGCTACTATAATCTAACTAGCCACTAAATCGGATGCAATACAGAGCCGTGAATGTCTCTTATGTTCGTAGCTATGTTCATTCAACTGGCATCATTCTGGTTTTTAGCCACAACATTATTTTTTTCGATTTCTATTAGATCGTTTTTCGACACCTGATCGGGTTTCTATCACGATTTACTGATAGAAAAGCAACCCAAATTGAAACAAAAATGTACCTTTCTATTATCTTCTGAGTCAATGTCGGCATGTGCATTATACAGCAGTTCAACAACACTTAGGTGACCGCCATTGGCTGCCAACCACAGCGGTGAATTGCCCTTTTTGTTCTTCACCTCCACTTGAGCCCCTCTTGTCAGTAGTAGCTCCACGAATCTGTGAAAAGTACAAGTATCAGTAGCAGACAGGTGAATGAGGCCAAGTTCCTCAATATTCATTTAGAGAATATTATTCAAGAGTGGGCATTGATCTGAGTCAATCGCACGCCAAGTTCAGTAGGCCTACGTACACTTCATCAAAATTCAGTATGGGCATACGTCTAGGTAGTACCATAATATCAGAATCTCTCTAATAAGTCTCCTTTTCAAAGGACTCTTTAATAAGGACTAGACAGTGCAAACTTCTTCAAAGCAAGACACAACTGTACTGGATGGGCAGAACTAGGCAAAAGAGTTGGAAAGGGAATCCAAAGAAAGTAATAAAGGAGGAGAAAGAATGGAGGTGGGGAGAGTTTACACAAATATAGGGGAAAGCGATTTTGTCCAGAGGACGATAAAAGACTGGAATAAACTAGAAGAATAAGGAAGAACCGCAAAGAAATGATTAGAATTCAAGAAAATTACCTACTAGAATAATAAAAATATCTTGCCACCGTGCATCTAGCACATCTGCAAGAAGGTTTATAAAATACAAATAAATGTACGTCTACATCCGGATCGGCGTACCTGCAATGCCCCTTATCGGCGGCGATCGTCAGGGCAGTGTCTCGCGATGACGGCACGGGTGGAGCGTTCACGTCCGCCCCCTTGTCAAGCAGGACTCGGCCGACCTCGACGTAGCCGCCGCTGGCCGCCTCCATGAGCGGGGTGAGTCCCGTCTTGGCGCGGTGTTCCACGTTGGCCTTGCGGTCGAGCAGCAGGCTCACCACCTCGTGGCGGCCTTGGAAGCACGCCAGCGTCAGCGCCGTGTTGCGGTTTGTCTCGATCTGCGCGTTGATGTCGCTGCCCATGTCCAGCAGGAGTTTCACGGCGGCTGGACAACAAATTAGATTATTGTGTGCTCAGCGACCCCACCAACAGTTAGGTTATACGGGGGTACGCACGAGCAGGTGATGTTGAATGATTCGAGAATGGTGTTCTTCGAGGCTGATCAGCCATGAAACAGCCGATCATCATCGCTTATCGCGTAAGTGTTCACCCAATCAAATTACAGTCCACTTTCTTGATCCATTATTAAATTAAGACGCTTTGGCGTCAACACATTCGTGGGTTGTGGGTTTGGTCAACGACCCCACCAATAGCGAGGTTATTTTGGAGTATTAATGAACCAAGGACATGACGTTTAAAAAAATCTTATATCGTACGCCGGTTCGAATCCACGCCTGACTTCACATCAATTTTCAAGGCAATGCCTTGACTGACTGACAGCCAGATTGGTGTCAATCAGTTATGACTTGCCTGTTCCCACAAAACAATCATAGAACCAATTAATGGTAATGAAAAGAAAATTTGGAAACAATATTTTTTGTAGGCCTAACCATAATTTAGGATTATCAGCGATCACAAAGACCTTAGAAGGGAGACGATATTGAAAGAGGAAACATCAACATCAATTCTTTCCATGGACATACCGGCATAATTGCTTTCAAATGATCCACGTCTTCAGTTTTCACCTTGTGGGCTATGGTGTTACTCGATATGTTCAAGCTACAGAAACTATGTTTCAACTTACAGAAAGTTGAAATTATTTGAAATGAGTGCACACTGCATACCTGTGTGGCCATTCATTGCAGCCAACATTAAAGGTGAGATGCCGAGCTTGCTTCCGGTCCTCGAGTTGATCTCGGCTCCGTGGGCTAGCAGAAGCTTGATGATGTTCACGTAGCCGCCAGACGCGGCCAGGCTCAAGGGTGTGTAGTCAGATACGTTGCGGTGCTCTTTGTTAGAGCCACGGGTCAGCAACAGTTCGACAACCTGACAAAACCAAAACCAACATGGAACTGTGACCAAGGCAACAGCCGAAACGTCTAAAATCCCGTGTGTTCTTCATCTCTTGTGTCCTATCAACGGCTGCACCACCACCATAAGTAGTCTTATCTACTTGTGAACCTCGGTAAGCCGCTGTTCTCTGTTTTAACTGAAATACTTTTAAAATGAAAGAGATGAGAGAAATACAAAATATCAGACGACATTATATGTTCAATGCATTTTCAGTCCATTTTTTTTTGCGTCAGTCCATACCAATGGAATGCTTCGATAATTATGTTTTTTCCACGGCAATGACGTTATTCCTACCACGCATTTTTATTAAAATCACAAGTGTACAATCTGACTGGTAAGAGAACAAAGTGGAATAATTTATGTATCTGTGGCTAAAAAATTGATTCATCCCAAATCTACTGGCCACAAAGTTTTAAAAATATATAATTTTTTCAAACAAAAAGTTACTGAAACCCACGTTCTACGGCTGTGATATCGGTTGCTTGTATATGCTATGACAGCATAGATTATGTGCACGAACGATAGAATCAATTCGGTTCAATGATATAAATATGTCGAAATGACTTTCCCAGGGCGCTGACTGAGGCACTGTCGTAATGTCCGGTTTTATTAAACTTTTATTCCTAGGTTTATCACAAACATGGGTTTCAAGTAATTGATAACGTTGGATAGCAATATTATTTTTTCCACTAATCCTAAATTCAATGATATTCCACAGATCACAACGTTGGTAAAAGCGGCACTAAAACCAAAACTAGCTTGGTAATGTTGCTATGTACCAACCTCGTAACGGCCGCCCGAGCAGGCCAGAGAGAGGGGGGTATCCTTGGTGCGCTCGGACTGGGCTTCGATATCGGCTCCGTGGTTCAGAAGGATTTCAACCACTTTCTCGTGGCCAGCGGTCGCTGCGAGGATGAGCGGCGTGAAGCCTTTCTTGTCGCGGTGTTCTGCAAACACAAGTACACAATATAGATGGATCGAAAACAACTTCACCCGCTATTACACTTATCTCTGAATTCCAACTGAAAGCATGTCTAAAATGCTGAAGGAAAAAGTTATGAATGATCATAAAGCGATAACATTGCAAGTATCGAAAGAATGAATATGTCACATAGATTGACATAGTTAATGAAGAGCATACTAATTAAGGGAGTCTAGAGTAAACGGTTCTCATGAAGCAAATAGCCATTAGGCAGTGCAGATGATGAATATTGATAATTAATAATAAATTAATAATAATGTTTTTTTTTTTATTTTTTATATTGGGTTTAACGACGCACTGTTATGATAACTAAGATCTAATGGCGTCGGATGGATGATTAATGAGACGATGGGATGATGAGATGAAGGTTCTTGGGTAATCGGGAGGACAGTGGGAAGGAAGCGGTCATGGCCGACTTATTGTAGGAACCGTCACAGCATTAGCCTGGACTACAGAGGGAAACCATGAAATACCTCTGTAAAGACGGTCGGCGGCGGGGATCGAACTGGGTTCGGAATTCCCTTCGCCTGCCGGATCACATGAAGCGAGCGTGCTAACCACTACGCTGCATGTGCCGGTAATAATAATGTTTATTGTCTGGATAAATCCACATATTTACAGTAACGAAATCAAAATATTTCAAAATACATGAATCTGTATCACTAGGAACTATTTCCAACGTCCAGTAAAAGTACATATTGAATAGGGCGATAAACAAGGCAGTGAGAATTCAAGCTACAAAAATAAGGTGGTAATTTGAATTGATGTGAAAATACAAGATATTGACTACCCGAGCAGGCCTAGTGCGACATATCGATGCGCTCGACTTACCGATATCAGCGCCCCTGGACAACAGCAGCTCGACGAGTTCCTCGTGCCCACCGGCGCACGCCAGCGTCAGGGCGGTGTCGTGGTTACTGTCCGTCTCCGAGTCGACGTCCATGCAGGAGAACGGCGCTTGAGGACACGGCGCGGCAGCACCGTACTGCGCGGGAGTGGTACCGGCCGGCACTGGAACGACAACGGTCTTATTAGTAAACAATTACTCATTCTACCCACACGAATCAGGTGGTTTAGAGTTGGCTAACAAACTATAACAATAATAATGTTTACATTTGCTTAAAAACTTGTTACATACAGTGAAATCTCTCTATGCATTTTCCCCAGATCCATTGTTTTCCCACTTCTATAATTTATTTTGTCCCAATTTCCTCCCATATGACTATCGTTAAATTTTCCAGGATTGATCCTTGTCCAGTATGGACGGTTTATTTTTCTGTATCACTTGAAAAATAATGTTTTACTGCAATTAAATGCCTATTTTGATTTTTCGACAGTAAAATCAAACCAAGGATAGAGAACGGTGGAGGGCGCTTATTATCTCTCGTCTACCACTTCCTCCCATTCTCTCCTCAGATTACAATTTATTTATAATTATTTCCAGTGACCTACCAATAGTAGTGAGTCCGTTAGAGTCCATGTGGTAGGTTGGTCCCGGGGCGGTCTGTGCCGGAGCAGCGGGCTGGGTGGCAGGCTGCACTCGGGGCTGCAGCTGGTAACGGGCTTTCTTCCCCTTGCCTCCGCCCGCCACCGCGGCTCCCACCCCCTTCTTCTCCAGGTTGGTCTGCGTGGCCACTTGCACCTGTACACATTACACATTTATTGTTACGCAGTCTTTTAATGCCAGAAAATCTTGCAAGATGTTTTTAAAATAATGTTAGTTTGAATGGGTTAATTAATACGGTTTTTGCAAACATGTCAAGAACTCTGATAGGGTATATAAAGAAAGATTTATTTACACTAACCAGGTTACTAGGACCAAGTATCTAAATGTTACAGAAATTTACAAATGGGAGGATAAAAGAAATAGGCAACGTCTATTTATTACGTAAAAACATCGTGGGTAATGGTAACCTGATTAAAATGCGATACTGGTCCTGCAGTGCGATTCTGTTTCTCAAACCTGGCCGTATCGAATTCGTTAACTACTCATTTTGTTCGTTACCAACCGAAAAATCGTTATACAATGTACCGTGTGATTCTGTTATTTGATTTGTGATTATAATTCGTTATGTACTTCGATACGTATCGATATAGCTAACGAATCGGTACACCCCACTCGTTACGACCAAATCGACTACTGTCATCATCACTGTACTGGTACAACCATTTTTTGGGCACATATAAAAATCATTCATCGAGGATTCACGAATGCAGTGAACCTGACAGCTATACACTGACCTGATGTGCCTGGTGGGCAGAGCAGGGTGCCTGGGCATGGTGCCCGCTGCACAAGGACGTTGGTGCCTGGCTTGGTGCGGCAGTGACGGGGGTAGGTAAGACGGGCGGCAAGTTGCCGCTGGCCTCGATGCAAGCCGGCGCCACCTGGCTAGGGAACGCTGGAAACATTCCCGAAAGCAGTTTGGTTAAATACTCTTCACACGATCAATTTTCGTCGCACGAGATCGACAATTGCACGGAATAATTTCCTATATTGGCCATTGAACTTATGAGCGAAAACTCTGTAAGGACTAAAACTCAAAATACAGAAAAAATTAAAACAGCAGAGTTTAAATTCACAAAGTTTTACCGTACCGGTAATACAGCCATACGTAAAATTGGCATAATTTTCATTTTGACGATCGTTTACTGTAAGCCTAACAATCTTACACCGCTAGGTTTGAAGATCATTTTGAACATTTCATAAGAATATCACACAATCTCACCTGGCTGAGGTGTATGAAGGAGCAAGCGAGGGGCAAACGGTGCCTCAGCCGCCGACTGCAAGTTCCTCAGCCGCGGGTCTCGGCTGATCTGCGTGGTCTGCAGCGCGTTGGGCGATACAGCATCCGCTACGATTGCCGCACCGCTCGGCGGGAACTGGGCGATGGCCGCCGCCGGCTGGATGGCATTGGTAGCGCCCGTCAGTTGGTAAGGTTGGTACTGGACACAAACAGCTGATCCTGGTGGAACCTACAGAAACGGACACAAATTGAAGGAATAGTTATTATTTTGAAATAGTTGGTTCTTTTAAAAATAAATCTACTATTATGGCTGTCGGCGACTCTAATGGAACTTTAATGTGAATATTAGCGAGATTTAGCCAGGTGGCCATTTTACATCCAACTGTGGTCCAGGCCCTATGTAGAATGTCGATAGGCATTTACCTTTCTTTCTCTTAAATCTATTTGTATCAATTCTCAAAGTAGTTTCGATTTACTCGATTATTCCGGAAAAAATTTTAGCGAATTCAATAATGATTTTCAAATCAATTCCGCGACCCAACTTGGAAACACGGCTCACAGGTTGTCAACCACTATACCAGTACTTCTAACTGCTATCAATCAGGGATGTCGGCGGATACAGGGGAGGTCCATTTTCAAATGAAACCCGGGCTCAAACAACCCCCCCCCGGTATTACCCACCCGGTAATCATTTTTTTTTACGGGAGAACCCGGGTAGGTGTTGGGTAATGAAGACGGGTACCCGGGTAGGAAAAATCCTACCCGCCGACATTCCTACTATCAATCACTACACTCAACTGAAAGGTGGGATTAAATAACACATAATATCTCACCAGCACAGGTATCTGGCCTCCTTCCGGCCCGACGGTGAAGTATTCGACCTTGGCTGAGTCCGGCGATGCCGGGCAACTTGACGCTGCGAGTACCGAGATGGCTTCCTCGAGCACGGCCTGGCTTTCGATCAGCTGCTTCCGCCTGCCCTCGGCGCTCTTCTCGGCCGTCATCGCCAGCCGTTCCAGCGCGTTCATTTTCACCTTGACCGGTTTGTCCAAGGCCAGGGCCTCTTTGGCGACGGCAGAGAACATCTGGTTGTGCTGCACTTGCTGGTCGGAGAGGAGGCCGGCCAAGTCCGCAGGCTCCAAACTAGTACCTTTGGTGATGAAACGAAGCATTTGAGAAAGAATATTTGTAAGAGAACGAATATTACGTCAAGTTTCGGGATAGTGTTCAATTTGTACAGACTTACTCAATATAATCTGAAATATTATTCTGTTCAAACATGTATGGAGTAAAATAAATCTTTATTATAGTTTCAGGGCACAATGAGTATTTTTACCGAAAAATTTCTTCCACCCGTTTAATCAAATGTAGGCCATGTGTTCAAGGTTGCGGTCAGTAGAGATGATTATTAATTATATTGACGCGCATGTAACTTTACTATACTTCATTAAGGCCTATATAATATTTTATATATACGAAATAACTAGAGACATGTGAATATAGCTTGTATTTTTTCTTTTTATAGCATTTTGAATTTGAAAAGTAGCACTTTGGTGCATCTATTATTTTGAAACGTCGTGTTTTGTGGCGCAACAACGTTCTGTCCCGTAACAGTATTATACCAATAAAACCATTATACAACGTACAATTGCATACAAGAGTAACATATCAATTGATGTTTTCAGACAAATTGTGTGCATCACCGGGCTATGTCTATATCTGAAGCCTGCATTTTCATCTGTTTTTTGGTTTTCGAAATTCCCAACTAATTTCACTCTTTCACATCTCAAAATGATATAATTTTTCAGAAAATAGCATCTATAATGCATTTATTCTGAATATAGCAATACGTTGAAAAATAACGGAATCAGACATTTATAGCGTTTTGTCACCTTTTCAAAGACATGATCAAACATCATCACATGTATTGAAACATGAAGATATACTAGAAAAACATATATTGAAGCACTTTTAGATTTTATCGCTTTTATAGCAATTGCTATTTTTACATGTCTCTAGAAATAACTACAAAATACGATCCCGTCTGATAGCCAATTATTAAACCTTGTAATATAAAGAATATAATACCCTCAAATCAAACGTTTTGTAAATTGATTACCATTTTACCTAAAGACTTCAAAGTTATAGGCACTTGAACCTATACTGAACAATAGACAGCAAGTAAGTAAGTAACGGCGATTATCTACCAACCTTGC
Source organism: Brachyptera putata (assembly GCA_907164805.1). NCBI lineage: Eukaryota > Metazoa > Arthropoda > Insecta > Plecoptera > Taeniopterygidae > Brachyptera > Brachyptera putata. The sequence goes on along the minus strand of OU015464.1, from coordinate 26,146,853 downwards.
GGCATGATTTGCTGCTGCAGTGATATCAGCTGTTGGCTCTTCTGCTGTAGCATTTGGTTCAGTTGAGTAGGAGTCGACGGCGTAACCATCGGATCCAACTGATGCAGCTGCGCCATCAGCTGGTTCGGCGTGATGATCGGCGTCGACAAGTTCGGCTCGAGGGGTTGTTGCTGGGCAAAGTGAGACGGCATCTGGTGGAACTGCATCGTATTCTGCTGGCCCTGTTGCTGGCTCAGTTGCTGATGCAAAGCTGCGTGGTACGCTTGCTGTTTACGCAGATTCTTACCCTCTTTCTTAGAGACAGGTTTTGCTTTCGGACGGTCGCTGATGGCCGTGCCTTGCACCACGTCGGCGGGTGCCTGGGGGAGTGGGGTCGGCGCGCTGACGGGAGGCGGCAGAGGGTTCAGGCCACTTCCGAAACCGTCGGAAACGTCTCCCACACCTGGAGGGTTCGGCTGCGGCAGACACGAGCCGAGGCCTGGCGCGCCGAGCGTCAGTTGTTGCCCACCTTTTCCCGTATAAAAAGAATTATGGACCGAAATGGAATTGTTGGATCCATGACTGAACAAAGTGCCCGGCATTCCAGAACCACATACCAACCCTAAGGCGGAAAATACACCAGCTGTAGTCTACACAAAGAAGTTCAAGAGAGGTACTAACTACGTAAGTAGGAACGGAAAAGAGAAAAATCGAGAACATGAGAAAAAGGTAGCACTTTGGAGAAAATAAGTTGAATAGAAATGTAACCAAGTGAAGAATGAGTGAATCAACAAAAATGAGAGGATAAGATTATGAAATGATTCTAAGTCATAGCTAGTCAAAATCAAGAAATTAGAATAATTGTCTAAATCTTACATATATCTGACATGCAAAGTATAAACCAAGATAAAAGAATTGCACCTCTAATATGGGCAATTGAAGAATACAAAAAGTGGACAGTTGAAAGGGGAACCTCTCATATTTTGTATTTACACAAATAGTCAGAAAGGAGTAATGAATGATGCCTAAAACAATATGTAAAGGAGTAATAAATTTAAACATTCTACAAATAGTTCACAATCACATAGATAGTTAGACCCAACTAGTAGAATTTCTTTAAACAGGTCAAACCATGCTTTTACAAATATTTTTTTATGCAAACTGAAACTTACCTTGCGGTGCCAGATCAATGTTTATTCCAAGAGGCTGAACACCTGGCAGCAGGGTTGCCGTTGACATGGTACTTGGGGGTGGTGCCGTCCCCAAGGTGGTGGGGGGAGGTTGTTCGGCAGCGGGACGTTCCGGAGAGGTCAAAAGCTGACCCGGGCCTTTCTCCTGAAGTTCACGCTCGACCCTCTGATAACAAAACAACAAGAATGTTTACAATACATCAACACAAGTGCTCACTGGACAAGAATTTTATTTACAAAAGCAATTGTCGTACATTCAAGGGGGTTCATCCACGGTGCTTATAAAAATAGAGAAATTCACCTTCACTAATTTTTTCCATGTTCAAAAACCAGTGTGACTTGAATGAAAAGTTATAATTTTATACTCTTTAATCAATATGACATGACATTTTATTTCAGTGAATTCAATCAGTTTTAAGATAATACGTCAATGAATAAAAATAATGTAAAGAAATTCATTGACGTAGGGCCCCTATTATCTCAAAACTAATTGAATTCACGAAAATAAAATGCCACATCAATTAAAGAGCATAAAATCATGTTGGTGATGTGAACTTTTCATTCAATTACACTGGTTTTTGAAAATGGAAAAAACAGTGAAGATTAATTCCTCGATTTGTGTACGCTCCGTGTACGCACCCCCTTAGTAAACTTAGTTCATTTTATTCCATATAATGTTTACCTGTAATTCTTCCAGGATCTGCTGTTTCTGGAAGATTGTCTCTTCCCTACATTGTTGCCTCCAGTCTGTGGCTCCAGCTATAGGCGTGGTACTTCCTTTGTCCAGAATGTCTGCCTCATCCTTTGAGAATACAACAATAACATCACTAAGGGACAATCTAGACAACCGAGGCGCTTCTAGGCCTATATAATATTATACTAATTTAATATAATATGAACACATTCACCTCTTCTTTTCGTCATCTTCGTAGTAAATTAGCATTTGGAATACAAATTGATAAGAGACAAATTTAGTAGCACATGTTGATCAAATTAATTTAAATTAGACTACGATTGAAAACTATAATTTGTTATGCGCATAATATTTGGAAGTATGAAAATACAACTTACTTGCTGCGTTTCAGCTGGGGTAAGGTTATTCTCCGCCATCATCGTGGACGATCGACTTCGCCGCAACAGCGACTTCTGGGTGTTGTGCTTCTGCTGAGCAAGATGTTCCACCAATCTTCCCGCTTGGCCAGCGATCGACTTGAGAACCACTCCTGCGTTACCTTCCTCGAGAGGGGCAGCCGCCTTGACTGCTTCCGGCACCTCGTCGAGCCCCCCGCCCCCCTGGCTGGCGCCAAGGGGGTGTGGGGGCGTCATCATGATCGAATGCGGGTAATCGAGAAGGAGCTGCACAACACTGGTGTGACCTCCTTTGGCAGCTTCGATCAGCATTGTCGAGTTGTCCTTCAGTTTGTGGAAGGGATCGGCGGTTTGAGCCAGGAGGAGCTCCACGACACCTAAATGACCTCCGGCACAAGCCAGGGACAAAGGGGTGTGGTCGTTGTTGGTGGTCTGACGATTCACGTCGGCCCTTTTCGTGATGAGGAACTGCACGGTGCACAAGTGACCGGCTCTGCAAGCTTTCATCAGAGGCGTGCGACCGCCTTCTGACTCGTGCTCGAGATCGGCCCCGTACTGCAGCAGGAGATCTGCTACGTCGGTGTGGCCGTTCTCGCACGCGTACGTCAGGGCAGTGTCACCCGTTTGCGTCTGGGCGTGAACGTCGGCAGTGGCCTCGAGCAGGTATTTGACGAGCTCGAGGTGGCCCTCTTGCGCGGCTTCCATGAGCGGGGTCGACGCCCCCAACTCGATGTCTGCGCCCGCTTTGATGAGGAAATCGGCCACGTCGGTAAAGCCGCCACAGCAGGCAAGCGTCAGGGCGGTTTCTTGGGTCTCCTCGGTTTGGGCGTTGATGTTAGCGCCTGAAAGTTGTGGTCAACCATCTAAATCACGCATCACACTACGTTGTGTTCTGTCTTTCAGACACGTACTACTTGACTGTTCTTGGTTATGTCCACATTCAAGTCCAATATTGTGTTCCTGCTAAGCCTAAATATTTTAAATTGCATTTTTAATCAATTGTAAAAATAATATTGTACAATGTTGTGAATTTTCAAGTGTTTGTACAGTTATAAGACAGACTAAAAACATGGACTTGCTCATCCCCCTAGTTTATATACAGTGAAACCTCTATCTATCGTATTTCAAGGGACCAGGAAAACAAAACCATCCATGCAGGAAAACCATCCATCCAGGAAAATTTAGCATTGATTATATGTAAGTGGGGTGGGACAAAATGAATGATACAAGCAGGAAAACGATGGATCCAGGAACGATGCATAGAGGTTTCACTGTATATGACATGCTTGGACTTTATAGAGGCCTAATATTTGAGACTAACATACATGCTTTAAATAACAAAGTATATTAAAACAAACTCTTAACTAAATTGATACAACAAAGAATGTCATATAATACAAATTTTTATAACGTTTCTACAACATACAAACGTGACCATACCATTTGATGATTTGACTATACACGAATGCAATGATTTTCACATTTACCTTGGCTGAGCAAAAGAGCAACCATTTCTTCATGCCCCTCTCTGGCAGCTTCCATTAGCGGTGTATACCCCTCGTCGTTGACCTCCTCGATGTTTGCCCCACGTTCGATGAGGAGCATCGCAAGGTCGACATGTCCACCGCAAGCGGCTAACGTCAGCGGGGACTCGAAACTGTCCGTCGGCATGTTCACCTAGGGACAAGCGTACTGTAAAGCAACCGTCGGGTTCGCAACAACATAGCGGCAACTTGGGATGATAGATGTACTTCGGGACAGTTACGCAATGTTCACATGAAACCGATAGGTTTATAAACCCTCGAACCATTCGATGTATTCCAGAATTGAGCATGAACAAAGGGGTTCTCAACAGCTCTACACAATTTTAATTCACATTGTATTTTGGCACAACTCTTGTTTAAGTGAAGAAGATGAGAAATGAAGACTTTATGGATAAAAATCAAATAAAGGCCAACATAGGCCTAATAGAATATCTGTGAAATTATGAGGCTCCTAAGCCACTACCCCAACAAAAATTATATATTTATGTAGACACTGTCTTCTCTCTGGAGTCTGGATGACCTTGGTCTCAACATAGAGTGTCACTTCATGGTTCATTATTGGAGAATTAAGGTGACACCGGACATGTCAAGTGGCTACATTAACATTAGAGGCAGAGAACATATTTGATATACTTCGGACAAACTAATCATTTCTCGTACATAATATTAGTCAAGATGATACGAACGAGTTGAAAATCCACACCTGATCAATGGCATATGTGCTAGGATATTAATAGCCCAATTCAAGTAGTATTTTCATTTACAATTCATTGTGCTAAGGTCAAGTTTTTATCTAGGCCTATAGTTTGATCTCAAAGCAAGCAGCCTCAAATATTGAAGTTTTGGGGCAAAACATCTGTATCGTACCTGCGCTCCAGAATCGAGTAAGAGTCTCGCCACTTCCACATGACCGTCCATTGATGCTTCCATTAAAGCTGTATGCATTTCATCTGTTTTATGTTCCTGAAAACCAGACAATCACGTTAACAATGGCAAAGAGCAGTAAGCATACTTATTTACATTTATAAGCTCATGGATAAACATTGACAATACAATTAAACCTGTGTCACTTTTCGATATCCGACACAAAGGTCGAATGACAAACACGATTGTTTAATGAAATCAATAATATAGTATTGATATATGTTGTGTGTTTCAAGATTTGTGACCTAGTTGAAAATATCCAAGCCTCAAGCAATCCCTACCTGGTCAGCTCCCCGATCAAGTAGGAAACGAACCATATCCAGGTGACCCTTGTAGCAAGCTAATGTCAACGCCGATTCCTTAAACTCGTTGGAATGAGTATTTATGCCAGCTCCATTGTCCAGAAGAATCTGTAACATCAAATATAACTTGATGAGATTCAGAACGAATGCACTGTGGAAGTCAGAGATTCGAGGTTTACTGTTCATACACCTGTGTTATACGCCACTCAAGTGTTCGAAGTTGGGCCTTTACAACTTATGGATAATGTAATTATTAGGGCTCAGATTTTGTGGTTTTATGAATCATATAAATTCGTTGTTAAACTCTAGAACTTCGTGTTATGGTGTTTTTATAAATTGAAAATTTTGCTTTACAGCAGTGATATCAGAAGTTGATTTGTCACAGTTACACATATAGGCCTACCGGCATGTTGAATTACACGTACTACAGATTCGTCGTTGGGACGAGGGGAAAACTGGAATTGAGATTTAGAACAAACACACTTTGTAATCTTAGGGAGAAAATATTCTCGGTACAGCCTTGTTCCTACACCGATAGGCAATGAAACATATGTAGTCCTGACGATAACTACGTAGTTCGGAACTATTAACCGACCGAATAATGAAATAGGATGTTGATAATTATGTCCCCAAATAAATCAAACACACTCAGTTCAACAATACCCAACTGAACAACAAAATGTCTCATCCGATTTTCGAGGTCATCGGGATTTTCGAGGTACCTTGGCCACTCCCACATGTCCCGCACTGGCTGCCTCCATCAGGGGCGTGTGACCGTTTTCATTGTGGTCCTCCACGTTAGCGGACGCCCCAAGCAATATCCGCACCACTTCCTCGTGGCCACCGGCGCACGCGTACATGAGCGGGGTGTTGCCTGACGACGACTGGGCATTCACGTCGGCCGAGTGAGCTATCAGCAAGCGCACGATATCAACGTGGCCGGCGGAGGCTGCTTCCATAAGCGGAGTGCAGTCACCTGTTGGGGGTACAAATAAGCAGTGGTCAGTTCAACGACTTTGGCAAAGAGTTTAAAACGTTAACAATTCAAGACCTTGAGCGCGCATAGGAGTCAGTTTAGCGAAATATCAGTTATATCAGATGACTTTCGAACGGAATAATATAGCAAAACTCTAATACGGAGGAAACACAGCTGTATTCAATACCTACAAGACGGTACAAGATGTGACTATATCATTCATGACACATAACTGTCAAGCGTATACGGCTTTTTTTAAAAAAATTTTTTTACCTGTATACGCTCGACAATTAGGCTACCGGTACACAATATCAGTTGAATAGCTATACTTATACCATCTTGAATACATATATCTATGTTTTCTCAATACTAGAATTTTGATATCTCATTCCGTTCAAAAGTTATGAAAAAAAAAAAAATGATATTTCCCTAAATCAATTTCTATGGACTCTTGATAAGGATATTTATCCTAGAGAGGAGAATCCAATCCAAATGAGCCACAAAAAGCCCACAGAACAATATTTCGAATGTAAGTCTCTTGAAAAGTGAAGATGAAACAAAAATCTGTCCCTACCTTTAATCCCGCGGTCTTCGACATTGGCGTGCATTGCTAACAAAACTTGGGCTAGTTCGTAGTAACCAGCTGAGCAAGCGAGGGACAGTAGGCTCTCGCCCTCTTCAGTGGTCTCGTGAACGCTGCGGCCTTCCGTCAGGAGCTTGCGTACGGTCCCCACGTCGCCGTCGGAACACGCTTCAACTAAAGATCTGAAAAGCAAACAATTCATTCATAAATCATGTGATCTGAATCTAGCACAAGACGTCAATATTGCAGTCGTTCGCTCATCATTGCAAATGATTTGCTAGGCTAGACTATACACCAGAAGCTATGTCTCATTTTATGGGTTGTAAAAGCAACCAACGGGCAAATAAATAAATATTATTAAATTGAGGAATAAAAAAGTTCAAACATGCAGGCCTATCATAATAAGTAGAGGAAGAAGGAAGGTTTGGAAAAAGATAATAAAAAAAAGACTAGTCACTAGATGAAGTGAAACCTCTAGGCCTATCTTATCATTTTTCTACAAACCAGGAAATCAACCCATGTAAGTAAAAGATACATCAAGATAAATCTAACGTTGGTCATATGGGGGTAGACTGGGACAAAACAAATGACAGCAGCAGGAAAACGATAGATCTGGGAACGATGCATAGCGGTTAACACTGTATAAAGAATTGTTAAAAAGAACTGTTATGATTTGAAATAGGCCTAATTTGTAATTTTACTGTATGCCATACATAATTGGTTTCAATAACTAACAAGATAGGCCTCGAATTGTTATATAACAGTTGACATACATTCGTTTTGTGAATTATATATGGCCTGACCTAACTGAATTTTTGGGAGTGTTGTTAGGTCCATTGTACACTAGGCCTAGCTTGCGAATTGTTTCCCGACATGAATGCCTGCGATTAGGTATCGACAATTAAATCATTTCATTTTTTATAAGTTTTTTTTATAAGATGCATACCTTGTTTCTACTTGCGGCCGTGGATTTTCACTTCTCATGCGGGTCAATGCAGCAGCTGCCTCGTCCAAAGCACAAGAAACACTGGAGGTTAATCGTCTCAACACTTCGGGGTCCGCTAGATGTTTTCCATCGCCCGTTGACAATTTGCCTATACCTGTAAATGTTGGGAGAAGAAATAATTAACAACATGCTTCTAGGAAATCTGTAGAGATTGGAAAACTTATTGGGAAGAGCAAAATGTATACATATCTAGACTACGATTTAATGATATCAAATAACTTCTATATGATAGAAAGTAGATGTACCCACTCACAGCCGCGTATAGTTCGGTACAGGTAAGCGGGACCTTGGACGCAGATTCTGACCCCGGATATACTCAAAGTTAAGTGGTGGGTACACCTTCTTTATATTATGATTAAGTGTGTTGGTATAGACGGCAGTGGCAGTTTGGCAGGCATAAATTATAAACTTGGCAACCATGGCAACCATCAGGAAACAATCAACTTCCAGCATCTTCCTAAACTTTGCTTTTCAATTAGTAACCAGAATACATATTCCAGTACCGCAGCTTGCAAGAGTCCTCCAACAATCGCCGACTTGCTGTATACTGTGACCAAGGTCCAAGACTGAACTGGGAAGACTGAAATGGACTGCAAAGTATCATTTTTGGTAAAATGTTGGATTGCAGATTGTTGTTAACAATGCCGTTAGTAGGCCTAGACCTATCACTAGGGCCTAGGCGCACATAAAGTAGGACAGGCCACTACTGAAAAAATGAATAATGTAATGTGCTATACACTGGATTTCCACTGAAAACTTGACTTTAGTTCTACGCCTGTTACATTAGAGGTTGAGGCACCTCGCCACAGGAAAAATGTCAAATATCCAATATTGTTCCTTACCAACACATTAATTGATTACACTAGATTCAAAAAAATGTTCCAAGCCTATTAGCAACTTCTGTTGTACTTGCAGAGAAAGAACATGATATGCAATAGGCCTACTTTGAAATGTTTGTACCGATAATAAATCTCTCCACACTTTGATGTTGTACATATAAATAAGCATATATATATATATATACCATTAATAGTTCTATCTAAACTAGGTAGGGCTGTCTAGGTGTTGAACCAGCAGCTAGTTATTTGTTTTCTAAAATATCACTTCAATACTGACAACCGTTTGAAATGATTCAATGTCAGCTGACTTATGATTTTTTTGGCTGAATAAAAATGTAGGCTCTAATCACTTTACAGTAGGCCAAATTACTTTTATGCCAAAGCCAATTATTTTTCTTCAAGATGCTAGTGATTTAATTAGCTGAAGTTCAATATCACAGATATATACTTCTGACCTATTTAAATAATTCATTGATTAGAATATATTTTGGGGAGTAGGCCCAAGCACTATAATAAAAGAAATAATCATCAAAGTTAATTGGACTATCCTTTATCTATGAATTTTTTTAATCTAAAAAAATACTATAATTAATAAGAATTATCACTTGCTTCTATGACTGTACCAACAGTTGGGTTATTTGGGGATGAGCGAACGAGCGACAATTTTGAAATATCAACTACTTTAATTTGCCCCCACCACTTAGATTAATAAATGAATACAGGTAATCAATAAATGAATGTCCACTTGATGTAGCTTCCTAATCCAACTCTAAGCCTCTATATCTCCTATATTCTGTCCAAATTGACAGAAACAGATAAAAAAATATAAATACCAGTGAAAGGACCCTTCTATTATATTTGGTTTACATCCAATGGTAAAATTAAAAATTAATTATTATTTTGATATGAAGACATAATTAGACTACATTACAGATGGTATGATCTGTTTATTTTGTACGAGTCCAATAGCTGCTTCAATACATGAGTGATATCCTGGGGCACGGGTTCAGACAGTATAAAAGACATCCATGCCTAGAAAAATACCCTACAAGTTATATTGTCCTTTGGTATGCGAGTCACCTGCAAGCAAGGATTCAAGGACTTGAAAATTCTCCCCACGCCTCAAGGCTGTCTGCGAATTCACCAAACAAAATCTCGGATGTATTCGACGATCACAGTCATTACCAGCACAGTAAGAGAGGTGTAGACAATTTAGCATTCACATATTTTGAAGTTGCCCAAGATGGCACATAACCACAATCGTCTTCTACAGGAAATACAGATAGTTAAAAAAGGGTAGATCTATAACTAAAGACATTTGGCAAATCAATAATTAAAGCTTAGAGACATTTTTCTCCTGAAACACATGCAGCCACATAAAGTATGAAGTCGATCAACACATATTACCCATATGTAATCAACTACACAGTAAATGCACTGCTCGCACCCGGCCTGGCGTAATGACCGAAAACATCACCATTATCTTGACGTTTTCATTTTATAAAGTTCTTTTATGTTTTGTTATCTTCTCTCAATCTGGTTCTGGTTATACATGTATGCTACGTGATCAATCCATGAATAAATAAGTACAGACACACCGGTAATAAAGTTTGCCTTACCGGCTGCTTCTAGGAGGGCCTCTAGTCTGGCCTGGGTTTCTGGGTCAACTGTGCTGTCCGGCTCTTCCGTATCCGGACTCAACAGGAACTTTGATGGTGCTATCCGAGCTTCTTCGTCTAAATCTGGATTTATTTCAAAAGACTCGACCTGTACGTAGAATAGAAAAATATAGAATTAATACACTTAGTGAGTTAGTGTCAATAGATGCACATTCATGTCTCATTTGATTAATTACTTAAAAATCACTAGGCCTATAAAGCTACAGTAAAACTGTTAAGTCTCTGATTCTTAGGTCTAAATGCCAATTGTATTACTATTCAAGTCTGAGACACTAGGTTGTTATTCTAACAGTACGTACGCTAACAAGAAACTCGACACGTAACTAGATCGGAACTAGATTGGTGTCGAGTTTGGTAATTAAATTATGGTACCATATAATTATCGACTTGTTGGCCACTCAAAACAATCCTTACTACACAACATAATTATCACAGCTCTTTTATTCTATGAATCAATTAAAACAACAAAACAAATGTGTCAAAAGAACAAGACTGTAATTTCAAGGATCAGATAAGACAACAGTTTTATTTTGTTCAACACCCATAACTTTATCGTGAAACAACATGGGTGGCTATCACAGTTGAGACACGACGGACAATATTTCTAGTTTTCGTATAATATACGACGGGAAGCTGCCGTCCAACTTCCCCTGCTGCAACAGATTGTTGACGGCCTCTGCACCGAGATAATATTATTATACATCAGTTATGTCTACATGTAGGCCTACAAGTTTAATATTATAGTAAATGTGTTAATTATTTTACAATAGGCCTATGGCATATTAAACTTTTTTAATTTTTTAATTTCAATTTTTTTCCAATTTTAATTTGAGGCTTCTATGACTCGAAACATCCACAAACGCTGAAAACTATGGCAAAGTATGCGGACATGAACATAGCTGCAAAATGACCTCACTGTTGACGCGCCTTTAAACCTTAACACTAACTAAAAAAAGTTTTCAAGCAAAATAGTGGTTTTAGCATGTTTTACAACATGTTTAGTCCTAAAAACATTGGTTAAAGATACTTGGATTATTATCATCGTTTATAAATCCGTGAAAAAGAATAGAGAATTGGTTTGAAGGGCATAGGTCTAGGGCTACCAATATCACAGGTAATCTTGGCTTTGCTTAATCTTGGCTTTTTGAAACTACATTGAAATAACGTATAAAAAATAAATAAGAATAGGGCCTAGGCCTATATTTTTTTTATTAATAACATCGAAACTTGATAGACCTAGGCCTACAACATCATTGATTTCCAAAAATCTAATATTTAAAATTACTTTAGTAAGTAGGCCTGGATTTTAAAATCTACAAAAATGTGTGACCATTTTAGTATGAATTTATAACTATCCTCAGTTTAAATTTGACTGGTACTAACACCAGAAAGTGAAAGTGAACAAAAACATTATTTCATTTCATTGTGATAGTCAAGTTACAAAGAAGCCTCAGCTCACTCAGGTGTGCTTGGAAACATGTTCCATTCATATAGGCCCTAGCAATTACATGGTTATATAGGCCTACTCGGTAATATACTTATAATTCACAATTGAGCTGTATAAAGTGGACTTCACAAAACAGAAGAATCATAATTAAAACACACACCCCACTATAAGTTTAGCTTCATATAAGAGCATAGTCCTATAATCAATAGTTTGAAAATAACCTCAGCTCATCGATATAGAAAAATTAAGTCCACATAGGTCTAGATAGGAATATTATCTAGGTACTATTAATGACTCTATAGAGACCAATTAGGTGTAGGAAGTGAGTTTGATATCCTTGTCAGTTATAAAATATATGCCTATTAAAAACTAATGGCCTTGCATCCACACAACAACTAGGGCCTATAATACAGACAATTTGGGCTTGAAACTATTAGTCCGTCTAAAACACTTATAGGCCTACCGTACTTCATGCAACAGGTAGGCCTATATGCCACTACAGGCTTACAGCATTTTCTTAGCCTTATAAAGTGACAAGAATCCTACTGCTTCCAAATTCACGTGACTTGTTCAATTGACTGCAATAAATTGGGCCAATTTTCTCTTAAACACAAGCTAAATAAAAACATAGTAGGCCTACTAAAAAATGTCACCATTAAAAAATGTTACAGGATAGGCAATTACCATCATGTAGTAATTATTAATAACATCCACTCTAATATGTAATCAAAATAAACAATACACTGTATAGCTCTTATCAACAAAACCTGGCCTATTGCAGGCTTGAGGGTCTACACTTGACACTGTCTCGATTTAGTGTAGGCCTAGCAGCCTATGGTGGGCCTAATCAAGCCAACATAAGATGTGTTTTTGTATAGAGTAGGGCTAGGTCTCTTAGAAATTGAGTGAAACACAGGCAACCACAATTATAAATAATGCCCAATGAAAATTGAAAACAAAGGCTTAATTATTATGCCAACTCTCAATAAGCTATGAAATTAGAACAAGATATGAGATTTATACTAGATTTAATCTTCAAATATAGGCCTACGCAGGGGGCTTAGGACCTACAATATGTGAATAGTGTTTATAAGCATGACATGCTTTTGGATATGAGCCAACATCAAGGTGGGCCTAGGTCTAGACTTTAAAAAATGTAGGTCTCAGCCTATTTTATGACCATGGGTCAGTCATTGAATTTACCTGTTACTGGCCCCTGTTCAGATTAGGCTTTTATACCTAGGACCATTTCAAGTACATTTACATAATAAAACACGAGAAATATATATGTGATATCAATTATTAAGTTACAATATAGGCATAGCATGACTCAAAGTCCATCAAATCTGATGAAAATTCCTTGTTGCTTATTTGTGTCATGTAGGCTAGGCTTAGGCCTACAGTATAGCCAAACATAATTGATTTTTGTATCCAGCCATTGTATGTAAAACTATAGGTTCTCTACATATTCAATCGCGCATTTCATGTAAATCAATCACAGGGCATCAATAAATGAAGATAAATTAAAAACCCATTGTCTATAGGCCCTGGTCTTACTAAACCTCAAAATAGGCTTATACTTTGTCTTGGACATTACTATGCCACAAGATGTCTCTCGACGAAGTTCATTGAAACCTAGACTCCTCGAGGCCATTCGTATTTTCATTAAATTTTCCACAGTATGACATTTCCTACCTCAGAGACGTCGTCTTCTTCACTTTCAGACGAATCGGACATAAACCTAGGTTGTAATTCTGAATACGTCTCGGTTTCAGACTTGGTATGGCTCGAGTTTGAGGAAATGGGAGTCGACGATTTCCCTATATCGTGGTGAACATTCACTTTTCCAAGTTTTTGGTTATCTGAAGAAGATTCTTGTGCTACATTCTGCATTTTTACCTTCACTAAATTCTAAATTACATCAAACTGCGTTGTTCAACGAAATGAATCTACAACATACACAACTTTTCGGGCAAAATTTCTATTACAATTACCGTCATTCGCGCAAGTTAACAACCGCCATGACTACTATGGTGAGGTTCCCGGATGTTTCAAGCATAGATCGCAAACTACACTAGACACCAAACGGACATCGTATACGTCTCCATTTTGTGAACCTTATCCCAGTTGCGGCAACATAACATGAAACAGAGAATTGATGTTAAAACTTGAATTAATGTCAAAAAATGAAACATTTCACTGGAAAATAAACTTTGAAGGCCTATAACAGGGAAACGGTGGATATGCTTCACTTGCAGCTTTTTTTACGCTATTGAATGGACAGTAATTTTATTATCAACTAAGCTGCAAATAATTGTAATATTTTATGGCCCAATTTGGATAATCGAAAAAATAAAAATGTGGTACTATTATTACTATATCTATTATTCCTTATAGTGTCTGTAATAAGATGAAAATAATTATACCATACATTGAAACAATTACCTTTCAGATGAATAGTCGCAATATAAGTTTTAACATAAGATAACCATAACATCGTCGTGCTCCAGCACTTACGCCTACAAGCAATGAATAAAACGAATAGTTTCAACAATGAAAATCATAAAAATAACCATCATTTTGGAGATTTAGTCATAATGGCTTTACATTGTTGCTTCCTCCACCGCCTTATATTATATTTAATACTATGCGTGTTACGTCACATAAATTCGTAGTCTACTTCCTGCATTTTTCAATCTATGCTAAAACCATTTCTACTGCTACCTGGCGACAAAATGTTTACTTATTTTGTACGTGTTATCCTCCACTCCCCTGTTGGTAGGTACGATTGTAGAACTACTTTATCGATGTATGATAGGGCGGTTCCAGCGCCCTGTCAGGCTATTTTTTATCTATCGTAATTCGTAATGTTGGCAAAACATTACAAAAAGGCCTTTACAGTATAGGTGGGCTGCATTTAAAATCTGTATATAATGTATATATCTACAATCAACACATAACACATACTTGGATATTATTTATTTTGTCACATTTTAATAAAAGGTTAGGATGAAATAAAGCATTTGCATACAAATAAACTCTAGTTTAAAATTAAATATTTTTATTCTTCTCCATTCAATTATTGATGATTATGCTTAAGATCTGAAATATTAATATTACAATCCAATACATTAACTCTATCATATAAAGAATTGTTATCAAAATGTTTCAATCCATAATATAGGCCTAGGCCTATCATTAAAATTAAAGGAAACGTTCGATGGAGATTTCCAAGCACGCAACAGGTAGAGCCAGCTCGAATCTGGTAACCACATCGGGATGAAGAACACCCAGAGAACCAATCACTTGTCCATTAGCAACTACTTCAGCACATCTCAGAGGGAAAAAAGCAGGGTCTGAAACAAATGGAAGGCACTTGGTCAACTTTGTTTTTGTTACTTTTGAATCTGTACAGGAAGAAATATCAATGCTACAATCTGCATAGGAAAAACATTCTCTAGTAAGAAGAAATGTATACATACATTATATTTTTACTAGGCAAACGCAGGATGTGCGTTGTACGATGAGCGAGATGTCTATATAAAGTATAATCGAAAACTCTACAAACCTTGTTCATTTGAAATGAACTTCATCCGATGTCAATGAATCTAGAAAGCCGTGACTTCGACAATGCAACATTTTTCAACTAATATTTCTATCTTTCCGATGAATAAAATACATTTATTATATTATTTTATCCAAAACGGCTGGTCCGAATATCAAACCAAATTTTTATTCATGTATATTATTCTTGTATTCACGTTTGTGGAAAATTCGAATCATATTGAAGAGATTCAATTTTTCAATTTTTTCCGCTCAGCCAAATCTTATGGGGTTTTTAGAAACTTCTAAATGATGTTTCTCAAAAATGGTCCAACCGATTAGACCTCAAAACTATACAGTTCTAAGTTGGATAAGTTTGCATATAAAAAAAAGTTTCATGTCGATCGGTCAAACCCTGCGACCTGTGCAGTGCTTACAAAAAAAAAAACAACAAAAAAAAACAAAGCACAGACAAAGTTCCGTAAGAGTTCAGTGAAAATCTTCGCTACGCTCATCTAATAATTTGTGCATCAAGGCAAAGAATAATGATTACAAATTTTCTGATCCCAATAGATCTTAGTTATCATCACAAAGTGTCATTTAACACAATAAAAAAAAAGAAAAGAAAAAAAACATGATAATAATAATTCCAAACCTATGATTGAATTGTTGTTATTAAAATCATATCAATCAACTAGACCATATTATGATTTAATAATAATATTGTTTTGTTCATTATTAGATTAGATTAGATAAAATATTTATTCAGCATAGTTTGCTATTATAGGCCTATATTACATTATCATATCAAATATTTCATGGCACTGAACACTTTTGATAAAATAAATCATAAAATAATACCGTAAAACCTAAGGTACCGGTACCATGAAAAATAGAAATAAAATATACTGTAATAAGTAATGCAATTGCTTGTTTTTAGATATAGTAAGGACAGTACGCAAAAAAGCCTATACCTTCGTTTGATAGCATCGGGATCTTAAATACACGACTTTGATACTTCATGTTTTGCTTAGTTTGGCAATTTTTCTGCATTAGTGTTAATTTTGACTTTAATACAGCATTTTACGCTTAATTTAGCATTGAATGCTGCTCTTTTGCTTGAATAGGTTTTTTCATAGCATTGAGTTATTTTCAGAGTTCTGAAAATTCTCCAAATTTTGCTTTTTATTATCCTAAAATCTCCAGTTCACTTGAAGGTTGACAAGTCAATCAATTTTTAAATACCGGTACATTGCTACTTTAAAATTATTCTATCTAATTATTCTGCTAAATGCAGACTTACATAATAATAATAATAATAATTCACAGTATACATGTATGTTACATGTTATGTTCTGTTATCTTCACAGTAATGCGACAGTTCCAATACGACTGGAATACTCATTATATATTGTTATGATTAGGCCCTATTTTATAATCTATGCATTACCAGTATATTAGAATCAACTTGGCCTTGAAAACATAAATATAATCTAAAGATACAACAAATGTAGACCTAGACCTATCACCACTATATCAGTGGAAAATGTGATTAAACTCAGTAATATGCCTATAAATCAGATTTAAGCAAATCACACCTACGTTCAAGGCTAAGGTGATGCTCAGTTTATATGTTGTTAAGGGTTAAGGTTGTTAAGGGTTGAATTAAGGGTCGATGTAGGCCAGAATAAAATATCAATTCTTTGATGAATACAAATGACAGCGCACTTTTGATTCATTGCTGAACGATATTGAAAATAAAAGGGAAATAGAGATTTTTTTTCAATAATTATTTAGTAGGCATTCTATTTGCACTATTTGCATTCAATTTTAGCAAATTGAATCTTTGCATCTTTCCACAAATAAAGACTCAATTCTACAAAATTGAAAAATACTCAATATAGGCCCTACGGCTATCACTTTCTCCGGTATGTCGGATGGACCGAACTTTATTTACCTAATTCATCAAATTATTTTTAAAAATTCCGTTTCAATTACCGTATAAGTTCATTGGATTGGGGGATACGATTGGGACTGGTCCTACTATTGGAGTCTTGTGGCATATTAACTAAACATAACAAAAATATATATAAAATATAGGCTCTTATAATTTATAGAAACAGACGATCCCCCCCCCCCCCCCAACAGTATGTGAAAAGTATTGCCATTAAAGTACATCCAACTATTTAATTACCATCAGCAGCTTGTAGATAATATCCATTTTCTCCCTTGCCTTCTTTATTGAACGGAATTTCAAGCATCATCATAATCCGATCAAGTAGGCCATGGATAATCTCAAACCCAGGTGTCTTATTGCAGTTCACGGCACATATACGTCGTTCATTAAAGGCACCAACCTCTGTAACTAATGAGCCATAGACATTACAGTTAAATGTGGGGCCTATGCATGAAATCAAATTGAAACTTTTTCACATTATACTAGATAATACGAGTAGGCATAAGTTGACAACTTATAGCAGGGTTCCATTAGGTTTTTTCCCTGTCGTCTGTCACAGTTGAGTATAATATCGTACATCGGTTAAAAAGATTTTTACCGGGATGAATTGCAGTGCTTTCGATGTCATATCCACTGTTTTCTAACCAGAAGGCACTGGTCGGAAGTAGGTTGGCAACGTAACGTTTTATGAAAAACGACTATTGAAAAATGCCCGTTATCATATTTTATATTAGTTTTGATTTAATTACATTTTTGAAGTTCAACCAGCTTGATAACAAGATTTCATGACAAAAGATGTCTTCTTTTCAGTCGCATTCTGATAGTGACTGTACACAGGAATATTGGTCACGTATCGTGACGGACGGCAAGAAAAAATGTAGTAGTAACCCTGCTTTAGGGTAACGGTACTCGTTTGTACGTATTGTAAATTAAACCTAATTATTGGTACAGTAGTGCTGTTCATTTTAAAACTTTTCAAACACAACACGTAATTTAAGTAAAAAGAAACATACTAGGCCTATATATGCAACGTACTATATTTATACAATATTTATACTATATTGTATACAATTTATTTAAACCTACCTCCATCAACATCCTTCAGAACCACGTCGGAAACTTCAAACAATTTGATTGGCAACGGCATCTTCTTATTGGCTGCCACAGTTTTCAACAGTCCAGATATGAGAGTGGTTCTTGCCACTTGGAATTCCAAGGTCTTTGGGTTCGATATGTGGACTGCAGGAACCTTCTCTATTTCATAGTTCAACTTCTTTGAGATATCGTCTCTAGAACACTTTTGAATTAAAACCAGTTTAGCTGTTGTTAGCTCAATTTAACTTTTTATGAGCTATGAATTTATAAACATTGATAAATATCAACAAAATATCCAAGCATTTTATATCCTTACCACCTACTAAAGGACTGAGCAGCTGATGCACTTGTCAATGGGGATGTATATATTGAATCGATACGACAACCAGTGGCGTAGCCAGGGGGGGTCCAGGGGGGCACGTGCCCCCCCTGGGTGCGTTATTGTGTGTTTGGCGCCCTTTTGGATAATTTTGTTAAAATACACATGTCACTGGAGAAATTGACATATTTGTTTATGTGACTGATAACGGAAATTGAGATACCATAATTATCATTTTTCGATGTATTTATAGGCATATCGCGGAAGCATTTTCTTCGAGTTCCATATAGACTGTATATATATTTATTTGCAGCTGTGGTGTCTGTATTATTTTGTTGTATTTGCGATTCCCAATACAATGCGGGGAATTGTGAATTTTCTCGGTTTCTCATAGCATGGAGGCGCCCTTTGCCGCAATCACAGCGCCCTATAATGGATGCATTGCAAGTTGACACAAAACTTCTCTCCATTTAGAACAGAATAGTCTGTCACGTAGGCCTAGATTGAATGTAATGGTCGTTATCAGCGTTATCAAGGGGCGTTATCGGCGCCCATTTGTGACACACTAATAATGATAATATTCTATACATCAGATTCCATTCCATTTACATTATTGTAAATGTTCTTATTTATGTAGCATCATTAATGATGGATCAATTTGGCGTTTCATCTGCTTGGAACAGGCATTTAGCAAGATTAGTCTCCTCACCACTCTAAAGAATCTAAGTAATTCTAAAAATTTCGTGTAGTTCCCAAAACCCGTAGAATCGAATTGAAAAACATGAAATTTCTAAAATTTCCCTGCGGGGCCTAATAATCTCCTCCCTTGTATTCACCATCAATATGCACATTTAGTTTTGAGGGCTCACAAATGCGTCCTTGCCCAGAGCGCTAAAATGACACAGAACGACCCTGCAGTTACAATAACTGTGATGGGCAAATATCGGTTGGGCACCTTTAGTTCTATAAGAAAGTACATTTTTGCATCCTAATCTTATCTGAAACAAGTTCTTAAAACCATATAAAAAAGGGTATAATTTAGAAAAATCCCCTGCGGGGCCAGAAGGGGGCTTTGCCTCTTGCTGAGTCAAAACTTCGCGGTAACGGATCGTTACACAACTCTTCTTATATGGCATTTATCATTGTTTTTCCTATAAACGCAGACTTTGCAGTCTATATGACTTGCAATTATGACTTGACTTCGCACTTATATTATAATAATTTATGCACATTTTTATCAAAGGTTTATGCATAGCGCCTTTTGAAAATTCTTGCCCCCCCTGACCTAATATCCTGGCTACGCCACTGACGACAACTAAGTCAGCTCCTTAGTAGTTGTGTCGAACACACCAATTCAGTACAAACCTGGCCGTGAGAAAAGTCATCACGGCAAACAAATTTACGTCCGGTAAAAGTTCAACTTCAACCAACTCTCAAGGCCACACTGCATGCAAACAGGGTAGGTCTGCGATTGATTCGCTTCTTTCGACGGTAAATTCGTGCTGCCGTGGCTCTATGAATTTCCCAATACTCATTAATCATTATGAATGTATTTTAAATTACCAATGAGAAAGTCAGTGCTTCGGTAAATCCTGCCAAAGCAATCTCAAGCCTCAACTTGTCTGAGAGTTTGTTGAGCAGATTTTGTTCCGCAATTGTCACCGTCTTTGGGATAGTTTTCTGAATATTGTTATAACCGTAAGCAATAGCAACGTCTTCGTAGATGTCGCATACGTGGATGATGTCATGTCGTGATGGCGGGACACGTACGGTTACTTCTTTCCCCGATTTAGACAACACCTTCGACTTGAGGCACATTTTTGTCAATAAAGTAGCTATGTTTTCTGAAGATTCACTGTAAAAATAAAAAACGTGAACGTAATGATCGCTGTCCAAATTCATAAAGTGCCATCAATTTGAGATCATTTATCACATAACAATCGACTGATAATTGATGATTTCAATTTAGTGAAGAAATAATTGGTAAAATAAAAATTATAATAAAATTAATATCATCTACAATATAATATGTCTGAACAATTAGGGTAAGTGGATATGAAAATGATATAACGTTTAGCACCTAGGCCTATACGTTATTTAGTATAAATTAATGTCACTATTCGCCTAAATACGCTTGTGCTTTTGAGTACGAACTTTCGAACGACATTTCAAAATATCGATGAATGATTTAATAAATAATTATACAATTTTATTAGAGCTCAAATTACGTCCCTTTGACCTTTCCATCACTGACCTACAGTTCTACATGTGATCCTTGGACTGTACATAGTATTGCCATTGTTTCTGATTTCAGTCAGAGTTTTTCTGAGTATAGTCACTATATGTATACCAGTATGTATATGTCTGACAATACATACTTCAGTTTATATATGTCAACGTCTCGTTCACTAAATAATCAGAGTAAATCCATTATTTTTAGAAGAGATATAACAACTGACCATCCTTTCATCCATGGCCTCAATTGAGGAGCAATGATTTTGTTCAAAGTTACAATGTAAATACAGAAAAAATATTTATAGAGGTATATTTGTCTACTATACCAAACTTACCTAATGCCAATCAAAGCATTAGCTTTATCTGTATCAACAACTTCGTCTCGATAAGCAAGTGCTGGGTACTTAACAGCGGATTTGTCGGGATTAATCACTTCACAATATTCAACCGTATACTTTTTAGAACAGTACTGGCTGAACATACAAACTAATGTATCCAAGACAACAATAGCCTGAAACAGAAAAACAACATTCAGCCGAGTTTCTCAGGACAACAGATCAACAAACTGATGTACAAGCTCATGGGAGGTTGAAAACTGATGAAGTGATGAACTAAATGATATTTTGACGAGTGTGAGCGAAAACTCAAGTTACAGTTCTTGTGAAAACATTTTTTTCCGTGCTCCACAGATGAAACGAAATTACGAATTGTGATGAAACTTGGCATGCTGTGCAACGTACTGTGAAAAACAACCCTTTCAAACAAATATAGAATTATTCTTACCAACGTCCCAACTGCGACGCATAATTTCCAAATGCGAAGCAATTCAATATTTTGATTGCAAATTTGCTATACAAAAATAAATCTGAATTTTCTCCCCGGTACTAGGTAGGACTAAAGAATCTCATACCTTAAATGTGATTATTAATAAAGGTATAGACAGCACAGAACTGATGCAAATTAATTATTTTAAATTGATAAGCTGAGAGAATGGTCTTGGAACACCCACTAATAGATATGCAGTACACCTACGATGTTTTCGTTTATAAAAAATAAAACGTGACTGGATCAAAGCCGAAACATGGTGTAACTAAACTTGAATAGAATATATGGTTGGTACAAGTGTTGAACTCTTACAAATTTAAATTCAAATAGGCCTACTTCACATGTTAGGGAAAATCATTTGAGTGAACACTGTATTCCACAGATTATTACCTTTGTTAGGTCGGTAGCTGTACACTCAATGAACACGTTCGTAGTCTTGAGCGTGATCTTTGAATGATCACCGTTGATAATAGGCGGCATTGACAGAACAACATTATTGCTATCGTAGATTACGGGATAAACGGGGCTGTCTTTGATGATCGACAGATACTGCTTCAACTGAGCGTGAGTCTGGAAATAATTAATGACGATAAATGGAAGAATAAGATGTTGAAATTCTATCGAGATAATGAATGGAATTTAAATACCAATTTGAAAAGTACTTTGATTGAAAGCTATATTTATCCATCTAGTGTGTCTATCTAAATATAAGAAAAAAATAAATGGTGTGTTTCAGAATATTAAGATTTCATATTGTCTTCAGCTAATTTGCTAAATAACAACACCTCTAGTTATCCTAGGCCTATATAGAACCAACAAGTAAAGCAATACAATAATACCTATCCATGCGGCTATAGGCCTACTGGTCAAACATTACCGCTAATTGATGGGGGAGATGGTTGATTCGTTGCAACATGTTGGGTGACAGCTTACAACTATCTAAAATCTAATCCATTGAATTCCATCCTATTCCTAACTACACTTCATCGTAATGATTGGCTTCCATCTTCTATTATTTCCGTGAGCGATTGGCGCACACTATTTCGAACTGATTGACTAATTCTTGGTGTGTATAGGAAAATAGCCTGAGGCTTAATATATGAATTGGGTGAAAGGGAAAGAGAGAACAGCAGCTTACCAGGGTTCACAAGCAGATAGGACTACTTATGGTGGTCTCTACTGTGACCAAGACAACAGCCGAAACATCTAAAATCTTGTGTGTTTTTCATCTCTGTGTTCTATCAACAGCTGCACCATCACCATAAGTTGTCCTATCTACTTGTGAACCTCGGTAAGCTGCTGCTCCCTCTTTCCCTTTCACCCAATTTATATATGATTCACCAATTCATGCAATGTTAACATTCAAGTTCATTTCATTGGTATCAATCATGATTAGGTCTAATTAATTATAGGCCTACTGTAGGCCTAAAGCATGGATGAAAATATAAAAATATTTAAAAATATAAAATAAAATATGGATATAAATATAAAATATGGATAAAAATACGAAATAACAAGTAACAAAATTAATTTACAAAAATATTACAAAAATAACATACAAATGAGAAAAGAGATATTTTCCTAGATACCGTAGGTAGAAGGTACAGGTAACACACAATAAAATTGCGGTAATCCATAATAATTATGTGATACGACAGTCAGAGTTACATAGTTAATAAATCATCTGTCTTAGCTTACGTACAGAATACAGTTCCATAAGCTCGGTTGCTGTGTACTCTCTTTGTCCATTGAGAGGTTTGAACTTTATGTCATTTGGTGGTTTTGCATCATACGTGAAAGGTCCCTTCAATGTGTCCAAATCGTGTGTTCCAATGGCGACAAGAGACCGTTTACGACAGATATTTTGATGCAACTTATCTTGCAAGTCAATGAAGCTGTTGTAGCTATCTTGAGTGAACTTTATGTTCCGTAGAACGGCAGCCACTGCAAAAGGACGGATCAACTTCGTCTGGAGGAATAAAAATAGCGCATTTAATTTAGGTACTGTCAATTTAATACGCATTTTGACCGCTTAAAATGTTTAGTTTGACTATATTAGTTTTTGAATTCATAACTACGGGTCGTTGTGGGTCTTACACCAACAAGAGGATCTAATACAAAATGAGATTCAATACTCAAATTAAAAAATGAGTTTGTTACAACAAACAGCTGAATTAAAGAAAGATGATATATATGGTCATTGACTTTATAATAACTACGATAACTACAAACTCAATGATATGGTACTGGTGGTGAACATTAACAAAACACCCTTTGAGAATTACTTGCACAGGGCTTGCTCCTTTACCAAGCAAAATTGTACTTTTTGATGTTGGTATCATTTTGACACTGATAGGCCTATAAAATAACAATTATAGCCTACATTTGAAATTTATTTCATGAACTACTGTAAAATTGTCGAACATTGTAGTTTACTACAAATTGTTCTGAAGTCTACAACTGTTTTTGAAGTCATTTCAACGCTTATATCAATATTACGTTAGTTGCAAACGTTTTCCAAACAACCATATTACAAAACATAGGTAGTAAATCCAAGATAGAATATGGCTAGCCTTGGAAAAAAAAATATGTCGCTTGGTGTTTAATATAATTGGAGATATGTGATCTTGAAAATGTCAAATTTGCTGGTTTTTCTATTTTGGGGATGTTTTTTCCACATGAAAGGGGTTAAATATAATAAGTTTGTAATTTTTATATCAATGAATAATACTGTGCTACACGCCCAATACAATAAGAAGTACATGCAATGCTATATTCATCCCTTATTGAGAACTAAAATGTCAAATATTGGGATTTTTTTTGACAATAATAGTAGATAGGCCCTAGAATAAAACAAATGTGGCATTGGACACATGATTTTTACTGTCATGTATTGCAAGAACCGACCATTTATACCGACAAATGTTCAGTGCAATTTCGTGATCGGTGGAGCGGTTTATGAGATGTAGAATTTAATTCAGACCTAAAATCCAACGATTTCGCCATTTCACTACTTTCAACGGTCCATAACTCCCAAACGCTTCTGAGTAAAAAACATAAAATTTTAAATTCAAACTCTTCTTATATATAGGCCTAGTGCTACCCATGTTTTTTTTTAAAGAATATCAGAGATGGGTCCCAACCAGATCTGGATGATAAGTTTTGGAATGACCATTTTTCATACAAATTTTAGTAAATTTAAATTTAATTTGTAAATTTTGATGTATCGAGGTTCTTGTTCTATTGTAGATCCTGCTCTACATTCATGTTGGTATGTTCTACCTAAGCCTAGATGCTATTATGCAGTAGGCCTACAATTTTGGAAGTTACAGTAGGCCTACTATTACATACTGAATCATAGTATACGTACATCAGGTTTGATTACAAGTCTTTCCATTGAGCCTTTCTTTGGCACCTCTGCTTTAAAATCAGGTGGCATCATTCTGTAAAAATCATTTGTTAAATAATTTAATACCAATTTGCCAGAATATAAATTAATATTCAACTTCAAGAATTATATACATTCAGGTGCGGTTTTATGAAATCTTGATCAATTTAATGTAGAATCAAAGTTGTTGGATCAGCTTGGAGACAAATGTTTATTGATTCATATTCCAAAAGGTGATTTGAAATATGGTACCGGTAACATTGTTATCCAAGATAAAGATCTTCAATCCTTGTTTTAGTTGATCAGGATATCGATAAAACCGTCCTTCAATCTGTGAAACATACTTTCCCTGGAACACTAAAAGGCCTTGGACTAAACCTTCTAAGCACAGAAGGTCATATCTATTCGCAGGAATATCTATCCGATAAATAACTTCTTCCGATGCTCCTGATGATTGTTCCTTTCCTTGTTCTTTCGCTATCATCTGTTTTTCTGTTGTCACCTCATCCAGTTCCAATCCGAATTCAAAACATAATTTACCGAACCCATCATCCGCTGCAAACAGAAATATACTGTAATGTATATATGCATGTAATCAATCATTGCAGTTGTCAGTATTTTTTTGGTCTTGACGCTTCTTTTATCACGGCCTTACACTACCTTTGGAAACATGGAAATATATCGTAGGCCTACCCTCAACCTTGTATTGTTTAGCTATTATAGGGATGGATAGGCAACAGCATTCTAGAGCTGTGGAACCAGGAATATCTTAAAAACCAAAAATACACATACGGATACGGTTGGTAGGCCTGCCGCTTATCCAACAATTGATGTCCACGATGGCCTTCAAATATTGATCAATTTTCAACGTTACCGTAGTCTCAATCTTTACTCATAGGTGAGCTAATCAAATTATTATATTTGGAATCACCTGCAACTAGTCAGGTACGTAGACCTAGGCCCTGGCAGAATTCACTCTCGGTAGTCAGTTGTGACGTTCAGTTGTCTACATACTCAATGGTTGAGATTAGTGAGCAAGCAACGATTGTTAGTGTTAGACTTAACCTCAATCTTGGCCCTACGCATTAGCTGATTTCTAACACACTGCTTAGGTCTAGCAGGCTACTGACATTTGCCCAGGTAGAACCATTAAATTTGATGGTAGAACTATGATGATTTGTTCAACGACCTCACCATGACCTCACCAAGGTTATTTTGGGGTCCAAATGAGCAGATGGTAGGCCTGGACCTAGGTAAATGTTTATAAAAACCCATGCCTCATTTGCCTGACTAGATTCCATTTTCTAAAGCAATGCCTTGACTGAATGAGCTACGAGGGGCGGCAGGGAGAACTTCAAGATGTAAGCATGAAACTTTGGCCTCGGCCCTAGGATTAAGACCTATGGGCCTGGGCCAGCAATTTGGTCCTAATAAATAGGCCTATAAGATAACTTACTGTATTTAGCACCCAACGCTTTGAAAAGAAGGTCACGCTTGAGACCTATGGTAGGCATCGCGGTTGACCAGAATGGTTTTACAGTGCTCAGACTAACAAATTGGGAAAAGTGTTACATAGGTCCTAGACGTCAGTTACATGTAACGAAGTTAGGTTATGGTAAGCTATCAAACTCTGCAAGTGCAAAGTGGCAAGTGGCAAAGCAGGTGGCTCGGTTCCTGCAGAAGACGTTGAAATGATGAACTATTAGTTGCTGTATATGCAAGACGATCTCAAAGGCCGTGACGCGAACTTCTTTATCGGCTTTCGAGCTTGAAATCAAAAATGATTTAAATTCATTCTTGTAATAGCTATAGTTATTAGGTACATTTAAATTCATTATTTATTATATACGTGTGTGTGTGTGTGTGTGTGTATATATATATATATATATATATATATATATATATATATATATATATATATATATATATATATATATATATATATATATATATATGTATGTATACACTGGCACATGCAGTGTAGTGGTTAACACGCTCGCTTCATGTGATCCCCATGCTCCCTTCCCATTACCCCCAAAAAAACCTTCATCTCATCATCCTATCATCTCATTAATCATCCATCCGACGCCTTTAGATCTGCGCTATCATAACAGTGCGTCGTTAAGCCCAATAATAATAGAAAAATAAATTCATAGAAAGCAATTGGAGTCTTTATCATTATAATTATATATATTACCGAGATGCGTTACTCCATAGATGTATATTACCTATATTTACCCATTAATTTCCTATTATTTATATTAATACATATCTATAGTTACTCAACGAAGAAGACGTACACCAAGATGCATTGAGGGTTGCGTTGGTTTGCCGGCCTCGATAGGCCGGCAAACCTACGCAACCCTCAAAGCGTCTTGGCGTACATATTTGTCGGCAGCAACTTCACACCGCTTTGCAAACCAGCAGGAAGTTTCCGCCGTATTGGACATTTCTTTTAGAAATAATCCATTCTATTTTTAGATCGATAATTTATAATTATAGAAGGCCGTGCTCCATTGTTTCTTTTAGAAACAATCCATTCTATTTTTAGATCGTTAATTTATAATTATAGAATGCCGTAATCCATTCTATTTTTAGATCGATAATTTATAATTATAGAAGGCCGTGCTTGGAGCTAGCTATTGTTGTAAAGGTCCAATATGGCCGCCGAGATCGGAACCAGCATAATATCACAGTACATATAGCATAGCTTCGCTATGATATTATGTCGCTAGTCGGCTGAGGAGCGTATCTCGGTAAGCTATGATTATCTACGACTTTTCCTAACCTCATCTATTTTTATTCAACATACTTGTGATACCAAAGAGCTTATTTGTGTGAACCCTGATTGGAGATTCCGAAAATTCTCCTAAGCAGCCCTATGTTGGGTGGTGACATTCTATTTTTTTGTGGGGGTGACAATGACAGGGTGGTCATTTCATCACCCTTCTTTCATTTTTTATAATACATGAACTCAAATATATGCATACCGAACCAATTGAGATTCAATCCAATAAATCAATTCGTTATCTTCGTAACGAGTGGGACCATACCTATGCGACATTCAATAGTTATTATTTCAAGGCAGTGCATGGGTCTTGAAAACTAAAAGTTAATCAATCGGTATGCGGTTTACACTTTTTAATGATTTTTTGTCAGTTAACGAACAAGAAAAGCAGTAACGTTTTGAAAAAAACAGAATTGCACTGCAGAGCACTGCAGAATTGCACTGCCTCGGGCACGGATTCAATAGGGTAGGCCCTACTCCCCTAAGACCATGCAATAGCCGGTTATTCTAACCTATGACTATCAATAACGTAACGGGATAAGCAACTTGATCATTTCCTTTCGCACCATGCGGGAATCAAAGGGATGCCGTCATACTCAATTTTACTCAATTTACCGACTCCAATTGCGAAACCGTCGTGAAGGGACTTACTTATGAAGGTGAGAATAGTTATTTTCAGGGTATTATGATTTTTAATGACGAAGTTCACGTTGAGAAATATAGCTGCATTTTTCAAAAGAATTAATATCTAAAGCTAAAGGATAATTATCACGAAGTAATATTTATTAGTTGGTAAACGACCGTCTTCTTTCCTGGATGAATACAAGTATATCATATAAATCAGTGATATAAACTTTGTTTCTCAACTATAATTTCCTTCATTTGAATTAAAGTAGGCCTACATTAGTGTGTAAGGGACTTACTTATGAAGGTGAGAATAGTTATTTTCAGGGTATTATGATTTTTAATGACGAAGTTCACGTTGAGAAATATAGCTGCATTTTTCAAAAGAATTAATATCTAAAGCTAAAGGATAATTATTACCGAAGTAAATATTTATTTAGTTGGCAAACGACCGTCTTCTTTCCTGGATGAATACAAGTATATCATATAAATCAGTGATATAAACTTTGTTTCTCAACTATAATTTCCTTCATTTGAATTAAAGTAGGCCTAAATTAGTGTTGTAGATAATGTATTACCAAATGGAAGCACAGGTTGTGTTGTTAAGTCTAACAGCTATAAACAAGTACAACTATAAACCATACAAAGAGCCAACTGAATATAGCGCGTATTGTCAATTGTCATAATATAGTGCCAGCTGTTATATTATCAAACTTATATACGTCAAACACCAAACATTAACCCAACATCAACTATTCAGGTTGATGTGAGTGATGATTACAAAGCTTTTAGTCGCAATATATATTATGTATTATTGCTAATTGCTAATTATAGATTATTGTCAATTCGAGAAATATATCCCTTTCACGCGGTTACCTATAATACAGTGATGGTGAAAATTTGTATTCAGTGGTAAGAAATGAAAAATTCTCCTAGGATGGTTAGCATTTTGTCAGGTATTGAATCATTTTGGACATGCACATCTCACAAATATAGGTTTACAAATATAATTACATTACAAAAAAAAAAATCTCAAACGAATACAATGTGATATAATTGAATAATTGAGTAATTTTAAGACGCCTAGAAGAAAAGGGACGAAGGAAACATATTAATAAGAGACAGGAGACCGGAGATTAATAGGAGGGGAGACCAGTTGTGTTGAGGATCAGTTGCTAGGATCAGTTGCTAGATTCATCAACAGGATTGGTGTATTAAGAAATGTTTTGAGAGACTTGAAGAAGCAGATTGATACGGTTAATTTTGCGTTTCTATCTGTTTCTACCGTACGAATTGGTTTTATGTTTTATGTACTTGAAATTGACGAGTCCAATATTACATAAAAAGGTTTTTTCATGTACTGTGATGTAATGGACATAAAACTACAACTACTATGAATATAAATATTGTTTTAGAAACGAGGTAGCTATAGGCCTACGCAAGATTATTGATGTTCATGTTTTTCTAGTTTTTCCAGCATTTTATTCAGTTAGTAAATCTCTTCACTACATTAATCTAATTACAAAAACTGTACATGCAATAAAATCACTTATATCACGCATTCAATGTTCGACGTTTCGCTTTACGGTTCGCCGAGCTCTTAAAACGATACTAAAATGATGACGCGCGCGTTGTAGACGAATGTTTCGTGAGAAAAAAGAAACAAATGGGAAGAAAAGGTGAACGTGAATCATCTGAAGAGAAATGAGATGTGAAAAGTCGAGAGAAAATGAGTGGAAATATTTCATGTTATATTGTTGTATTGTTCGTATACGTTTATCCACGTCGTAAGTGTTTCTTGCTTCTCGTTTATATCACGATGTATGTTTTGCAGTAATAATACAGATAATGTTTTCCTTCTCTGTGCTAGCCGTAGGTCTTATCTTTCGGTTGAGGTAAATCTGACGCTGCCGACGCCGACGGTGGATGCGACGGATAAGCTCGGGCATGGTTACAGATGCAGCTGCCAATTACGTGTTCGCGTTACTCAAAACGTCTGATGTTCGTGCCCCGACTTGTAACATATTATAACTAAGACTCTTTAGTCTTCACCTATATCCGATCCTCGCCTTAAACCGTCCCCAAAGATCCCCATAACATGAGAATCAAAGTTTAAAATGGATGATTTTGAATAGGCATCTACTCAAGATTCATTGGTTCAAAATTAAAATTGCTCTATATATTACGATATTATATGAATATTTTATGATAACTTCATGAATGATGGACTAAACGTGATCAGACTTATTTGTTTTGAACCTACAGCTTAAAGACATTTTCACACATCCAAACACTAAATCATCTTGACACTGTTTAAACTAAAAAAGGTTGCATGGATGAAAAATAGTTTGTTAGTCTTGTGACACCTACTGGCAATTCGGGGCACGTCGTTCTCACAGTAGCCCGATCTTTGAGCATCGCACTCAAAACTCAACTACTTGAGCTGTGAACCAAGGACTCTAAGGTCACTGACTTGACCAGGAAACGATGTTGCTATGACACAACCTGTGATACAAACTAGAGAACAATGTTCCGTTAAGGCGATAAAAATTGTCGTTTATTTTCACGAACATTCAAGTCAATCGTGTTGTTTGGTCACGCGCTAATATTGTTCATTCAGAACATGACACGAGTGAAAAAGTGACCTACGGTATCTATGATTTCAGCTTAATGTCAGCATATCGAGAGAAAAGCCGTGATGACTTGAGTTGACATGCTTTAATATTTGATGAAAAATACGTTTTCTTTTGCTGAAATTTACTCGACTGGAAGATAGACTTGACGAGCGAATAGATCATGGGGTTTATGAAGGAAATATGTTGTTTTTCTTCATCTTATATCAAATGAGAGCTGAGCAAAAGATATATGAGGTACTGTGAAGTGTTGTCATCTCCGTTTTGTAGGCGTTTACTTCATACAACAATAGGGTACGTTCCTTAAAAAAATGGAATGCAGTCAAAACGAAGTAGAATGTTGCTACACTTTGTTGTAATGAATGTCTTTTATTATGTTATGATGAAAAAATACTTTATGAAGATTATTATACATACATACATTTATATATGTATATATATATATACATATATATATATATATATATATATATATAATATATATAACTATATATATATATATATATATATATATATATATATATATATATATATATATATATAGTACTGGGTGCTATCTTTTTCTAGCGCATCCAATTCTACATTAGGTATACAAGTGGCTATTGATTTTTTTTTCAATTTGGTATTTTGAGAGCGATTATATTTCAATTCAGCTTCACGATTTGAGACAACTACATCTTTCAAGAGCGTTAAATGTTAAACACTGCACTGAATTTAACTACAATTACCGAAGTTGTTACAATCATTTAGTTGGTAATAACCTTTTTTCTCTGGATGCAAATGCGGCACGAGTATTTCCGAAGAGAGATGACGATGGTGGTGGTGGTGGCCGTGCACGCAGATGCCATTATACCATGAAGTTGGCGGCGGTTGTCGCGGTGTGGCATCGAGTGGCGACCATGCGACAAAGTTTTAACGTTAAATATTATTATCTAAAAGACAGTGTCGGAAAATTGTTCATGTCATGAAATTCGGTCTCATATTGAAAACACTAGAGAAGTTGAGGGAAGAGCTAAAATATTATGGACTTTTTTATGGTAGTCATTAGATGAAGCTAGAAGTCGAAAACATTTGGGTGCTATACTGAAGACTGCACTATCGGATAAAATATTTATTGGGAAATAAAGTGACAAATGTTTTGTAGGTCTACACTGAGTTGCAAGTGTAGTTTGTTTACTGATGTAAGCGCGAAATGTGTGAAAAAAATCTAAAAAAAAATGATTTGAGCTTGAGAAAAATGACACTTTCCTCAATTAAGTGATTCGTTTGATTTTATTTTGTGTTGACCAGAAGGATATGATACAAAGAATTCAGGACTAAATTACAAACACAAGACGCTACGTGACGCTGTATGTACACTTCCAGTCACTTAAAGTGGTCGATTATAAGTAACATTATAACGGATTCTGAAGAAAAATGTAAGACATTTCCAGCACAAAAAGTAGCAGACAATGCATGTATGCCTGAAAAAAAAATATCATTTTTCCACCTTGCTAAACCACCCAACCTTGTAATGGTACATAAGATTTAGCATCTATCAGACGAACAGAAAACTAACTTTTACTTCTGGTGCAAACTATACATATGCGTGCTACACGTACAGTCTGTGAAATAATTGCGGTAAAATATGCGTATAAATTATTCATATTTTAATTTCAATTATACTGAGAAAGTATTTTATATAACCACACGTGTTTTGCCTATTCTCCAAGTGCAAGTATGAAGTTTTAATACTTTGCCCTGTTTCATTCCATTTCAACTATTATGTACTTGTCGAAATAATAATTGTGAACAATGGTTCCGGTGGATTGTCAAAATGTTATGTCTTATTTTATAATATACGATGACGCTGTAAGATACTATGGTATGGTACAATAAGAATATTGTCTCCTTACTCATATTTTAATGTGGAAAGTTATTTCGTTTCCCAAATAACGTAATTTTATTATTAAAGTTATGTAAGTACAAAAACAAATAAAATGAATTGCATCATTTGCATGTAATAGCATAGAATACAGGATTTGTATGAATTTGTGATGCAAACAACAGCCAACTTTTGATGAAGATTCTTCGATATAACGGGGTTTACCTGTTTTAGTTTTACCGAATTAGTAAGTTCCTTATTCTTCGCTTAAGTTTTACCCAAAAAGTTCTGTTTCCCTTTTTGAAAAGCAGACAGTTGGCTACCGTGACATTATTTTATCGTTGCATTTAAACTTGTCTCATCCGAGTCTTATAGCTTTTATTTTTTGCAAAGGAAACGGAAAGTCTGAGCGAGTTTCTCTCTTACTTTTTCACTGCCACGAAGTAATCTCCGACTTGAAATGTAATTGGTTCCGAAACTAGATTCTTTTAGGATTAAGTAAAAGTAATTAAATTCATTCTCAGAGACATTAATTTCAAGTTGATAACAAATTCAAACTATTTGTTACGAATATATTTATGAAAATGTTGAAGAAGAAGCTCAAAGAAGATTTAGTTCTCTAGTGTTTTTGAATATAGGCGAAGAGAAAAATAAAACTTTGAGAAACTCGTATAACTTCTCTATCTTTACAAATCTGGTTAAGTTTAAAATGAAACTATGATATAACTCATATACCCGTTTAGGCGTGTATAAATATGCATCACACTACTTCATTGTCTAGACCAGCGTCACTATATTCAAGAATGGTATCGACTGAGTCATTAGACCAGTAGTTTTTTCCACTTTCTCCTGCTGATTTTTTTCGATATCAATAATTATTGTGCACACCAATTAAGATATCAATTGGAAGTTGAAGATCATTTTTTCTTATCTAAGTATTCCTTTGTTTATTATAAATATTTCTTATTTTGTTCTGATAAATGTAGGCCTATTTATTCAGTTAATGTTAATAAAAGTCATTTTATATTGAAAAAATGAATTTCATAACAATCACATCATATCTGACATATATTTAAATATTAATTGATCACTTCATATATATAAGTTTTGATTAAAAACACTGCCGACAATACGGTTACCACTTGGACACAGTATAACATGCAGCATATGATCAATTATAAGAAATTTAAACATCGTCATAATGACAATAATATTATCGTGAAGTAACATTATCTCATGATGTAGACTAGATTATGTAGATGTTTATTGAACATTTATTTCACATTTATAGGCACATGTTTTTCAATGCTGAATGGTTAACTATATTGTATATACGATTTCCTAGGCAGGGAAAAGGCTTATTCAAAGGCTTGAATAAAACAATACAATATAATACAAATTACGTGCTAATTCGTGAATACTATTAACCCCTCTATCTAATCCCGAAGATGAAACTAAATGTCGGTGCAAAGATAACGTAATTATCGTTCAACTCAGCTGGTAAGACATCGCCGCGTATTGAATCATTGCCAATTAATCAAAGAGTGGTTAACTGGTCTAACAATAGCCTGCCCTATTGGTTCAGCTCCCAACGAATAATACACGTATTATTTTAGTCGATTCAAATGAATAGAGATGGGTTCAAACAAAAGTTTCGCTATTAAAGCGATCGTGATTACAAAGAAATATGGTATTTCACGAGTGGAAATAATGTCACTGATACTTACATTACACCAATTTACAAGCGACCGTAACTATTATTAAACTATTGATTGTGTGAAGGGAACATTCTCGAATAAGTTATACTTGAATAAAGCACTGCCACAGCTATAGGTCTACGTCACACTATAGAGAACAGTGTCTGTATTGGTGTATATTACTTGCATGTATAATGAGTATAGCATGAAATTGTATGTTAAGAGTTCGTTCTGAATGCGATTTGTTTGAATCTATTCAGAATCAAACCAATCATATAAGTTCAATGATATTGTGTTTTTCCCTATCATCACTTCTACTTCAGAATTTCTGAATTAATGATGCGCCTATTTGGAAGTGCAACAACCACTAATATGATAATGATTCATTAAGGTTTGGAGTTAAGATCTGTGACCAAAGTCACTGTCGGAAAACAACCAATAGCTATCTTTCAGTACAACCTATAAACTGTTCTTTTTATTCAGCTATCAGACTGTGTAAATGAACTTTGTGGTTATCCCAATACAATATTTGTAATTCAATAGAATTATCCAGCTGAAACTGGTAGAACCGAAGTGGACATGATCTTGAATGTGGAATAAAGAAAAAATGAAATTTATGGGAAAATAGTTGATAATTTATTCGTCTGAAATACCTAATAGACACAATGAAATATTGATCGAATTGTCATGTAAACTATGTGAGGAAACAAACTAGTGAATACTAGTAAAACAAATCATGATATGTAGATTGCAAAGGAAGTTTGTTATTTGTATATCATTATTTGATCATGACATAGTAAGTAATAGAGTATCCATAAATCCTACACATCCTACTTATGCAGCATTTCTACATGCTATTCAGTTCATTACGTAAGTAATGGAATTAATGTATCCTTCCATTAGTCCCAATTCCCTACTTCATATAAATAACTTATAAAACAGCAAGACGAATAAAGTATTTCTACATACATGAATGAAAAATGTACGCTAATATATTCAATGTCGAACGTTATTAGTTTTGAGTCGGCGATATTAATTTATTTACGTTGACTGAATTGAATAAATAAATTTCGATGGTTTTCAGTTTCCAGCGTTTCCAGTTTCGGTAATATTACTATATTAGCTTAGACCTATGAATTCAGTATGTGTCTTGAATTTCCAAGTTGCAATAAGTTGAGTGCATACATGCGTGCTCTAATCCCAAAAGAGCACTCGCCGAAAATTTCCATCCGAGAAAATCAATCGAACTCGATAGGTTATACTATTCTCTTGGAACCTGCAACAATCACTTTCTTCTCTGCACGGTTGTAAGGCGCGTGCAGTACTAAAGAAAACGGGTATATACTTGAATCTGTTGTCCATACGTTTCAAAATAATATGTATTAAAACACAATATTTGAACATCAATCGTCATAGTTGTCATGATTATAATTCTCGTAATTCAACTGTCAAAATTCCTATTTTTTTTCCCTTCCTATTTTTGTTTTCTGTTTCATTAGTCTATATTGGTTTAACGACGCACTATAATGATTACTTGGATGTATTAATTATTGAGATGGTTGGATTATACGATGCATGTTTATCAGGCATTGGGAAGGAATCGTTCATGGTCTATTTTGTAGGAAGCATCCCGGTATCTAGGCTACTAAGAATAATCTTTACGGGGATCGAACCTAGGTCCAATCTACTCTTAACCACCCGGTCACACGAAGCAAGTGCG
Organism: Brachyptera putata; assembly: GCA_907164805.1. NCBI lineage: Eukaryota > Metazoa > Arthropoda > Insecta > Plecoptera > Taeniopterygidae > Brachyptera > Brachyptera putata. Next base: position 26,110,607 of record OU015464.1, on the reverse strand, counting down.
TTACCAACTGAGTTACCAGTGTCAATTATAAAATTCGTTAAATTAAAATAAGGGAACAGTGAAAATATAGGGCTATTATTTTGGCATGAGTTTTTTTGCCTACACAATGTGAACGAAACAATTAAAAAGTATTAAACATTGACAAAAAGAACAGAAACGACCAAGTCCAGCGAAACGTGTCGATATGGGGTCCATGACTACAGTACGCGAATGTTTAATTTGTTTTTATCTACATTTTCAAGGAATATTTTTATACCATCGTATAGTTCACATATATTTTTTTACATTTCACTATCTCGTGAACAAACTCAACCTTTTTTCAACCAATACCATACTTCTAATTTTTTACTACTATTTGCTGCTAATGCCTACAATAGCCCACAGTGAATTTTTTAATTATCACTTACTTTTGTAAAAGTGACTGAACGTGGAAGTTTACTCATACAAGCAGCTAGCTCCAACATTTCGGGCAGATGAATCATGGAGAAACTTTCAGGATTAATTCTATAATCCACCTGCCATTTGGAGCGAGCAACATAAAAACTAGAGTTGAACTACTTAAATTGATTAAGTGGAATTTTCCTAACGATTGTATAATGCGTAGGGAAAAACAATAAATCCGACTGTTTCATTTCTCTTTTATGCGTAATACATTTGTTTGTATTTGACTTTGTAATTGTGTATATTTTAATGTAAATGTTTGAATAATCGAAAACCTCCGTCAACAAATGGTATGGACGCATTTGAAGGAACGGTTTATACTCCAAACATTTCCACAAATCTCTGAGAGAGTATCACAATAGAAAAAATCAGAACACAATGAGAAATGTATTATTTTTGAATAAACAAATGTGCATCTAAATTAAAATTGGTCTCTATTGGAAACTTCAATTTGAAAACTAAATGGAACTCAAGACAAAATACCGATGACTTCCATATTAATCGAATAAAATAGGTTATTATTTTATAGAAATGAATAGAATAAATTGTACGTAGTTATCGTGCAGTTATGTCCACATGTCTTATGTAGACATGTCCAGATGTCTCATGTCCACATGTGTGATGTCCACATGTCCATATATCTCATGTCTCATATATTCTGTATAATAAAATGCATATATAAGAATATAAAACGGTCAGTTTCCTGCATCAATATGAAGTCTGAGCAAGGCAAAACTTTAGCATAAGCGACGTACTTCCATATCTCATCTTTCTCTTATTAATTGGTGGTGGTTTTCCGCTGGGGAATTGTCTTAATGTTTGTTTTTCGTTTTATAATGAATATTATAAAAAGAGCTGTATTTATTTTGCAGAAGCATGTGTACCAAGAGCTCATTAAAGATATCCTCTGGCGAATTTATATACCATGGCTGATGTTTTTTTAGAATTTGAAATTAATTACTAAGCCTAAAGGAAAATATAAATGTAATGTCATAATCATGTTTAGGACTATGTTCAATTCTGAAGTACAACTTTGTATAATAGTTGACTTTTAGTGAATATAGACCATTTAATATATTTAATCTATAGAAAATAGTCAACTTATTTGCATTGTGTGGATGGATTTATTCTTAAAGTGGTCGCTCGAGTGGATTCATAATGGAAGATTCGTTCTTTGATGATATAATAACATTTGAATGGTTACTATCGAATCTAGAGAGCCGTGAATATCGTCTACATATTTCTTCTATTATTTCTATCCATGCGATGAACAAATAATATTTATTAAATTATTCCTTCAAAACGGCTGGTCCAAATGTATTAAAATATGTAATATTGTGTATTATTCAATACCGTATGTTTACATTCAGTGATTTTTGTGAGAGATTTTATTTTTCCGATTCTTCCGCCCAGACTAATCTAAGTTTTTTTTTTTTAGAAATTTTGGGATGGTTTATCTCGAAAATACCGATTTGACCCAAAAACTATAGTTCCAAGTTGGATAAGTCTGCGTGTACAGAAAAAGTTTCATGTTGATCAGTCGTACCGTGCGACCTGTGCAGTACTCACAAACAAACAAACAAACAAACAAACAAACACACAGACGAAGCTCCATAACTTTGGGATGGAAGTTTTCGCTATCGCTCATCTAATAAGCTTCTGAGAATAAAGGAACGTTTCAAAGGGTAGATATTACTCCTGAATGCAGCCCGCAGAGCATATATCGCGCCAGCATCAGTTGGAACGAATCCCGTATAATAGCAGTCGCGCCAGCACCGACATACTCGGCCCTTCCACTATAATAATATTGTAGCCTACTAGGCAAATGCTGCATATGCGTTGTAAGATGAGCGAGATATCTATATATAAAGTATAATCGAAACATCTACATACTTTATACATACTTTTATAAAATATACTTCATTTGGTTACTATCGAGCCTAAAGAGCCGTTAATCAATCATGCATATTTTTATTTCTGCTATCATTGTTCTATATTTGATGAATGAAATACATTTATCAAATCATTTTATTCAAAACGCTTGATCCGAATTGCATACAAATTCGTAATAAGGTGTATCGTATAAATGTTTACATTCAGTGAAAAGTTGAAGTCATTCGAGGAGATTTTATTTTTAAAATTTTCTTGCCCAGCCTAATCTAATAATATTTTTAGAGACTTTGAGATGTTGTTTCTCAAAATTGATCTTACCGTTTTAACCCTAAAACTGAACAGTTCTACGTTAGATAGGTTCAAGTGTAATAAAAAGTTTCATGACGATCGGTCAAACCGTGCGACCTGTACAGTGCTTACAAACAGACAAAGCTCTATAAGGGTGGCGTGGAAGTCTTAGCTAACGCTCATCTAATAATAACTTAATACACTACTCCCATAGGTATATTTCCAGCGGTGATGAACCGATTTGATAATTATTTCTGTACTTTCAAAACACAAAAAAGTGTTCACTTTCCTGATAGGTCTTGAGTTCGTATCTTGGCAGTGTTGATGCAAAACAGACTAAACGATGAAGCAGTTTCCTACGTTGTTCAACGACCTCAATCATTATTGATTTTATATTTTTAATACACTTTTCCAATTTCGATATGAAATAAAACGTTATCAACTGAAAAAGAAAATCACTCGAGATGGGAAAGAACTTGTTTAAATGACAACAGTTTTGTTAAGAGTTTTTTTATTGCAAAATTATAACCTGTTTTCGTAGAGGTTTTAAAGTTACTTTGGATTTTATAATGAAATTTCACGTTGAAATCGTTTATATTCTATGAAGAAGGATATTTAAATCTAATATCGATTTCTCTTCATGACGTTACATCATTCTTCCCCGCACGAATGTGAATTGGATTTGCGTCTTATTTCGTTCGTTTTGTCATCGCAAAATGAAATTTGTATTTTTAAAGACGAGACGACGGGTTTGATATTGAATTGTAATGTTGAAAGACTTTTATTAGAGACCGTATCCATACATGCATAGATCAGTAATTCAAACTTTTCTCGTATTTCCCGATTGAAGTAATGTGTGAAGGTTTATATACAATTCATTCTCTCTCGTCGTCTACTTCGCCTAACAAAAAAGAGCTTCAACCGTTCTATTTAATACCCTCTTTTAAACAAAATAGAACCTTGCTTGAGAAGCACATATATTAGTTCTGTGGTTTTTAACGAGCGGGAAAACGTATTAAATGAGTGGTACGAAGAGCGAGATATTCAAACAATTGTATCTACAAAAGGAATGGTCGTCTTACCAACGAAACAAAAGTAAATATCACTGTTTTAATTGTGTAGCCGTGATAATTTTAGAGTATTAGGTTTAGTTAGGACGAGATTCACTATGAGAAACGAAACTACATCCTTCAAAAACAGTAAAACCCTCAAGTTGCAGCAAGATTTTAAACAAAAATTACGTTTTTACAAGCGTTTTGTTGGTAGACGACCTTCTTCTTTCGTGAAAACAAGTAGGGTGCGAAAATATGAAATTATTTTCGTATTGAGCATTGAAGTTTGAACATTGAAGTTTTAAATATGGAAGTTTATAATAAAATATAAATCCACACACCTTGGTGACCGATTACCTGATTTTTATAAACATTTATATTCGGCTGTCATCCTTAAAGAATAACAAACCAAAAATTGAATAAAAGTATTTGTAAGCTCTATTTTCAACATGGTATTCATTCTGATATGTTCACAATTTTAACCACATAATTTATCAAAATCTAACTGACCAATTGCAACCAAAAACGCCACAGTTTTTAGCTAGAAGATGAGTAATGCATATAGAAACCTTTTGTCATGATTTTCCCTATCGCTCATCCAATTATTTGAAATGTCTTCTATTTTTTCATTAGGTAAATTGTACCGATTCATAAACTTTACATTATTATCTCAGACAGAATTGACAGAACAAGGAGTATGGGTGTTGTTATGAGGGGAAGTAAGCGGTCGTGGCCTCTTGGCATATGAACCATTCCGGTAGTCACTTTAACTACTGAGGGAAACCACAAACAATCCAAGTTATGATGGATTGCCATCTTGGGAATCGAACCCCCGTAGCCTGGATGACGGTTAAGCGCTAGAGACTGATTATCCGTCGCAGGTTTGAAGGGCTTTATTCTTCAAAATGCAAATTCTCTCTGAACAATATGTTTCTATGACGATCGTTTGAACAGGAATTCATCCGTACAATAATTGAAAACAAGCAAAATTGTAAAATAAATTCAAGTAAAACGATTCAAAGTTGTTGTATTTTAGTAGGGAAACACCCTTTAACAAGTTCGTATTATATATCTTGTACGTTTCTCCAGATAAGTGAACGTTATTGATTTATTCTAAAAATGCTATATCAAATTGGAATCCGAAGTCTTAAATATAAGTTATTCGTTGTTTGATCAAATCTTTAACTATTTGAGATGAAATACTAGAATCAACATTAATACATTTTTCTTCCATATCAAGTTTTTTCCTTTCTTTTTTTAGAGACGTTTTGTTTTGTCTTTTGATTAATGATGTAATCATCACTATCCACTCAATCTTAATTGATTTATTATTCTTTCGTCCATTCATTTTCGTCCGTCATTTTCATAATCTTTTTTCAATTTTCATTATTGAATTTCATTGTATTCATTTTAGTTTATTGAACAAAATGTATCAATTCATTAATATTTTATAATTTATTTTTATTTGTTTTTCAATATTTAGTCATGGTCGAAGAGATTTGTGAGTTTCACATCCCAGTACTTATTTCAACGACTGAGGGAAACCATGAAAAACCATCTGTCAGGATGAAAAATGTTGAGATATTAAAGGTGTACAATTTTTCGGGGACCACTTTCCACCAGGCAAGACTCCCAAGGGGGGGGGGGGGGCAATTTGTCAGGGCTCTCCAATTTGCAGGAAGGAAGAGGCCGACAATCACTAGGCACGCCTTGAGTGTTAGAATACTCGTTGTGCAGACCTCGATGTAGCAGATAACTGATCTGCTTCTCAGACAATTATTTGAGAAAACTATGAATAGCCTACTCAGCGCCAAATCGTAGTTAAAACTGATACTCCGCATGACTGTTATTCTTCAAGATTCTGAAAGATACTATTTTTCTGACGTCTTTTTTGTAATTGCTAGTATAAAGCTGCCATTAGACAATACCCGTATTCAATGTTGGATTCAGTACTCTGTGTTGAACAAGTGCTGAGCATACAAGTAGGTGTTCTGCATCTTGATCTCCCAGGTTGCACAATGGATACGTGGAACTTGTTTTAACTCATATTCTCTTTAGAGTTTAGATGTTTGTATAGAAAATCGGGCCAGTTGTAATCCTGTAGATCGCGACTGCAGTGGAATGAGGTTATCGGTTTTTCCAGCAGATACTCGTCCCATCTCTTTCCTAGCGACGTCATCTAGGGGCTGATTTATAATAATTCCTGATATGGTTTAAAAAAAATATTTTTAGGATGATTATGATACTAGGCAAAAATGCAGTAATTGTGTTAAAAGGTGAGTCAGATATTCAAATCTGACAGTAATCTGAAATAATCAAATCTGAAAATACTAAGATAAATAATTAGATGAAACAGGGTATGTTTGTTCCTTCGTAAAAAGCTTAATATTCTGTTATTGGTATGGAATGTACTCGAAAGCTATCAATTCACATTGATTTTGAAACTCGGCAGTTTTGAGACTCAAGTCGTCACTCTCTGTCATAATTATGCAGTTTCAGATCCTGTTGATGATTTCATCGGTTATCCATCTCTAACAAAAAAAGTCCGAGTTACTTCATGTTGATCATAATTTTATTAGATTTGATTATTTGTTGATTATTGATTATAAAAATACATTTTTATCCTCAAACTGTCTGATCCGATTCATGTGAAAATGTGGAATAATGTGTATCATTCTTGTTTTTAAATCCCGCAAAGTCTAGATTATTCTCGTTGACGATATTCCAGTTTTCCCTCTGTTTATTCTCACAGGGTTTTTAAAATTTTGGAAATGTTTTCCTCAGATGTAGTCCAACCGATTTCTCCCCAAAACTAAAAAATATCAAGTTGAATAATGACATATGTGCATGCCAAGTTTCATCACGATGTAGTTTTTTATTTGACCTGTGGAGCGCGAACATAAAAACAAACAATTTCTCTCAAGTACTGCTGTGAAACTGGTCCTATCCGACTATCACCCACTTACTTTGGAATGTAAAACCTATTTTATAGATATGTGAACAAAAAATTGAATAATATACATTTTGTGAAAACAAAAACTGAATAATGAGTACATGCGGTACAATTGTTCATATGTAGCTCACGCGCGAGCGTGGTATTATGAAGATGCATGACCATGCATGGTTCTACTGGCGTCTTTTCAGGCTAAGCTGCGACAATGGAATTGTGAGACAGAATCAGGGTGAACGAGGGTTCGACTATAATCCAAATTCAATCTTGAACCGGCTCTTGCATAAACTAAAATGTAAAACTAAAATTTTCATAGTATATCTCAGATACAGTACCGAAATAGACATGAATAAGTGTACAAAATTGCTCTTCTGAATTTTAAGACACGGTTATGTAAAATATAACAAATTTCTAAATATTTAATATTGAAAACATTGAAAATAATACATTTTATGCGTTTTTTGCTATTCAAAATTTCAAAATGAATGAATAAATTTTACTTGTTCTACTTTTTTCTGCAGTTAGACGAATTTGCACGTCTTCAAAACCAAGATATACCGATTGTTTTGAGTTAACTAGCTTTAACTGAAAATTGTATTTTTTTTGACAGTATAATTAGGGTAGCCACAATACCGTCCAATTTATAATTATTTTCAAAGATCCTTCATTTAGAAGCCATGTGCTAGAATCACTTTGGGGCGCCTTGCATCGGCCAGTCTCTTGGGGCCGCATGCACAAACACTAGACAATGTTTGTTTGCATCAGTGAAAGACAGTAGAATGTTGACTTTTGAAAGACGATCCGACGACACGGGAAAAGTCAAAAGAATAAGTTTCAATAGAATAACATGAAACGCTGTCTTATCACAAATACGTGATTGTGATTGCAGCAGACAAGAATTGATTATTTTCTTTTGAAGTCGTATATAATTTCGTGAAAATTTCCATTTGGAAATTGGTTGGAAATATAATACGACTGACTTATTTTTCGATATGAGTTTGGAACGCGGCTTCAATACAGCATTACCAATGTAATGTACCCAGTCAAGAACGTAAATAATATTTTTGGATGATTGTAAGCGAAGACTTACATTTCTCCAAATTGAGTCTTTCTTGGTTTATTTGTTTGTGTTCCAAACAGGGCATAACCGATGAATCTTTTTAAATGAAGTTCTCATATCATAATTCAGAATTAAATGCATTTCGATGATAATCTGTCGAATAAATTTTGAGAAATTGGTTATTGATATTTCAAATATACCCATACGAATATCATACAAAACCAAATCCGAAAGAAAATCAAAATTCAACTTGTAACTTGTAATTACCACAAATACGTTCATTTTTTAGTAGCTTATGATAATTTACTCTCATCCATGGAAGCTGAAGATTATCTGCAAACTAAATGATTGTAAAAACGCCTGTAATTGTATAATATCGCTTCAATTTCGAGGATTTAATGCTTTTGTAAAATACAGTTATATTTATTATTGCATTCCTTTAAAATCATAATCAAGAAAATATCACAGCAATTCTCATATATCGGTGATATTTGTGTTTACTATATTGGTAGACACAATTATTCTTTCGAGGATACAGGTATAGGATAAGCAGTTTGAAAACCAAGGAGTGTAGATTTCTATTAATCACACTTCATAGGCCTACTCATATTAACACGAATTTCTAAAAAACGTAATTCACATACATAACAAAATCAACATTGAGTTCTGTCGAGAAACTGTGGTTTCAGGATTAGTTTGCTCAGGACGCGTGCGATCGGAGCGCCGAGGCGTCGACGCCGGCAACCCAGAGCTTGCTTCGTGCCGTTGGGTTGTTTGCCAGTAAGCGTCGCGACGCGATCGCAAGTGGGCGTCTTTAAGCGCACGTCGCAGTTGCGATTAGTACAAATTACGCGCGTGAATATCTAGTGAACGTACATGTCATGATTTGCCTCCGTTTCGACAGGATTATTCAAGTGATTATCAAGTTGTTTATATTTTTTAAATAAAGTTGGCGGACGTATGAGGTAAATTCAGGATTAACTAATTACTACTATTTATATCGTTTTATTTTTCGTTCTGCCAGACCTGACATATTATTTAAACTAAGAATAAATTGAATCAAGTTACAATATTATAAATAAATCAGTGAGAACCGGTATTATTGGGAACTAAAAAAGCTTTGTTTAGTTGATTCCGAAATTTGACTGTTGGTTGTTTTCTGACGGTCACCATGATCACCGAGCTTATGATCAACCAAACTTTTTGAATCACTGCCTTCTAGATATTTTGTTGCTTTCCCCAATAATACCCAACTTGATGGTTATTTATTGAATCACTTATTTTAACAAAGTCCAAATTATTGGTAGTATGACCAAGGTGATTTTGGTTACTTTTTCTTATGACTGACAGCTTTCTTATCTAGACTTCATAATACCGGTACGGTTCTTAAAAATAATTTAAACAACATTCGTGAAAGTTGGAAGCCGATCTCAGTGTGGTAAATATTCTCTCTCAGTGCATGGAGAAGGGCGTATAGTATCTGTTCAGTTGTTTCAATGCATGAGAGCTAAACAGAGGATAGGTTTGTGAGATCTATCTGAAAACAAGACGTGCTATACTCCAAGGATAATGGTATTTTATTTCGTTCTGAACATTTTGTTGGAATATTATTTCAACGACGTAAAGATGAATATTTAACCAATATGAATAGAATATATGCTCGAAGAATGTATTATTGGAAACCTGATCGATAGTTCGAAAAAAACATTGCTATACCTGTACTCAGATCTAACTACTTATAGTATTTTATATATACTTTTGTATCCGCGAAAGAAGGTTGTTTGCCAACAAAACAAATACAAATATGATACCGTCATATTTATTTGTATTTATTCTAATGTTGCTCAACGATCTCACCAATAGCTAGGTTATATGGGGGTACGAATGAGCGGGTGATAATGAAACGATGATGTGATGATAAGTGAAAGGACGTTTACAAAAATCCATACCTTATCCGGAACTCGAACCCATGCCCGACCTGAATTCAGTTTATACAGTTTATACCGCTAGCGATAGTTGACTGAGCCACGGTGGCGGCTTCATATTCATAAATATGTGATATATTTGAGTGCAATATGATTTTTCAGAACGAGATTTCGATAAGAATCACAACTACATTGTTCAAATACAATGAATCCTCAAAGTTGTAATGAGATTATGTAATTACTGAAGTTGTTAGGATTATTTTGTTGGAAGAAAACCCCTCCTCGTAAACACAAGCATATGTAATATTTTCAATTTTCTGATTATTGTTCGCAAAACGATCTCACTAACAGATAGGTCATTTGGGGGTACGATATAGTGGATGATGATTGAATGATTGAATAATGCTTACAATAGCCAATGTCTTATACGAGACTCGAACCCATGCTTAGAGTATGTAGGGCATTAAATGCAAGAGCCACGGGGTTTTCACTTTACACATTTCAGATATGTTCTGAATACCATGCTCATTTCATCAATATTTAAGTTGAATTATTATTTTGAAAATACGACCGAAATGACATACTGTGTCATGTTGATCAGTTGAGCTGTTTGACCTCAAGCGGTCATCATCCACCTATGAAAACAAAGGTCATGACTTGAATACATGTATTCAATCCCCGTTTCAATAAATCAATTATATTATATTCAATGTTCATACCATATCCATTTTAATGACCATAAACTAAAACATATTTCCAGTGGATATATCAGTATAAATAATTCTATATACAATATATATATATTTTTTTTAGTTCTGATCTTCGAACATTATATAGCATGGTATATTCAAGATTTTAAACATGAGACGGATGGACCGTCCAGTGGCTAGCTTACTGAACCATCTTTCAGGAGACCGGAGTCGATTTCCTCCATGGTCAGAGGTTTCCGTGGTTTCCGCTTGTATTCTAGGTTCATACTGGGATGGATCCTTAACAACAGATCACGACTGACTCCTTCCCTCTCATCTCATCTTCCGATCATCTCATTAAACATTCATCGAGCCATTTGGTCTTGGTCATCATTATAGTGCGTCACTAAACCCAATATGAATAGAAAATACATTAATATTTCAATTGATATACTTTATTCTTAATTTGTTCTGACGTATACACGACTTTATAGTAACAAATTATACCTTTCCTATAAGTGAACACTATTCGTGCATACTGATCAAAGCTGAAATTTATAAAAAAACTTGTAGCCTATGCCTAATTATAATTTATTCACAGATATTTTATTACCTACATGTTTTTATGTATTAAAAAAAATACACCACTCTCGGAGTTTCTCTTATCTAAAAATACACCACTCACGGAAATTCTCTTATCTGAAAATGTAAACAACATATAATATTATACAGTACTAATCACAACGTATTAATGCATAATGTGTATGCATATATAAGTTCATATACTATTTTCACTCAAACGATACATTACGTGTTTTGAAACCTCACGTCATCCTGATCCTGTTTGTTTGCTACCCGCACACCATTCGAGTACGCCAAGTTGCGGCATGCTTATCAACGAATACCATGTTGACAAAAAGCAGGTAAGCCCGCACAATAATGATAACTTAAAAAAATACTGGATAATGTGAGTTTATGAAAACGTGAAACATTAAATAAACGTAAATAAACGTTAAATACGTTGAGTAAATACGTTATACCGTTGTGATGATTGGTAGAGATGTGAGCGAAAAAGAAACGTAGACCCTATCTCTTTGTTTGTATTTTGTCAATAATAATTTATAATTTATATTTGAAATTGACTCATAATAGGCAGTAATATACTCTTTTGTGGAGTTAATATTGAAGCAGTCCTTATATTCTTATCTTACACTTCATTGATAGCAGTTTCGAAAACTTTAGAGATAAAAAGGCAGTAAAGTTGATGTGAAGAACATACACACATTGGGATAGAACATCGTGAAATGAGATAAACTATAACTATTCCATGCTTCAACAAAGAAAAACTATTAAAAATTAAAGAAGCCAACACGTAAATACTATAGTCTTGAAGAAAATCATTACAAAAAAAGACATTAATTTGCCGATTTCTAATTAAATGTTTCACTATAATTACTTTTGCATTATTCGCCTTGTTTAGTTGTCATTACTGCTTTAACGTGTACCAGTGGTGATAGCAAGAAAACTAATGAAATAAAGTTAACTAGCGAATGTAATACCGTCTTAAAGTATAGTGGTTTACTTACGCAAGGTACACAATGAAACGTAGGCTGAAAACTCATCTCCCATTTGCTCTGCTTAACACCTCTATCGTCAATAGATAAGACTACATACAAAATAGCATAGTCTTTAGGAGAGTCGCTTACATAAAGATAAGACTCAAATGGATGGAAATAACAGTTCAAATGATCGTCAAAAAAAACATTCTCATTCCTAATCTGAAAAAGTCCTAATGATAGAATTAAAAACATGGCCCACGTTTAAAAATTAAATTCTTGTCCAAGGAATGAAAAAATGCGTGTGGTAGATTTAAAGCAGCACCTTAACCATGAATGTCTTCAAGTTATGGCACTAGGAGCGCTTGCGAGAGTGACCGCCAACCTGAAAAAAACTATTTTACCTAAATTAATATAATTCAACTAAGTAAATCGACATAACTTAGCCACCCTAAACTAAACTACCCAGTTTTTGGTGTAATGAAAATCTGGGTCTATAGCCACTTCGTAGATTTAATATTAGGAAAACTAGATACGTGCAGTTGTCGAGTTGATGGCTGAAAATGTAGATATATTAAGGCGCTCAAATACGCATTCTGATAGGTAATTGAAAAAGCTTAATTGATATTAAAAACTGACTATGGTTGCTTTTTTCATGGTTACCGTACTCATCAGGTTATGATGCCCCAAACTTTGATAAACTGTCAACTAGATATTTGTTGCGCCGCTCCCTAATACAGTAATTAATTATAGTGTATTGCATGGTCAGTTCCAGTTTTACGAAAAATTAATTGGTAGATCCAACGATTGGATTAACTGGTTATTACAAGTTAACTTGTTATCATGATAACTTGTTATCAATTCTATTTTTATACTTCAATTAGAAATCAGCTCAATTTCTACTTTTTTATTTTCCGTGAAACGCAGCCTAAATAAATTACTCAACACAAAAAAATTCACCCACTTAAAATCCTCATTAATGAAATAGTCGATAACAGAATATTTATTCAGAAATGAAAATCGAGGGGGGGGGGAGGAGCGGTTTACATATTACAAGAAATTTGTACTTCCACAGTACATATACCGTTATACGGTATTACCGTAAATTGTGTTCTGAGAATGTGGTTCAGTGGATAATAAAACGATTAGTCTAAACTGAAAATACTTAGAATAACGAAATGAGAACATTATATAGTTAACAATCGTGTCCATGGAAGATGAGGGAACGAACCACCCGCACGCTAGTAGTTTGTGATAGGGGTAACGGTCAATCGTCAACTTCATCAAATTGTGGATACAAATATACTGAATAATTTACCTAATTGAAATCGATATTGTTAGGACGATACTTATAGTCACACAAACCATGACTCAATACAAACACACATAGGTTACATAAGGTTTTCGAAATGCGAATAGGTTAGGAATGAAAAACTGTATAAATTCGTACGATAGCTATTTCCTCAACCCTTGTACATTATTATTCCTTTATGAGATTGCTCTTTAGCATGTATTATTCAGTTAAATTATTCAATATAACAAAAACTATATTCCGTATACACTCCATTTACACTTTTAAGTAAATATGAAAATCAAAATAAGAATCTAAATACACTATAATTTCATGCTTGAATAACTAACAACAATATCTCAATTATTCATTTGCTATAAAAGCAAATTACCACTAGAATTTTGTTATGCATACATCAACAATACAATTATTTTCGAATTAAAAATCTTGATTATATTCGTCACATGTCTACTGACAATAGACTCGAAAATTTGAGTGAATTGTGTATATGGAACGGACTGACGTAATATAAAACCGCTCCGAATTTCCCTGCGTAATGACAGTCTTTACGCACAGCTGTTGGGCATATTGCAGGAACGCACTGCTGCGTATGACTTTGATTGTATGTCATTAAAATCTTGTACCAGGGTAGACCAGCTTGTTTAGATTGGTTTTTTCTCCACACGGTCGAGCCATTAAAAACATAATGTTCTCACATTCATAAGGCTTACTCTACGAATATTCATTAATAACGACTATTTTGTTGGATTAAAAAATATTCAACCGTCGAAGTAAATTCTAGTTTAATATAGATATTATATTCGTTCTAAATTGAATTAATTTTGCTTTAATGAAGGAGAGAAACTGAATTCATGATGGTTGTTAATCTTGAAGTATATTTGACCGTAAAGATCCAGTCTAAAAACATAAAATTTGGATTTATAATTGAGGATGGCAGTGGCGTAACAAGGCACGACGAGACAGGAGTGCCAAATCTATAAGTGGACCCTCCCTCTTTTTTCCATATTTTCCTCAAGCTACGAAAAGCACTCGTTTGGCTCTAATTTACTTTATTATAAAATAAATTTAATTCAAATTTTCTTTGATTTTTGTTAATTTTATACATTCCAAAAAATAACGTAGAATAATATTTACTGTGCATAAATTAATTGAATTATTCCACTCACTTATTGATTGGAATAACACTGAATGAATTGAAATTGAATTCAATTCAATTGACCCTGAATTGAAATGTCACTTATTGACAAAATTCCTTGCAAACATGTCTACAGCATCACTAAAATGAATCCGTCTTGCTCTCTCTGAATCAATTGGTGAGGTTGAACCCACACTAAGTCTCTCGTTCAAGGTGCAGAAAAAATATGTAAATATATGAATTATGAATTATAATTATAGCCGAACTCAGATGGCTACCCTGAAGTAAATTTAGCCGTGGGCCCCAGTGCCACTGCACCGCTTGCACCGCCGATATTTACGCTACTGGACGAAGGTAGTAATAGAGTAGAACTAGAAACCTGGTTGGATTTGATTTAAAAGTTAGTTATTAGTGAACACTATTATATGCTCACTATATTTGAATATTAGTTATTTCCCATGTGTTGTAAAGAAGATTATGTAGAATATTGTTAGATTTACTAAAGTTTGACGTAATACATGTTGTGTCAGTTGATTACGTTTTCCTTAGGCGCTTTGCTTCACCAACTTGTTATTTTACTTGAGGGCATATAAACAACTTGCATGTTTTTTTTACAGATATAGCTTTTCTGTAATGTGACTTTGTTTACGACAGGGACATGCACTTACCGGGGACGCAGTAAACTATCCGTATAGCATGCTGTAATTCAATTGAGATATAGAGCTATATAAGAAAAACACTACGAAAAGCAGCAAATCTTGCAGAAAATTTAAAATAGCATTTTAAATTTTATTACGTGTTTTCAAATGAAATTGAAAGATCTCAACAAACATATTTTCATTAAATTCGTTTCGTATGTTTGTTAGGGAGGGGGAGGGGGAGGGGATGGGGTGGGTGATGGGGGCGGGGGGATGATGTGAATGCACGGTCCAACGTTTTTGCTGATTCGACTGAAATGTTTATGTCTATGTTTGCATAGAAAGTTTACACTAGAATTTAGCTAATCGGTTGAATTGTTCAAGTCTGTGTAAAAACGCGCAAAAAAAATTTAATGGATTTTATGTACACCTACGCATGGGTATAACGTACCGTTCATATCACGTACGACACAATCTATATAATGGTCTAGCTTTTCGAGAATTGTAATGGAAACTCTGAGCAAAACATCACAAGCTGTCAAAGAACTTTTTTTTAAAGATTTTCCATTAAAAAAATGTATTAAACATTGAATTCAATCAATGCGGAATCCAAGTTACATCGCGGTCTATTGGCGTACCTGTTCAAATCAACGCTAACGTTCTGTTCAGTGTCTATCTTTGTCTCTGCGTCAATGTATTCTACTTCAGTGTGCTTGAACGAACATTGTAGATCAAGTATAACTTGAGTGTTTCATTCGAAACTCGATGAAATTCGGTTATTTCAATTTGCATTTCCATTTCGCTCGACTTTCTCTGTTGCTGTCATCTATAGAATTTAATTCATTCTATAAGATAATCTGATCAACTGTTACCGGCTGAGCTAACAATGCCGTTAATTTACCAAAGTCAACTTATTCAACAATACGGCTAATAAAGTAGATGGCGTGAAAGAAAAGTGAAAGATTTGCAATAAAATCTGAGAGTTAACCTCTAACCTATTAATTTACTTTGAAATCCAATTTAAATATTGTTTAAGAAGTTAAAAAGTCACCATTCTTATTTACGCCGTAAGTCAATAATTTAAAATAATTTTTCTTTGTAGAATCTGTATAGACTTTTTTATTGTTATAAATCCACGGTAGAAAAAGGTGCTGATCGACCGTCCCCCCTATCCCACACCACTAACGCGCAGGTGGTTTACATCTTCTTTCGTGACTACAAGATGGCCATGTCTTGACCACAAAGATAACGAGAGCGAGAACATATCTCCAAATAAGCTATTGTTGTCAATTGAATTGGCACGATTGGATTTACATTGTCAGTTTGAAAATGGAACCCTGCGCCTTACACGTAAAAGCTAATCAAAATGGCATCTAGCCAGCCGGGAAGTGGTCAGTATCTGGGCACTGATGGTTTGATGTGATTTGTCTCAAAATCAGGCACGATTCAGGATCTGGTTGTGATGGCCGCGGCCCGGGTTTCTGCCTGAAACGCTGCCGCAGACAGCTTTCTCGACGAGCAAATAATGTTCAACCACTCTCCCGCATGTGAGCCAAGTTTCGATGTATACTGTCAGGAATCAACTAAACCACAATTTAATTGAAAAAAAAAACCTTTCGACAGTTTGATAAACTCGAAAAATATATATTATATTCCATTTTTAGACATGTACTATTAATATAGGGAAAAATAAATTGAATTCTTCAATATACTGGAGCTATATATCTAGTGATGGTAACTCGTTTTGCATTTTCGCTTCAATTTCATTTGTATATTCTCACTACCTGTTTTTTGGTTTTCATTTGTATGCCATCCGTATAGCGTTGGGGACTGAAAGATTATAAAATTAAAATCTGTTTTAATGTATTAACTTATTAACTTGTTACGTGAACAAAATTAAATATGAAACGGGTGCATCTGTTTGCATGTGGTTGCAGTTTATTGAAATGCATACCGTTGTTCACTAACAGCAATTTGAGCCATACGTGTAGAAATGTGAAAGGTACCGTAAGTACTTGTGAAAACTCATTATTCTGCTTACTCTAGTATGCAGATGTAATAATTTTCGTGAGTATGAAAAGTTGGAAACGCTGTGTACACTCTATACGCTAATATACACAACAGATATTACTGACAAAGAACGTGAGGATATTAAGATCTTTTTATTTTCTGCATGACTAACAAATTGTTTTGAAACGTTGCAGATAAAAATATGCATTGGTTGGGATCTGAATATAAATAAATAATTTATTAACATAAAGTAACCTACTTTATCAATTCATGAATCACATTAATTTTGTTATTGTTCAATTATTCATTCAAAAATTCACGTGTTTGATTTATACGATAGGCAAAGTTCGATCAAGTAATTTTCTCAAAATTACCTTTGGCTCTAATGTATGAGTAGGGGATTTCAGAAATTCAAATTATTGTCATCATAGTTTGTTGTAATAGTCATGAACGCTGAGATATTGCCATGCTCATTATTTTTTTTTGTAGAAATAAAGATGTCACACACGAAGATGAAGTGAATTATTCAGAAATCTTTTTTGAATTTGTAAAATGGTAATATATTCAGAGGTTCAAGAGATTTTGTTTACTCTTGATATTTATTACTGAAATTCGTGAGTACGATCCAAGAAAATGTAAATATACAATAGAAATAACAATAATCATAATTTTCTAGAACATTTGACATTCACGCTTAGCATTTCGGGCACGAAACACAATAATCATGTCCATATTGTCTACTATTATGTTCACTATCCTCTATAATGTGAATATTATTGTCATAATCTCATCGATTTACGTGTGTTGAATAACTTATATCAGTATACCTTACCGACTTACATCAGCTCCGAAAAGACGAGGTACTGTCTTGATTTAGAAAAGCTCTATTAAATAAGCGTATAAGTGAAACCTCAATTCAGTACAAACGAAACCCGAATTCGATTTGTTTTTCAATACAAGAGCTCCCAAAGTAATGTGGAGTAGCTTTAAATTCAGGTGTAGGCTTTCAGGCCTAACGTTGTAAAGATATAAGTAGAAAATTGAATTGAAGCTGTGTAGATTTCGTGGAAAAATTGGTTTGGCAATATTTTATAACAATGAGTTTGATGAAATAATCAGAGGAAAAACCAAAATATATCGAGATGAGAGAAAAATTGAATGAAAATATTGAATAAAGTAGATGAAAATATTTGATGTAATGGTGAATTTATTGAACAAATAAAAATGTATTCGTTAGAACGCAAAATGTTTTGTAAATACGATTTTCTACAATTTTAGATTTCAAGTGAAATCCTTTTACCTTTTACAGCAGTAGCTCCTGTTATACCTCTGTTATACAATTGGTCAGGAAAGTTGGAGTGGAATTATTTTCAAAAAGACCAACACTTGAACTATTGGAGTTGAAGAGTGAAATTCAGAATCTAGATATTTAGTTATTTTCAGCTGATTATTGTTAGATATGTATACTTGAAAGAACATCCAGTTTTCTGGCTCATTTGTTCTAGAATTGTACCATAATTATATAATAAAATATCATATTGTTATAATATGGTATTTGTTAGTAAATCCTTCGAAACATCCATTCATGCGATATTCATGAACAGCACCAGAGTCAAATTTATTAATATACATATATTTAGGCCTATATTCATCATACTGCTACAATTTCCCACACATTTGTTGTTTGTAACTTGTGAGCATGTTGCTCTAGGTTGGCAGGCTATAAGCTTTTCCACATACTCATCATTACAGTTTGTAAATAATAAAGTTACTCTCTAACTAAGCCAGCTAGATTGTTCTTCAGTTTCTAGACGCGAGTTTCTTGCCTCTTGCTTTTCACAACTCGCAAAGAGTAAGAGTTACTAGAGTAGAGAGAAAATGTCTGTCATCGCCGGAGGGCTTGTCTGTTTTCACAGGGTTCTGCTCTCCGACGACGAGCGTACATATAGCTCCTGAATTCTCAAGTATAAGGCCTTCCTTGCCTTCATCAGGACTAACTGATGACTAAAGTACAAAGCAAAGAAACTCAGATAGAGAAAGTGTAAGTCTACTTCAACAATGAGAGATGAGATATGTGTGTAAGGGCTGTAATTCATGTACTGTACTTTCCATTTTCATTAGGAGTGACTATATTACTCGAGTATAATAATTAGCTAACTCTCTTCCCTGAAATTACCTTTATTATAATATTATAAAGGAGATAATATCCTGTCATTAGATATTTAAGTGCATGTGAAGAATCTATTATTAACTTTGTTCTAAAGCAAAGTTGAGATATTGGTTTGAATTGTGAAAGGATGCTAAATTAAACTGGTATAATAGAAGTTGGAGCAAAACGAACCCTCTTCATGTATATAATAATATCTAACTGAGTCACTAGTCTGATAGCAAGAGTGTTTCAGAAGTAGAATGACGAGTGTGTTTCACACAACACGAAATGCAAGTTGTACAATAGAGTTGATTTTCGTGCATGAGTGTTTTTAGCAAGACTCGTGCACCTTCGAGTGGCGCTACAACTTCGCGCTTGTCGCGTGCGAACTTCAACACACGTTACGTTCGAAACAAAAATAATTATATTATATTCCTCGCTTTTATTTCTATTAATAAAGGAGGCTTTGGGAAAAAACGTCCATTTGAACATGATAATACAGAAATGAACTTTACTGGGGAGATAGTCTACTGTTGATATTTATTTGTGATGGATATTATTTCGATGGCGAAAACTGATGAATTAATTCAATATTGTGTAATATTATTTCGAGGATTTATATTTTAATATATTCATCATAACTATATATTCAATAAAATAAATATGTATTCCCACGTTAGAAGATTAGTTATGCTTTTAGAAAGAGTTTTATGAGGTTTGGCCCGAACTTGTGACCTGTGGAAGGTGACACATCCAACAACAAAGCAACAAACATAAAAAACAAACAAACATGGAAAGTAACTCAATTTTGACTGAATAAAAGTCTTTACTTATCTCGTATTCAATAAAGAATTAACTTAGAATCACGCATAGGAAATTCTCTACAGGGATATGTGCGTATACACTAATGTTGGTCTTAACTTGACATAATATTTCACAAGCAACATTTGAATACTCGTTTTAAAGAGTGAGTGATTACCGAGTTTAGAAATTAATATATAATGGTAGAAATGTTCGTATCCTGTAAGAAAACAATACAAATTCCAACCAGTATTAAACAATATCTATAGTTAATCTCCACAGACGCAAATATTAGTCATACGTTATTTCCAAATAGAAAATGGTGTCAATCTGTAGAATAAATTCAGCAGCTCTGAGCTAAATGTCAGCCGATTGTTCCAATTGAATTAACCTGTATATGTATTCTTCCGTTTTGACACCGATGCAAAATATAGAAACATTAATCCAAACAAATGGATTGCCCTCCTCATGACAGTGTACATGTGAGTGCGTGGAACGGAAACACACACAAAAACAACCTATTTGAATTGTTAATGGTCTGGAGGGAGAGATTGATGTATCCAAATATATAAATATTGTATAGTGAGCTTTTTGATCAATTTACAAACGTCCTATCGTTGCTCGTCATTGTATTATGGATGTTATGCGCGATTGTCGAATCAAAAGTGCTGGATTACGTTATTGATGTGATCTACAACTAAACTAGTATATGGCTAGACTTGTAAATAAATGTTTTCATCACAATTCATGAATAAAAACGTAATTTAAAATATGGAATGAAATCCGCATGTTTTTGTTTCTTCTGCTTTTACGTAGAGTACTCGATTAGGTTACTGATCAGAATAAATGTAGATAGAATGATGTTTTTAGCATATCACATGAATAATATCTTGATAATGGATCCACTCTCTAGTAATATTCTCATCTATTAATTCACGTTGATAAAGGCTTATTTGAAAGATGAAAAGATTGTATAATGCATCAATTCAATTACCATCATCCTCTGTTTTCTGAACGTGATTAGTTTTAATAAGTTTGGTGAAGAAAGACATATTCTATAGAAATAGGGTTCAATTTGTTTAACTATTATGAATCTAGAGTCTCTTTCTGTAAAAACATGTAGATTACTTATAAAAAAAAACAGCAATTTTATTATATCTTTTTATCGTACTTTCATTTTTCTGAATTTGCATAGTCGAGTGGTTCGACTTTAAATACATTTTCATTTCCGTATTATCTCGGTAGTATAATATTATAGGAATGCACATGTGTATTATAATTGAATTATCGTCCTAAATGGATAATCGGGTAATCGCTGTGCGTCGGAAAAAGGAAATAAAGGGTCGAAGGCACTTTTGCTCAAGACTACTACCCTAACCCTAACCCTAACGTTATAATCATTTCAGGCAACATTCATTACTCGTTATTGTAATCGTGAGGATATCCTTTTTACTTTGCATATATTCTAATAAATCCTTAATAATACAGGGTATCACAATAGAAAGCTAGGGACACTATTAATATCTCTTAATCGGTAAAAGGTTTGTAGCTACCAATCGACTGCATCGAGTAAGATATCATATCACAGAGACGGGATAGTAAAAAGATCTCACTTAAAAGATGTAGGATTTTATCCAGCATGGAATATCATTCAACTACCTCACGTGTAAGTATAGAGTTGAGAGCGTATCCACTGCAATAACGATATCAAAAGGAAGAAACTTTTCATTCTTTTTTTTTTAAAGAAAAAGTCTTGCTGAAGATAATTTTAATATCTATATAGACGTGTACAGCATGGATATATTTTACCTTGCATAGGAATTGCTTTATTCTATACAATTTCGCATTGATATAAAGCCTCATAAATTCTCCCAAGTGGCGATCATTTGTCATCTTTACAAAATGATATCACAAGGTTTCGATGTAAATTCATTTTCATGGACCATTTTAGTCCCATCATCGTTACAAGTTATTCCATCACAAAAACAAGCTTTGGGGCTATGGGCACAATTGTCATAAAACTTTTATTGCTACAATTTCACAGAATTAGACGGTTTAAAATGGTTATTATAGAATTTGGATCGAAATGTACAGCAGAATGAAAAATGGTAATTCGAATACATTTCGAGTGTATCGGTGTTCACAATTCTGTTTTATGTTTTTGATTCAATTATGAATTAATGTTTGGACTGGTTCGTTGATCAAGCCACCTCTATGAATGGGCATACGCCTCGTACAAATAAACTCACCCCTGCGATAAAACATATAATATATCAAAGTTTAATAGTTCGGTAATTATTTACATTATTCATATAATCATGCAGTGTTTGCAGGTAATCGAGCTGCAAACCATTAAACAATAGAAAACGTCGCTTATTGTTTTTCAGCCAAGTTTATAATACATTCTAGTTGTGTTTTAAACAATACCGTAAATCTTTAGTTAAACAATATAGTAATGCACTAGTTTAATTTTTAGTTCATCAGAATTATAATATTAAACGAGAAAACATTTGAAAAGCGAGTGCGAACATGGTATGATTTTGTTTCCATCCCGTCCAACTTGTATAACGATGATGTGTCTCTTAACAAAGAGATTAATGAAGTTTCCAGTGACAAGCATTCATCAGCTCTCCAGCCATACCAACCATCTGTCAAAAGTATACGTAGTCTGTGGGCTCCATTTATTTTCACCACCCTTCAGTTTTCAACTCGATCATAAACAAATCATTTCGAAATAAAATGAACAGTGTCGTTCTATTTTTCAAATCAATCTCTAACAATAATATCAATCAAGCGTGCAATAATAATTATATACTTTCGATTACCCATGACCTGTTAATAAATAAACGAACAAACAAAAATGGCAAACCACTCTCGTGGAAACTGGCAAACCATTCGCGATATTTTTTACACCCCCAGTAACACTTCCGTTTTATGGAGTGAATTTTATTATCCTCTCTGCATATATTATAACCGTAAGCCTATCACGCAAGGTTGGTTGATCACTGTGGATTAAAGGGGAAGTATTTGCCTTCCAATTAATTGTCCATAACACCGTTGATGTTTCTATATACAAGGTATAACCAACCACTGCGTAGCGCCCGCTGCGGTATACATAATGTACCGCGTAACAATGACTAGTTACCAATTACCGTTGGGCGGTCCGTTATCAGCCCCAATGATGACTTAAAGTCGTGTACAGTGTCTCAAGAGGGCGCCCTGATACTGTTATTTGGGTTCGTGAACACGCCCTCTATATACGTGCTGAGAGGCGACCCAGTTCTATCAGTATCAATAAGTACGACCAAAGATTTGATCAAAGGTAGCAGGACTATATACTTAGCGAGGAATGAGGTGTTAAGATAGGTCTACTCGATTCGATTGGATTATATTAGGGCGTATTTACGGAGAAAAGCTAGGATGAAAAGCAAATCAACCGTGAGGTGTGTCACTTGGAAAGAGGTCAAGAGAGCGTCAACTTTCTTTTTTTATATAAATCCAGTCGAGAGTTTGTCTTATATCACGGAATGATAAGAAAATAGTCCAAATAACACTATTCAGCTGTTGTGTGAATATAATCTACATAGATGAAGGAATTTTGTGCACACATTGAAGATTTCATTGAAACATGTTTCAAAGTTGCAATTGATTGTGACAGAATCTCGTATATGTGCATAATTCCTATGGACTTACCTGTTGTGACTTACTTACTATCTGTGAGCTTATATATATATATATATATATATATATATATATATATATATATATATATATATATATATATATATATATATATATATATATATATATATATATATATAAATAAATAAATATATATATATATATAGGCCTATAAGTGATAATCTAATTAAGAATAAGTAATGAATTAGCGAAGGTATCAGTCGTGTTTTTATGCGTTTGTGTGTGAAGTTGATTGCTGTAATAGATTATTGAGACAGAAGACTTGCTTTGAATGAATTATCCTTGAGACGCATATAGCGTATAACGGTAGATTGTAATAGCTTTATAACGAAGTGCTAACAGTCTGGTAACCCCTCCCAACTACTTTGCATGCAACTGCAAACCTATCTGAAATATAAGGGAGGACTACGATAGAGAGCGGTTTCCCAAGACTTAATTGATGAAATACATGCAAGAAAAGATCTTATAATCATTTTCTTCCACATCTGAAATTAATTAATCCTTTAATAGCATTCGAAATCAAACAAAAAAACGAACTTCAAACTTCATTATACTTCGCAAAAAATCATATTGCTTTGCCGATAAGCTGTTAATTAAAACTCAGTTTAATTAAACATAACCAAATTCTTTTCTTTTACCCAGTATAAGTTTTATAGATATCATATAAACTCGCTCTTCTGTCAACTCCCCACTCCCCCTCCACATCTCTTTTCATTTCATTTCTAGGATATTTCTTCTATAAGGCAAAAATGTCGGAGAGTTATTTACACTTCCACTATGATATAAAATGTAAATTATTCTTACATTTATTCATTTTTCCGACATTAGCCTATTATTATCATAGAAACACAGTTGACTTTGAATATCTACCAGTGACCTAACGAATGCTAGGATCAAACCTATCAATAAATAGATATTATCAAGACAAATGACTATAAATATAAGTGAATACCGTATACACTTTTTTATAATTTCATATTATAGCGTATGTTAAGAGTGTGGGCTTTCACGCTATGAACTCTAACGGTAATACTTTTTGAAATATCAATTTTGTTCTGGTTTTATTTTGATACTAAATGAAAAGATCCAGATGTACGTCAATACAGAATTTTGATAAAATATACATACTCAGTCAGTAGTGCGATAGACTAAACAAAAGATTACTTTCATTTCGTTTGTCTGCTCACTTCGTCGTCTTCTCTCGTTTATCGTTCGCATTTGCATCAGAATGCAAGCTTTCAAGAGATGCACTCTCATGACCGTTGTTTTTGAATATCAAATTGCTTTTCATTATTGTATTACTGAATGAAAAATCTAAGATAACGATATAACAGCATTTTGTTAAAGAAACGTTCTGAACTTGGCGCTTGGTTAATTATTGTGAGATCGTCTGAATTCGTCTCTATAGCGACTGACTGCACGTAAGTAAACTATAACTCTGTGATGCAGAATATTGTCTAAGTATACATTGATCAAAGTTTTGCTCTAGTTATCATACTTAACTCTTGACTAGACACATTTTGTATTTATATATGACTTACTTCATTACTTATTGATACTTTACTTCAGTACTTACTTTAATTATATTTTTATTCATTGACACATATTTCATTTATACCAGTAACAAGACGTCAACCTTTTTGTATATCTGATGGTTGAATATGAACAGATGCATACTATATTCGTGTTGTTCTCCGGATAAAAGACGATAAATCGAGCGGGGCCCCATTCCATAGGTCCAGCTTTCAGACGTTTGTGCAACGCTTTTCCTACTTCTTCCTGCACAGAGCGTCCGGAGAAACCGTTTCCAACCGACTTCCTGTCGAAAGCTACGTCACAGTTTCTGACCGGATGTGTATTGTGGCCTGTTCATCCAAGCTCTCGGAGTCAAACTAAAATCCACCCTGGCATTGTTTTAGCATTACCGAACTCAATTAGTCGACTTTATTTTCTATTGAAAAGCGATTAGTATATTACGTGTATTATTCCTCGCTGACAGGTTGAGTCGATCGAATAGTAGAACTTTGTAATTTAGTTATTTAGTAATTATAACTAATTGTTCACAGGCTTACGCTAAGTCTTTACTGTATTTAGACAGAACAATATGTTTAATCTTGCCTGTTATTTTTCTCAATAAGTAATTTCATGGCGAACATATTGTAGAGTTCCCGGAGTATTTATGTACTAATAATCTAATACAATATGGACTTACTTCACATAATCATAAACCAAGTATAATATTCATATTATACAGTATTTCTTCGACATGTCTGAAAGACATTAGTGTCACTATTACTATCTTCATGATGAAATTGAATATTATATTCTATTTTCATTTATTTATCCTCATTTTGTCTGGTATGAAGCTATAACTTCGTTTTTGACAAAGAAAATAATCAAATCGTTTTATACCACAAATCTCGATTGTTCACATAATTCTCTATAGCTTTTGCTTTTCTTCCTCACATCATGGTCAGTATTTTGTTCAATAACAAGTTGTAACGGATTCTTTTATCTTCTATATCGGCTTTTGTGTATTATCATGAAATAACCTACTCAATTGTCAGCACCTTCTAGTCCTACTAACCAAAAGCCTCGTGTAAAATTAAATAGCGATATAATTCTACATTGCCTTACGATACAGAGGTATATGGTGCGACATTTATGGGGTTTCAGTAGAAATATGTGTCGGCAATCCATAGTACAATATCGAGGGAGAACTTTTATGGGGGATGTAGAGGGAAAGCGAATGAATTTATTGAGAAATAGGATGTGTGTATAGGAAGCATTTGAGTTTTGAACTATATGTTCCATTATTTTACAGATCGTTACTGGCTATATGGGTATCTGGCAAAATTAATTAAAAGTTTCCAATATTCGATTCGATGATAAATTCGTGCTATATTTGGTGGAAGAAACTGTCTTTACATTTACCAACTTTTAATAGAAATATAATTTCTCATAGCAACTTTCACCATTAAATCTCGTACACTAGAGTTTCTTCGAGAGTGAAAAATTTTACTCAAACCTCTTTTTTAGGTCTATTTGAGACAATACACTCGATAAAATAACTGTATTACTTTAACCACAGTTTGTGGAATGCAACAGTAAGCGCCGTTCTTAATCCAGAACCGTGTTCTAAACTTATACACGAAGTCAATGTCACCAAATTGATAAATCGTTGAGAAAGTACATTAAACTATTAACATTCAACCACTGGTTCAAGAGATTATTCACCAAAAGCTGGTTAAAACAACAACATAAGGTGACTGGAAGCCGTCCCTTCAGATTACGCTCTACGTGTCTCTTCACAATAAACTATCATTCCATAAACCATTCCGAACTATACACCTAACACCTAACATACCTAACATACCTAACATACCTACTATTCTGTTAGTTAGACCGATAAGAAACTGTTGGTTGATAAATATATGCTGAGGCATTTTCTCAAGAAAAAAAGATTATAAACAATATATTTTTGTGTTGAGAGTCAATGGGAGTCAATGGGAGTCGATTTAGCGAAATATCATTTTTTTTAACTTTTGAACATAATGAGATATTAAATTTGTAATAAAAATGAAACATAGGCATTCTCAATACCTTTAAGATGGTAAAAGTAATAACTATCTACCTCATATCGCTTAATATTCACTTGTATCCGGTTATAAAAATGTGTTGTTTCAGCTGCACACGCTTGACAATGCGACATGAGCTCCATATAGTTATATTTCCTGTCATTCTGAAGGTATTAAAAGTATCTGTATGTACGTGTCTCCTCGTTATTAGAATTTTCATCTCATCCCGCTCAAAAGTTATCACCAACAAACTGATATTTCACTAAATCGACTGCCATGGACTCGAATGCAATTTCCACGGTATTCTATTCACTCTTTCGTGTAATTTTGGATTTTTAGTTTGGATTATGGTAAGATCACCCTTGTGGTGCACCGTCCAAACGATCCTACTTTCATCCTCAGCCTTTATAGGGAAACAATGATTTTGTATCAAGTTTCGATGTTATTAAAAAAAATATATAGGGTGAACAGGACTGATCTATTCATTGAATAGCCGTATTTAGGCTGTCGAAATGATGGGAAGGAGACGGTCGTGACCTAATATTAAGGAGTCATCCAGACATTCCACAAAATACTTCAGTCTGGTGGTCGACCGTAACGGGCATCGAACTCCGGTCTCCTGAATGAAGGTTTAGCGCGCTATCGACTTTTGCACCCGGTACAATTTCCACGATATGGAAGAGGGTCTATGATAATTTGTAGTTTGTTCACATTCACATTCTATCAAAATAATTTAATCATAATCATTTCAGTACGGGGAACAATGATTTTGTATCATGTTTCGGTGTTTATGAAAACTATGTTTAAAATATGTTTATTTATGTTATGTTTATGGAATATGTTTCAGTGTTTGTGTTTATGAAAGATCAGAATCATGGACCGCAGTCTTTGCTCAGTCCTATAATATTCAATATTACTCTTGAGTTGAAGTAATAAAATTCATGGCTCCTCCACCAAAACTCAATTTTGTATTGGAATTAAGGCATCACTTGGATTTGTTTAATTTCGGTACATACATTGCACAATAAAAGTATAAAAGTGGCGTGAAAATATTACATTGATGGGTATGGAGAGAATTTCGATTTCGATTGTAGCACTTTTAAATTTTCGAAAAACATTGTGGATTAAAAATATGATTGACTAGTCATTACAAACATTGGAATGATATTGTCACATATGAATTTTAAAGAAATCTTGTAAATATATTTGATTCTAGATGTAACCTGATAAAAAATAACACATTTTATCAAACTTTCATCGATCTCTTTTCTTTTATCGAACTAAGCCGAGCAGCACATTTCACGAATATAGAAACTTCGATTTGAAACAAAGAAAGTGGATTGAATTATGAGCCATCCGTCCAGTTTATCTAACCGTCACACGCTTCCAAACAATCCACGTTTCGTATAATGCTGACGTCCTACGTTTCGCAACGCTGACGTCACAGCTGATACTCAGGTGTACGATTCGATCAACTTGAATGAAGTTGTCTGTTTTCTCCAACTCCTTGGAGGATTATGAGCGCACAAAGTGCAATAAAACAATATAGACAGTTAAATTTCCATTCGCTTTTTCATCGTAGAGCTTTCGCTATACGAGTTATCTATATATATATATATATATATATATATATATATATATATATATATATATATATATTTATGTGTGTATATACATATATGTATATATATATATATATATATATATATATATATATATATATATATATATATATATATATATATATATATATAGTATCAGTTTTACCTCTCTTAGTTATGTGGGTTGTTAAAGGTGCGCAAGTCGACACACCATAAAAACAGAGTGAGAAAACAGACTAGAATAACATTTTAACAACTAGTTCCACGAATAATGGCCTATTAAAGTGAGGAAGTATATGGATTATATATAGACCATTCAAAGAAAACTTCTCTCATTGTTTATAATTTAGAAAAAAGAGTTTGTAGCGAACATGTTTTTCTTACGAGCTTTCTTGTGTCGTTGTTATGTTAATCAAAAAAGGAAATGAACTGACGTAAAAATTGAACATTACTTTGTAAATAAAAGTGATTGTACAATTTTTATAGCTGCTGTAAGCTTATAGAAAGAGTTACCATTCGAAAGCGTGAATAGAACAGAATTTTGAATTTCAATGTTTATCGACTCAGACTTTACGGTCTTATATATATATAAGTTCAACCAAATATCTTATTCAAAGCGTAAATATTAGAGATTGTGTTCAAATTTCTCTCCATAAAAAGAAAGACAAGTTTACTTTATTGCATACGCAATAATTAAATATGAAAAGATTGCGGAGATGTCTCATGGGCTTATGATTTTACGGCAACGTATACCTTTTTCATAAATGATGAAGATACATCGTCATATATACACCAAATATGACGCACAAAATGCAGCCTGTATAGCTGAATAACATGACACTACACGTATATATCGTGAATGAATTATTATATTCTACTTGAGCAACAAAAACTACAAGATACATACCGAATTTCTTGACCATTGTTCAAGTTTCAGTAAATTTCATCAACTTGGACTTTCGTATAAAGCTGCGTGCATGACTAGCTGCTAAAGTAGGGCCTATGAACGTCACTTTGATCATCATTATAAAATGACGGGCATAATAAACCTATTCCAAAGCTCTATTCAATGAAAGATGAAACGATAAACTTTTGACCCCAAAACTTGCTGCTACTGTCAGTTGATATAAAGTTGATATAATGAAACAATACTGTTCTTGTGATGATGTTTACACAGTATAATTTATACAATAGTTACAAGTTGGTTCTAGTAACAGGCTATCCAAATATTCAGAAAATGTCGACTTGTATTTTATATATATATATATATATATATAGTTATACATTGGTCGTGTTACTATGTATCACTGTTTTACCCTCCTATTCTATACCTAGGTTTTCGTGTCAAACAGTGGATTACAGAATACACATTAATATGCCTACGAAGCCCTTTGCTCCCGCTTTGCATATTAACTCTGCCGATCATGTAGTTACCTATTATAGATGTTGCCAAGTGATGGAGCGAGTGAGGGAACCGAGGGGACTGCTATTGGTATTACACAATATCAATTAACATTATAATTGGTGAAATGTAAAATAAATGTAACATGAGTTTTTGTGATATTAGTCTGTGGAAGGCTGGTTGTATTAAACTAGCTGTTGTATCAACCGTTAATTGAGAATGCGGATCGATTATTCTGCGTTATCGTATTGACCCATCGGAATATCTCTAGTAGGCACTATGCATGTTCAGAGACCATTATTTAGCGTTGAGTTTAATTGCTGTTCTGGTTAAAGTTTAATCCAATTCTATAAAGTGTTATACAGAGAACTATCATGTGTATGCATTTCCAATCATTTCAAATACTAGACAAAAATAAAGGAAAACGTTGTGCCTAGCCTGAACTATTGCTTAAGAGTTAATTGGATTTTGTTACTTCCCTTTGTTAATTAACTGAAATCGAATCATGGAAGTATAGTTTGTTTGCACAGATTCAACAAATAATATATTTGTTCAATATCACATATGCATATAATCCATTGAAAAAACTACCGAAAAATTAATTTGTAATTTAATTAAATGCAATCTATTTGTGTTCTACTTTTACTATTGATTCTATGATTTTTATCTTGTCTCACATATAATTGTGAAAGTACCAACACAATCTCATTGAAATAATTGCTTTTGAATCGTTCGCTAAATGTAGTTAGAGTCTCTCAGTTGGAAGGCAGTGGAAATGAACTGACGTAAAAATTGAACATTACTTTGTAAATAAAAGTGATTGTACAATTTTTATAGCTGCTGTAAGCTTATATGATGGCACAGTTGTAGAATGCTCATAATAACAAGTACATACCTTTCATGTTCCATTCAAGTTCTCTGATTCTTTGAGCCCATTATAACCATTATAACTTCAGAATAGGCATACTTATATAATATAATAATTTTATATAAGTTCTAACAGTTTGTTTAGTAGCTATGGATACAATTAATTGAATACATCCTCTTAAACTTTATCAAAGCTTTTTTCCAAATCTAAGGCTTCATCCTGAACGTAAATTATAGTAAATGTTTAGTAAATTATTGTAATCCCTGACGACAATTTTACGACAATTATGGTATACAGGAATGAGACACCTATAGTAGCACAACTATGATTGTTTATAACTAATATATATATATATATATATATATATATATATATATATATATATATATATATATATATATATATATATATATATATATATATATATATATGGGCGGTTGGCCTATAATACATTTTAATAATTATAAATTATAAATATGGGGTGGTTAAAATATAAGTTCAGAGTATCTCTTGAAACAGAAACCTAATTCACTTCGGCTGGACTGAAGGGGGAAAATAAGAAATATCAATCTTGAAAAGGATTAATGAAATAATCATGATTTCGTAATGAAAGAGAAATTCTCAATGTTAATTCCGGTTGACTTATCTTTATTAGTAGCAGAAGCACAAAATGGCACGCGGCATCAGTTATACACTTCCATTTGCCAGATCTTTTGTTGTTTTCTTTCATTCTTTTACCACGTTGCTATATCGATCGGCCATGACACAGTGAGCAGTCCACCAAACAACAGCGAG
Organism: Brachyptera putata; assembly: GCA_907164805.1. Lineage (NCBI taxonomy): Eukaryota > Metazoa > Arthropoda > Insecta > Plecoptera > Taeniopterygidae > Brachyptera > Brachyptera putata. The sequence goes on along the minus strand of OU015464.1, from coordinate 26,078,762 downwards.
TACATAGTATATCTGCTCATTCCAGATATCGACTACTTATTGACAAGATTGACGATTTACACTTCAAACTACACGAAGCTAATTGGTTATGGTTGTTGAGATGAACGAAATGGTTTTGCGGGAAGTTGTGTCACTTCCGTTAGATGCACCGGTTATATATTCTACGTACCAGTATACGTTTTCTACGTTCTACGTCAAACGTATATCTGTTCACTTCAGTTATCGACTGCTTATTGACAGGATTGACGATTTACTTTTCAAACTACACGAAGCTAATTGGTTATGGTTGTTGAGATGAACGAAATGGTTTCGCGGGAAGTTGTGTCACTTCGCACAGGTTATATATATTCTACGTTCTACGTCACACGTATTCTGTTCACTTCAGTTATCGACTGCTTATTGACAGGATTGACGATTTACACTTCAAACTACACGAAGCCAATTGGTTATGGTTTTTAAGATGCACGAAATAATTTTGCGGGAGTTTGTGTTACTACACTCCTCTTAGATGCACAGGTTATTAAATTCTCTAATCCTATGACAGTTTTTCTCTGTATGGTTATTTCTTCTGTTATTGAAGACAATGATCACATCATAAACTCACTAAATGTAATTAATTCATATCGATTCGATATGAAGAGAGCTGAAGAGAGAGAAACTGAAAGACCAGCACATGCAGCGTAGTGGTTAGCACGCTTGCTTCATGTGATCCGGCAGGCGAGGGGAATTCCGCACCCAGTTCGATCCCCGCCGCTGACCGTCTTTACAGAGGTTTTTCATGGTTTCCCTCTGTAGTCCAGGCTAATGCTGTGACGGTTCCTACAATAAGTCGGCCATGACCGCTTCCTTCCCACTATCCTTCACATTACCCAAGAACCTTCATCTCATCATCCCATCATCTCATTGATCATCCATCCGATGCCATTAGATCTGCGCTATCATAACAGTGCGTCGCTAAACCCAATATATATAAAAAAAAAAAAAAACTGAAAGGAATACTATAATATTTATTGTGTTTGAATAATTTTGTATATCAACAGATGATTGAAAATTGAATATTAATATTGCTCAATGTATATTATGCGCTTATCTGAGTGCTTATGTAAGTGAACTGCAGTAGGCCAAGTACTAGGAAAATGTGTATCGGTATCGGACAATAGTACCGTCTTTAACACCTTATACACACTTTTTAAATAGTTCGTGATTATACATGATATATTTTATATGTGATTTTGACAACCAGGCTTTCCCATCAAGTCATTAATGAAATTAATATTATCGATTGTAATATGAAAAGGTAATAACTTTTATAGTCGCGTGTGTGATAGTCAAGTCTTCCACTTTGTTCTAAGAGGGTATTTCTCTATTATTGTAGCGCTCCACCGGTCTACTACTACTGCAGACTAAATCTAAACACCCGAAACTTTTCAGTCATCACTCATCGTCCAACAGGAAACTGTGTACTCTTTGTAAACTATCAGTTGAGGTGATTTTGAGAAGTTGATGATTGAATTTTTAAAAATACTCACAAGATTAACACGGCGAAAAGTTTTTTTTTTTTTTTTCAACCGATAGAACTAAAATTTAGAGATGTGATAGTGACAAAAGTGAAGGATGTTTGACAAAATATATAAACTATCGTCAAGCAATTTTCAAACCAAGATGGGTAGTGTCTATTGAATAACAAATACCATATGAATACCTCCCTCATCTTAAAACGCATACGATGCGTTTTCCAAGTTTACGCATCATCATTTATCCACTCTAAAAATCATCCTACCCAAAATGTGTAACAACAGCAATTCATACTTGACTAATGTTTAATGTAACTCATTAACAACTGGCCACGAAACATTATTCGACCACGCAGACCACAGGTATATCACGTGGTCAAACAATGGCGCCCAATGTAAACACGCTCTTTTCTAATTGGTTTCAGCTCTATCCTCGCCATGAGGAGCTCACGACCCTCGTGATGACGTCACGCCATGCACAGCGATAATGTGATGGAGGTATGTTATACAATAATATTGTCTTTATTAGCTCCGTGCTTAAGCTAGCTGCTATTATCTTGTTATCACATCATCCATGGTCATGGAACAACATAAATACATACCACGTTCAGGCTTGTAGGAATAAGCTACGGTAACGGAATGGGAAATCGTCTGGGTAATTGTATAAGATAATTTTCTGCCGTTATAGATAATAACGTTCACGAGATGATGGCTAACGTAGGTCCATATATGTATTGAGCTTTAGTGAAGAAGCTGTAATATCTACTCATATATATATATATATATATATATATATATATATATATATATATATATATATATATATATATATATATATATATATATATATATATGTGCTTACGTAGGTTCTCGTGGCCTATGGTAGTTGGTAGTACAATTTTTGCGGTAATGCCACGCTGCTCACATTTTTCATGTCGACGTTTCGGCGGAATTTGCTCCGCCATCTTCAGGAAAGATCCAACTGGGTCGATGGTCAGCACTTGAGTATATATATATATATATATATATATATATATATATATATATATATATATATATATATATATATATCCCCGTAAGCGATCACTTATCCCGTCTGTCGTATCTTCATACCTTCTTTCATCATTATTATTGTTGTAATTATATCATTAATAATAATAATAATATAGATATAGTGAAAATGAAAAATGTATAAACAATCTACAGCAGTAATGAAGGAATAATTACGGCTAGTCTATTATTACGCAGATATTCAAGTTATTGTATTTTACCATTATTATTTCAAAACGATCACAACATGCACATTTCATCACAAGGGTCATATAAAACATCAGCTTTAAAGATAATATCATGTTATGATCAATGGCACCATTGACCATTAGTTCAACCAAGCACCATGCGTAATGTATATTTTCATTTATATGAATCTTCACAGCACGCCAAACATATACCAAAACCAAAGGATCTTTCACATTTACCGTGAGGCGACATGAGTGCAACGAGCCGCATTTTTAAATTCATTTCAAATAGCTTTGAATTAAATTGTAATGTGTTTCACAATTAGATTCTAATTAAAACACGGTATAATTAAGATTTAAAACTCCGTAGTTCTAAACCAACTTGGTAAACATATTTTCACATCACTACTTTTGAAAGTGAATTTTTAAAGAGTGGCTGGTCTTGGCTCTATATTTTCACAGGGTTTTGTTTTAGAAGGGACACTTATTATAATACATGTCTTATTCAGTCATATATATACCATTATGTTTTTCCTCGCATTTCAATTAGTTCAAATTACAAAAACAGACCAGGGTTCAACGGAATATAAAAAAGAAACCAACGTAAAGAATACCCTGACAGTAAGGTTCCGGGTGTGAAATAAATTCTCATTTGTGAGCTTTGCTTTTTATTTTAAAACAGTATGTATGTCTTCCTTCACAAGACTAAAACGGATGCCACACAGAAACAAAGTGAAAACACAGATAGTGTTGAAACTAAAAGTTAGCAGCCTATAATTAGTCAAATCTTTGCATCCCTCAATTGAAATACCTAAACACAATAGAATATCCTTCTTTGTCAAGAAAATGGATTACGAAAAATCTTGTTTTAAGGGTAAAAACGAAAGTTTCTTTTCTATGTGATGTACCTACTAAATAACTTAGAATGACTGTAGCGAGGTAAGGTTGTTTGAATTCTTGTACGACAAAATACATCGTTGACTACATAGGCCCACCTCTTGTGTGCTAAGTCCTACATGGGCTCTATACGCAGGACTCCTTTCTCTCTTGGGTTGAACCCATTAAAATGGAAATTCAGGTTGTGAAGGGGTTTGATATCACAAGAGGACAGAGAAGGTGGTGAAGAGGGGTGTAGAGGGAACGGCTTGAGGGGTACTATGTTTGTGTAAGGCTATAACCTGCGGTTGACATGTCCGGGTGTCGTAGTCATAGTCGTAGTCCCCCCCCAAACCTTAAGTGAAACAGACCAGAAGTAAGGAAAACATACAATATACCATTGTTTGCCCATTTCTTCGGGCTTATATACGTCTAAATGATACAGAACGATGTTGAAACAGTTTGTTGAGGCTTGGGATTTGAGACATTGTATATATGTTGAGACTTATACTGCTGTGATAATGTCAACTTGATGTAATAGGCAGAAACATCAGAATTCTCGATCAAGTTCAAGTTATGACAGGTAACAATGATGGAGCATTTTCCTTTCCATTCAATTTAGAATGTTAACATTTATGCGATGCTACTCATTACGGATGTATATGGAGCGAATAATGTACGTGTTATGTTATAAATGCCACACAATAGTTCCTGTAATGTCTTATAGACTTGATTAAATTCTCTTTCCGTGCAAGGTCTTGAAACGACTACACCATCTCATTCAAAGTTCGTGATGTTGCCCATAAAATATGATAGGATAACTTCATTGGCAGGCTCATAACAATAATCAAACACTAGCATCATGGAACAAATATAATATACCTCAAGACAATAATTCAATACGCAAAAGTAGAATAAAACTCACCTTCGATATTTGATCCACTTCTTTGCCTTCACTCTCATCTAACTCCTCACCATCTAGTAACTCCTCACACCGTTAGTAAGTGCTACAAGCGTCTGGATTGTGGGCTATGATTGACCATTGGCCAGATTGTAGGGCGCTCCGTCAGTGGTCTGGGGAGGTACTAATTATTGCAGACGTAGGAGAGGGAACTGAAGATTTGAATGGAAATTTATTTTCATTCAGTCATAATAGTGGGATCTATTTCTTCGTTATGTCTTTCTTCGTTCATGTCTTTCGTTTATGCTAATAGTCTCGCAGTCGTATCGATGGCTTTATAGTTAGCGGTGGTTAAAGGTGAGTACCACAACCATTTGTGCGTGTGCGTAAGCCGAAGCGCTTAAAGAAGAGAGGAGCTTTGGTGAGTGAGAGGTGAGAGAAAAGAGGGAGCATATACTCCACGATGAAATTCAGCTTCAGTGTTCAACTTTAACTTTCAGCTTTCAATTTCAGTATTGATGATATCATATGGGTAGAGGGTCATGTCGGGGCGTAACTTACTTTGTTTCGAAGTCACGCCTAATTTTTCTGCGTAATCTTTCTGGAAGGATCGAAAAGTATCCTAAATATACACGTTTGTTTACAACAATACAGATTTTATCCAGGGAAGAATGAAACGATATGTGTCGGGTGATTAGTGTGTTGAGAAATACAAGGAAAGGGACGAGTGTAAATTGTATACATGGGTGAGTGTGCATTGAAAATCATGTATCAGTACGTTACGTGTGCATGTACAAGTGATAGTAAAAGTCGCCAAAACTTTAAAGTGTCTTATACTGGAACTGTTAACGGTTAACGGTTAACTGTTAGATAGTCTACGAGTCTAGACCGTCGTATCGACTACGCACACACGCACGGTTCAAGTGGTACTCGACTTTAAATATGTGATGATTATGAAAAAGAAATAAACACTGGGTAGCTTCAGTTACTACACTGAACATTAACCCTGGAAAATACAATATGAAAAATTGACAAAGATATATATACTATTTCTTCTCAGCGGCATAAAAAACACCAGAGGTTTTCTGTTTGCCAAATCCTAAATGGCTTTAGAAAGAACTACACTTTTTTTGTGCGCGACCGAACCTCCTATGAAAGCGAGCCGATCTTTCAATTAATGGGATTGGGCTGGAAAACACTACTGATTGGTGGCAGATGTGGGATGGCAGACTCCTCTACGCGACTACACTATCTACCAAACAGAAATAAATTTACCCGCCCAACATTGATTTATAGTACCAACTACCAATCACGATGATTGTATCGCTTTCACATTCTTCCACGACATTGATACCGCCTGTTTATTTCCGATGTGGAAATGTAATTTCCTTGTATAGGGGTTCGATGTCAGAACGTCGTGTGTATATGTGTGGGTGGTTAGGTTTGTTGACTTCCCTTCTAAACCGATTGATCCACTGTAGTACATCTGTTACATTCGAAACCCCCATGAGAGATTAGCTAACTTGTCACACTTGATTGCTTACAGTTGCACCTCGTATAGCCTTTCTTTCCTTCCTTATCCTTCCTCTGTTGACCCTTGGGACGTGCATTCGCACCCGCTGTGTCTTACCACACTTCACCCACAGTACAATCCATCAGATCAGATCGACAGAACTCGACACAAACCAAACACATTGATCTCTGTCAGGGGCTGACACGAGACTCGTTATGGCGGATATTTGTGATAATGCTAGTATAATTGTCGGGCTTAAAATGAATTATAACCTCAGCAAAGCTAGGGATTAAAAATTAGACTCCATTTGGATTTCCAACTCATGAAGCGTGCTTCGTTAGTGACTTTGTAAATCCTTATTAGCAGAAAAAAGGGTAAGATTAATATATAAAAAGTAGGATTGGCATTTTTTGAAAATGATTTCAGCTTCGATAACTAATTTTAAACTCTCCGTTTTAATTTATCTTCAAGTTCTCTTTTTAGTTTCAACATTGCCGAATACTGGATATATTCACAAAAGTGAACAGCAATTTAATTACGAGATGTGTTGATTTATTCATAGCAATCATATGAGAGTGCACTTCACTGTACAGTCAGTTATGCGCAAGCGCATTGGTATCCACCATCCTATGTAATACATTTCAATATACTTTGCTTCACACACAAAACAAAGCTTTCACGATATTCGACAATTATTAATTAGTATGCTCTGTGTATAGAAGAAAATAAAGAGGAGTTAGAAACCTACGCGACTCTGTCTGCTATCATTGACAGAGCAACACATCACTATGATATATAAAAATATCATAGTAAAGTAAAAACACTCAATGAAATGGGGCCGTATATGAATTCTCATCATTGTTATTGTTATTAAAGTCTTTCTGGGTCATTTCTTTTCTGTTTTATGGTACATCATCACTCTGGGATGCTCTCAATTCGGTATTCGCTACCGTTGCTTTTCGGATTAGATGAAATTGCAATATCTTCTCAGTACGTGTGGCTAGGCTTATATAGAAAGGTTTGCTTTTTTTTCAAGACATCTCAACAATTGACTGGTGTATAATAGAGAAACTCTTGTGAACTCTTTTCTCAGTATATCTTCATGTATTTTCTATTCAACTTACAATTTATTCTAATCATTGTAGAAGTTCGTTTCATATTTCATCTACAATATTTCCAAACATCTTTATTTCATTAAAACTGTTTCAAAATATATAGAAGACAACTTTTCTTTGTTTTTATTTCGCTTTTTTAACAATATTATTATTCAGAGAAATTTTGCACAAGTTCTCTAACATTTTGTTCGCGTTTCTCTTTTTCATATATATTGAAAGTATGGTCTCTTTCTGTCCTCATTATACTTTGTAAAACACTGACTATATGGCAAGTGAACGTTGCCTTTACATTACGTTGTGAAACCAGAAAATATCCGAAAAATCGGATTATTTCTTAATATAAAAGACCAGCAACCTGTTTTTATTCAGAAGCTTGCTAGTATAGTCAAATACACAAAGGCGTATTGAAGTTAAAAGTTAGACCTTGAACTGTAAGGCAAACGCAGCAAATGCGTTGCGAATGAACGAGATATTTGTGTGAAATATACTCGAAATCTAACCACCTTGGTTTCGAATCTATCAAGTATAATAAATCACTGCCTCTTTTATACATGTTACTTTGGTACTTTGGGTTGCACTTGTTGATCATTCCACTAGATTTAATTGATCTAGATTTTAAAAAGAATTCCACGTTGCATGGTCAGATTATTATGAACATTTTTAATGATGTGTCTAAAGTCCACAATTTTTGTTTTCGTGAAAATATTTGTAGGCCTACAATGTTTTCCCACTAGGTATCCCTTTTGATGGTGTTTTCGTAATATTTCTTCTCGAAAACTGGTCCCACAAATTTTACCCAAAAACCATCAAGTATGATTCAGATAATGGATGTGCATGTGACATTTCATCACATTATGAGTTTGTCTTTTGACCTGTGAAGCACTAACAAGAATGAAAAAAATACATACACATACTCAAATAGTAAACCTGACTCTCGCTTACTTTCACCCAATACATTACTCACCTAACGTAAAAAGTTTCCTCTCACAAATCTCCAAGAGGGAAAATTCAGAAGCCATTAGTCAGTTCTTCTTCTGAATATTCTTTCGGAACTAACGAGTGCTAGCAAAGAACTATCCAAAATCCGTTCGAATTTCTACGATCGGACATAGGCCTATATAGAGGGGTGGTGGAAGTTGGCCCTCACGTAGAAAATACGTATTTTCAGCGAAACGGATGGGACACTAATTAAAATCTCACCAGAACTTGAGGCACTAACGAAGGAACCATTTGTATATTACCGATCGCACTTGTGAAGCACTAACGTGAAATTGGCCCCTCAGTTGGAAAACACGATATTTCGGGTAAACGAAAAAAAAAAGATGAAGAAATATTTCGAAGCTTACGGGTACTTACGAGAAACTAACAAACTCCGGTTTGAATTATCTGATGGGATATAATATAAGTTGCCAACTCAAGGAGGTAAATTACTCCCCATTTCTATGTTGAAATAACGATTAACTCCAAGTCCATGCAGTTTACTTATGTTTTAAACAAAGGGAAAATAATCATCTGTTTTTAAATGTTAGTTAAAATAAATTGCGCTCAAGCTCTCACCAGTAATTTCAGTGATGAGTCTCCTAAGACTTTTACTTCTTTCGTTTTTAATGTTGATTTACGGCGCTATTCAAATAATTATTATCTCTTCTTTAAAAGTGTAAATGCAGCAATCTTTTCGAGGAGAAAAAGTAAAATCTCTCGTTAATGTCTGTAATTATAATCATCAGTGGTTGGAAAGAGGAATAGTAAATCAATCCAATTATTATTACAAAATAATAATAATCAGTGAAATGAGTTGGAGTTGAATAGTTGGGAATTAAATCTATTATTTCGCAGCACACACAAATGTGAGCATGTAATTACAGCTGTTTCTATCATATTTCCATCCCACTTTCAGAGAAATGAAAATGTCCATTCATTGTTTCATATTTATTTAATCACTCAAACATTCAATCCACCTCATTATTTATTTCAGTTTCGTGACATTTTAGGAATTTAAATTGTAAGTTGACCATGTTTTTCCACAATGTTTCGTAAACCACTCACCACAGATTCAATACTAATTCAAAATATGTATTCATTTACTTTTTACCAACATTTTTCTTTTTAAATATCTTCCAACTTTGTTTTTGTTTGAGAACCATTCGTTTCTCAAACGATTCAGTTAATAATTATTCCTGTGATGTTTTTCAGAAACTCTTTTTTTTCCCTCGTCTAAAAACAATTTGAGACACGATCTTGTTCCGTTGAATACAGAAAAAAATACGAACAATTAGTTTAGAAGCTCATGTCAACAAGTCTGTCTCATTATTGTAGAATAATGTAAATGAGTTATCTAATATTCTTACAGATGTCTGGTGTGCTTCTACTACTCCAACTGTTACTGATAGTTTCGGTGGGATCTGTCAACCCTGGTAAGTAATCCAACTCAACTTTACAGAGAACATCATTCCGAAAAGTTGATTAATTTTTTAATTAACTCTCAAAGTCTGTAAGGAATAATTTTATACCGCAATGCCTTTGTAAAGTTTTTCCTTGTTTTCCCAAGTTCCGCCTCGAGTACAATCTGAACTTTTTAACCTTTGTCAGTTTCCATCATTTTTTAATACCGAAAAGAATTGGGAAATTAGAATAATGCATTTTATTTTTTGGCGTTGAATAATGTATGTAAGAAGGTTTAGAGAGTTAATGCACCGGACTGTGAACTGGGAGACCTGGATTGATTGATTTACAGCTCTCGTTTAGACCTTGTTTCTTCCCCACAATTCTCCACCAAACCGAAACCCTCCGAATAATGGATTGCTATCATGCTACACACAACTTTTCTACAACACGATCAACACTGGGATCAATACATGAAAACAATATAATAACATTACTTTCATCATCAGAATTACTCGCGATCATTTACTGTTACTGAACAGTCATTTTAAAAGTATGACAGGATTGGATTGTAAATGAATAATAATTATTACTGATATCATTTTATATAATACTGTTACAGATTCATATATAACATGTGATAGGTATATAATACATTCTCCAGCGTATGAGTGACATATTATTAGCCCACATTGAGAATCGTCCATTTGGCATCACATGCTACGTAGCCAAGAGGTAATTTATAGCGCAATTACTCTATAATTATGATACATTGTTGTCATCATTGATGGGTCAGCCATTAATATGGCTTAATTACTAACTAGATTGTGTCGCATAATTTGTGATGTTTACTTATTGCTCATTAAATATACGGCGCAAGGGGCTGAGCCAATATTTCAGGATTTGATTAATCATTTTATCCTCAATTATAAGTGTAATTACAATCAAATCCTTTATGCTCCTTCTATCAACGTGACTATTCGTTTAATCGAAACTACATATGCTATATGACAACGCCGCTTTTCTGTTAGTTACTTAGTTTAAATTAGTTGATTATAAGTTTGTTGGGTTAGATTGATTAAGCTAAATATATGAGTTGATTTAGTTCAACTTGGGTGCACACAAAAACAACAACATCAAGATCGCCCGGACTGGTCGATCTAATCCGATGGTTTGATAAACAGAGGCTGCCTTATTTCATAACGAGATAAAAAAAACATTTAAATTCTAAATTATGAATAATTGAAATTGAAAGAATATTTCACACTCATTATAATAACGCACATAAACTTTCATATAACTAATAACTTTCACATATTTTCATCGTATTCGATGTACGTAAGTTATCAGCCGAGAGTCCGTATAATGCACGACGGCGTGAGGGTTATGATCGAGCGCTGAGCCAAGAAAGCTCAGTAACCCAGCATCCAGAAGCCGACTGTGTGCAATAAAGATTTGGCTTATTACCATGAAAATGGACGATCTGAGAAATCAAACCCATATCTCTTGAATCCGAGTACAATTCGTTAAATCACCGTATACTACCTATAGTTTGGTTCATTTCATCGTCGCCAGATAAAAAAAAAGGAACCACTGTGTATTTCGAGCCTATCTGATATTGTAAAGCTTCTGACCCCAAGTGTGCTAGCTATGTGCGATAAGTCGTCGTGGGCCGGCGTTTTCTAAAGGGTTGCTCGAAAAAGGAGAAGTGTAGTAATGCTATCTACATCTCCCTTTTGTTTTCCCGTAAATCTGTTCCACCTTCCCCCCTCACACCCCCAACCTATACACCTACCCCTATCTAACGTGGTCGCCGGAGGCATTATTTCTCTCCAGTGCGCGATGATAAAAAAAAGAAATATGTTAACTTTTTTTCACCAACTTTGAGATTCAAATCGTGGCAATACCTCGTTCGTGTTGTCAACTACAATCATAAATTCATTTTCATTCTGTTGTATTCTCTATATTGGAATAACGCCTGTTTGATATAATATTTCCATGTAAATGTAGCTTTGCTATTCTAGAATGTCAATCAGTAACAATATGATACAAATACCATGTTGTTAATGAGAGCGGAAATAAACCCATTTTCTATAAATGAAAATACTTTGATGAACAACATATATTATATGGATCGAGTGATAAAGCTTCATTATATGTACGAGCCTCTCTCTGAAAGTGTTTCAGTAAAGAGACTTAAGTCAAAGCCTGACACGTAGCTACGTGCCACGTACGCTTGTAAATCTCCTCTACTGACCAACCGGCAGGCTAGGAGCGTCACGGTCTTACTTTTATATGATGGAGCTATCACGCAGACGAGTGTAACCTAATTATTTTAAGTGATGATTCTCTTACCTAGATCTGGAAATGAACAAGTAACCTGGAATCTTTTTCACAATACTAAAAAAAGGTAATCTCTCATGTGAGTAAACAGTTATTTTAAATATGTATTTAGCGTTTTTTATTACTTTGTGTAGTCGTCTTTTTTTACAGTTTTGAAAGGAGATAATTCAAAATGTCTATTTATTGGAATTTACAAATAGAGCCTACAGTTATCAAGTTGGATAAGACATTGTGAACACAAAAGCTTCGTTTTATATAATCAACTCGGCTGATCTGGCCATTCCATCAAAATAACGAAACACACAGAGAAAGTGCCACAATAATCGCATATAGGTCTCATTCACGTTCATTGAAATAGAAAATCTTTACCCATCATTTTCAAAACAATGATTATATTCATAAAAGAGATTCATTTAGAGCGAATCGAATTATCAAACTAGAATAACAAAAGGTATATGAAATAAAATAAGCACACAGTTACAAACAATAAAGTTAAAATATCACATAACTTTTCAGCATTAGTTTGTAACTGCGTACACGATTACATTTTAATATTCCATACTATTTTAGTTTACAAATTCACTCCTCCAGGATGTACTTCCAACTCATAAGCTGCCTTTAAGCGTAAACAAACTTATCTTATTTTAAAACATATATTTTTTAAACATACTCTGAAATATAAGAGGAAATCCAGGTATACTATAATTAGTTAGTTATCAACACGAGTCTACTGCTTCCACTGTTGTTATCATTGATAATAAAATCAAATGTGTTCCACACAGAGACAGCTGAACATCAGAACTTGTATATAGACACTAACAAACCTACACAGCAGGCATTGTGATAAATATAGACATAGAAATTGAAACAATGTGTCCACCTTTGTTAATCAATAGCATACGCGTGTGAATAGAACCCATACATGATTGTATCTTCTCTGTATAGCCAATGAAATACTAACGAGTACCTCCCAGTACCGGCGGCTTTCTAATTGCACACGTTGCGATACACGGTACGGGAACAGAAAGCCAACGAGCAAAAACTGAAAGCAACGGAGATACCGTTATTTTATGGAATGTGATAAAATGAGATTGGATGTAGTGCTGTGTAGTTAAAACTTGAAAGGTATGAATAACAAAAGAAAATGTAATCGATTTTGATTCGTATCGAATACGAGTGTAGATAGACGATCATCTGGGTATAAAACCTACACAGTTCTGTTTTGATTACATAAAGTATTTCATCCGTTAATTTCTATTGATTTGAAAATGATTGAACTAGCTACTCGAACCGTTATGTATTCAATTAATTAATTAATTTTTGTTAGGCTCTCGTTTTGGTTCCGCTTACAACGAATAAGGGTTCAGTAGGCCTATCAAGTCAATTATAATAAGGGTTATGTTTGAAGGTTACAAAAAGTTCTAGTTCAAGCCAACATTTTTCAAATATTATTTTATTGTTGAAACATACTTCCGGCTCTGAGAATGGAAGGATAAAAGTTGGAAATAAAAACTGTATCTTTTTTGTTTAGAAGAAGAGTATTTCAATAGAAATGCTTATTTATAGTTGTGATACATTATTCTGACTCTTTGGTGCATCAACCTTATGGAATCGTTAAAGAAACTGGAAAAAATGAAGGTTTTAAAATAAAATTCCGGTTCCGAAACCAGAAAAAATAACGGTTCTTTTCAGTTCCAGAATCCGATTCCGGGTTTGCCTCCCGAATCACACTCATTTTCCCGACATAAAAGAAGAATAGTAATTTTAAATGAATAAAATTAATAAAACGGAAATATATTGTATTCGCTTTACTTTCGTGAATATTATTCTATATTATTCATTAAGTCAAAAAGAACCAATTTCGTCACCCAACTTTGTGGAATTGTCTGATTTATTAGATGTTTTAATTCACAATGTGCTTGAAATAGTTCAACGAGCTGCGTGCTTGGAAGTATGACGTAGGCCTATGTACATGGTTGGAAAAAAGTTCTCCATATTCCAAATATCTGATGATTGATGCAATACAAATTGAACTGACTATGCAATTAGAATTATATATCAAAGAGAATATGTTAGCAGCACTTTATATTGTAAACATAGTGATTGTAATACAACTGTGAAAATCAAAATGTAGTGATCAGCTAACATATACTTCCGTTTGGAAAATTCTTATTCAAAATAAAACTAGTGGATAATCTTCTTAGGTAGAAAATAATGTGTATCCTTTTAGATTTTGGTTTCATTCGAAAACATTTGATGTGAGTCAGTTAATTCTTGATGTCTATACAAAAAAAATGTGTTGACGCTTCGTAAATCAAAGATCGTATCATGAATCGCAATCGTGACATATCTATGCGTATCAGTGGTCGTGCGTGTTCTAATGGAATTTCTTGTCAACCCTTCACCGATAATATTTTCTCATTTCTGCTCAGATTTGGTTCGGTTGTTTCTCAATTGCTACTCAGTTGTTGCTCAGCATTCACAATTCTAGAACGCTCAATATATCCGTTTTTGTTTAATGAATTTCTTACACTTATTTTTGAAAAAATATCTTATCCCAATAAAACCTCGGAGAGAAACGAGTTACGGCACCTCCACCAAAATAAAATGAAATCTAACCAAAAATTGACAAAGAGAAATATCAAACCTGAAAATAATGAACATGTGTACAAAACATTCAAGTACTAAGCTGTAGCTTTGATATTTGAAAAATGTAGAGAGAAATGATTGATTTACTCTCATTTTCGGTAGTAAGTTGATAAGAGAAGTGTTGAATTGAATTAAGCTTTCTAAGGTAGTATCCAGGCTTCTGCAGATCGTATTCATTTAATCAATAGTACGCTATACTCATTGATTCTGTTTCATCAATGGTTCGCAAATCATTGGCTGTTGATTTTATCAATAGAATTTTGCTCATTGTTTTTTCATTCCATAATTGATTATCTTCTTATTGTTAATTTCGTTCCATCAATTGATCACTTGCTCATTGATTTTCTAATATACAATTGATAGCTATTCTCTTATTTGAATTGTTTATTCCATCAATGATATGTTGCTCATTGATTGTTTATTTGTCTTGATGTCAATGTCACGTTGTTGAGCGAGCAATAGAGAAGTTAACCCCGTGTTTTGTTTGCGTTTAACATTGACATGTATAGCCAGCCTATAGCATTCTGACAGATGAATTGGATATTATGTTGATTGTGGTTGGCATTGTCGTCGGACAAGGGGAGGGGTAGAGGGAGGGGGAGGGGTAGAGACAAATAATCAACATCATTCAGCTAAAAACACGTGACTGATGTTTCAGTTGGTAACGAAACTGTTACAATGACCGTGGACCATAAATATGAAGATGAATAAAATATTTGAATTACTATAAAAAGGATACATGTAGGCAAAATACAAATTAAATTTTTGTTGAACCCTCACTTTTTTATATATGATATTTTTCTACATTTTTACTCACAACTCTTTAATAATATCTATATTCGAGACGCTAAAAGAGTATAAATAGACCGACCCGATACAAGTGGTCATATTTGTAAGCTCATGTTACTAGCAACACACAGTTAGGATGAATGTTGGGGAAATTTGAACTGTTCGAACCTTCTGCTTACCATCTTTCATGTCCTTTGTCAGGAACAAAATTTAGATCATCAACAATTTATAATTTGGAAAATAATATGAAACAAAATAAGCCAGCGTTTTCAGTGGATTCGGCTGGCAGTTTGGCTCGAATGATATTAATATTCCTTGCAGACTAGTTAATCTGTGAGTCTTTGCAAAACAATTTATTTTTCGTATGCACGAAAGAAGAGCGTCTTATAACAAGAAAAAAAAACATCCTTATATTTGTGTAGCTGTGCTATTTTCAGTGTATTAGGACTTTTCAGGAGTGAGTTTCAAAAAACTCTACTACATCTTTCAAAAGCATTTAGTGCCCGAAATTGCAGTGAGATTTAGCGATTACTGAAAGTTTTTCAGTAATTTAGTTTCTATACGACTTTCTTCTTCCAAAAATAATAAATTTAAGTGTTTCGAATATAAAACTAATAAGCTACCCATTATAGGCCACAGTAAAATTGAATTTTAATGAATAGATGAAAAAAATATGTAACTGTAAGTACAAATGAAAAATGATTTTAAGAATCTGAACAGAACGGAGGGTAATTGGGGATAGTTGTTCAATAGACTGATTATTTTTGTTTTCCAAATCTAAATAATGCACGACCGACGACTAATTTTGCTTTTAGTGTGATTATTGAATTTAAACAAGTTAGTATTTATGACATAGAATCCAATTAAACGTCGCTCAAATATCCCACTCTTCATTTCATTATTGCTTTTGTTGTAATTAAAACGGATTCTCTATTATAAAAGCGATGCCCAAGATACTATGATGGATTATACCATACTGTTGCAAGCCGACAATGCCTTAAGGGTTTAATCTCATTTCACTAAGCTGAATTAAAAAACGATCAGTTATTATTTTATGCTAAAACTTGTATATAAAAAAAGTTTTGAAACAGTTGACAGATGAGTTTCTCAGTGTTTCTGGTGGGCGGTGGTTGGAACCAGATACTGTTTCAGGGGCGGTGGTTGAACAAATTCTGTTTCAGGGGCCATAGTATAACATGGACACGCAATGCACAGGTGTGATAAATGGTTTTACCACTGGTAATACTAATGCTAAAATCTTCATAGTGTTTAATGTGCTCTTTATACCGAGCTATGTAATTAATCATCGTATAATTCATAGCCCACCATGTAAATCATTTCGCTTACTTTATACAGTGTGTACCTTATTTCAGGTTTTCACCAGTACAATTTGTATTGCATTTCGTGATGGGAAAAAAATTGTCTTGTTGAAAACTCCAATTATTATTTCACTTCAGTGGAAGTATGTCATGTTTGGATCAGTAGATTAAAACCATACTGAAGTATGTAATTTATGTATAACAAAAGATTTATTCATAAAAATATGTCATTTCAATTTCAAAATAATGTGGTATGCGATTTACTACTCAAGAGCTATATTTTCATGAATTTGAATTTTATTTCTTCCAAGTGAGTGATGTTAAATTTCAAGACTGTGGTTTCGGGACTGTATTCCGAGTAATATTCACCAATCAAAACAGAAACAAGAACAAGAAATAGTTATTCAACAGAAGTCAAATAATGAACTTGCCTACCTTATTGTTAGATCGAAAGTCACATTACCTCCAGGGCCTTCAATCAAAATCCAATTGTAAATAACAATTTTATACGTGTATGCAATCAATCGGAAATGATTGTATCTATAAAATATATGGAGCAAACTGAACATATTCATGAATAAAGAAGCGAAAGATCCATTACAATTATTATATACGAGAATGGTATGATTTGAGTGCATGCCATAAGCAAGGTTTTTCAATTATTTATGTTTACCCTTCAGACATTATTCACAATTGAATTATATTGAAGACCCCAAAGCATTATTAATCTCGTCATAACGTCGGTCCATTTTGATTATACTTTGCAAACATTTTATTTTCATCAATACTTCTGTAGACCTATATGCCTAATTTTTACGACGCTACCACTTTTTTGATTCGGAAGGTGTTATCATTTCTTTTATCAATAGAACAAAGCAGTGGTAAGATACGTCTTATTCTTGTTTTATGAAATAATACAATAATTTCACTTTATTATGAATCGTAAGAAATTAGTGGAAAGGTTGATTTAAATAACCATGTATGACAGAATACAGGCATGAACTAGTCCGTCAGTAAACCTAATCACATTTATTTTATCTTCACATCGAAATATTCGTGTACTTTGATTTCGAATCTGAGAAACGGAATAGCAAACAATTATTAACGGTCATTAAGATTTTGTCATATTTCAACGAACGTTAAAAAAACCATATCAAATTTGTTTAAATCCAAGACAACAGCGAATAGCTTTTTCAATATTTCGAAAAATAGTCACTGGTTTAAAAATATATACTGGAAGAGGAGATGAGGGGGAAAAATACTCATAAAAAGAAATTGTTTACTACAGTGCAATAGAAACGCGTTTCAAGATATGTCTGAAATTTGATTTGTCTTGACTTGTACGTCTGCTTATTATATCAGAACATACCCTGCATTCAATGTATTTCAGCTTCGGAGATACAATAAACCCAAAGCCTTGTACGATGCGGTTGAAGTACTTCTGATACACAGTACATCTGAGTGGTCGTGGGACTTGAAATACGCCTAGCTGCCGCTCGACTAGAAATAGATTATATAGCTAGGAATGTAGTCAATGAACTGACATTGAAATAAGGTTACTGCCGTTTGCAAGCCTGTTTGTTGACCAAGAGGGTCGTTGGAGGGGGAAAAGAGATGATTACGAGCGGGGGGGGGGGGGGGGGGGGGTGAAAAGAGACCGAGTGGATAATCGTTGACCGAGAGATCAGGAAGGGAGTTGGATGTGGGTTTGTACATTTGTTTGTATCCACGAGAAATAACTTGGATGAGAGATGTACTTTTAGCTGAAAATCGAATTGTTTAAAATTGAATCGTAGTTTACTTGAGTAACGGTTTAGTAAAATTCTTGTTTACAAACATGAGAACCAGTTTTATTTTGCATCGGTTTGTGAGATCATTATTTTATAAAATCATTCGTCTCATTTTAAATATTTGGTATGGAAACAAATATTTTCTAATCAATTCCCGTGTATGCTAAATTTAAAAAAATCCTTGTTCCCTATCTTATAATATTTGTTCACCTTTGCCACCAGATCGACTACGCAACTGTAATTGGATATACGCTATGAATGTGATTCGTACTTTTAAAGTTTTTGCATCATAGTTTGATAGGAACGAAATTATGATGAATCATTGTCAGTTGACACATGATGTGCTAGGCGAGCTGAAGTTTGAGATAAATATCAATGCAAAAGTTGGGTCCTATCCCTATCTGTTGTTGCTTAACGACCCTACCAACAGCTAGGTTATACGGGGCTACCCCTTTCATTTGACATGCATTCATTTCATGATGTTCTCATTATTCTCAACAGAATGAATTAATTGAAGATGAAGATACTACGAATAGATTATTCAGTAATAAATATAGGTAATCATTCCGTTTTTAATTATAAGGTTCATTTGAATGAAAAAAAAGATTATTTTTGATCAAAATAAGGTCAAAATAGCAACTTATTATTCATTTTAATTGATGTAACCTCAGCAAAATAAATGCATAACTTCTTATTAATGTCATATTCAAGACTATACGTGTCCGATAAAATTCAACTTATATTTCACTTTATTCGGCACGATTCAGTCTGGTGGCCATTCTCTCATCTAGATTTGCTTTACTAGGACATTGACAGAGTACGATTTGAACACAGACATTTATTAGAGCCATATGATGTGCCTATAATTAAGCAACAATGGAGACCAGGCGGCCATCGTGGAATTTTGTGTGAGTGGCCAATATATGTTTGAACTTATATGGATGTTTTGGGCCACAATAAACTTCTGGACACTGTTTTGAAAACATGTGGCTTCCATATCAATCGCGAATTAAAAATTAATCCGAGGTTGCGGACTCTGTCGTGTATGATTAAAGTTTTTCCGCACACTTTAATATTTACACTGTTATTATTGAGGTATTCCAGCGCGCGAGGGTTACCTATTGGAAGTAAAATCGACTCACTTGGATTGAGTTGTAGGCAGTGACTCATCGACCAGTTCTCATTGCAGGAGAGGTCACGGGTAATGTTATTTACACAATCAGCTAAATTTAATGTTACGCATGAAGATTCGTCTGCATATTGATGCTAAGATTAGGATTCAATTTCGTTAATCAAATCATTTGCGTAGATGTGATTAAATAACGAGGTTCAAGCACAGAGCCCTGTGGTACACCTCTATTGATGGGACGACTATCCAGATTTCGAGTGATATTACTTGAAGAAATGTGTACTTGTTGGATTCGATCACTGAGGTAGCTATGAAACCAATCAGGCGCCGAGTTCATGAAACCGGGAGTTTTTCTCTAGTTCGCTGTCAAAAGCTTTCTAGACGTGTTTCAATAATGTTATTTTGTCTAAATCTTTTGCCATAATCCTTTATAATAATTGGATCCACTACTCATGAGAGAGCGGTAGTAAAGCTCCGCCCTTGGCGATATCCTAAATTTTAATCAGGTAATAACTTGTGATATTCTATGAAGCCTGTTTACTGTCCATTTCAGAGTACTTTGGATAATGTAGATGATATACTTATGGGATGTAGGTTTTGAAATGTAGGTGTTTTTACTCTAGGAAGTGGTGAAATAATTGCTTTTCTAGGGAGTTGGGAATAATGATGATGCGAATGACTTGTTGATTATGCCTGTGATTTGTCGAATACATTATGGCAGACATATCGTATTGGACATTATGCTAATATTGTGAAAGTTTATAGATTTCAGTTTTAATAACATATTTCTCTGGTGATGAGATTTTCATTTACGCGGTCACCGAGCTGTGGTTAACAGATTGGTATTATTTTGAAGTTTATTAATTTCATTACGTATTGGTAGCAGAGTGTTGGTTTCACACGATGTGATGAAATGCAAACTAATTGCTGTAGCGTCTTAAAGGTTCATGGGTCGTTCGATATTTCGCTTTTTTATTATATTGTATCCCAAGCAAAGTGTCTCATAAGTTTCTGTTATTCGAGTTTTTGATAATTTTTTCGTACTTATACTTTCTTGCTTTTCTAATTACAGATTTCGAATAGTTTCGCAGTTTTTTGTAGTTCACCTCATCAGCCTGTGCATTAGATGCGTTTAATTCAAGTCTGGCTCTGTCACGCTGTTTCATGAGTATATTGATATCAAGTGTTTTCCAAGGAGCACGAAATTAATATTCGCAGAAATTGTAGAATTCTTTCCAAAATTACTTTTTGACTCTTCGAACTTTCCAATCACCTTCATAATTATGTTTGCATATTTTTTAAATAGTTGATATTTGTTCATACAAGTAACAGAATTGAGACTGCTGTACCTAAATATTGATTTCAGAAAGAATTTTCAAACATTTGCGCATATGACGTTATATCACGACTTTATTCGTTATGCCTAGAACAGCAGTAGCATACGGCATATAGCACAAGATGAATAGAGCAACTAACTTCAATGTTTATTAAAATATAGATTCAGTTTGTGTCTAACTTGTGGCAAAGATAAGAAATTGCAACTTTTCCCTGACATTTTTTCGCCTTCCCCTACTTTCTGTCTCTAGTATTTCTTCGAGTTTCGGTTGGTTAGGTTGGCAAACTGTTCTTCTGAATGATAACGACATTAGTTACTGAGATGCGGGCCTTTAACTCTGAAGACCATCTGACGCAACGGAAATGAGAAGCAGAATTTCAATTCCATAGTATTAAGTAGAAGCATCGAAAAGAAATGATTGATTGAATCGAACGATATTCTGATCAAAGAATAAGAAATATAAAAACTCGGTTCAGTTGAAATTAAATTGCTTTTTTTTGATACAGAAAATCCGATTACAATGGATTAGATGACGTGTATTTTCTTTGTCTGACTTATTATTTCTTCGATAACTGTTGGTGACATTTCCAAGCCGTCTTAATGATACTTTCTGCGGTGATAGGGAGAGATTTTATAGTATATTATATCAAAAGACGAGAGGTAAGGACAAGTTTATGGAATTTGATATAGAAGAGCTATCGGTCGGTGAAGGCGATCCTCGATGATGAAAAAACGATGATGTAACTATGGTGATACTTCTCAGAGATAACTGTTGAATCCGTTCAAATTAGATCGAGATTCGCAAACTCGTTCTTTCAGAAGTAAACATATAAATACTTCAAAGTATAGTCACCAACACAGATGATCATGAACAAAAAATGGTATCCAAACTGTATCGAAACTCAAACGTTATAAGAAAACTGATTATGCAATATAGGCCTACGTAGCACGAAAATAAGGAATATAACTGTGGAAAATAAGTCGAGATCCCACTTGAAGTACTCTATTTCAGAAACGGAAGTAGGCATAACATATGGTTGATCCTATAGAAAATAGAGAACAAATCATTTAACATATTTTTACTGATAGCAACTGCATTGGGACCCGTTTTGTTCCCTGGGGGTTAGTTATTATATATATATATATATATATATATATATATATATATATATATATATATATATATATATATATATATATATATATATATATATATAGGGCCTATATATATATTTACATATTGGTGTATTCGCTAACAGTCGGTAGTCGATACCAGAAAGAAAGTATATTATTCGATTTTACCAACTAAAGCTTAGTCACGAATAAATAGGTTAAAGTAGGAATGCTACAAAACACGAAGAAATCGAATAACCACTTAACTTGAAACATTATGAGAAATAAGCCATTTTGTGTGAGTCAATATATTTTGCAGTTTGCTTTTCATATTTTATTTGAATTTGCAGTTTGTTTTGTTGTTGAAATCAGATTGTCATTCTAAGGCTGCTGTTCATTTATAGGCAGTCAAGAAAAACAAATACATTAAGTTTAATAGTCGACGTAAATTATATGAAGAGAGTCATTGTGATTCTCATTTGGAACGAATATAAAAGTTCCAGTCACATGTCAAGGTACAGTAATTGGTAGTTTCAGTTGTATATAATGCACATATAAGTGTAGACCGGGCCTCTCCTGCTGAGTATAACAACCATCGTCGTTTTCCTTATCTTAAATCGGATTGCATTCGTGCAAATTATTTTCTTAACTGTGGTTTAACTCTCGATTGACCGCGTGATCAAGATCGTAAACTTAACGGCTGAATGAGGCGTCACGTGCTGACGTCACAGTATGTCACGCACAAACGACTCGCGCATGCGCACGATAAAAACAAGACGCAGCTCGTTAACTCATTTCTTTTGCGAACGCAGTTCGTTCAATAATTGCAATCTGTTGGTCTATATGTTCGAGTTGTTATTTTTCGCTGCGATTTCTTACGAAGTATTCGAACGAAAATGGCTGCCTTGGGAATATTGACGAGCGGTGAAATTTTTTGTTTTGCCTCCGAGATATATACATTCTTGAAAGCGGAAGACAAACGGTTGCTTATATTAGCTTTCCTACACCAGTGCAAACGAAAGGGGGTAAAAAACACCGCCGCTTCAGTTTACGATTCACTCCCAATTTCAATACTTTAATATCGTTGCATGAACCAGCAAATGAAGTATACGTATAAAATATGAATTCTCTCAATCTTTCAGGACTTTGACTTTTCACATGAGAAAATGAAAAGAGAAAGTCTGTGGGGGAGGAGGTTTGGAGGCTTATGAACTTGAAGAGAAAGGTTATATTTTCTTGCTTGACGAGACGGAGCCGTGAAAGTAATGAAGCAATGTTCCTAGCTCCAGGGTAGACCTGGTAATGAGGGATTCATTTATAATAGCTCAATAAACAATGTTTACATGAAATATTCAAGGCGGGCGCGCGTGTAGATTCCACAGTATTCTCTTTGCACTTGAAACTAGGAACAAAAGATGTCGTTCCGAACAAAAGTCGTGCGTAAGACATTGTTGACAGTTGGTATGATTCTGTTTCATATTATTGTGAAAAAATGGTTGATTTTTTATAACATCGAAACTTGATACGAAATCATTGTTCCCTAATATGGATGAATGGATGAAAGGAAGAAAGCTATGGAAAGCGATGGCTATGGATGAAAGTAAGATAGTTTGAACGGGGCTCCACAAGGGTGATCTTACCACCCCATTTTGTTTATTCTCAATAAAAAGCAATGAACTTTGACACAAGGACTGTGATGTCTGTGGCAATACTTTTTCGGTGTAGTTAAAAGTCTTCAGTTTCCAAAAGTTCGGAACGTTTTTGTGATATATCTCGGACATCACCAGCATTGGTATTAAGAGTAAAAGTAAACAAAACACACGGATGTTGATATCTTTGTTGATAAAATGTTCTTTCACCAATAACAGTAGATGTGAAGTTTATCATTATACAATAAATGAAAAGAAAATTGAATAACACAATATTATCTGGAAAAATTGGGTGTATGTGACGATTTCAAACTTATTTTTCATTTCCTAACAAAGTAGAAATACAATATCACATGGCTTATTCACGCACATCTACATTTTTATCCCAACTTATGAGCACAGAATTATAATAACTTCAAGACCATCCATTAAATCGAGAGGCACAACACTTTCAACAATATTCAATATCCTTCATAAAGTATTTTCTCACAGTATTATGCGCAAAATGACCTAGATGTCCACACGCCGTAAAACCCAAATATTCCATTATTTTCACATATCTACATTTCCTCCTTATTGTTTGGCACGGTGTTATTTTTCTCTTTCATGAGCACTAATTTTAGTTATGTTGTGTGGGAGAAGGTGGCTCTGCTGTAGGTTGACAATGGCGCTTAGTAAACATGGCCGCGACAACCCTACGATGATTAATAGGAGTTTTCTAATTGTACAACTCGGCTTCCTACGGCGAGCGAATGCATGCGAATATTTAGAGCTGGTGTTTTCACATTGGAATGCTCATCCCCAGACCGGATGAGGTTAAATACGTGATATCCATTTAAAATCATATAAGTTTAATATTATTCGTGATTTATTAGAGAATAACTTCATCATCTATACCCTTCAAATGTGCGTTCATTTCAACACACAGTGTGAAACAAAACACGGTCTTCTGAGCGTGGACTTTCTGTTGATAGTTGTTATTGGGAAGGGCAACAAATCCATGGGGCGGAAGTGAATCATGATGTTTGGGTGATGATAAGCTCGATGTCCATGGTGACCTCCATGAAACACTATAATCAACTTTCAATATGAAGTAAATATTTTCAATTGTTGATATCATAAAGCATGGTTAAGCACTGCGACATCCAGTACTATTATCACAAAGTTATTTGGTCACACGAATATTTGGAGTTGCAGCGTTCAAATATATAATGTTCTGATATACGGTATTCTTATGACTAATGAAAATGCTTAGTTTGGGTGATACAATAAAAAAAAAGATATACATGTCACGCAATTTTGAAATGAAACTGATTCCCTCTATTTTATCGCCACTGCCTTCGAACACCCTGACCCTCTACTACATCTTTACATTGCTAGAATGCGCTGGATTGTGGATTGTGGTTAGCTATCGGCCAGCCCGCTAGACGAGCTTTTAGTGGTCGGAAAGTGTATTGATTGCGGACATTATGTAAGGTTAGGACTAGGATAGAAAGTTTTTAGTTTTGTTTATCGATAAGCGTGATGTGCGTCTATGGTATATTTTTAGTTCCTGCTGATACTGAAAGTTGGCTATTATACTTGTATTCTTATCGTCACCCGAAATTTTATTATTCACCTCAGTCTAGGCATTTTTCTGCTTCCTAATATTGGATAATATCTCATTTACAAATCTCAGTACATATAGTACCATCCTCCCGAATTCTGGTATTAGAGGCGTCAAAGACGTACTCTATATTATCTATATACACTCTCTAACGTCAAGCCAAGTAAATGTACTTGTCATGTTCTGTTTTCCCAACCTGTCTGTGCTTTGTACAAATACGATTTTCATTTGCCACTACGTAACATACACTCGTATCTTTTGTATTCGCCATAAAGCTTTGTCCCTTAGCGTTGAAATATTAATAAGTCGGGTAGAGAATATTTTACAGAGGTGCCGGCAGTTTTTGACATTCTCTTTGATATCTTTGGGTGGAAATACTTGCCGTTTCAACCTCATTCTTCTTCTACGCCCCACGTTGCAACTCTGCGGTGGAAAGGTCTGAATCTGCGAGTACTAATACTAGATTGAGTGAACGCCGTTAGGCAGGTTGCCAGGGTGGAGATGGTGACAAGCGCCACGATATTCACTCCTTCCCCATCCCCCTATCCACCCCCGCCACCCTCCTCCTTCGTGAGGTCAAGCATGTCAACATTGCTCAGCTTATATTACGTGGAGTGTCTATAAATCAGAAAACAGCACGATTTTGTGGCACGGACACTTCTCTGGGGCCCACTGAGCGGCCGACAGGTTGAAGATAATTTTCTTGGGCGAGGGAAAAGTGAGTCGGTGTCAACAATGTCTGCTCATTTATATTCTTTTATGAAGTCATCGGGTACAAATTACATTCATTTTATTCATTTGAGGATGCCAGATTATATGGACGATTGAATAGTTTATTAATGTTTCATGACAAAAGGTTCGTAGAAGAAGGAAGTAAAGAGATTTGAAGCTTCAATTGCCCATATTTTTTACTAGCTTTTATTTAAGAGTAAATTTGGTAAAAACATTCTCAAATCATACTCATTTTAAGAACATTTTGTATACAAATCGTTATCGAAAATGAAAATCATGTTAAAAGGATAATTCGAATTTGTTACCAAACTTTGTTTATTGTTCCACGTTTTTGAACAACTAAAGTTGAAGTTATCGATTGCCTTTGAGCGTACATATTCAACAATATAAAACAAATAGTACTCATATAATATCATTATAAGTTTATAATTTTATGTAGGATATTTTATTTACTGTTTTGTATTCTGTATCGATCACGCTAGACCTTTTAGTTCGCTCTATGATAGTGCACAGCATAACACATGAACTTTGTTCCATTCTCATTACATTATGAACATGTATATTGTATACAGTTATCTATTTGTTCTTGAGTATTTTAACAATTTGGTATGTAATGCATGATTCCCAAGCAGCTGTGCTCCATTCAGAATTATTCTGTAACATTATTTACATATTATTACACATCGGCATACACGACACATTAGCTGTAAAATTGTCACATAATTTCTGAACTCTAATGTTCTGATACAATCCATTTACAGATCGAAATATTGCAGTAATTGGAGTATAACAAAACAGCCTACATATTCGGTAAAGAAGGGCACATACACATAAGTTCACTCATTATCAACGGGACACAACCCCGAACGAGATTTTATTGAATAATGCCGATAATTATTTATGTAATTGTGAAAAAAAAAGAAACCATCATCTCAATCAGAAATGGACATTATTTTTTGGTCCTTGTCGAGACGTAGACATTACCAATTGTGTATAGAAACATGAATAGAATCGAGTAATGTCTACATCATGACATTAAAAAATTGCCGGGTCCTGGAGGACAAATGAATTGATTATAATTTCTGAAATTGAGATGAGGATTTCTATTTTTATATAAAATTAGGGAAAATAAATATCGTAATTATCCGTTGAAGTTTAGTTTCAGGTTTGTGTGTTCTCAAATATCGGAAGAAAGTTCTTTAATCTTTCAAAATTTTCATCGACGACGGGAGGCTAAACTAAATTATGATGAGACCCGGCCCTTCCACCATTATTAGTTAAATAATTGCGTATCCAATTATCCAAGATTATCCTTACTCATGAATAAATATATTGCAGATATGCCATGAGCCTCCTGAGTAAATCATAGAAATAGACGGTAAAAGTTAGCTGCTGCAGATTATAATATCAACTTATTACTCAAGATTATGATTATACCTGAGAACAATGCTGGTGATTTATACTCAAAAATGCTCATTGTAAAGCCTGTTTGACAGTAATACGGTGGGTCGGTTTTTGCCATCCCGGTAAGTTACCTGAACTAGTTAGAAAATCTACTCAACGTTTCTGACTGGTTAACGTGACTAACCGGAACGGAAAAACACCGTGCAATCGTGTTTCTATGAATCTAACTTCTAAAGTACTGCACCATTATTTGTTGCAAATACAAATCAAACCCTGCAAGTTGAGAAGTGAGAAGTATAAATATGTATACATAACTTAAGTATATGAGTTTTACTGTTAGCATACCTGCATCGTGTAAGTTATTTACACCCAATTTTCTTGGTTTCCAAATGATTGAGCATATGACGTACCGCATGTAGAATACTTATGGGTTGACTTGACCTACTATTGTTCTTTATCTTTCTCCTTCTCTCTTTCTATTGTTGTCCTTTAACATAGTTCTCGTGGAATTGCTTTTCAATTGTTTTGTGTTATTACTCGTCTTGGGAGCCATTTTGTGGCGCCGACAATGCTCTGACGTGGAACTCAAGTTTGTGTGTGTGTGTGTCTGTGTTTCAATCGAGGCAGCGGAACATTCCTTATCGTTCCATTATTCAGAATATTGACACCGGTTCAGTTTCCCGATAGTATTTCAAATGAAAGTAGCATCAATATATGACCAAGAATACATAAAATTCCACTTCAATGCCCGTATATCACAAGACTGTATTTACGCAGAAACATATCATTTCTTTTTCTTTGTTTTCCATATCAAACTGACACTGACACTTTACAAAACTGAAGATGTTCGAAGAAAAATGACATAAAGGTGAATAGATACAAAACGAGAAAATATTCATTTTTCGATTTGATCTATTTTTCATTTTCATAATTTTGTTAATCTTTGTCCTATATGTTCAATCGCTAGAGAATTCATCTCAATTTTGTAAAAACACTTCAAACATTTATGTTTCATTTTCACGATTAGATAGTTTAATGGCTCGTAAAAGTTTGCTGCACTGGTTTTTTAGGATGGTCATAAAAAATAAATAATTTCATTTGTCTTCGGGAAACGCTTGTTTCTCTAACACGAAGGGGTAACTTTATGGCCCGAGGTTCCACGGTAAAAATTATTACAGGGACGTGTCCGACCACAGACTTGTTGCAATATTTAAAGCAATCAACAGAATTTCCCTACACTTCCCAATTCAACCGTGGATTATTCTGTGCCTAGGAATCTTCCTCAATTGAATGTGTTCAACTTTAATGCTTCTGCATATAGCCAAGGTATATACATATAAGGTAAGGTGTTACAGGAAGTGATGCTATTAAAAAAACATGTTCTGTGTTTTCTCTACTTCCTTAACAACAAAATAAGTTTTTAAAACAGTGTTGAGTTCTTAGTAACATTACATTATTGTAATCCATGGTAGTCCAGTACGTATAGACATACTTATATATATATATATATATATATATTACGTTCTTGAAATAATTTAATTATGAGGGGAGTATTTCCCGTAGATATAACGTTATACTGCCCTATTTGATAAAGACTCTTTTAGGCGAATTTGAGTTTGAAACATGTTCTTCAAATACTTTTCCCTCAAGTTTTCCATTGCACGTGGTTGTAGCACATTCCACATCTTTGCTCCAAGTTGAAGTACCGTAAGCCGAAATACCATATCCACTGATGGTTGACGCATAAGTAAATACGCTTACAACACATCAGGAAAGCAAAAAACAACAAATATTTGTAATAGGAAAACGCAGCATGTGCGTGGAGAGATGAACGATATATTTGTATGAAACTTATAGGTAACCTATATATATATATATATATATATATATATATATACACACACACACCTTGAATTGGGAACAACTATTTCTTCAATTGAACCTCCAACTGCACCATTCGCATGCACCTGTTGATTATTTAAATTCATTCACTTTTTTATTTGTCTTATCTGTTGATCTTCTTGATAGCATCATTGGTTGATCCAAAAAAAAACTTGACCCATCTTCTCTCAGAACGAGACTGATCCGATTAGTGTGAAACTTTGGAATAATGTGTATTATTCTTGTGGTAAAACTCCGTAAATATCTGTATTTATTCAAAGATTTTTTTTCAAAATGTACCCGTTGGCCTATGGATTATAATGGAAAATTGAAAAAGGAATTGAAAATTTCGAAATGGTTTTTATCGAACTTTTGTGACCGTTTGCGCCTCAAAAATATACAGTATAAAGTTGAATGATGATATATATGCATGCCTCAACATCAAAATATATGCTTTCGTTTGAGCGTTGAGTCTCCGCTCCCACTCATACAATAAGACGCCATATGTATATATATATATATATATATATATATATATATATATATATATATATATATATATATATATAGCTATTCACATGTCGAATCTTCAAATTTACACCATATTTCATCAACATATGGAATGAAAGTCCTTGAACTACGAACCTTCGCAGCGAATTTTTTGAATTCCTTATAAATACCAAGTCACTGGAATGCAAAATAAAACATCTATCTGTTTTTTCAATAACTCTAAACTGATATTTGGCACATACGGCGTTATTTGTCGATGCGGCAGTACACGTTTCAATTCTTACCTGATACGAGTGGTGATATTATCGTGGTATGCGTTACTCACATACCTTGATCAACTAACTTTACTGGGGCGTCTCTTTCAACAGTCAACTTCTGAGAAGATAGAATAAAAAGATAAATAAAATCGTTGAAAATGTTTCAGTTTGAAGTTCGGATATGAATTTGAATAGAAATATTTCATACGATTGACTGATTTTCTTTAGGAAATGATTACGTCATTACGAAAGCGTATATATACATTCGAAACGAGTTTTTTTATCTAATAGAAATTCACTCCAATCCCTTTGCCTTATACTTACATTTTCAATATATCCAGATCCCGTTCTTATGAAGCAGAGTATATGTGATATATTTGATATATTTTATTTCATTTCATTCTCATACTACGAAGAAATACTTCCATGAATAGATATCGCTTCCGTCAAGTGTGAGTAACTACGTGACTGCTCCATGAATTAATAAAATGAATTAGGATTATGCAAACGCTGAAAATTTCATTAATTTCTCTTAAGATGTTGCCTTTCCTCTTCAGCTTCAAAATGAAGTGAAATAATGAATTTGGCTCGAGGATAGCTATATATAAGTGTATATATGCCGACTTTTCACTCTTCTTTTGGTAAATCTCGGATGGTGTCGAGAGATTGTTGGAGGGGGAGAGGGAGGGAGGGGCCGGGTGGAGGGGTGAGGGGGAGTTGTGTGGTGTACCGGTGATTACTTACGGGCCTTAGTTGCCATTTTATCCCAGTTCAGCACACTCTTCCACTCAGAACAAGCTTTCTAGAAAGTCATAGCCTAAGAAGATTATACTAACGACCCTATTTCGATACCGTGCCAGTTCTTCCTTAGCAATCTGTATACGATTTGCACCGATATCACCCTTCCAGTCGTTTTCCATGCCCATCTCGTTGATTCACTTGAAAAGTACGGGCACGTAAACGAGGGCAAATCGTTTGATTTATAGAATGGCTAGACTAAAACAATAGTTTTCCGGAAGTTGGAACAAAGATTTATGGTGAATAGCCCCAGCCATACTGTATGCAATCAGAGTGGATGATATATCGTCCCAAAACACTGCCATTTGGTTAAAAATAGAAATTAATAATACGTATATATATTGATTTTAACAGAGGATAAGTGGAGTAAATTCAATGAGGCTGACCATACAGGAAATGTATTTCTGGCGATCTATACTAGTAGATTTGATTGTGAGTATTAAATGGGAACTTGATATTACATTTGAACTATGCGAACCAAGCTGAACTAACGCTCACTAGCAATATAGATTTTATGTTTCAGATTAATAATTGGTAGCGATCTCGTTTGGTCACTACATATATAAACGAAGAAGATGAATATTGGAAAGATGAATATCTATACTGATAGTTATAGTGTTGTATAATAATATTAATTGAATTTATGAACTTTTGCATCACTTCCACAATGCAAAATATGATACATCTCAAACTCAAACTCTGACTAACATATGTGTATATATATATATATATATATATATATTGATAATATATGTCATTTTCTTGATTTCGGAGAAGGAGAATATTTTTGTGTTTTTCCGTCTCTCTTGGAAACTGATCTAATCAATTTGAGCTCTAAACGTTCAGGAATAAATAGAATCAACTCATGAAATGTGTTATGGTATGAACTACAACCCACGAATACCCCAAATAATAATATTGAATACATATATATATATATATTTATATATATATATATATATATATATATATATATATATATATATATATATATATATATATATATATATATATATATATTCAATTTATGTTGACTATTTAATCTGTAGAGTTAAATGTATAATATTCAATATGTGTATAGCAGAATTGAATGGAAAACGTATCTTAGTCGAACTTATGTAAACTCCACGATTAGTTTCACCGAAGTCTTACAAGGGTAGTTTGCTATTAAACTTAGCTAGCTATTGGTATGCACTGGTTGCACGCAAGTTACACGAACAGGCCGAAAGTTTCACTTGACTTCAAATGGAATGGATATTAATAACAAGATATTTCGGAAATATTTCGAAACTTGTTGAAAATAATTCTTTGTTGAAACTCGAAACTATTCGTGCTCTCCGGCCTGCTATACAACATTTCAGGATCATTTTCAGTGGATTCATGAAAAAATTGTAACGCAAAATTATAGATCCTAAATTAGTTTCAATATCAAGACCAATAACAATATATTTAGAAACCATTTTTGTTCAGTCATTTTATTACTCTTTTAAGACTATTCCAGTTGTGGATAATAGTGGATATTTGTCATGCGACTATTTTTGTAAATACATATTTTCTAAAATGTGTGAAAGCACTAATATCTTTGTACCGCGTAATGTTTTGAGAGTTCAATGAATTTTCAGGAGAACATTTTCTATTAGAAACGAAACTGCATTTTTCAAAAAACGTTCAATTATCAATGTTGCGATGACATTTGGCAATTCTACTTTCGTTTTTACAATTATTCAGTTCGTTATGATGAACATATTTTTTCTTGATTACATTTATATACTTTATACATTTTTAAAATAAGCTTGTGAACTGAAAACAAAAATCTCCAACGATTTATATACCATAATCATTATCGACGAGGATCCAATATGAACTATAGTTAAGACGACTTTTTTTTCCTGTGGATTTTTCAACAATACTAATAGATCTCATGGAGTAGGTGAGCATCAGTGGGCTATGAAGTAGACAAAATCTCAAGAAATCTATATCAAAATGCAATACATCTTTTTTTTGGCATCAAACTTAGCCCTTCAGCAAGGCAATGTAGTTTATTACCATTTATTGCCCCTACTTTGATATATATCGATTACCTTATGAATAACCCAATATCATTTTTAAAAAAGTTCCAAGAATGCCTATTCTTCTCAGCGCTGCGTACAAACACGTGTCGCTAAGAAAACAACAGTGAAAACTCGTGAATTCCACTATAGGGTAGATTATTAGTATTCAAAATGAGCGCGCTTGTTCTTCCTTCTTGACACCGCACGTCTTCTCGTTTGCCCGCCAGTAAACTCTGAAGCTAGTCGCTAGTCAGCTTGGCTTAAACCACTCCGCTCCTAAAGAACACTAGCGTTTTTTCTTCTCCACATAGTATATGTCAAGAAAAAGAGAGGTTTAGAAAGGCGGGAGAAATACGTACTACGTGAATCCATTAAGTGATCAAGCCAATCTCACACCTGGGTTTACATATTAAAAAGACTTTCCAAAGAATATAAACCCAAGATAGAAATAAACTAGTCTTTCTACTATCCGAGTAATCGTGGGGGTATATAAAACGAAGATAAATAAGAATACAAAAGGATTAAGAGGAATTCTAATCCAACCTCCAACTATCTTTGTATAATATGGGAAACCATAAGGCGTATTAGAAGAACGAACCGAACGTATTAATGTATTAAACCTTAACCTGAAAAACGAATCCTTTAAAGCATTATGGTATATAATTTCACGGTGGAAATATGCGCCCTCAAGTTGCATGGAGTTAACTATATCGTTGTTTTATGCGACCTAAGAGACTCGTCGTCCGCATGTGATGACATCGTCGTTCCTAGACGTGTGCAAAAGAAGACATCAGTTTCAACCATTTTTCTTTCGTTCCTTTTCTTCGGGTTTGTTTCTTCACGTTCAACTAGCTATATACTCAAAACCGTATGGAATGTTAACTCAATATAATAAAGTCAGGACTTTAAGTTAAGTAGTTTCAATAAAAATGGTTGTAAACTTAGGGTGTGGTTGTTATCAATTCATATCGAATATAAATTGGACATAAGGTTTGTTTTCAATTCCAGGCCGGAAATAATTATCTATATAAGTGTCCATCACCATAAGCATCACCATAGATCACGAGGTGCAGTCCTGTACAAGATAGACCCAGTCTTAACTGAAAAGTATCAAGGTGGCCAAGTATCAAGGTGGCAGTATATATATAGTGTTAGTACCGCTTTTCTTGTGCTTTTCTGGTTTTATCTTTTAAAACTGTTTTAAATCGTACTGGAATGCCACCCCAGCTGGAGCCAAGCTCAACAATATGGCAGAATCTACAGCATCTGGGCAGAGCTACAAACATCTTTTAACTGACGCACCAAAGTGCACTTTCGAGCATCTTGACACTAGACATTGCTATAACATAGAACATTGCGGTTAGAATGACTGGGGCTGCCGCGTGACAACAGATAGGAATTTTCATACAAATCGTTCGAATTGATAAAAAAAGTATTACCTTGTGAAAAGTTCTATTTTTTTACTATTTGCATCATCTTCTTTTTCTTCTTGTTCTTCTTTCTCTCCCTTTTCTTCTCATTTCTCTTCTCTTTCTGCTGATTTCTAGTGACTAATTTGAAACCCAAAATACTGATCCGATTAGTTTAAAAATTGTGGAAACATACTTGTGGTTACGAAGATGGGTCATTTTGAGAAAGGACACAATTCACGCTCCTAATGGCCTAGATGATATAATTTCAAGTATAATATCAATTATACGCCATAAGTATATGGTACCGTTATATATATCATGAAAAAGGCATATTTTTTTGATAATAATTATTCTGTACGGTATGAAAAAAGAAAACGAGTAGTTGCAACTTGGTAGAAATTTTTACGTAAACTGTGAATCATTATTCTTCATTATTTACTCCCCTCGACGAGTTAGAGGAACCAATACCATTGCTAAAAGTCATTGTTTTATTTTGTTGTCTTATATTTGAATTTTGATTCTTTGGTTTTTGTGTTTGAATGTTTTTGATCTGAGTAAATTTTGACTTTAAAATTCGACTTTAATGAGATTCTCCCCAAAACAAAACTGGTAACACGAGAAGCCAATGCTGCCTGACTATACCTAAAATACGGAATTTTAAATCATATAAAAGTCGAGGTATGAAAAGCGAAGGCTTCCATTTGGTTTAAATCGAGTATTTCCTTGTTTGTTGGTTTTGTTCGTGTTAGCACAACAATAAGCCGGGTAGAACCGATCTATATGAACCAAACCATATAACACTCATATTCTAGCTCATGACTGCGATTTGTTTCTGGTAACAATTGTGGTCAGAGAGATTTTGAGAAATTATGGTATTGTGAAAATATCCAGAAGAATAATTCACGATGAACTAACAATGCGCTGTTATTTAAAATAAATATTTGTAATGAACTACAATGACAGTCGTTTATGAAAAGATTCATAAAAATAGGATAAGCGTTTTCAAAACCAAAGGTATAGATTTCCAATACGAATAAATATTTCACCCATCTCACAGAGCATGTAATGCGTCCTCCCAACATAAATATCTAAAAACTTCGTCTCTACCTGTCATCCCACACATCATCCTTCAAAATATCCCCTCATACTATCACCATTGTATTTATGATTCTTTTGAAAAGCTCGTCGTTTTGCTTTCAGGATGCGAGTGTCTCCAGTTCACTGCGACTTACGGCAAGGAATACGGCGTCTTCAGTAGTCCTGATTATCCTCGGCCTTACCACGCGAACATCAACTGCCTCCTATACACATTCATCGCCAGTAGGGACGAGATCATCGAGATCACTTTCAAAGACTTCGACGTGCAGAAATCACATCTCGAGTAAGTTTTGTATGATGATGGTTTGGCGAAACTTTCACTTCTAGAAAACGTCGAGAATGCTTTTAGGGATTGATCATGTGGAAAACTGAAAAGAAATTATAATGAGGGACAGCATTTAATATTATACCTATCTATATCTATATCTATCTATCTATGTATATATATATATATATATATATATATTGAATATCCCGGATTTTCGTATGTTACTCAAAGTACAAAAATAGTATTCTTAACCAAAGGTGATACCAACTCAATTTTCTAATTATTATTACTTAATTCACTTATTATCAGTTGATACAATACAAAAGGCTTTAAGTAGTATTGGGGCTATTTTCGTCTGAACCTAATCCCCACCAAAAACAAAACTTGTGAAAGCAGGGAGCCAAGCCATTGCTATTTGAACACTTTGGCATATAAAAGTGATGACATGAGAAGTGTTGGCCAAGTTAAGTCTTCAAGAGAAGGATGCATATATGTGCATATGCAAATGCATATGTGTGGATAGATATTAGGCATATAATGCTAACGTTCGGTTATTTTAACTGGTCTTCAAAGTTTTTGCATGAAATATAATGTGTATGGCAATTTTATTTCACCATGTGAGCCTATACAGTATGATCAAACCTGCCTGGAAGCAGTTCGTGTAAACAGTGTAGCTGACTTCACAAGGGGCTTGCGTCGAGCTACCGCTCGACTAGATATCTTTCGCGTTGTCTCCTCCAAGACTAGAACACAAGACAAAACCACTTCAACAAATCACGCGACATCAGACCTCAGAACAAAATAATAAACTTATAACTGAACAACTTATATTTCTTATTATATAACTAAATTATTAACAAACTTTTATAAATAAAACGTAAATAAAAACAAAAAAGTCCAATCAGAAAATATTGCTCACCAAAATGAAATACGAAGCTCACGTATAAGGTATAATGCTCACTGATCAGTGAACACACACACACACCATTCCGTTAGTTATCTACCCGGGTATTCCTGTGCGAGAATCCGACTCCTTTAATTGCGCCGTCATCATCACCGCGTTGTCGTCTTCGTTGTCGTTGTCGTTCGTCGTTCGTCGGTCCCATGTTTCCCTTAGCTACCCTCATGAGCTGTCACATTTGCGGCGGAGCAAGTTACTGATGCCCGCCCGCACCTCCTCCAATGGGATTGCCAATAGCCTGCTACTTACACACGCTGGGGACATCCATGGTGATAGATCACGAGAGGAGAGCAGAGACCGACGTATATATACACACACACACACACACACCGAGATCTCATTGAGGAGGATGAGCAGCGAGAAAAAAGAGAGAGAATAGGTAATAGCCTCTGGATCGCTATAACCTCTAAACTTATACGGTAGGAATGAGAGAAAAAAATGTATTTTCACAGACGGAAAAATACAAAATATGAGAATAGAGATAGAGTTGTGGGTGCTAAATCGTGTAATATAATGGATAGCAGTCGGTACAAAGGGTTAACAAAAGAATAAGCAAACTCATATTTTATCTAATACTTCAGCATGTATAGTTTTGAATGAGTTACTGCTATAAACTGTCCAAACGAAATTATCCCAGCATAACTTGGCGGCTTGAATTGTTTCAGAACGTTATGATCATATATATATATGTATATATATATATATATATATATATATATATATATATATATATATATATATATATATATATATTCAGGCCTATAAATATAAACTGCTTTCGACCCATGTTGTTCAACAGCATATAAATATTAAATAAAATTATTCAAAGCTTCAAGAGAAGCTTATACGTTTGAGAAGAAGAAATTATATGTTCGAAAGAGTTCGATGTAAATAGAATTCTGAAGCAATCAAAAGAACCCATCGTAATTAGAGCTATACTTCAGTTCATGAGTACGCCGTTTGCAGTTGAAACGCCGGGTAGTTTATGCGTGACGTTCAGCAGATCGATATGAGCTTCCAACACACATGAATTGTATCTCCAAGTTTCTCTATAGTCTCTCTATATCTGTACAATTATCATCATTATAATCTTCATTCACTAGAACGTGCTGTGGAAATTGAACCATACACTTACTGAAATGATTAAACGTATCGAATTAGTTTTATGAATACGTCAAATCCAAACGATCCAATCGTCCCGTCTATTGTAGATTTAATTTGAAACAATAATTGACCTAAATACCAACATCTTGTTTCGGTAGACTAGTTTCAGTGACTAGCGATTAGGACATGAAGCACCCTTAAGCCTCGCTGAGAGTTTGCTCAATGAAGCTATTCCATAACTCGAGTAGCTGTGGCTGTTAAACCCAGTTGACGTCCATGATGTATTGTCAAACTCTAAGAACTCATTTGAGAGAGCGTATAAGCATTTAGAATCAAGGTATAAAGGTATAACTCTCTCTCACTTCGTCGTGCACATGAAACAAATACTGATGGATGGAATCTGTGAATAGCCGACAGAGACAGAGTGCAAGAAAGACGGGAGCTGACAAATGGAAACGGTTTGTTTCAACTCTAGAGTCTATTTGTCTTCTGTAACCGACATTCAGTTGCATGGCATATCCTGTATATAGTACACTTTATACTGAAAAGGTCGCAATATCCCATAGTTTCAATATACAAAAGGATCAAGTCTTAATGTTGGCTCATTTCTCTTATACACAGCGTTCAAAACCACCAAAGATTCTATCAACTAAGCCGTTCCAAGAAATTTCACACATCAAAGACATGTCATTACATGTCTTTGGTTGCTTTCTGCCATTTATAGAGTTGTACCGTATTCATAAATTTCGTACTTTAAACAAATTCAACGATTAACAAAAGTAGTAATAAACTCTTCAAAGAGTCAATTTTCATCTCCATTGCCAGGAGATATTATAAAAACGGGCGATAATTAAAAATAAAAACAAGACTCATGAATAAAAATTCAACTTTCATCATTTTACATATTCAATTATTCAACAGATTTTTTCCTGGATTAAAAATTTCCTTGGTCGTATTACATACACCCTCGTGATTCTTCAACCTCTGATCTCGAACGTGTTGAGCTCCAATGATTCTATTAGGTCGTATATTTGCACTCTTTTGAGAGAAGACTTTTGGAACAGTCTTGCGACTCCTGAAATGAAGCGCGTTGTGGGCGGAGTGCGACACTTTCGAACAGAACATGGCTGAATACTTTCTTCTTCAGACTTGAGAGAAACCATTCTGGAGAAATGTAGAAGACGAATGCGTTACGAATGCAGAAACATGGAAAAGGCAAGTTCAGAGGTGGTATATATAATTTATAAAAGTAAGCGTCAAAGATCGATGATTGAAGATTGGTCTGTGAAAGACATAGGTGTTGATTTAGATGGATGATTATATTCAGAGGGAAGGGAAGATGAAGATGGAGAGTGGATATTAGTTTGTGGTCAAATGCACTAGACAAGGTATGAGTGAGAAAAATAATATACATTCATCAGTTATATGAAATAAATGAACTAAAGGAGCTCAACACGTGTTTCATTCATATATATATATATATATATATATATATATACACACATATATATGGGTGTTTGTGTAGGTCTATATAAAGCTGAAGAATTGTTCTCAGACGGAAAAACGAAATCCACTAGAAATAAAAGTTTGAAGAAAATGAAAGGGCACAGCATTTTCAATCACAGCGAACAAAAAACATCAAACAAAAATATATGACATTTGAAATGGGTATTTTGATAGAACAAATATTTATATAAAGCGTAATAAAAAATCGTCTAGATATAGTGACGTCTTTCATAGAGAGATACCTTTCAACTTCTGGCATTATTTTATATCAAATTTTATTATCATTTAAGGGTCTGGAAAACTATAATTATAATCAATTATGACCATGCCACACACGTGTGAGTTGAGGAATGAAAAGAGTTCCCCTCACGCCCGCTAGGCCTACACGCCAAGTAATCACAGCTTGTGCGTAACAGAATACGGCTATACGTGTAAGGTTCTGATTAGAACATTACATTAATTAGTAGCTAACTAGCTTAGTTAGTAAAGATAATTCCCATCACGTGTCGTTAGGACGAGCATTAGTAACAGAACCCTGTCATTTATATCACCCACATATCCTTGGCTCGGATATCCACATAATGTGTGTATATTGACTACTAGGAAGTGACATCACTCATTGTTTGAAAGAGACAGACTACAGCATCCCTTCCCCACCTCAAGTTGATATTAACCAATTACACTCTTTGTTAGTTCCTATTAATTCGTTGTATATTGCTCTAGTAATGGTTGTCATACAGAGACGATATAGATCCCTTATATATAGGTCTATAGATTCATCCGTCCAGAATCTAGATATACTGGAAATATTAGATTGTCGAATATATTTAGATAGCATATCTATTATCTAGGTTTGTTAATCGTTCGTTTCTTGAAAAAGTCAAGAAAATCAAAATATTATTCTCGATGGATTTGATATACGCCAAATAACCTGTTAGGGCTACGTTTCAATGTGTTACTTTCCAAAACAAATTCGTTTGAAGTTATTTAATTGTCAACGGGATTTTGAGTAGCGTGTGTTTTTGTGATTCTTAATTGTTTTTCGAAGCTATCAATTCTTCATTTCATTTCAGATTTTGATATATGTTTTCAATGTTAGCTAATATCAATTGATCAATCAGTAACTAGCAAACAATAACAATACATTAGCAACAATAGCAATCATTAACTAGCTTGAGAATGTTTTTGGTGGAGGTGCCAGTTCTTACTACTATTGCAAGCAGACGCTTTGATATAATGCCTGTTGAATTCAGTCCAGTTTGTTATTATACGTATTTATGGTGTTGGTTATGGTATTATACGTTTCCGTTATTGTGGATAGTATATAAGGTTCGAGTTATCGGGATAATACTGGACTCGCTAATGCTCGCTGCGGTCTCTCGCATAGCGAGCCAAATATTATGCTGTTTTAATAGTAGTAATTGTATATATTCAAAAGTATATATTCCCATTATATAGTAAAATGTTTCAGAATGTAAAAATGAAGAACATTTCGATTTAAATGCACTATATAATCAATTTCGAAATTCCTTTTTATTTCTTCTGTACTGAAATTTACGCCAACGCAAAATATTAGTGATACACAGTTGACTACAATCAAACTCTCTATGTATAGAGCTAGTATCGACTGTATTGTTCACTTATTTCACATTTTCTCATTCGAAATGTACGACATTATATTAATTTCAATCATATTTTGACGTCTCGCATGAGCATTAGTTTGGCTGACTACGCAACAAACATGCCTGCAGGGCTTTGGCAATATTACATAATGATAATCAATTATCATGGATCCAGCCGAGTCCTTGCATCATCAAAATGACGGACGGAATTGACGGGTGTAATAGCTGGAAATGATATCAGCATGAAGTCGATAGAAAGAGATGGATGTGAACAACGCATTGAAGGGAGAGTGATGAGATAAAACGAGAGAGATTTGCGTAAAATGTCAGTTTCATATTATCACGAGAGAAATGAAACCACGATGAAAATGCGGGGGAAAAAAACACAAAAAGTAGACTAAATTGTGTATACGATGGTCAATATTTATGTACACAATGAAAAAAAAGTTTTCCCTCTATACAAACGTATATATTTTTGTTTTTCTTTCAGATACAGGCATTTTTTATTTGTATAAAAAAAAACCCAAGTTGTTGTAAAGCATTCCAAATGTTTCCACATTTATAAATTCTCTTTTATTCTCCATTTTTAAGTTGCACGTTTCCCATTGGCCGTAAAAACAACGTGAGTGGTAGCCATCAGCATTCTTCTTAGGGACGAACTTGAACGACGACTGTGATGACATGGCCAAAGTTCAGCTCTCTCTACATTAAAGTTTCTGAGGAGTTGACTTGGTTGGACGAATCTTTCAAGTGAACAAGCAGACAGTTTCTGATGAAAGGTTTTCTTTCTGTGCAAGAAGAAAAAATCTACCAGAACATTTTCACGTCTCCTTGCTGGTGTTTGAAGTTTTCCTGAGTTGGGCTTCTGTGTGACTTTTATCCGAACAAGTTAACACCGTAACACGAGTTGGGCGAACACGAGGCCGGATTGGAGGAGAACTCAGGACCGATGCGCGGCTAGCTTTCAGTTAAACAGAAAACCGAGTTAGCGAGAAAAGAAAGACAATCTGGTTTAAACTTCGATCCTTTCCATTAAGTTAAGTTGGTCGACCCTTAAACAATTAAACCGAGCGATCGCCGGCTAACAAGATTGCAACATGGCACTGGCCGCAATTAAAGAATAAACAACACAATTAACCAACACCCGAAACTTACCCGACTCTTTTCTATTTCCACATCACTTTTCTTCACGCCCTCGCCTGTCTGACTCAACAACAGTACGTGGTTGTTATTTAAACTATTGACTTGGAAAAGATACACCGATCGTCAGAAATGATGTTGAAAGAATAGTCAGTCCAGTTATGTTTCTGTTGGAGTTTTAAAATAAAATATCTAGTTTTAATCTCTTTTATTCACTACTTCATGTAAGACACCGATTTTGATTGCTTATAAATAGACTTACCGATACTTTGCGTTGATGATTATTGAATAAATTATAGCTTGCAGGATATGGAGCACGATGTCTAATTAGTAATACTCGTATAAAGAAGTGATTGTTAAAGGTTTTTAATCAGGATTTTAAATATTTCATAAGCTCTAATTCATATCAATAATATTTGGAGAAATTATTTTAATTGAATTTTGTGATTTACTCGGGATCATTTACAATAAACAAAGGATTATTTCTCGAGAATATTGAAAAGTGAGTTTCAGTATACTCACAGAACGTAAAAACTGTTGAGAGTTTCAAATTAACGGTGTTAATTAATGGTGTAATTAAAATTAATCTTCCAATAAAGGGTAAAATACAATCATATAAAAACTTGCCTATTTTGATGACTTAATGCAGAATATAATTGTCCTTAAATTGTAACTTGATTATTATTCATCATGATACATTTTACGATATACATTTGAGAACATGCTGATACATTCACAGTTATCAAAATATCTTGTAAAAAAAACACGATTACGTATAAGCAACAATGTGGAACACTGGTGATTCAATTTCGAACCACACAATAAGCGTAACTTTGAATCGCACCCTATAGTCACCGAATAACTCTCACATCACGTGATATATAGGCCTATTATATACCAACGCACACGTGCAGAGGACTGTTGGGCACAAGTTGCACAATACTCTGTGTTTTCCTTTCACTAATCTTATTAAAACATTGACACGCTTCGCGGTTTAGACAATTCTCAGTCTCAACACTTCGGAGAGTTGCGTACAACTTACACATAGCTCGCTTTCAGCAGTGTTTAGGCGGTCGACATATCGCAATATGCCACAACACACCAGCAGGTAACCCCGGGTTGCTCGGAGCGCTCACGATGACAAGTGGGGGAAATTAATAATGGATTGCGATGGTAAATTAGTATGTTTATTAAAGTGGTAATAAGTTCTAGGTCGGTGACAATTGATATAGTATTTTAAATGTATTACCAGGAACGTGCTTTATTGATATTCGAGTATAGAGAATATGGAGTGAAATGATACAATGACAT
This sequence comes from Brachyptera putata, assembly GCA_907164805.1. Taxonomy (NCBI): domain Eukaryota; kingdom Metazoa; phylum Arthropoda; class Insecta; order Plecoptera; family Taeniopterygidae; genus Brachyptera; species Brachyptera putata. Next base: position 26,035,445 of record OU015464.1, on the reverse strand, counting down.
ATATAGATAGCCTAACAGTTGGCTGCTTCTCATGTAAATAATATGTTATATAGAAAATTGATTCCAACTTATTTATTTACCTCGTTTTCCATATTTCATCGCGGTTGAAAAATAAAGTAATAGAAAATGCGGTGAAAAACATTCAGAAAATTGAGTTTCAGAAAATGTGACAGAATGTGTCGCAGTGAATAATGAACGAAATGGCATTATACAAAGAATAAAGTTTTGAAATTCTAGAAGAGAAAGAGAGACAAAAAAATAGAGTAACCGGAAAGAATGGTAAAATATATTTGAACATCGAGAGTTCCGCGAGTTTCCGTTGGCTCTTTCGAAAGTTAATTCCGAACGGAACCACACGTCACATCCGGTGTGGTTTAATTTAAAAGCTTTTTCGAAACGAGAACAACTACCTGCTCCCCCATCCCCTCTCCCCACCAACTCACGCCGCTTTCTCACTATACCTTTTCCCTTTCCCCTTGATCGAAGGGGTGCAACGTTTTAGAGGTTTATCTCACTTCAAGATGAGATTTAATTCCGATTGGTCAGTGGGTAGACGCGAGGGTGAAACGGGTTGTCGGGCGGGGAAGGGTGGAGGACGGGGTAAGGAGCCCCATGGGTCGGTAAGACCAAATCCACGGATACTGAATACCAATGACCAACTCCACGTCGATTTCCAAAACTTCCAAGGTATTCACAACTTTTTACTTACCAACGGGGGAGTAATTCTCATTTGTATATTGTGCCTTTTTATCTATTAAATTAAATCTTATTATTGAAGTCTCATTGTTCGAAATATACGATAAATGTATCGAACCAAGAGCCATTTCCTTTTGAATCGCGAGTTCAACATAAGCGATAAGCCTCTTTCTACGATACTCGACGTATTCATATATATATTTAGGCCCATATATATGAATATATATATATATATATATATATAGATATATGTGCTATAATATATTTAGTGCACAATACACTCAAGAGGCTCAAGACTTATTTCACTGGCTTTTGTTTCAGATATCGTATCTCATCATTCTACCATCATTATATTATATCTATCCTTCATATTCCTAATTTTATTTGTATTGTCAAGTGACTTAAACTTCTTCCAACAGTAGCTGTACTCACAATTCATTAATCTCACTAAACTTCTCCCAATCTCTGTTTTGAAGATTTGTTCTTCAATTTATGATGCGTAAAGGCAACCTAATTTAATAGGCCTACCTTATAACCCAGGAACATCAAAGAGCAATCCCTTAAATTACATTAATAATCAATTACGTACATCCTGAGGTGCATTACGTTCAAGTTGGGGTTTACGTGAATTGTAACTGATAAACAATGCACTATTGCTCGACGGATTTGCTGGCCAAAGTCCGCGTTATATTCCGTCCGTGGACGCTTGTATTGCGTTATGCATTATTCTGCGGGCATGTGGTCTGTTGAGGAGAGGGCGCTGGGGGGTGGGGGGTGGGGGATGAGCAGGGGTGGTAGGGGAGTCATTGTAATGATGGTGGTTGTGGTGGTTGAACCAACAATATTGTTGAAGAACTTGAACGAAGCACGAAACTGGAAATTACATGTTTGTGAATTCTATTTGTTTCTGTAAAAAAAAACAATGAGTGTATTTTTGAATGATGTTAGCATATTACGTTAAAACTACATGGATTTAGTTAATCATGAATAATAAATACTCGTACACAACAAAGTTGAATAAATAGTACACTTGTCTCGGTTTCTCATTACTTACCAGTTTTGCTTCTATATGCCCCCATATACATTTACATATACATACCAATAGCAGTATGTTTTGCTTTATTATATGGGTCCCAATTTGAATTATCATATTTCGTGGATTTAGTATCTTGCTTGTTCAGCCCAGAAGCAATACAGTTTATTCGATATAATAATAAGGAAACTTGTTTTGAGATGAAATAACTTGCTTCGAGTTGCGGGATGCCATGAAAAAGAGATTGACCATCATAAAAAAAACACTCTAGGAATGTGAAACTTTTGATTAACGCCATCAATCTTCGAGGACATATACAGCCACCCCGATATAATAAAACACGAGAAGACCGAAAAATAGAATTAGAGGCTTAAATTCATGGGTGTCAAGTTTGCGTTGGTTTTTTTCCTTGTTTGTGTTGGCAATACTGGTTGTCAGTGGTGAACGATGATTTACAAGACCATCATTGTGTACTCGACTCTTCAGCATGCGTTGTAGACTTTCATGCAATCGTAGTGTTGTTGTTGATACACTTCATTAATGAGAGCTGTTAGTGTATGAAAATATACTGATACACTTACAAAAGAAATATCATAAACGTACCCCAGATTTATTGTGCTTTGTGATTCATTGGGATGCGAAAATAAGATAACTATTTTATCTGTAAAAATGAAACGTATACCGTTTTGCTGAAACACACAATTGAATCATATTATTATTAGGGGTACTCATAAATTACAACCAAGTGAAAATGTATTACCATTTTGGTGGAGGTGCCGAGTATTATCGATAGATTGTCATTGATTATTCTTCCACAATGAGAAATAATAACACTTTTTATCGAAAATTATTATCGTTGATAGATAAATCATATATTAAAACGAAGAATATTAGTTTCGGTGGAGGTGCCAGGTCTGATGATGTCATATTTTTCATCGAACAGTTTCGAAGCTGAACATTTCAATTTGTATCTATGTAGGTTTATCAATGAAAAAAGATTATCTACCAACTAAATGATTGTAAGATCTTCTGTAATTACATAATCTCGCTTCAACTTCAAGAATTAATTTAAAGATGCAGTTGTGTTCTTCATTGTGAACCGCGTTCTGAAAAAACTATAATAGCCTACGAATCATACGACCACATCATATGATATCATATATATATATATATATATATATATATATATATATATATATATATATATATATATATATATATATATATATATATATATATATATATATATATATAAATCATGTCATACAGCCTACAAGCTATAAAATCATATCTGTGATATATCTGTGTGTTATGGTGATAAACCACCTGCTTTCTCTTCTGTTGATAGAAGTATCTTGGTTGATCAGTTTCATGTATTATAGATTAGCTAATTCATAAGTATAATCACGTTATCAAGGAACTCATTATATATGAAATATTCAACCATAAATAAGTAAATAAGGCATAAGTACACATGCATATTATTTTGATTAAGGCAACGGTTTTATCACAAATTAAATCAATACTTATACAATATATAGCACACAAGTTAACATTTAGCAGTTAGAATGAAGTAGTATTAGCCTTGTATATTATGTAGAGCTTAGAAGTAATCTGATTTTAGACGCAGCTACAGTCTCACGTGTTACAAACTATACAACTAATAACTGTAACTTGTTGAATTAGAATGCTCACAGAGTCGCCAACTGCATGACGTCACATATGATTGTTACCATGGTAACAAGCAAACTAAATAACTTCTTGAGAATTAACAGCTAGATTCATTATATAAGTGTTAAGACTATGTTTAAATTTTACACCTGATTGTCTACAGTAAAAACACAGATTTATGATTGACTCTCAACTTTCTCAATCGAAACTCATTTCTCATTGTCCATTGAATAATGAGAAAAGCGAATACAATTATATCAAACTTGTTTCCATCATATATAGATATATTTCCCCATAGAGATAGGCAAAGTATGTATCTCTATGATTTCTAAGCGGAGTAGTGGAAATAAACAAACTGACTATGTAGGTACAAATGCAGTATTCATTCCTCGTTTTCGACAGTAGTGAAACCTGGGAACAGTAACTTTTTTTATAACATCGAAACTTGATACAAACTCATTTTTTCGAAAAGATTTACGAAAGATAGGATCGTTCGAATGGGGTACCACAGGGGCCCCTACTGACTACCCCAATTAATAATTAATGATAAAAAGATGACTTATCCAACAAAGTAAATCTTGAGGTAATAATGTCAGGAATAGAAAACAATTCAAATATTTACATTGTGAAGAAGAAACTTGAGTCACCGAATTACCTCAATTTTCTTTCTCTTCTCATTATCTTTATTATTTTTTCTCCTCTTCTTCTTTTCTAACCATCATGTAGCATCTATCATTCAGCATGTTGTACCTAGTAGAAATGCGCTTTCAGACATTGCCTGTAGCTGTGTCTCGATGGTCTCCAGCAATCTCCAGGATTCAAAAACAACATGCTTAGTTGAGTACTATCAGCTGGTACTATCTACTCGAGATTAATTGTTTACGTTGCTGAAGTCAACAGATCAGTTTGAGCCATTTACTCAGTAGTTCATGTTCGCCATTGTACACCACGACTTATAAAATAACGTGCTATGAATTAGTTGAAGACTTGAGTCATATTGCATGGGTAATATTTCATTTCATTTCATTTATTTATTCATCCGAATAGATCGTTACATAGGATTATGTATACAATATATGGCAAGTCAATACAAATATGAAATTTAAAAAACATATAAATACAATATAAATACAATCGTACCTCGCTCATCAATTGTAAAAATTTTATAAACATTTAAAAAGTACGTGAAGTATTATATTAACGTCAGATTCAGGATAAAAATAATATGAAAGTAAGAGATATATCAGATGTTAAATCACGACGCGAAGTTAGATTAAACGATGTCATATCTCAGAATGAGAGAATGGTTTTGTACTCAATTGTTGGACTGAATATAGTTTGCTCAACGACCTCGCCAACAGTTAGTTTTTTCGGTGGTATGAATGAGTCGGTGATGATGAAACTATGAAGTGATGTAACATGAAAGGACGTTTACAATATGCAGAGCTATTCTCAAAGCAAGCCCAAGTTCAACGATGACTTCAATTTCTAAGACGGTGCTGTAGTTGACTGAGCTACGGAACGTGGCGATTTTTTTTAACCATGTCCTGATATTTGTATTGGCACATACTTTAGCAATGCCATAGTAAGACGTCAAATATATTGGAACGAAATATTTTTCAACCTGATAGATAGTAATTGTTCCTTATTTGAGGCTAATGGTGACCAGGTAGGATCGTTTGGATGGGACACTAAAATGGCTATCTCACTACACCAAAAATGATGTAGGCCTCCATATCGACATAATTGTAAATTCTAAAATATCATATCCTATCCACAATAACATGACAATAGAACTTGTTCACAAAATTATCAATCAATATCTAAATATGAAAGCATTGTAATTTAAAATTTATCCTAGCACTTGAATAAAATCGTGTGAATATATGAAGCACCCATCAGATATACAATGAGCTGTAAATTAATCAAACATCTTTGTTTCGAGTTCATTTCGTATAAATCCATATCTTTTTGTTCAAGTAGGAATATAATAACAACAAACCCACGACAGTATGAAAACAACGCCATTCAAGTGGTCAGTACAATAGAAAATGAATTTCACAAAAACATGAACTTCATATAATGTGAGTGTGCTTTTCTTGTATTCTAAAATTACATATTCATTATACGTTACTAAAAAAATAGCACTTCTATTTATATACACGTACACACCACAAAAGAGTATACTTGTCAACCTGAAACATATGGTGTAGTTGTTCATTCGTTAGCACAAGAGTACTTCAGTACTGTGTTGCAGTATACTTGACAATTACTAGCGAGCAAGAAAATAGGGGAAACCTGTATACGTATATCTTATATCAATCATATACGCCTCACTAACTAGCAAGCTAAAAACAACATCAACAGCATTTTTCTATACATATTTATATTACCACACGTTCTTTCCTTGCTTATTTGCTTTATGTATCCACTCCATTGCATTATAGTAGTGTTATGATAAAGAACACTTTCCTTTGGTGTGCAATTCTGTTTTTGTCTATGCAGTGTATACGTACATGATGCCTAATGGGCTTTGCGTGTGCTATCGCGGTTAACCATGAATATAAGTCTACTCCACATTAACAAGTGGAACAAAAAATATGCTGAGAAAGTTTGTTCAAATGTGTAGCCCTTGGCGATGGATTATCATCATCAGTGTGTAAACTAAAGGTTCTATTACCTCCTACAATTCATACATACGTATTGTAGTAGTAGTATTTATTGACATATGTATGCTTCACATAAATTCCTTGGTCTAGGTGAAATGTTTTAAACTTATAATTGCTATAATAAATGTGGATGAAATGTAGTTTCAATTGGATATAATCCGTTTTTTGAGGAAAATACAATTTTTTTTGACACCCTCCGTAGCTCAGCCAACTGAGGCACAGCTTCAGAAACTGAAGTTACTGTTGAGGGTGGGTTTAAGTTGTACAAAAGTTATTTATTTGTTTTGAAAACTCATTATGATAGTTCCACATTATTACTTCCACAATAATTTGATTTGTAAGTAATACTTCCAAAATATTGAGTATCCAACTGTTTCCGACTTTTGGAAATATTAGTATTGGTTTCATAGCTCTAATGTTGAAGAATATCACATTTTCGAAAGACAACGAGAATGCTTCGTGTTATCAAACTGCGTAAAAACATATTTCATGAGATTGTTTTGATTGTGGTTTTTTGACAGCTTAAGTGGAACATCCTATAGGTAGCGTCAGAGTCTGGTTAGGTTTTAACTATCAGATGCCTGGAATATGGTAATGTTTCAAGCATTTCATGCATGAATGACTCAAACTTTTCATAGACAGTATAATTTCTGTTTTCATTTCATATATATATATATATATATATATATATATATACGGTATATATATATATATTTATATATATATATATATATATATATATTTATATATATATATATATATATATATATATAAAAATATATATATATATATATATATATATATATATATATATATATATATGTGTGCCTTACACACACACATTTAATAGAAACTAAATTAAAAATGGAACATGAGATAGCCGACTTTTATGTATGGTTAAATATTAATATGCATTGCTTTATAGCTTTTATTTATGTACACAACCAGTATTCTTCTTTTACTGTCAATGTTTATTGCCAATGTGAAAACAACGTTATTAACACAAACACAAATAAATTAAACAGGTTTTATTAGAGATGCAAGACGAGTTTGAATGCAATTAATTTAAAATATTTGGTACAATTACCCATGTTTGTCGAGTCAACACAGAACATGGTTCGCTTCTAATTCCATTTAATGACCACCTAAACATTTTACGAGAACAATTTAAAAGTTATACGATATACGTAAATCAGCAAGCAGTAGATGCCTTCTATATCACTCCGAACTATCTAGCCTTTAATAGACAACGCGCCTTGATGGAGAATACGCATTTGCGATGATGAAGACATCTCGTACATGTCTAATTTAATTGGACTTTAATTAATTAAATGTAAGCATAATACTCTCTCGATGTAGACTGCATCTGCTAAATCTCAACCCACCATAGCACACAGGAACCCAATGGGATAACAACTTTGACAACTAACAAACTAGTTATATAGTGTGTGTATGTGTGTGTACACACACACACCCATATATACATATATATATATATATATATATATATATATATATATATATATATATATATATATATATATATATATATATATATACGTTTATTTACTTATGGTTATAGTATGTGATTATTATTAATAGAGTTTTACCCCACATACACTGAATAAACTACTTTACTGATGAGATATAGAGGATTGTTGTCATAACCGACAGTTTGACGCTCAACTCAAGAGAAACTGTGTCTAATAGACAGAAACAATTTCGAGTTGGGTCTATGTTTGTTTTATTCCCATTGGTCGATTTAGTTTGGATTGAAACGCAACTGTAGTCCTCGGTACAATTGCTCCGCTATAGCTAAGAATATATATGTATATGATCTATAGATATCTATCTATACCTAATATTTATAAATATCTATAGATATTTACGAGTGCGGAAAAGAAGGTATCATACATTAATTGAAAGCAGAGTTACTGAATTATATATTTTATTTATAAATAAAAACATTGTTATGGTACAATAAGTGCACAATTGTTATCAATGGACGCTGTGGACTTTTTTAAGTTCTTTATCCGATAATCTTTGAAAAAGTAAGTAAAAATTATATCAATGCTATCTCCTTCAGATTCTCGCAGCCCATCTTCAAATGCTTATATTTCATCAACTTCAATTTTCATCTTCATCTATGTTTTCTAGCATATCTATAAGAGGTACCAAATTGTTTCAAGAATGTGTATTATAAATATGGACTTAATTTTACTGAGTTGGTTCAAAAAGTAAACTTTTGGAATTTTTAATATTATGAAAAAACTTATTTAGACGACTCTAAAAAACTCCACTGTATTTAACGTTGATTACACATTCTTCAAATTACTTGTCAATGTGCATGAAACAGAGTGTGCCCCGAACATTTATGATTGGTTTGATGGGATAGATATTGAAAAAAAGTAAATGAACATTGAACATTTGAAAATGGTATGAGTTTACAATATTCCCTGAAGCCCGAGGAGGAAGGAAAAAATATGTACATTCGTTCCAAGGTTCTCATACATCTTGTTCCATTAGCTATTGAAATGTATTGAAATGAATAATCAAATCAGTAATTTCCCATTTTGGTGGAAGTGCCGTGTTTTTCATTTTTTTCTCATTGTATAGAGTTTCCTAATACTTCATCAATAAGCATTGGAAACATCATCATATCGCATCACTTTATCTTTATAGTATACAATCTACTACAAGTACATTATTACCATATTTTTATACTCCATAGTCATAAACTACAAAGATTTCAGTTATAAAATTGTATATATATATATATATATATATATATATATATATATACATATATATATATTTATTCATAACTGTACTCGTGCTACTGTCTTTATCTCTCTCCCGGAAACTAGGCGAGTTCCATTACCCGTTGCCACGTTGACACCGTTGCGTGACGTCACATCCGTACACTGATCTCACCCGGAAGTTCCTGTAGCCATCCAGTCATCTGTAGAGTACTTCACGTCATTAATACCACCCGTGAACGGCTTGTCGGGGATACCAACCTCGCGAGAGAAATGTAATCATGGCTGAGCTTTTCGGAGAGATCCTAATCGTAATAGGAAAATAATGATTAAGACTTTAGGTTTAACGTATAGATAACGATGTGACAAGATGGAGCATGCATGTGTGACACGGGTCTTTTTTAATATTTTTTAGGGACCACATCTTTTTATTGATGTCTTTTTTTCATTTTAGAAGCAGTTTGAATAAAAATAAGTTTTTTTGACGTGAATCAGAATCCATAGACCAGTTATAGCTGAATGTTATAGCTCAATATATAAATATATATATATATATATATATATATATATATATATATATATATATATATATATATATATATATATATAAAAACCTGTATTTGCGAGCAATGACGATGGAAAATCCAACAAAATGAGCAAAACTTGAAGATGTATCTCATAATTACCGAAATTCACAATGCTCGCATTAAAATATTCGTGTTGTCTTCGCAGTTGTCTTCGTGATCTTCAATAATGTCCTGATTATCCACCGCCATACAAGTTTTAATGCGATATTCCAACATTCTGTGAATTCTCCAACAAGCGTGAAATACAAACATTGCTCGTTAAAAATATGAAAAGATCATAATTTCTGAATTGAATAATTTTTTCCAACTTATCATTTCAATTAGTCAAAGTTTCTCAATTAACATTATCTTCTCAACGAAATTAATCCGAACGTTAATGCATATCAAACCATTTCACCTTATTATTTGAAAGCTATATCACAGTTTCATAATAAATCACACGGCGGATGAATAACCTAATGATCCACCCAACATACAATGCTGTTTCGCAAAGAGGCTTAAATACGTAAGTCACAGGTTTTATATCTCATGTACCATCAGAAAACAGTCTCTATCTGTGAAAACTTTCCGTAGAAATTATCTTTTCAAGGAGCATTATCTTCGTATCTTTCACCAAAGCAAAGACTATATATAGTACAAGATGATGCTTCAAACGAAATATTATCTCAAGATGGATGCTAAGCTAGATGCAATAATACGTACTTCTCAATACGAACCTTAAGGTTTCCAAGTCGACAAGTTAATTTTAAGACACGTGACGTGTATGTGTATGTGTCTATGTGTATGTGCAACCTTTCAGCGTAGAGCTTTTCACATGAAATGGTGGAATCCTTTTATGTAGGATAGATATAATGGTAACCAACATCTTCATAGAATACCTAAAGCCACTGAGTTATAAAGCAATTGCTTTTCACGTGTAAACTTAAGTCTCTATAGAAGGTGTCACGTCGATATATGAAACCAATATTAGTTCTCTTCAACGTGTATTACGTCACACAAGTGCACGAAAGATGGAGGAACTTAGATATAATAGTGTAGACATGTTTTTAGAGGACATCTTAAGAGCAACGGTGCTTTTGAAATGGACTCAGTCGTTTGTGTAATCAATCAATCGTCAAGTTCGTTGCGGGTACGTTATCAAAATTTTGTATTGATGTAAACTAGGATTTTTTCTGTAAAACCATTAAAAAAAATCAAATACCACGGTCGTGAGATGTGGTGGCGTGAATGCTTGAGCTTGAATTCAACGAAACGAGTTATTAATCGTTGGCGTGTAGTCAATCGTGCGGCAACGTCATTACGTCTATTTGGTGGAAACTTTGTAGCTCATCGAAGTGAACCTAACTTATCTCTTCAGGAACGAAATTAAAATAAAAAACGTATTGATATTTTGAGAAGTACGATCGTGAGAGTTCAAGACGTGAAATATATAAATGTATTACAGACGCTTGACAGTAGATTGTTCTTTGGATGTAGATGAGAATTCGATACAAAAGCGAACGGTTGAGATGAAAAATGAAAAATATGAGACAAACCTCCACGAAAATTCTGTATTTTTAACTTTATTATCACTCTTCTGCCGATTTTGATCAATTGGACGGACTCGATTTCGCATAGGTAAAAGACAAAACTTAAAAGCGGTCTATTCAAGTAATTATTCTGTATTTTTCGGAGGTGAAACGGTAATTCAATCAATTTCAAACTTTACATCAACATTAGACTGACTCATTGCCGAAAAGAACTAGAGTTTACCGTGTTTTTATCAACAACTTCAATCAGATTATCTGTCATCATCAAACTAATACATCAAAAACACACAAAAAACAAACATACATCAAAATAATACAAAATCGAATTGGAAATAACTAACTTGATGAAAGAGTTCTTCAGAGCGAAACGTGTGTTTGTTAATTTACTAAACACCATTGAAGTTTGAAAAAAAGACAGTATGTATTGCGTCAGAACAGCTTATGGTCCAGCTGAATGGTTCGAAGTGAAGAATGATCTGAACAGGGCAGTATATTGTCACCCACTTTATTCAATGTGATGAATTGTTTGGGGTGAAATTCAGGAAAGAGTATAGCCAAAGGAGAGCCAAGAATCAAGAGCAATGATATATGTGAACGATATAATTATATGGGATTATGACGAGAAGACTGCTATCGATTTTCAACAAATGAAATGTATTCTACTCATGATTTTGGAATGTGCGTCAGTCACTGGAAGAATGAGGTGAGGTTATCGTCAATATATAGAAAGGACAAGTCTCAAATGTTGAGACGGACTGAGTGATATTTATTTGTTAAGTTTGAAGACCTTGCACAGAGCCACTGAATCACGGTATGACCATTTGGACGGAGCACCAAAAGGAAAATCTAATGTGATGTTTTATACAGAAGTAAATTCAGTGTTAAATAGTAGCGAGATAAACTTCATGGAGAATGAACAATCCACTCATTTGTATTAGGGAAATTAAAAATCTGCAATCTTCATTTTGATCTCTCTGTTTCTTTCTCTTTTTCTATACCTTCTGTCCTTTCAATATACCCTTATTATTCAACTTTTGTATACGTTTTTTCCAACATTTTGTTTAATTCAGTTCTATTGTTTTATTTCATAAATATAAATATATTCATTAGCTCATGACCTGATTCTATATTCCAGTATTCTATATTCACTTTGAAGATTGAATGATTTATATTTCATACAGTTGACGGACAAAATTGAATTGGAAATACCCATGATAATATTAACCTGTAGTGGCAAAAATGTGAACACAATGTACTGGGAGAGTCTCGAAATCAACGTCTTACGGATATAGTATTGATAGATCAATATGATTGTTGATCTCAGTTTAATAACTAAATATGTCTTCTATTTTGATTTAAAATTACATCATCAAATTCAAGTTGAGTATTACAAATGACTGCCGTCCGTCCTAGGGTAATGGAGACCTAGTTCGGTTGGGCAGGGGAGGGAGAGGGGGAGAAGGAAAGGTACAAGAAAGGCGAGAGTAGATAAGAGCAAGTGGCTGTTGGCCTTTTGGCAGGAGGGAAGAAGCTAAGTCTATTGTACGATGAAATGCAACGTATGTAATTTCAAAGACAGGGAATTCGGGGGACTTGGAAGGTATAAAGGGCTATCCTTAGTCGTGGTGTCGATTGATCTGTCTTGAGATAGTGTCTACTAATTAAATTGTAACCTTATCAAAGATTCACAGATTTTGATTTGTGTCAGCGTGTGCATCAATTTATAATCTATTGCACCTTGTTGTGTCATTGTCATTAACGTAACAAGTTTGATATGGGAAGCTTATGCCATAGTATAAACCTGCTCTCATTGATTTGATATCAAATGTATTATCAATTGAAGCATACACTATAATTCGATATCAATTCAGTGAATGTGTTCCGCTTGGTTTGAGACATTCATTGGTTTTGATATCTCACTATGACCTGAGTTACGTCACAGGTAATGAAATGACGATAGCTAATAATGCAGTAGTACGCAGATATTATATAAGGCAAAACATAAATAGGAAATCGAATATTACGTAATTGAATCCGAATCGATAAAACCCAGGTCGTGTATGATTCTAAAATGTTATCATCCATGAGGTAGAGGAATACTTATTCATATCAAAAACGAAGACATAATAAACTAGGTTTATTGTTATTTGAAAACATTCTTTTTATCGTTGAAACACTTTATTTACATTAAAAGCTGTTTTTGTCTATATTGAATTTACTTGCTCTTTCAAAGCATTCTCATAAATGACAAGAGTTGAATGTTGAAGTGTGGGGATGATAATGAAAATAATAACGATGATATTGGAACAGATTTTTTTATTAACGAAACATAAATAAAGTTATTAAAGTTTTGAGCACCGCAGTGTCTAGTTCACGACATAAACACTTGAACATAGCTAGCGATTTTACAAATACAATTTCTAAAAGTGTGAAAACTCTGATTTCTCGATTAAACCTTTGAAAATATGATCTCAATTCCATCGTTTGTCAATTGTGAGAATGTATATCTACGGGTGTTTGGTTTACCAAAGAGAGTAGCTGGCTGGGTGCTATTGGCATTATACCAGCCTCGTAAACTTAGCATTGGGATACGATCTTAGAGATTGTATATTCTCTCCATTCCACATTTTACGACTGCTGTTGGATATGTCTTTGGCAAAATGTCGGCTATTGCCTGTGAGTTGAAATATTATATCCCTTCTCGTGACTTCACCCCCTCCCTTTTCCCCCTCTCACCCACAAGCACCATCATCCACCCCTCCTTCCATCCCCACACCCTCCATCCTCACACCGCGACACTGCACAAAGCATCGCGATATTTTGGCTTAGATAAAGAATTTGAGGAGAAAGTATGATGTCTCCTTTGCGGGACATCGAGGGACAAATTTACCATCAGAGATATCATATCGCAGGGAAATAGTTTATGTCATTTTCTATTCCGTAACCTAATACGGAATTTATAAAATAGAATAGATACTCCGGCTCTCTCTATCCTTTTTTCTCTTTCTCTCTCTCTAACTGAATATAAATAAATTGTTTCTTATGTCATATATATAGGTCTACTATATTTTTTCATTTCCTCTCAAAATGTACGTTATATTTCATCCATACAATGATGCAGTGATGCATGTGTACACATATTTATAATATAAGTGGAGGTGCCAGGTTTATACGGACATCATTTATTTGATCACTGACGTCGTGAAAGACTTGGTACTTGAATTATTATTTTGAACATTTTGGTTGTAGTGCTTTTATAAAAAAAAATGAAACATAAAAATTAGAACATCAACAATCAGAGTATCTTTTTTGAATCCTGTTAATTGAAAACGTTAATAAGAGACGAAGGTGGCATTTGTATGTAATAATACGAGTAGTGTCTCTCCTTGTATTATTATATTGCCTCGGAGTTCGCAGTTCAGGTTCAGTAATATTACTCACGTCTGATATACGTTTCGTAGATAAACATTGAACTGTAGCAGAACCGTGATATTATCTTATGTTAAATTCTATGTTGAAGTTCGAAAGTTCATTCGATATCCAATTGAATATTGTTTCATGAAAACTCATAGTGTAAGGGCATTTATTTTTATATTTGATCATAATAAAAATGTATATAATTGACCACGATCTAACATATTCTATCATTCTTTCATGAATTTAATTTGATTCTCCCAACACTAATACAAAATGTATACAATCTCAATTTGAAATTGCATTATTTTGACCGTGTCTTATACGAATTGCTTCTAACTATTTTATTGGCACTTTAAAAGTTGAGTTACGAGTCTATACAGTAAAATAAGCGCCTAACGGTCAGACCAATGTCTGGCGGTCTCTTATAAGTAATGGATGGGTGGTAGGGGGGGGAGGGTGATGTCCGTCTGGGTTCTTAGCCGAAGAAGTTTGGTGTAATAGTGGCCGGTATTCTCTGTAGGTGAATGCTTACAGAGATCATGGGAAACAGTAAGTACGTCCGTCTGGGCCATTACGCGATGTTCACCAGTATCCATTACAAACCACTTTACCCATGTCGTAGTGTGAAGAACAGGGATTATGTTGATTCACATAAATAGTCTCCCAAGTTTACTCAATTCCGTTGGAATATCACTTTATTTTCATGTTGAAATTTGGATTAGAAATAATTTGCAAAATGAATACTTGAAATATATTATTACATGGTTATATCCATTAGTACAGAATAAATGTTTTCAACTTGGGAAGACTTCTACAATTGTCATTGGTTTAAACCAATATTTTCCAATTATAACTAAAATAAGTGAAAACCAGTTCCTTGTGAAAACGGGAACATGTAGGGATTAATCCTCGAGAACCGGTCCTGCTATATGTTGGTCACAAACGTGCTTAACATATTGTTCTACAAAACAAACGTAGAACGTGTCCTGAAGTTTAAATTTCTTTGAATAGAACGTTCCGATTTCACTAGACGATATATATCGCCCACTTTCAACTCTGCATACTCAAAAAGTCGTCTTTACTAAAGAAAAAAAGTAGTAGAAAGTAGGAACGTTATTCTCCATGTAAATCCCACATGCTGTTATACCATTTACCAATCGGCACTAACATCGAGAACTCCATATTCGATGCTCATAAAACATCAAATAGCAATAGATCTGAGAAAAAGCCCCAAAAATCTCGATATCCTAAAAGGGAAATAAATACAGTTGATATATACTGCCAAAAAGAACCCATACATATAAAATATATGGATAGATAAATCGGTCTTTATTTTAACTTTAGCGACGTTCGAGGTATCGTAAGTCTTTTCATGGTACGTGGTACTTGATCAAAATAAAAATATGTGGGCTAAAAATTTTCACATCGACTGAAAATTAATATGAAAATGATCACAACCTTGAAATAAAATCAAGGAAACTTCATTCGTTGGCGTTAGTAAAGTGATTTATATTAAACTCGTGTAGTGATTGCTCGAAGTTTTGAGAAATAACGGTGTTTTATATTCTCTCAGAAATGAGTTATTTTTTATTTAGAGGCCTATAAATGTGAAATGATATCTGATTGATTCACGAAGTCATACGATGAAACTACTGGCACTCAAAGGTTAAGGCAAGTTATGTAAGAGTCAGGTGTAACCTTCACTTACTTTCATCCAAA
Source organism: Brachyptera putata (assembly GCA_907164805.1). Lineage (NCBI taxonomy): Eukaryota > Metazoa > Arthropoda > Insecta > Plecoptera > Taeniopterygidae > Brachyptera > Brachyptera putata. The sequence goes on along the minus strand of OU015464.1, from coordinate 26,019,365 downwards.
TGAATTGAAACGATCATAGTGTTTTCTTCTAAAATGATTCCTGTACCAATTCAGGAATTTCTCATTCTCATGAATCATTTCAGAACCCTCGAGTATCATTTCTTGAGATCATATCGAATTAAAATTGTGAATATTTTCAATTTCCTATATACCTGAAGAAGGTTTACTGATATATATTCACACAAAGCAATCTACAAGTTGAGTATTAATTGATAAGAATTTTTCAACCACATATTGAATTTATACTTGCTATGGAATAGGAAAACCATGCAAAAATATTGGATGGATCAAAAGAATTTATGAAAAGGTATTGGTAATTGATTACATTTCAAGAGAGTGAGTGGACTTGATCACAGTGGCTTAATGATATTCAAATTTAAATTAAATACAAAATAACTCAAGTTTCCTAAACTTATGCTCATTCCTTACTTACAATTATCTCTTTATCTCATTCTAAAAACTAAATATAGATGACTGTAGCTCATTACATACAGTCCCTGGCAAGTTATTGCACTCTGTAACCCCTTTCTCAACCATTAAATTATGTCGAATAATAATTCAACCGAAAACAAAACAATACGATAACGTAACTTGTTCTGTAAATTAAAGCTGTAGAAATGGTCTCCATAAAAACAAATTGTCTAAATCTCTCCACGATGCAGTGATAAAGTTACGAGTGAGACACATCTGAATAATCTAAACCATGTTGGAGTGTTGGTGACATCATATATTCTCGGTGTTAACCTGACAAATCCGAACACTCTACGGGATATAACGATGTCTTGTCACATAATACAAACATCTCGAGCTCAAAAGTCATGCGAAGAATTGAAAAGTACAAGTGTTGACCTGTGCTTTCTATTTAAGGTTAACCTTACTCAATTTTATAGCTTTGGCCAGATAGGCAACTTTATGTGCACTAGTATTGGCGCGTTGATACTCTGGGCATCCACTGGAAGGGAAAAAGACAATCAGAAATTGGGGTATACAATGGGAATTTATATTTAATGTAACTCGCTGATCATCGAGGAGGGTTGTCTACTAGAAATGTAATAATATTTTATTTTAATTCAGTTCCCACTCTTTATAAAATCGGGTTAGGTTCTGTTTGGTGAATTGTTAGATACTTCATAAAGGTGTTGAAGACTCGCAAAACGATAATGCGAAATTCAAAATTCGTTCACTTCTGTATTTATTTATATATTTTAAATTATTGTCAGTATGTACACACTTGCGGTTACATGAAGTGTACAATCAAGCCACATTCACACACATCATAAGAGAAAATTTACTGAAATTATGCGCGTTAGAACTAGTGGACAATGTAAGCACGCACATTATGTACGAACATTTACGGAAAATGTACGTTGTTGTTATTTTTATTCGAATGTTAATATTCAGGAAAGGTCCATTTCATGTAACTGCAAGTGTACTTGTAATATACTGAATCTTTACTGGGTTGTTCTCACGTATTTTTCAAATTAAAAATATTTCTTTATCAAAAGTCGTATAAACTAGCAGACAATGTGACCACGAACACTGAGTATGAATATTTACGGAAAATCCGACGTTATTCAATATCAATGCTATTTCAAGTTATAAAAGTATAGTGTCCACAAAAAGTCTCATTCTGATTGAACAGAACGTCCGACCAATTCAGTCCGTCAAAAAAGTAGAACGTACGTCGAAGTGCCATAAATCGTACATGGAGGTTTTCACTGAAGCTCATTAAAAAAAAAACTACATATAATTTAATCCGATTTCGGAAGTAAATTTAATAGAATGTCATTTCTATTGAAGCTGTTATGATTTATTGAGTATGTATAAATAAATTGACTTTATAAATGAAACCTGAAAATATTACAAATCAACATCTGTACAATGGGCCTCATAATTGTTTCTAGAGGTATGATCCCATTTGTTGAAGCCTCAATGAATAACCACTTTCAGCCGTGTATGATTTATATTCCTGTAATGAACTACAATCGAAAGAAGTTGAGAACTAGCAAACTAACCGATGTGCTCATAAATTTATAAATTTATAATCAATTTTATGATATATTTTTATTTTCTGTATTAATCTTATATTGAAAAGTGTCACTAATGACGAGTAGGCCTATTACGGTAGATCTATCATAAGACGAACACGTAAAGTGCGGAGCGATTTTCATGCATTCGAAGGCAATCAGATCAAGGATCCTAGAGTATTAATTGACTATGAATGTTGGTCAGAAACATCTGGTGGACAAGGAAACGGAATTTCACTTCAAATCAACTAACTCCACTTCACTCATCCGCTCTGCGACTCGCTTCTCAGTATATTGTGTCGAGCTTTACTTGAGTTGAAATTCTGAGAGAGTATATCAAGTAAAAATGTCGACCCCTATTTGAATCAATTTTCTTCTTTCTAGTGCTGGTTAACTACCCCACCAACAGCTAGGTTATACGGGGGTACGAATGAGTGGGTGATAGTGAAAAGATTAAGTGATGGTACGTGAGATGACGTTTACAAAAACCCATGCTTTACGCGGGACTCGAACCCACGCCCAACGGTGACTCATCACCCGTCTCTAGCGATAGTCGACTGAACCATCGGGGCGGCAGGATCATAATTAAAGATTGTAAAAGTCGAATTTCTGACACTTAATTTCTGACGATGATTATATAGAACGTGTCTTTTCCATTGCGGACGATGTAGCTACGCAGAGAAACATAATAAAAGAGTCTAGCGCATTTCTTTCAACATCACCTCTTCTCCTTTTGACAGACATTGCGTTCAGAATATATCATAACTTTCGTTCATAGGTGCGATCGTGATCTGATGGGAAATGTCATGATGAAAGTAACGTAAAAAGCAAAACGCACGCACGAATAGCAATCTCTTATAATAAAAAAATCCATCAAAAGATAAAAAGAGCATGTATATTTGTTTGTTAGTATTAGATGACATTGATATGTTCAATCTTTCTTGATATGAATTTCGAATTTCTTTTCTGTATAAAGGAGAAATAGAAAAAAAGGAAAGAGCGCGTTATAAAGTGGTGCATCTCAGACATAGCACAACGTTTCTATATTATTGAGAGAATCAATGTTAAGCACTTAGTGCCAAAGCTAGCTAGCTGCCAGTGCCTGCCATTGCCATTTCGCACAAGTAACACCACTCATACACTAAAACGACGTCTGAAGATCAGCACAGTCAAGAATCTTCCTCACGAATGATCACGAATTCAAGCCTTTTCTCTCTATTCGTTTCGCTCTCTATTGCGCTCCAGTCGAGAATAGGGTACAAGTCTCGTATTATTTATATGTATGTTCGAATTGTTTCCCTTCGTTCATGCACTTGACTGAAGATTATCTTCAAATGGATCTATATATGTGAACAGATAACAAAGGTTGAAGAAAATGATGGCGATAAGGAAAATGTATTGAACCGTTTTATTATCGAGTATAGGAATAACAATAACTCGATTATATGACTTCAAAAAAGTTTTGGATTCTAGAATATTAATAAGTTATAGAACAATAACGGCGATAAAGTTATTTACTAGACGTCTGAAGTGAATGCAATTACTTGGATCATATTTTCATCAGTAGTCAGTTAATTTTCAACTCTAACAAAGCGCATTTAACAAACATTTTATATGTCATTTATTCTTGAGTTCTGCCACCAAATATGAATTTGAAATAATAAGAGATGTGATAGCTCGATGCAGTAAGTTTTAATTGCATTACATTTGAATTTATATCAAATTTGAAATATTGAAGTCTGATCTATATATTTATAATAACAATTCGGAATATTAATAAAGAGAAGGAGAAGGAAATTTGTCAACTATTGCATCATATATTCTTTAATAACATCTCAATCGAATAGCTTTATTTCTTGTTTCAGATCTAGTAAAATATACTAATTGTTTTTTGAAACTTCAAAACAACATGATACATATAATCTATTACACTTTCAATGTTGCTCCTCTTTTTGGATGAAGAGCAGTCAGTTCGATTTACAGTCATCTTAACAAACGAAACGAAGAAAATCAGTCCATTGTAAAGTGTTTATGAGTAAGTGTGCCCTTCTGAAAAAAATACCACTCAGAAATCTCTTTACTCTCGGTTCATTCATGTAGCTAAATGTTTTATCAAACGATAACCCAACGATTGCAACGTGCCATAACCAAGTCGTCGATATATCAAGTCATGCAATCTTAACCACATTGTTGTTGTTCTCTTTCTTTTCTAGCTGTATTCGCGGCGATTTCTTGAAACTGTTTCTCCACTTGGACAAACCGGAAGTGAACGAGTACACCACGTGGTCTGGGTTACTGTGCGGTGGAATCACAGACATACCGCATGTCATCTACAGCTCTGGTCCGGCGCTTGTACTCGAGTTCCACGCCGACATGAAATCGAGTAACTCTTCCGGATTTATCGGCAATTTCAGATTCATCGATAGGCGTGAGTATTCAAATTTGATCTTGAAAATATTGTGTACGTATTTGACGGTATACTTATAGAAATGATAATGTAACATCCACTTCAACGAAGTACGCGAGCTCACTTCCACTCGAGTGAAGTTCAGATAGACATTAAATAATGTGCATCAAAGTCACGATATGAAACATAAAAAATCTCGAAAGTTTCGGAAATCATTTTCAAAAAAATAATGATTGATCGTGACTCTCTCCTGTACTCACTAATATATGAGCATCAAAAAATCGAAATATGAAAATATCACGTGTATGTCTTCAACAAAGATAGATTCTACCCCTCAAATATATCCACTCAAATCTTTGGTAGTCAACAATTTAAAAAAAATCTAAATTCATTCAAGTTTATTGAGACAATCCTTTCTTCAATATCTCACCAAAAAGTGCTATCGTATTTCGTTTACGAACATCTGTGTTTCATGCAATTCCATTGCAAGTGGAGGGAGGACTTCTAAATCGACTTTCGATTGGCTTTAAGCCTCTTCACACGAGAAAATATTATATGAAACATGACATATGAATGGCCCATTCAGTCCGACCTTTTCGAACTAGTATAATAAGCACCCTTCCATTATGAAGTCGCTTTCTTCATTGCCATTGGCTACGTGAGTCGCGAGTTCTTCAGATAACTCTCAAGACCCACTTCCTATTGCTAAACCTTGCCGGATAAGCTGATTTACAGTTTTACCCCTCCCCCACCCCCTCCACTCTCAACCACAACGCACACAGCCCAAAATGAGCTGACGGTGCTGCTTTCTTTATGTTGGGCTAGCCACAAATCTTCAAAGTAACACAATTTTCTTTCCACCAATAACTTCCACTCGTCCATCAGAACAACTTGTCAAAGTTTTCAACTCGAAACAAAAACAAATATCTACAATGACTGTGAAACTTCACTTAGGGGACAAATTCTTGTTTTTTATTAATCTCATGTTAATCGCAGTTGTTATTATTAATTTTTATTCTTTCTCAGTTCTTGGTGAAAATCATTTATCCTCATTATATATCTATACTGTTCAACTTATTTTTTGAGACACACAGTGAACTTTATCTCAGTAATACAATAAGACAAGCACGCTCTCGGCATATTAGGAAACTAATTGGATCGGAATTTCCCTCACAGATCAAGAACTTGAATCATCCCCTTAATTAATTAACAGTGACACAATTATATCCTTTATCCTTTATGTCTTTTATCTGTTCGACGACTCGAATTTCTAATGAATAAAATGGTTCAGTTGATAATTCGACGCATTACGCTCCATCAGAAATGGTTCTGCGTTCTTGGAATTTGTTTTCTGTATTCTTTGGGTCATCGAGGTCGTGTAGGGTTTGTAAAGGGATTGAGAGTTTGAAGCAGGGGGGGGGGGCAAGAATTGGGGAAGAAAGATGTCTCCGGAGACAATTAGAGAAACAGTTCTTCGCCATTAAAGCTCCTGTATTCGCTTTTAACAGCCTATCAGGGTGCTGTAACTTTAAGCCCGCAGTTCGTCTCTCCTCTCTTTTATTCCTGCTGGCATCCATTTGGCAAATTGGCTTCTATTTTCTTTACCACTCTACTGTCTGTCCATAGCGTCAGACTAAACTCTAAGTACACATCAACCTGAGTGCAGTCATCTTTAAGACAATTAGAAACAACATTTCTCTTCATTTTTAATCTGGGAAAGCAATTCTTTTGGCTTTTACAAAGAACAAGTTATTCATCTTAGTACCTTATTGTGTAGAACTATAACGTGATTCTTTTGAACCTTATTCTCTGACCTATATAGACAGCGAGTCCCTAGCGGTTGCAAAACCTTCCTTTCAGACCTTCTTACATACGTGTATATACAGTTGGTGTTTAATAGGACCACGTACTATAATGGTGTGTGGTATAAATAATCAAAAAAGGGGTCACTGCGGATAACTTGGCCCTTTTTCAGTTCGTTCGAAGCGCTAGTTCGTGTGTCATGACTGTTCGACGCCGAACGTTATTTACCACAAGTGTGGACACGGGTACATATCACAACTGGTGCCAGTGTCATTAAAACTCTTTACACACCGTGAGCTGTTGATTGCGATAAACCATATTAATGTAAGCCATTATTTGATTATAGAGGTCTGTGTAAACATGCGTTATTGGTGGGCATGCAGTATCACCATTATGGTGGCTATAAAAATTATATCACTGTTCACGGACTTTAATATTAGGTCAGCTATGCTACATGAAAAAATGTGCACCGAGATAATTTACATTAAAATTCATATCATCACATACTTTCTACTTTTATTTCGATGATTCCGTTTTATGATCTATCAAACTGTCATCATTTCATAAATTGATCTGAATTTGTCATTGAGCTGTATCGTTTCCGACGCGCGTAGAGTACAGACAACTTTATCTTCGTTACAAGTTTCCGAAATGGTTGTGTGTTATCGAAGTAATCGACAAAGTTTTGAGGAAACCGAAATCGATTTATTTCGATATATACTATATTTGGCTACCCGCTGTGTAGGATATACTCTGGTAAATATTGGTTGCATGCTTCTGATCCCAGGATTCCCCACAGAGTTGCGTAATTGCGAAACCTCGACTGTAAGCCAACAACCCCCCCGCGCTACTCGCGCCATTGCCCGTCATTGGCGATAAACTTGATCCCAATCCTCTCTAAGACTCGATCGGCTTTGGGCGGCGATCGACTCGCCACAATATCTACATTGTTTCCTCAGATTTAACACTGGGAGAGGCATGCCAGGTAGAAATGACTAGCTTTGACCACCGTGCATGTGACCGATTGGAATCAATCAAACGGCATCCGTTGATACTTCGTTAATGCCCGTTTGATCATAAGAGATTATCGTTATATCCTATTCCGTTTATAACGATGAAGCGTGTTTTGTATGTGAGGTACCAGTTTCATGATCCGATCTCAAATATGTCCGATCGGAGAAATTAAAAGGGTATTGAAAATAGTTCATTACTGCCCTAGAGCAATTTCATTATTTTATAAAAAATCCGGAAAAATACTATAGCTACACTCGAGTTAATTCCAGTAAAAATATGAATACCATCTTTATCGGACAAACATATTGGTCTCTTTAGCACTTGAAAAAACAAACCCTGACGACAAAAGTATATGTAGGCCTATATTAAATTAAATTTAGTGAAGAACTATATGAACTCTTACTCACAATTACTATCAAAGTAATAAACTGTCAGCATACTGCTGCTCGCCAATGTGTGCTAGGGCTGCCTAATTATAATCTAGCATATATTTAATGCATTTTATCTAGTTGGGCCATGTAACTACAATAAAACCTTTTTTCTGCCTCCAGTTTTGAAAATATAGGTGTAAACAATCGTTACCACTGACACGTTTATCTAAACTCCATACAAAATGCAACATTTTTAGTAATTAGTCATTAACAAAAGTTCATACATTGCTTCATCCATTCAAGCGCAAACCACTAGGTTATATTGAGATTCATTTCAATATACTACTATATAGGAATTACCATTCAAATTGACAGTTTTACACAAGTGGTGCAACATGAAGAAAATACTCTCGAATCACAGTTAGCTACATAATAATTGTGGTGTGTGGAAAGTGGCCTTACGAATATATGACCGACTTATTCTTAACATTTTCCTTCCAATGTGTATGACTACCAAAACAAACACAAATTGCGAGATACAAAATTGATATTATCGGTTGAACAATGGAGGAAAATGTAATGACTCGGAAAAGGTGCATTACAACATTATTTTGAAGCATACGCGCAATAAACAAAACTGACTGAGCTCTCCGACCAAACGAAACTAAGTCATAGGTGAGTGTCCGATCCACTGACGTCTTGCTATGGAAGAGAAACGAAGTCTGCAATGAATGTATAAATTCTGAGTTATTGGTATTATTGGTATAGTAGGCCTATTATTGGTATATCTTATGGTATAATTTATTTTTGAATTTTTGAATTTGATAATATTCGTTGGGATGCTCGGATCGACTTAATGGGAATGCCGAGCAGAACTTGATTATAAATCCTATCCAATTTTCTTCAGGTGTTCCAACTTTTTTTACTCAAAATGTCGTGCAAAAACGACAGGAAAAACTTAATGAAAACTTGAAGAAAACAAAGAAAGTCTTGAAACTTGAAGACAATTTTGGACGGATTTTTCAGACAATTCTACAGTCAAGAAAAAAAGGAAAAGAATTGACCGACAAAATTTTATAATAATTTTAATGAAGGAAATATGATACATTTGCGATCTTGCTGGATGCCAAAAATGAAATATTTTTCATATTTTTGCTCTGTTTCTTGCCCTTCAAAATATCAAACGAAGTGAATTAACTCATCTTTCATTACACAAAGTCATTTCCACCATAGTTGAATATGGCTCTTTGATCTTTGTGTACACTCGGAAAATGATGTAAAACATTGAAAACAAAAGGAGTATTGTAATAATTGAATGAATATGATTTCTTCTTTTCTGAAAAAGGCTGTTGGAATTTCAACAAACACAATTGAATATAATAAAGAAATATAATCAAAATATTTTGTTTTGTCGAGAATGAACCGCATGGATTTATTTTGTAATGAGAACACCCTCGCACACGTAAACATAATATATATATGAACATTCATATATTATATGTTTATGAATACATGAATAATTTCAATCAATAATCACGTTATCATCATGCATCATGTTTCACAAGGTCTATCGCATATAACAATAACAAATGAATTCAGTTCGTTAACGTAAGATGTTTTTGTTTTTCCCTTTCTAGAAACACCTAAACCAACATTTGAACTGGTGTCTAACTGAAACTACGTAATTACTCCTTTAAGCTTGCATTTCTTGTTCTTGCATTCATTGTGCGAGCGTGGAAATACACCGTCTTATCGTTCCTTTAGAACAAGAGCCGTGCTAGACAGATAATAATGCCTTGAATGAAAGCTATGAGAACACACACACACACACAGAAGAGAGCAAGGGAATTCTCGAAAAGCATTTCATTAAATCTTAAATACACATTATACTGTTTTACTTTTTGTATTCACTATTATATATATATATGCAGATTAAACCAAACAACTTTTTCAAGAAAAGTTTCTTTTATATTCATGATAAATGAATAAACACAGTCTTTGAAGTCTTTTATTATGCTTATAAACTATATTAAATAGAAGTAAAATATCCCTGAGGTATTTAACTTCAGCATTTTTCATGCTTAGAAAAAAAACTTTCCTTTAGAAATCGTTGCTTATACGTTAATATTAAGGAGTTTTCTCATTTTTTCATTCTCAGTAAGTCAGGATGCTGTTTTGTGTAAAATGTGTGAATCTTGAAAAGTTGTCCCCAAACAATATTTCTTGTGTGTAAAGTGCGCTCGAGTTCGTTGAGCTTATAGAAACGATCAGCAGACACGCAGGCCTGGCAGAATGCAGAACTGTTCGAGAAGTATAATAAGTCAAGTGAAGGGATAAACTATGTCATGCGAAGCAAACGTTAGCTTTGTGGAGGTAAATGCTGAGGAAATGAGCACAAAAAGACAAGTAATAGTGTATTCCACCCATACACGAGTCCTAGTGGCTGGAAGCTATTAGAATTATTTAGTTGGTTCGGAAACGGTGTGTAGTTGAAGGTTTTAACACTAGAATAGGGCGGTAATACCAACATTGTAATGTATAATAATGCTGCTGACAAGTGTTGTAAAGACTGAAGTGGTATGATTTAAGTTGGTACTTGAAGAAAATTAGATAAATATATGTGGCTGTATTATAAGACACTTCAATTTCTCGCTCGCGTGAGTTGACAGACAAAGACAATTATGTGCTTACAAACAATATAAGTATTACGTATCTATGAATGATATAAGTTGGACTTCATTGAGTAATCTTTCATTATGGAGAAATTTAATATTTTCACCTTAAATACAAATATTTACATGTAAATCATTCTGTTCCTCATACAAGATCGCCAAGAAATGAGTCAAGATTTGAATTGTACATTTTTATTTCCTCATGACAATATTCTATTAGCTTTGCCATTTATACACATTATACACATTTATACACATTTATACACATTATACACATTTATACACATTTATACACGTAGACATGCATACCTAAATTGCAAACATTGTATAAAAATACCTTTCCGATAGATGAACATTAACGATCTTGTTCTAAATGAATATTGTAAACAACGTTCATTTAAACTTTCAAGAGATACACAATATAACCTCATCAATCCTCAATGATGCAATTGAAAACAAACACGAAATTTGTATTCACTTGTTCAATAACAAAATATAATCAATTCGAAGTTAGCAGCTATTTATCTGAATTACGATGTTAGACATGGCTCCACGATGTAGTAGTAGGATTACCTTTGTGCCGCACAATCTCATCAATTCGTAACTGCCAGTGAGTTATCTTCTCCACAACGCGGGAGACCTGAACATACTCTGCTGTTTAATATTGCTTGTGTGCTGATGTGTAGGTGCAACAGTGTAAAGCAGCTTATTAGATCATACATGTTGTATAGATATTAGCTGTTGTGAGGAAGAGGGAGAAAGGTGGGAGGGGGGGGGGGGAGAGGGGAAGGAAACTAACTCCCCGTGGAAAGTGGTGGAGGTGCCAGGATCCCTGTTCCAATGTCAAAGTCGGGTTTCAAGAGAACGACATAAGAACCGAATAGAGTTAACACATACCGAAAGTGCTTCAAAAGCGATACGTAGATGAAGGCTTGCGACAATTTAATTTAATTACAGCTTTGGTGCATAGTCTTTGTAATAGTTTATATTACCTCCAAGTGTCTGGTTATAAATGTAATTGCTCAACTTTGACCTTTTTTATCTATGAATTGCGTGAACGTCATGCGGGTATACTGTGCTCATATTGTACATTATTGTTGGAAAATAATTAATTCCGTGTTTTCTGTCCATTTCGTTGAATATGAGTTTGTGTTTTATTGATATATTCGAGTTCATAGAGGAGACAAAATTATTACAGAACATTGAATATAAATTGATATACAAGTGAATATCGTTCCAATAGTTCACGGATAATGACCACAGACTGAAGATAATAATAAAATATTGCTTGTGCCGTTAAATTCATTCAAAAATATAATTTGGATTCGTTTTCAAATAGAAGATGGAGTGATATGATTCTTCTGGAAAACATTCTAAGCAACAAAGACATTACCAAACAGGATTAAAGACGTTAGCATATGAATATTAAAATCTCTTTGAACACGACGAACACGAATGGAAAACACTGATGAAAAGAGCGTATTTCGTTTAATATTTCGTAAAAAGTGATTTTTGGATTTTTAATGGATTTTTCAAACTCTTTCACTGTTAAAGTTTATCTATTTCCTCTTTTCACTGCTCTCTCTTGATCTTATCTATCGTATATCTATCTAAAAACGAGATTAAAACATGAGGACAAGTTCTTTAAGCTTCTCTGAAACCTGCGCATCAAGAATTGTCAACCAACATTTTAACGCAAATTTCAGATTCTAATTCAATATTATTTTAAACCAATTTACAACTCCATCAGGGAGAGACTTTTAAACTTTAATTTGCTTTCTTATCTTTCAGCATAAATAAACTTTGCTTTGCTTTCTTGAAGATATATACACTTGTACGAAAACGCAGTTGGTTTAGCTTGGTTAACCACGATAACATTAAATGGTCACTGACCTGGAAGACACGGGTTCGATTCCCATTAACTTGAAATGAGTGTTTTCTAGTTTTTAGGTTGACTTTATATTATTATTGTGTACATCTCACTCTAGAGGGCAGTTGTTTTTTGTAATAAATTACAATATCCATTATTAGGAAGGACGTAATGAATGATTCTGTTTATTATCTCATTTATTTCATATTCTGTTTGCTTTTGCAATTCCAAGCAGAGAAACAATTATTTTGAATAAACTCATGTAAATATGAGATTAGAAGAATCATAGGAAATCATAATCATTGATCATTTTATCATCAAAATAGATCATTATATCATTGAATCAAGTTGTCTCAATTGAAATTTGTTCGACAAAATCTAATTTTATACACCTCGATATATTGATCCAATATTAAGATTATGTGTTGAAAAAATTAAAAAGTTGTATGGATTTGATGGGAATAGTGTACGCTATTTGTAAGCGTAATCGCGGATCACCTCCAATTGGGAATATAAAGTTGATAAATGCTCATACCTCCAAGCTCATGCTGGTAACAATATATTGCATACGTTGTTTTCCTTCGTGAACAAAATGTGTGATTGAAATTATAATTAATGTCTATATCGATTTTCCATATTAAAATTATTCTCAAAGTGAAATGGTTTGGTATTTTACAACTAGACTGGACTGACTGGTGGGAGAAGGCAGTGAGAGTAGACAATGGAAAAGAGGTATTTGAGATATTGGTTTTTATAAAATACTTGTGCATTTCAGGAAGAATTTGTGCTAAATGATAATTAAACAAATCATGATGATACATATATATATATATATATATATATATAATTATATATATATATATACGAAGAACACATCTATGGTAATGAAGCTAATTATAGATTTAAGTAGAAAATATCATTGGCAAACAGAAAGACTGATAACAAGTTAATCCGTTAATTGTCGCTCGATCCAAAAATGCAATATTCGTAAAACTCGACATCAGATAATGAATGAATTTGGATTTCACGGCGTCTCGACATTCAGGTCATTTTGCGCCGATAATGTGTTGAGATAGAATGGCATACTTGGTAATTGGAGACGATTATTTTTCATTCTTTATACTGTCGTTTTATGTCCGGATCTTGAAGTGATGAATTTATGCTCACCGTGTTTTTTTGTTGAGAATGTCTCGTTTTACTGCACGATTACGTACTATGGCAATGCGAGTGGTAAATAACCACAGACAACTGCAGGAGCAATGGAGTGGTCATCCGTAAAAATGATGGGCAATGACATTATTATTATTATTATTATTCAGGGCTTTATTTGGCCTGATTGAAATCGATAAAATGAAATAAAAAGCATCCACAGTAGCAAATGACGAGCAATTGTTACTGTAGCAATACAGCGAATTGGGAACATATTACTATCAAAATTGTGACTGGTCAATGTCAATTAACAGAAATTTAACTTAATCAACTTGAATTATCTTGTAACACAATGGACACAGACACACCATTTTAGCAATGTTTCTGTTTGCGTTTGTATATATATATATTTATATATATATATATATATATATATATATATATATATATATATAAATATATATATATATATATATATATATATATATATATATATATATATATATAGTATTGATATATATTTTATTACGCTGAAAAGCAAAATTGAAACAGCATCGAAAATAAAACAACACATTTTAAATTGTATTCCGCATTCGACAGTACATCTTCGTAAGACTTAAAGTAATTGATTTTTCCTATACGATAGCAGAGCATCGTAGAGTTCGACGAACACATGTCAGGAGTGTAAGTAATCATTCTTCCTTAGTAACGTATCCATCTTCCACGTTGGAAGGCGCAACGTACTCGGAGCGTAACTTGGTTAATCTTGGTACTTTCCTACCATCTCTCTCTCTCTCTCTCTCTCTCTCTCTGTCTCCCTCTCTCTCTCTATCTCACTCTATCTCTATATTTCTCTCTCTCTCCCCCACCACACATCCACACATATATATATATATATATATATATATATATATATATATATATATATATATATATATATATAATATATCTCCACCTTTATTCTTCTATCACCTCTCGTCCATGCTGGCTATTCAATAATTCCGTGAGTTTGGCTACCCTGTACCTGTTCCGTCTATCTCCTCACTCTATTCAATATTGCATTACCTCTAAATGAGGTCTACGACGGCCACCCTCACGAACACAGTATGGCGTCGTCCGTGCTCCTACCAAGTGTACCAACCAATGGGCGTGAATGAAAACGAGCAAATTGTTTCCAGAATATACACAACATTGGCTAAAAAACAAGGCGAAGTCTAGCTGAGAAAAAGGCTTACAAGTCAGAAAGATTTACATCCTACGTAGCGGGGTTTTAAATAAATTGGCCTCTCTTCTGACATCCAGTGTGGACCAATTGTTAATACTAGAGTTGTATTTATATATACAGTTGAATATTAAACGTGACTGTATATATGCGAAATAGAATTTAATATTAAAAAAGTTCAAAAGGTTGAATCGTACATCACCCTGCTAAATGTCGGACATATTTCTTATTCCAGTACGCGAACGGTATACCGAGTACATCATGTTGAAAGAATTTCCAATCCTTATCCCGTTTTACTTTTATATTATATTCAAGATATATCTTTTGAAAGCTAGCCGTCGCACCTATAATACATGGATGGTGCATTTATCATTGGTATTTCATAGTGTATCAAATATGCGAGAAGTTTTTAATATTAGTATTATAATAGTGAGATTTAATATACAGAACTAAATAAAAACATATTTACGATGAGCTGGCTCTGTAATATTAAAATATTTTATTATTTCCTTCTTTCTTTGAAACGACAAAACACAGATACATGACACAGTTGAAAAGAATTGTATTTCATTTATGAGCTTACAATGAGCTCCGACTCCTTCAAACGACTACAAGAATCTATGTCTTTTTCAGAAAAGCTTGTGATATTGCATAACAAAAACCGTGTATAACAAAAATAAGAAACGTCTCGAAACATAATAATTGTCATAGAATATTCTTGTTAATAACCAATGTGGTATCATGAAAGAAGTATATAAATACACAGTTACTTTTAAAGGTTCATTCAGAACCGAAGTTAGCAGTAAACTCCTGTGGAAGAGTAAGAGTAATCTTTCACAGCCATTCGACACTAAAAGTAACAAAAACATGCGCTTCTAAATGCCAGAAATGTAAGTTAACAATGTAACATTTTTAATAGATGCCATTGTTGATAAAAGTCATTGTTTTTTGTCATTGTCGCGCGCTTTATTTTGTTTGACTTCACAGGTTCCACTGTTTACCACTGCCAGCGTACCTGCTACTTTTACTGTCGAATTCACAACAACCTATTTAGCAGTAAGAACAGCCAATGAGATAGCTTGTTCAGCAGATCCGAGTGTCCGGTAACGTTCCACGTTGTTGGCAGTTTGCAATTTAAGTGGCCGGGAACTAGGTTCAGATTTATAAACAGTGTTCTCACAGTTGATTTCTCATTCACAACCGGAATTAGGAGAAGGAGAAAATTCATGCACATTCACAACCAAAAATTAGTAGTAAGAAACAGCCAACGAGATAGCTTATATGAACAATCTGATAAAACAAACGTTACTACTTACTGGTTACTTGAATGCTTAGATCAACAGATACTGATTCTACTTTGATCTACCAAGTTTGAAGGAATTTGAATTTTCGTTTATGGGAAAATGATTGATCATTGTATTGAAAAAATGACCAATATTGAGATTGGAGTTTATCAATGGACATCTACAGGTTTCAAAGCTAAGAGTTAGTTAAATGTATAGTGATATGGATGAACGAATTATTGAGGGAATCTTATCACAGTTTGGAAGCCAATGTGTGTATGTACCTCTCGAGTACATTCAATATAAATATTTCGCTTATCTTACAACGCATACGCTGCGTTTACCTAGTTATAATATATTAGGCCTTCATTACTCATTCATTGATTCGTATAATTCCAACACTTATAGTCTTGCAACCTGTAGATTTTCAATAATACACTTTTGTATCAATAATATAGTCATTTATAAGTCATTTGTTAGTCATTTGATAAACAATTGGAAATTTGGAGACATTGCTTTGACTGTTTTCCTTACTGCTACTGCGTGTTCTTGTGAAGAAAATCATGAAAGAATCATGGTGAAACATTTCTTTTGGAGTTGAGTTTACTCCTAATTTCTGTTGCGAATGGGCTAATAATGTCTTGAGCAAGCTTTTCCAATAGTAATCTTCCTTGGATATCTGTGTTATTTTATTGATTAATCAGTAATCAATTGATTAGTCTGACGGAGTCTTAACGAACGTTCGAAATCCAGGGCCTCGGATGAAGGAAGTTGAATTCAAGCAAATAATATCCCGTTGTATACTGTATATGCTATTCATATTCAAAAGGCACACAAAACATGACAACCATGGAAAAGTAATCATTGTATGGGGATTGCAAACATTTTTTGGCTGGATCACAAAAGATTTATATTAATAATATTATAAAACATATTTTTGACAAGTTTATAAAATGTCAAGAATGAAAGTAATATGAAAAGCCCGGACGTAATTTGTAGACCAAAAAAACGTCGAACAGTTTAATTTGCATAGAAAAAACTTTGTGCATATAGCTAAAAAGCGGTAAAATTCGTTGCCTCTAATAACCAAGAGGTGTCCGTTCTTCCATAATCTACGTACGTTCAATACTTCGTGTCTATAAGACTCGTCCATGTAATCTATTCCGTGAGTTGGATCGTACGTTCCTATCTCATATCAATATGCATTACCTCTAATGAGGTCTACGACGGCCACCCTCACGAACACAGTATGGGTCGTCCGTGCTCCTACCAAGTGTACCAACCAAATGGGCGTGAATGAAAACGAGCAAATTGTTCCAGAATATACACAACATTGGCTAAAAAACAAGGCGAAGTCTAGCTGAGAAAAAGGCTTACAAGTCAGAAAGATTTACATCCTACGTAGCGGGGTTTTAAATAAATTGGCCTCTCTTCTGACATCCAGTGTGGACCAATTGTTAATACTAGAGTTGTATTTATATATACAGTTGAATATTAAACGTGACTGTATATATGTGAAATAGAATTTAATATTAAAAAAGTTCAAAAGGTTGAATCGTACATCACCCTGCTAAATGTCGGACATATTTCTTATTCCAGTACGCGAACGGTATACCGAGTACATCATGTTGAAAGAATTTCCAATCCTTATCCCGTTTTACTTTTATATTATATTCAAGATATATCTTTTGAAAGCTAGCCGTCGCACCTATAATACATGGATGGTGCATTTATCATTGGTATTTCATAGTGTATCAAATATGCGAGAAGTTTTTAATATTAGTATTATAATAGTGAGATTTAATATACAGAACTAAATAAAAACATATTTACGATGAGCTGGCTCTGTAATATTAAAACATTTTATTATTTCCTTTTTTATTTGAAACGACAAAACACAGATACATGACACAGTTGAAAAGAATTGTATTTCATTTATGAGCTTACAATGAGCTCCGACTCCTTCAAACGACTACAAGAATCTATGTCTTTTTCAGAAAAGCTTGTGATATTGCATAACAAAAAGAGTGTATAACAAAAATAAGAAACGACTCGAAACATAATAATTGTCATAGAATATTCTTGTTAATAACCAATGTGGTATCATGAAAGAAGTATATAAATACACAGTTACTTTTAAAGGCTCATTCAGAACCGAAGTCAGCAGTAAACTCCTGTGGAAGAGTAAGAGTAATCTTTCACAGCCATTCGACACTAAAAGTAACAACAAAATGCGCTTCTAAATGCCACAAATATACAGTTACAATGTAACATTTTTAATAGATATCATTGTTAATAAAGGTCATTGTTTTTTGTCATTGTCGCGCGCTTTATTTTGTGAGACTTCACAGGTTCCACTGTTTACCACTGCCAGCGTACCTGCTACTTTTACTGTCGAATTCACAACAAGCAGTAAGAAGCAGTAAGCAGTAAGAACAGCCAATGAGATGGCTTGTTTAGCAGTTGATCCAAGTGTCCGGTAACGTCCCACGTTGTTGGCAGTCTGCAATCCAAGTGGCCGGGAACTAGGTTCAGATTTATAAACACTGTTCTCACAGTTGATTTCTCATTCACAACCGGAATTAGGAGAAGGAGAAAATTCATGCAGATTCACAACCAAAAACAGTAGTAGGAAACAGCCAACGAGATAGCTTATATGAACAATCTGATCAAAAATCGTTACTACTTACTGATTACTTGGATGCTTGGATCAACAGCTACTGATCCTTCTTTGATCTACCAAGTATGAAGAAATTTGAATTTTTCGTTTATGGGAAAATGATTGATTATTGTACTGAAAAAATGACCAATATTGAGATTGGAGTTTATCAATGGACATCTACAGGTTTCAAAGCTGAGAGTTAGTTAAATGTATAATGATATGAATGAACGAATTATTGAGGGAATCTCATCTCAGTTTGGAAGCCAAGGTGTGTATGTACCTCTCGAGTACATTCAATATAAATATTTCGCTTATCTTACAACGCATACGCTGCGTTTACCTAGTTATAATATATTAGGCCTTCATTACTCATTCATTGATTCGTATAATTCCATCACTTATAGTCTTGCAACCTGTAGATTTTCAATAATACACTTTTGTATCAATAATATAGTCATTTATAAGTCATTTGTCAGTCATTTGATAAACAATTGGAAATTTGGAGACATTGCTTTGACTGTTTTCCTTACTGCTACTGCGTGTTCTTGTGAAGAAAATCATGAAAGAATCATGGTGAAACATTTCTTTTGGAGTTGAGTTTACTCCTAATTTCTGTTGCGAATGGGCTATTAATGTCTTGAGCAAGCTTTTCCAATAGTAATCTTCCTTGGCTACCTGTGTTATTTTATTGATTAATCAGTAATCAATTGATTAGTCTGACGGAGTCTTAACGAACGTTCGAAATCCAGGACCTCGGATGAAGGAAGTTGAATTCAAGCAAATAATATCCAGTTGTATACTGTATATGCTATTCATATTTAAAAGGCACACAAAACATGACAACCATGGAAAAGTAGTCATTGTATGGGGATGGCAAATTTTTTTTGGCTGGATCACAAAAGATTTATATTAATAATATTATAAAACATATTTTTGACAAGTTTATAAAATGTCAAGAATGAAAGTAATATGAAAAGCCCGGACGTAATTTGTAGACCAAAAAAACGTCGAACAGTTTAATTTGCATAGGAAAAACTTTGTGCATATAGCTAAAAAGCGGTAAAATTCGTTGCCTCTAATAACCAAGAGGTGTCCGTTGTTTCCATTAAACACTGACGTACGAGAAAGGGTAGGAGGAAGATAAAAGAAGACGTAGAAGCCCATAAGCTATATACGTGATTATCTAGCTTCCTAGTCATTGTTTCACGGCTTCACCCTTCGTCCGTCCAATTTCCATCGGCCTTTGCTACCGGATCCGCTTAATGTGTGCCTTCCGATTAAACCAAGTATAGGACATAATAATCCCCTTCAACCACAAACACAAATCTGATGGTAAAACTGTAAATTCAACGTGATATAGTAGCAGATGTATTCAACAATTGCACAGTACAAACAAAGGTACTGGTACATGTTTGTGGTATAGATATAAAATAACAAATATGTTTTAGTCTGATTGAAGCTCTGAATTTAACCTCAGCATATTATTAATGGTTGTGGATTATCCTGATATCTAAACTAGTTGTTCATGTTTGTCGATGTTGTTGAAAAATGTTGAGTCAACTAAAGCTCTACATTAGAAATGAGGTCAAGTCGGCAGCTCATCCATACCCCCAATTCGACAGTCTCTTATTGGGATCCGCAGCGCACAAATACGCGATCTGTTAAAGCTCAGCTCGGATTATCCTGAGAGCTGGTTGTTGATTGTTCATGGTCACCATGGTTACCAATCTTATAATCAACCAAACTTTATTATTCACTGCCATCTGGATATCTGTAGCGCTTTGCAATGAGATTCGAATGGTCAGTAAAAGTTGAAGGTAGGCCTACGTTGTTAGTATTAAACTTGAGGAACATACTAAAACTAGAAAAGAAACGCACGGAATTTGAAACAATGACATCAAATAAAAATGTTCCATTGTTGGCAGTTTTATTGTTACATTTCGACAGTCTTCTTGACATTTGGTTGTGCATTCTGTTATTCTTTTTTTTGGCGAAGTTTTGTTTAAATTATCAATTATAACGGCTCAAAGGAGATGGTGATTGGCTAGACCCAGGATGGGTTGATCCCAGACTAGACTCAATAGTTTCAAACACAAAATGTGCGGATTTCTATTACATTTTATAGAACTATCTCGCTCATCTTACAATGCTGCGTTGGTCTAGTATTGATAGTGTATAACTGGTATCTATCTTTATTTTGTCATAGACTTTGGCCACATGGCTAAACCAGTCAACCACGTGGTACTGCATAGGATTTGATAGGTATCAGACGAACAGAAAACCGACTTTCACTTCTGGTTCAAACGCTGCATTTTGTACTAATCTATGCGGCCAACTCGTAGTAGACCGATAAAGTAAACGCCTTCTATACTTTGTAACCGGCTAAACAGAGATAATCATAAACAACTCAACTTTCAAGCGTTATTACCGAAAAAGTTTTCTTCGCCCTTGCTGGTATTGCGCGCGCATAGGTCGTCGACGATAGCGGATTATCTTACTTAGCCTTCAGGCAAACTTTCTCTTGAGCTTATAGTTGTGAATAATTAATTGAATCTTCTGCTCGTAATACGCGTACATTCGTAAAGCTGTGACGCGTCGACGGCTCGTCCTCGCTGAGACGTCTGTCCTGAGATTGGATTACTCTAAAATACACTACATCATTAGCCATGAGAAATAGAAATGCCTGTTGTTGTACCAGTCATTAACGAGTCACTCGCAAGGGAATTCAATTTAAAATATCATCATTATGTTGCTCAATTATGGTTTGTTTGATTTATATTTATTCTACAGCTATGTGGAAAAATAGACTGTAGAGATGAGATTTTTTGAATTTTTTTTTTTTTCAGAATAAATATGTTCTATTTGTTTTATATATTGAAATGTCGATCTTAAAGGAAGAAATTCCCAACAGCATAAGCTACCTATTTTCATGACTCAGTAGGCACCGTGAGTGAAAGTATTGATACAACTGTCAATAAACCAGCTGAACCATAGCGTCTGGTTTATTTGCGATTACAACTGATATGTGATGTTTAACTCCGGGATTTCTCTGCAGTTAATCAATATTTCGATACCTATTTCACTTCTGTTACTCCCTGATAACAGTTAATCCCACGCAAAAAGTTTTAGTCGTTAGCAACCTAGTCGTCGCCTCTTTTACTTTATAAATGTGAATATAAACTCTCGCCCACTTTGATATTTCCATGTATATAAAACACCTCGCTGAACTCTTTATCTTCAGTCGGGAGTACTTTCGACTTTACAACGAATGAGTAGTTGCCGTCATTAACATAAATAATGAAGGTGTATCTGTACAGTTTGGAGCAATATGTTTCGATCAATTCCAAACGATTAACTATAATAATCTCGAAAGTATTTGACGTTACTTCAGTGGAAAGCGATTTTTAAACGATCTTTTCATCGCCACTGTCTCATTTGCTTCTTGGTGCTTTATGCTTTACCGTGTGCGAACGGCCGACAGATTGGCAAATGGCCATAATCTCTTCAGTTGAGATTTGTGCACTGACACTATGAAGCCACAGAAAGAAGCCAATGGAATAGAGACATGATTTCTGTATATCGGGATTTACTTATGTTTTCACAAGTAGGCTCTTTTCGTTAACATTGTATGTATTGGTAATCTATTGGAGGAGTGAACTTATTGGAGATTGATGTAAATGTGAAGCCACAGAAGTACAGTTCATGGTAAAAGATGATGATACTTTATCAGATTACAATTAATGTATGCAGAACATACACGTATACTTTATTTCAACAATATTACCTCTCATTTCAATGACACAATGCATTATGATTCAAGTATAAAAAAATGTCTGGAAAAATAATAGAATCTGATAGATACATATAGTTGACCATATCAGACACCTTGACCAGTAACTAGAAATAATACATAATTTCCAAATACAGTAATGTGGACAAATGTAAATCGTCATCTAGAATATGTCTATAAAAGACAAAAAAATGATATATAAATCCATCAAAAGATCACTACTTGTATTGTATCGGTTATTTGGATAAAAAATACGTGGGTTTGACTAAGCTTATTATAAGAGCTCATGGAAGTCGATTTAGCAAAATACTTTTTTTTTGCGATACGTTCTGAACAGAGTAAGTCACTAAAATTCTGATACGATGTGATCATATATATTTTTTAAACTTTAGAGATGATATAAGTAAAGACTTTTGAACTTATATTGCATAATTTTCACAAGTATACAGCTAAGAAAAAAACATTTTTCAGCTGTATGCCTGTGACAAGGTTAAAAATCATATTTCACATCAGTTTGAAGGTATTAAAAATATATATGTTTCTTTGGTATTAGAATTCTGTTATCTCATACCGCTTGAACATTAACGCACAAAAAATGAAATTTCGCTAAATCGACTCACATGCACTCTTAAGACATGAATTGGGCCATAAAGTCACGTGTAAGGAACGACGAGTTAATTTAAAGTTTTCTGCATAGTAGAAGATCCCTTTGATGTATGAATCGTTAAAATCCTTTGAAATATGAAGTGAGAAATGTTCAAAAGTTTTTTAATCGGGTAAAAACAAATAAAATATAATCTCAATTACCGGGCATTCAGATCATTTTTTGGTAATCAAAGCTCCAAGCATCGTCATAGTTGGCTTCATATTGTGATGAACTACCAGCTCTTCTGAGCACGTGTTGAATCAATCTGAAATGAAGTATGCCTAAAATAATTACTTACAAACCTACATTCGAGTGAAAGTTTCTTAATTCACCGGGAAGAATAACAAAAGCATACGCTCTTGAATCCAACACTTATGCGGCGAAATGTAGCAACACAACGGCCAACAATGGGTCAATTTGTATTCAAAGTCATTGTTTTAATTTATTTTCTTGCACTTCTTTTCTATTATTTTTATAAGTTAGTTATACAGTTATACAGTTTGTAAGCGTACTTACATCTGTTCTTGAAAATACAAAAATGAAATTATTTCAGGAGACCAAGATAGACTACAGATAGACTGAAGAAATGAAATTGACTATGGCTGAGGTTAACAAAATGGTGTTTCATGAGAACTACAAAAGCAAAGCGTGTGTAAAGGAAAAGTTCATATGTATCGAGTGTAGAAATGTTGTGAAATCTGGGAAGGGGCAATATAAAATGTGTATGATGTAAGGCAATTGAAAGTTTCGGGATTCAAAGGAAAGTATTTATTATTCATGGAGATGAGAGGAATGATTGGTTTTGTAAAAGATGCAGACTTGAGGGTAGAATTATCAATACAACAATGAATAGAGTCGTGGCAAGAAAGGAAGGAAAAGGAGGACAATTGGGCTATAAAGATGGTTGAACTTGATGGAAGAAGAAACAATAGTGAAGAAAAGACGGTGAACCACAGATGGGCTGTGGGTTGCCCTAGCAGATTGGTTTATGTGCGAAACAAATGGAGACAGGAGCCATTTCACCGAGAACCAAATAAACACCCTGGAGTGCGATGTGCGGTTGAGAAGCATCTCAATGAGAGATTATAGGTATGAGATAAAGATTTGACGAAAAAAAGTAGAAGTATAAAAGAATAATTTGAAGAAAAAAAGAATGCTTATAATGTTAACACCAAATAACAATCTATTGGTAGGATCTTCAAAAAAACAATGAAAAATCATCATCGTTAATAGTGTTCAATACAAAGGGAAAAATGTCGTACATCGGGGATTGAAATAATGACTGGACTGCTGTAGAGAAGAGTGGAGATGAAAAAAGGTTTAAAATAGAAGCGCGGAACAACGAAAATAATTATACGAGTTGTCATTGGTCATCAAATGTCAAGCCAAAATAAGTAGATTCAGACACAGTTGCTATCACAAACACATGACTAAAAAGAAAGTACGATGATGAAAATTATTATTATTATTTTTATTATTTTTATCCACAATGGTTACATACTACTCCCAGCTTGACGAAATGATAATACATTTCCAAATAATTCAAAACGAAAATATCGCACAGGGAATTGACAATTTAGATACCATTTATTTCATAAGAACTACAAAAACCAAACGTGTGTAAAGGGAAAGTTCATATGTCTAGAAATGTTGTGAAATCTGGGAAGGGGCGATATCGAATGTGTATGATGTAAGGCAATTGAAAGTTTCGGAATTTAAAGGAAAGTATTTATTATTTATAGAGATAAGAGGAATGATTGGTTTTGTAAAAGATGCAGACGTAAGGGTAGAACTATCAATACAATAGTGGATGGAAAGTTCATTGCTTTTAATTCAAAATAATAATAAAATGGGGTGATAAGATCGCCCTTGGGGTGCCCCGTCCAAACGATCCCACTGTCGTCCTTAGCCTTAATTGGGGAACAATGATTTTGTATCAAGTTTTGATGTTATATATAAAAAAAAATGCAGAAATATTTACAATATGATTGAACTGTAATCATCTGATAGTGCTCAACAAGTTATTATTTACACTCCAATGATGATGGCGTTAGTAGGCCTATAATTGTTGGTAAACAAAAACGAATTCAATTGAGCGATACATTTTACTTTACTCTTAGCTGACAGTCTGCATATAACCATTACAAAAAAGTGATTCATTATTATTCAAAGTAAGATTTCCACATAATCTTTCGACATTATTGAAATCATCACTGACAATATTGAATCTGATATCAACAAAATTCTAAATTCCACCCACTACCTGTTTCTTCACGAGTTTTTGAATAAGGAATATTTATTTGAACAATATTCATATTCTACTTTTTCTTCTCCATTTCAGATAGAATAAATATATATAGCCTATAAAGATCCAATTAAATTTGTCAGTACTAGTAGCTCATCTCAATGTTTTCCAAAAGATGAACTGCATGTCAAGAATTCAATGTGTAGAAAGGAAACATAGCGTTTGAACTCAATATTCTAATTGTGGGAGGTTTATGAAGAATATTTTCTGGATGATATCTTTCAAATTATTGTAAAATATGTATCTATATTCATATAAGCCTACTCTCTTTAACCCGAATAACCTCATTATGCTAATATTTTCAAAAGTGTATACACATTATCGTGCTGCTATATCGTTTCAGGGCCTTTGCTATCATCAAACAATATTGGTGGTGAAATATGAATAAGATGAAATGAAAAATATCATTCCTCACTGAAAACTTTTCGAAATCACAAAATACTGAATTCAACTCTTATATGACTTGTTTTGCTGTATCACTACTGAATTCAATTTCAAACCAATTTCACTTTCCTATACCGTATATTTAGCTGTTTTATGCTTTTAATTCCCTGAGCCCTTTCTCCTTGTAACCAGCGTTAGCTCTCCTGTTTTTATGTTCCTACGGGAATTGAGAGACCAGAAGCTGGGAAGAGGATTACACATTCACTTGTAATCATACATTCTGATGCATATTTTCTTTGATCCCGTTTAGAAATACCTATTACCATGTTTCGTTTTCGTTCACCAGAACTAATTATATCGTAATGATTATTATTGAAAAGGCATTAATAATCCAATTTGCTACATAACATCTCTACGGAACTCTGCTCCAGTCTTTATAATAGCGGATGAACGTATAGCTTATAATCAGTTTATTTTTGTAGGGAAAAGCATTGAATAAAAAAACATTGCAGGTTTGTCAAAGAACATCTACTATGTTAAATGTTGTAATACTCAATTTTATACTTCATTAAAAATCGACCGAAGTATAAGATAACATGATTATATCATCATCATGTATAAAATATTACAACACATAAATGTGTGTTACATCTTTTTCAACACACCAGTTAAAATTCATCAGAATAATCAGACATATTCGTGGTATTAGAGTGTGACAAATGCCATGTCTAGTACGTTTTTGGGGCTTATGTAGATGTTTCTATATACAGTTAATTAAACCCAGTAGATTGGATCGCCGGCTTCATTTCACATCAATTAATTGAAAGAGTGTGGCAATTCGACACGTCACAGCGACCACGTATACCTTCTATAGAGTAACAGACTAACACCAGCCAATTATCTCCAGAAAAGGTTAAACGTCATGAACGGGATGAATTATATATTTTCATTCCGATCACGAAAAATGGGTTTCAGTTCGCAGCTTACTTATTCTTACAAACACGCCAATAGGAGTCGTGACGTTATAAAATTGATGATATTCGTTACTTGAAACGAGCTTTCTATAAAAAATATTTGTTAAATTTTTATCGTATAAACAAAATCCACTTTGTTTTGGGCGTGGGCGCGGGCGCGTTATTTGCAACTTCCATTAGTTGAGGTTAAGTATGATATAACAGGGCAACATTTTACTCTCGCGTGATATCATCATTCACATCTTCAATATTAATGCAATGTCTACATCAAGAAGGGCGTAGTGTCTTATAAAATATCAACGAAGGTGTTATAACATGCAATCTACAAAATATTGATCCTTTATAACATAAGAGTATTGATTGATCAGTTTCACTGACATTCATTCTACAGATGAACAAGATGCAGGTTGCAAAGTTATATAGGTGTATATATATATATATATATATATATATACAAACATACTGAACATAATTTCTTCATGGATACGATCAATTACCATGAACGTTTTTGTTAAATTAAAAAATATACCAGATACAACATTGATGATTAACTTTTCGTAATATATAGCTACCCATCATCCCATCATCCACTTTCGAACACGTCTCTATACAGCTGATCAATCATTTTTTGGACGCCCGTCAACCATTATTCAATGTCTTATTTATAGATAATCTAGGAATTATTTTTCCCAAATAAATCAATAACCAACTCAATATCATATGTTCTAACACCATTTATATAAACGCATCATATTAATATGATTTATAAAGCAATACAAAATGAATTAATGTACACACCCATCCTTTCACAGAACTGGAATGGATAATGCGTGTAGTACCTACCACATTTCTACTGTTTGACGACACTTACGTTGTCATTAACGTTGCTTAAATCTAGCGTATTGCCTGTGTCTATACGCCACACACCGACGCAGGCGGTGTATGATCAGAGCACTGAGATCAATTGAGCGTCGTGCATAATACACAACGTACGTACGACGATCCCCATCTGTTGGATTAGTAGCAGGTTCTCAGGACTAAACCCAGTATCAAGTGGACACAGAAACCTCATCTAGCATTATTAATCAAGAGATCCATTACTAAATCCTTTAGCTTCATTAATAAAATATATGTCATTGTTTGTCGTGTATATTTGTAGCTGGTAAAAAACAAGGGAGTTATTTAGACTGATAATAGATGCGACGCGCTGAGGGATTCCCTTATTTGTATACTATCATCAGTACCAATGTAGTCTCTACTACTTTATTACCCTCTGATGTAATTCGATAAAGTAATTCTCTCTCCGATTGTTTGTTAGACATTGATTAATGTATCTGAAAATAAGAAATAACTTGATCAACAAAATGAACAGCGTAAACAGAATGTTGTGTCAAGTTGTACTAAAACGAGTTGATGGAAAGAATAGTTATTACTTTTCAAGAATTTAGAGTTTGATATAAATTACAATTGAAGCATGATGAATTACTGATTAATTTGTCATACAATTTTAGAAAAATGAGAGCGTTGACTTGCAATTTAGTGGTGAAATGAAGAAATGTTTTTTAATTCACGGGAAACACAAGTCTATGTTTAGGGTGACTTGTTCTTGAAACTGTAGAAGACACATCGTAAAATAATCTAGTCAAAATTTGCATTATCTCCTTCAGGTTGAGTTGTCCTCTCTTTCTCTCAGTAACTTTCACAAACTTTCCTGTTTTTCTTTCTTGTTACGTTACTAATGGTTGGCTACTTTTATCCTCTACTTAGGATCTTCTTTACCGACTTCTAACTTTCAGCTCCCAAAATTCAAGCGAGCGGAAGTCTTATACGTACACTTTATATAATACTGTCAATGACAAAAACACTTAACTATATTCAATTTGATTCACTGCTCTGCTTTTTTGTACGCTAACTGCTCTATTATTGACCAGATTACTTCTTGTCTCGTGGTATTAGGTTTTCATCTTATTTGCATAAAGAATACAATGGAAAATCACTCATACAAATTCAGTTCTGAATTTATAAGAAGGAAGAGAATCAAGAGTCCATAGAATTTCTATTGTAGAATACGTTCATATCAAGATGCATTGAGGGTTGCGTTGGTTTGCCGGCTCGATATGGTGTCTTAACTCAAGATATAGCTCAAAATCTGATAACTCAAAATTTCTTTCCATTCCCTGTGCACTTTTCTTAGAACTACCGATCGCTCCTCTACCTGGTGTTGTTTTGTAGCAACTTGATGTCATGCATTCTATATATCTAAAATATTTGTATCTAAGATGCAGTACATATTGCCATCCAAGATGTGGTGGAAGTGAACTACTGCGCTAGGCTTATGAAAAAGGATATTTACTGATGAATAATAAAATATTGGACTCATTTGTTTGTGTATTAGATGCGAACTTCTCACACGAATTTGATAGATATCGTCCAGATGTAAGTTACTGGCAATATAACTTGCGTAATTATTTGTGATTTTTTTGTTATCCAGACGGCAAACCAAAACAACCCTCAATGCAGCATGGTTCTACTTGTTACAACTTCTAATAAGAAAAACTGTTGATGAGAAAAATATACAACTATCTGATTTGATCGATTACTATACATCACACGAGATGAACACGTGTTTGATTAAATAGAACTGCACACGACTGTAGTTGTAAGTTTACCAGAACTCAAACCCTAGTAATGTTTGTAGCGCGTGAGTGTCAAAGGTCAATGTATAGCTTCAAGTGGAGGTGCCGGTCTTTCATCACGTGACTATTGTAATAGCCCACAAACTTTTCATGTAAATCAAGACAACGATCATTTAAACGACATTTCGTGCCTACTATTTCATATCTTACTTCAAATTTACATAAAACTACAAAAAAATATAATGTTGAAGCAGTTCTGAATTGGCCTTCCTTATCATTAAACAGTCGAATCTTGTAAATTACTCTCAAGACTTCCGGAGAACGAAAGCATTATGAAGGAATAATGGAGATGATACGATAGGACCAAACAGGGTGAAAGGGGGAAAGTAGGGGGTAGTTACAGGGTGAAATGTGAGTTCGATTTTGTCTGAACTCTACTTAATGGTTTTGTGGTGCTCTGTGGAAATGGTTCCTATATATATATATGACCTTCCCTCTATTTTTCCGTTGAGATTACGGATCGAATCGAACCGCCACACAGTTGGTTATTTGCCACGGTTAGCCGGAGAAGTTGTCGCGGATGAATTTTTCAGTTGAATCGTTCCCGAGACACGATTCCCCACTTGGGGCCCGGTTTCCTGCAGGAAGGGACCGTCACAACGGGAGGTACATTCGATTCCCTACAGTGATGCCAAAACACAGACGAAAATTGCGATAAGATTTCTTGCATTCGAGAATACTTGAGCAAGTCCACTAATATTTACCTCTTGGGTATAGTAAATGTCTCACTTAACACAAGGGGTTTCTTTTCTCATGTATTTTAATTTGATATTCGTTTCAAGAAACTTTGCTTTTCGGTGTTTATATCACCATCATTTATCGATATCATTCGTTATTATCAGTTCTAAATGTGACAAAAACAGTTCATGTTATATGCCTACTGAATTTGATAAAATAATCGAAATACTGGGAACGCGAATAGAACTAATCAAAATGTGGATGACCACTCTGGGATTCTGAAGCCCACATACACCAATCTTTCTACTGCGGGCTTCTACAAAACATTATCATTCTCTCAAAGAACATTCACTTTATCTTTCTCAAACGAAACTTGAACTCAGGACGTTATTTAATATCATTCATTTCTGGTGATTACAGAAAATTTCATAGTTGTTTAAGAAATATGTATTGTACCTTGTTTTTATGGTGTATGTTTATACTGTTATAACTGTTGTAATAGTAAATTGTGGAATGGAATTACATAGGATTGAATTGATATTATTTTTCAATTTTCTTGATGTGAGAATTGCCATTGGCGGAAAATAGACTCTTCTAATTGACAATAATTGACTAATTGAAATGTGCTCAAGAATATCGCTGGAAACCACAAATAAATCATGAATGAACAATTGAGATTCAGCTCAAAACAGAAAAATATAGCTGTGCACAAGCGATCGGGTATTTACACGCATACCTGTTGACTTTTGTACTCTTTTTATCTGGCATTACCTAGGTCAGATTATGCAGGTTCTAGGTTTATGTCAGATTTGGTTAGTTTAAGGTTAGAATGGATAATTTTGAGTTAGCTTTGTTGGTTAGGCACTAAGATAACTTCAATTTAGGTTAGTTTGAGTGGCGTGCATTAGTGACAAAGCCCCGTAGGAATTTCAATATACTTCAGTGTGGCTGAAAAAAGAGCCATCACAAAGCCACAAACAAGAATGGGTGGCCGACGTCAAAATTTAATTTAATTTAAAATTTGTAATTAATCATGTTCAAAATATTCTAGATTTATAATATACGTCGTACACGTTATACATTATGCAGATACTGCTTAACTCCCATGTTGTGTACAGTACACGATACTCGAGTATATTTAAACCAAGAAAAAACACCGTAACCAATCTTCTTATATAATGTCAATAATGATATGAATAAATAGGAATTGATATAAAGTCACTCGTGAACGTTGGGACCATAATTTCAGATAATCATTATTTTACTGCATACTGGAACGAGATCAATACGGGTTTTAATAAAAGACCCAGCTTATCTTAATGATTAGCTAATGGACTACTACAAGCTGTATGTTTTTATTAAAAACATTCACAACTTTTATTAAGCTTTGGAAGAAATGAAACTTTCTACTTGATTGAAATATGTATATATTTATTCTTTACCTTCTTAAACAAAACTTCGTTTCACTGCTTGATGTACGTTTTCTTGTAATATGGGTTAAACTTTCAAATTAACTTTTTCTTCTGAAAGGTATTGATGTTGTAGTGCAGGGTGAAACATATAACAGATTAAACTTTTGAAATAAATTTCGAATCTATTCTGAAATAGAAGCACTAAATCAATATACATAGGATGTTATTGAAGAAAAGAAATATTATTCCTCACAAGTAGTTATCAAGAATTCTTACTCCGATTATTTTTTTTTTAATATGAGTAATGTTCTAGAACAATTGCACATGCCATATTTCACCCCTTCGTACTATTTAGGAACCAAATTTTGTTAAACGTCATTATATAAAATAAACATTGTCTCAAAATACCTCATATCAATGAATCAATAATCGAAACAAAGTACCAATACTTTGATTAGATATAATTCCAATTATTATCCATAACAACCTTGGATAATTTCAATAAAATAATACGTCACAACTAGAATTTAATTAATTATGAAAATATTTATATCCTCAATTTTTAGAGAAAACTAGAAATCATCATCTCGATTTCAGAAAGTATAATTTTTTTGTCCTCCGGAGACCCTAAGTCATGGAGTAGGCATCAACGATTCTGTAACGAAACAAACAGAATCGAGTAATGTCTACGTCACGACTCAGAAAAAAAGGCCAGGTCCTGGAGGACAAGTGAATTAATTATACTTTCTCGAATTGAGATGATGAATTCTAGTTTACTCTAAAATCAGGAAAATCAATATCTCCATTATTCGTTGAATTCGAGTTTCAGGATTGTGATTGCCTTTAAGAGAAAAACGTATATGTTGAAAGACGTTCCTTGGTTATTTGTATCGCAAAGTAGAATAACTCGTATATAGAGAGTATTGAATTTCATCGTGCTTGTTTTCTCTTCGATAGTATTATTATATCCATGAAATCATGCATATAATTTTTTTGTTATGAAAATAAATGAATAATATCTTCATTTTGGTTTTTATTTTTGTAAGTAACTCATAGAAGTGTATGCAAGTTTCTTTGCCTGTAATTTCTTCGAACTAAGAATTGACGTGATCTGTATATCATTTTTCTCCAATAGAATAACAGAATTAAGTCGGAAATCTTTCTCAGTTTGTAACTCAACGGATACATTCGAACACTGTTATCGTGGATTTTATTGCTACGAACAAAATAATTGATATGTATATTTTTCAGAAATATTTACTTGAATAAAACAGAACTTTAAGTCGATCAGAAAAGGAATAAGAAATGCGTAACGTCTTCTGTGGATATGCATATATATATATATATATATATATATATATATATATATATATATATATATATATATATATATATATATATACGACTACATCTCTACGATGAAACTGATTCCAAGAAGGGATATGAGATGAAATTGGAGGATTAGTGATTTTGTACTCAACCCAGAATCTCAGATTTGAAGTCGAGTAGATGTGGAATTAATACTTTCAGTTTCTACATTTTTCAGAACTCCATAGTGATCCATTTCTCATATCGAATGTACCAAGTATATTCATTGTTTTGCATTGCATTCATTTTCCTCAGAGTAGCACATACATTAATATGAGTAATATCAAAACTTGAGACTGAAGCTGAAAATAAGTTAGCAGAAAACGATAAATGAAATGAATGGATTTTTTTTAACATCAAAACTTGATAGAAAATCATTGTTCCCCAATTAAAGCTATGGATGGACGATAGGATCTGTAACTTGAATGAATAGTGAAAATGTATATAAATGTACATATATGTGTACATATATGAACAATAAACGAACAAATCAAGAGAATTAGGTTAGTTGGATTGAGAGTAAATATTGATAATTTTGAATGCATAAACCCTAGTTCCTAGTTCAATAAAGTGTATACAACATTAAAAATAATATATTTTAGAGTTAACTAAAATTCTCAACTAACCATACCCATCAAACCATCAATTTTTAAATAAGTTGAAAAGCGATAGATTGTATACAATTAAAATGTTTCAATCTCCCTGTATGAGACTCGCTAATATGCTAATTAATCATTGTATCCTCTTTCTCCCACAGGCATGTTCCAGACTGACGGTCAGAAGCTACCAGGTACAATGTGCGATCATCAGTTCATTAGTTCCAATTACTCCCTCACCCGTGGCTGGTTCTATTCGCCTCGGTATCCTTCTAGCTACCCAAAGAACATCAGATGCGCGTACAGATTCCGTGGGAGGTATGTGCACTGAGCGCCATAGCTCATAAACTTAAGGGAACTGTAACTTATATACAAGGGGCTTTGGTACATGGTCTAAGGTTCACCATTATTTCATATTTGCTAGATGCTAATATATAAAATACTATTTATAGCTTGTGGTTCCGAGAGCAAGACACCAAAGGATTTCTAGCTCAAAGTGTTGATAATTTAAGTTCCAACTATGTGTGTGTAGGATTAAAACTTTAAATTAGATGCAATTAGAATTTCGAGTGTATTAATTATACTGAGCTATGTGTGTACGTCATTAAAATGCATGGTTATTCATATTATGCAATATCAAAACGAATATCAATTGTGCCATGTAGAAACTTTTTGATTGTTTCATTAGCAACCCACAATACATTCTGATTAAACTCGAGTTACAAAAATAAAAGGATGTCTGTTTTTGTGATATGGTATAACTTGATCTACCAACATTAACAACGTTATGACCAAGTAGATGATGCAATTATTATTTGTTTTTGTGGAATTATTATACAACTTCGTGATTCGTTCATGTCACACTACGCTCATTTTGTTCACCGTACAACATTGACAAAATATTAGCAACAGAAGATACAAAAAATGTATACGCTTGCAAACAGAAGTAGAGACAAAAGTTATTGATTTCCAACTTCAAAGACTATAGATAGTACAGATATAAGTATAGGTAGTACTAGTATGAATAGTAATAGTTAAGGATTCTTTCATACAGACAATTTGAGCATTCAGACTGTTCTACGTTAATGACTGGGATATTCGTATTTTCAGAGCGAAAGAACGCCTCCGCGTTGTCTTCGAAGAAGTTACACTACAGAAAGGAGATCTCAGGTAAGAGTAAATGTATAAATGCTCGAGCGAATGTATTATCAAGGACATCTCCCTAACTTGTATTTCACTCTGTTTTGAATACCTTCCGTTCTCAACTCTGGCAAGAACACTGCCTTGTGTCGTCGACTCTTTCTTACCTTACCGTCACTTCTTATTCTTTCTACTTTATTTCGTTATTTTCATTTCAACACAAAGTTTTCACACTCTTTCCGAGGGCTTTCCACTTTCCCTATATATAGAGAGATATTTTTCTCATTCTCTGAACCACACTTTCGACTTTCTTTTATCTGGATTCTAGTGTCTGCAATCTTTGACCAATTCAAAATCGAATGGGAAAAGATTCGACGTTATTGGTATCCTGGAAACCAAGCCTACGCAATTTCATCTCCTTTACTTTTATGTGCTTTTCTACGGTGTATTGAGACCTCGTTGGATGTAGACAATGTGTTGCATCTCATTGTCCAATCGTCTCTCTTTACTTACACCTTCAATCCCTCTCTGTCTCTTTCTCTCTCTTTCTCTCTCGCTCTCACTCAATCTCTCTCTCTTTCTCTCTCTCTCTCTCTCTCTCTCTCTCTCTCTCTCGTTATCTCCCTCTCTCTATCTCTCTCGCTCCTTCGCTCTTACTAGTGACATCTCGCACTATCACGTCAATTCCATTTCACGTCTGCTGTCGTTGTCAAATCGAAATTCAAGTTGACAGCATTCAGAACTCAAAAGTGTGCAGCATATATTTAAAGCTGAGCGTTCATTTCCCATTATTGAATTAATGGAAAATGTAAATGATGCTTTAATGTACTTTAGTAAAACAGTAATTAAGTAGAGTTATCGGAATCATAGGAATTTGCTAAATACCATTTGAAGCTCGTTTATAGCGACATTCAACGTCACTGTAGCAGATTCTCCTCGTATCGCATATTTCGCTCGTCTGTATACGCACGTCTTAGGTCCTCTTTGTCATGCAAATGATTGCAGCTCGTTCTCGTGAGTTATAGGTAATAAGATTTTTCAACTGTGACGTTTCAACATGTATTATCGGCAATATTTCATATTTCGGTCTCATTACTCATTACGTCTGTCGGCAGAGTGAATGATCACTTGTCATCGCACACATTCACCTGTTTCTGAGGCTGTTATTGGATTTCAGGCGAATACGCGTGCTGTAACTTATAGTCTCTTTTGCCGTGCAATATTATTGACTAAAATCTTCGGAGACTGAGATCGTGCAGCTATTTCGAGTCTTGGGGCCATATTTCCCAAGTGACAAATGACATTTTGAGATATCGAGGCATTGCCATGTTGCGAGTGATGTTGCACAGAGAGATAACAATAGATTTCTGTTGCTTCATTTTCCCTTATTTTCAGTGACCATTTATTTCCTCTGTCACTTTTATTATGTCCAACCATTCTAGAAAACTTCACAATCACTTGGTTCTTTTACACTTTTTATTCATTAATTCGACCATTCATTATTTATAAATCCCTTTCAGATCTGAACTAACTTCTCTATGATAGCTTTTTTTAATTCAATAGAATCTTGTATTTCTTTTGATGTCAAAAAAAGTTGGAAGCAAAGTGAACGCCAGCGTTGCGCTGGTCTTGAGGACGGAATAGCTGAGAGGAGTCGGAGATTTATGACGCTAATTATACTCGATGATGACGCGAATTTATCGCCCGGGTGAGGTTTCTCGTGGTAGTACAGGATTCACACGAGCAACCACACACTTTGCAAGATTGACCTTAAAACTAGCACGAGCACTGGCCATGCAAATGTGCGTTACACTCTTACACAATTTGGCAAAAGACTCGTTTTTATGTGAAAGATGAGTTTTTTTAAAAGGATTCTAGTGACAAAGTGTCTTGCTAAGGTGAGGGAAAACTTTGCTTTAAGGATGTTAAATTCTTGTTCAGTGTTCTTCATTTCTCTGAAGAAACAAGTTTGTCTTCTGAGAACAATGGTCCTAGTTTTCATTAAATACTTATTTTTTATATAAGAATAATTCAAAGCCGTACTGAATCTAGATAAATCTATGGCAATGTGAAGAGAGTGTTTACGCGCAGTCTCCAACATATTGTATACGTTTCCTAAATAACACAAAGTAATCATTACTTCCTTGACCAACAGCAGAAAATCAAACAAACAAAACAGAATAAAAGAAACGGATGTCAGATAAGAGAGTAAACGAGACCAAAAGAGAGTATAAAGTTGTAGTGTGTCGACATACAGACATAGGGACTATACTACGCTATAATACAACAACCACGAGCACATTGCAATGAAAGACTTTCTTTGCTCTTTAGTAACTGAGCTTCTTAAAGGGGACTAGTTATTAGGGGAGAGAATACCACGGCTTTTTTGTCCACAGGGAGAGTAAGAAGTTGTATTATATAATTGAGATACGCTCCGTTTTATAGGCCTACCCGTGTCTCTGGTTGCCAACCCACATCTATCCAATCCTGTAACCAGAACAAAAAGCTCTACGCGTTTTCAAAAAACACACAAAACTTGTGCCTCTAAAATGAAGTTAGAATAGAATATATAAGTTTTATGGAGCCACTGTTTGTCATGTGAAACCAGACATATTTCAAGTAAATTAAAATATATATTTGTTTGTTTCAGTTGCCTAAATCGTGCTGATGTGGTGAAAGTCCACGATGGGAGATCATCACTCTACCCGGCCATTGCTGTAATCTGTAACGAAGGCTCTGAACTGGAGATTCTGTCCACAGGATCTGATCTTTATATAGAGTTTGTGGCCAATTCAGAATGGCCTGGACAGGGATTCAAAGCGAGCTTTCAGTTCCAGCCTTTAGATGCTTCTCCATCAGGTGAGCTGATTAATGAGCTCTTTTTTAGACTGTTAATTATTTACTTTATATAAGTGTTTGAAGAAATGAGAACAAAAATTATTTCAATTAAGAAGTCTTGAATTTAAAAGTTATTCATTTGTACGCTGTATATTATACTTAAGAATGCAGTGACATGATTTCAAAGTGAGATTTGCTTTATAAACTAACTTACTGCATTTTAAATTCCACTTCTTTATTTTGAAGAAAAATATTTTAATTACTTACTTATGTATTTTATGTTTATGATAATCTAATACTTGAAATCGCACGGCTATTTTATGCTTGATGTATTCCATCTCCAACGGATATTAAAACTTCTAGAAAATGATGAAAAAACACTCTGTTACATCTTGAATCTTCAAATATTGAAAAAAAAGGGGCGTCTAAATTAAATCTGAAGTTTTCCGTGTCACAGATCTTGAATATATACTAATGAGGAATCAGTAGTATATTAATATCACATTTTCCATGTTTTTTTTCATCATTTTCACGAAGTTGCCACCTACCCCATCATTCACGACTACTTATACAGCTATGTTCCAAAACAGTAAATATTGCTCTTCGACATTTCTATCACACAAAAAACTTTCTAAATCTATCAAACAAAAAAGATCAACTTATTTTGAAGTTGGTTTCAGCAAAAAAAAACGGAAATCACATTTTTATTGATTCTATAAATAAGTGAGTTTTATCGTTAAAAAAATTGAACATCAGTTACTTTGTTGATATTTGTTTTTAGGTTAGTAATTCTTGACGCAACAATCTTCGCTCACAGAGCCGTTAGGTCCTTTGATAATTCACCTCTCGGCTGTGTATACCGTGATCCGCGTGGTTGTGTTTGTGTTTGTGTTTGTGTGAGTGAACAGACGCCGTGTCTACAGTCCCGAGAGGCGACTTGTACGCTCTACCAACTCTCTTAACATGCAGTTACACACTTGCTTTCCTTGCTAGACAATTTCCAATTAGCTATTGTCTATTTAAACAGTTTTGTATTTAAGTCATTACGCTTATTATAACAACCGCTATATAACTTGGCATCCGTGTAATTCTCATTTATTCCAATTTTAAACAAGATTATCACCAGAATTTGAATAAATATTAGAAAAATTTCGTAATAAAATGTTGGGATGAAAATTAAAAACAGTTAAGCTCTTTCTAAAATATACGTAGTCTACATTCATTTGCATATTCAAACTATAATCTCATGATTTGAAATTTAATTTACTTTCCCTCCTGGCTTTTCCACTGTTTACTTTTCGTATAAGCGCATATTATGCAATTGTTTTAGCACACCCCTCAAATAATCTTTACACGTTTCAAATGAGTTTTTTCGTTTTTCTCATAAGAGACATGGTTGGTGGGCCCCTAATTATATTCCGAAAATAGCAGAATTTGAGTTTTCAATTCCTATTCATCAAGCTAAATATAATTTGT
The DNA here is from genome assembly GCA_907164805.1 of Brachyptera putata. Classification (NCBI taxonomy): domain Eukaryota; kingdom Metazoa; phylum Arthropoda; class Insecta; order Plecoptera; family Taeniopterygidae; genus Brachyptera; species Brachyptera putata. The sequence continues at coordinate 25,980,582 of OU015464.1, read as the reverse complement.
ATGCACAAAAAATGAAGGCAAAAACCGTCCGTACGCTAGTGATGTGGATAGGGGTAACGGTCGCTCGGAACCTTCTTCTTTCGTGAATACAATTATATTTTCGTGTTCTAATGAACAAAGATTTTCTAGTGAAAGCAACATTCTCAACCACCTAAACTATAGGTAAATCAGTTAACAGCTGATCACTTCATCACGCGTTAACGTCAAACCTTTGCACCAAAGTCAGCATGCTTCGCATTCTTCACAAGACATGAACAAATGCCGTAATGCACGCGTTTCACCCGTTGCTCTATTAGTTCCACGCGTCGCCACCGATGCCGCTGTTGGGCGCTAGCTGTCAACACGTTGCCGGGAAAACCGACGCCAGGTGTAGAAACGGTGAACTACTTACTCAATATCGGCGCGCACAGTTCGAATGACGACATTAATAATGTTTTTTGTTTGATTTTCTAGAACTCGACCGTTTGCAAATGCCGCACGGTGCCGTTAATTTAAAACACGCTGAGAATGGACCCGCTGTCAGCGCTACCAGTGAGTGAACATTCAATTAGCTTAATATTAATTAACGGATATCAGTGAGTTTTTAATGGATTATGATGACCATATTTCATGATTATGATGATGATTCATGAGTGAGAATGATGACTATTACAATTATTGTTATAATCTCAGTAGAATATCACCGTAAGATCGTCATTGTTGTTAGATGACGATGGGGTCAATCTCATTGGACCACAATTGGACCACAGTCAAGATACTTTTTCATGTGTTCAACAGATATCCATAAGAAAAATGCGAAAAAAAATATCAATTAAAGAGGGTTAAACCCAAGCCGATCGACCTTACAGAGGATATACTAGGATATTATGTAATGACTGAGAAAATGTACGCTTGGTTAAGAATCGAAACCGAACTCAGTTTAGCGAAATATTATTTCTTTTGAATCTAAACGATGCAAAAAGTCAAGCAAAAACTTGATCTGTTCAATACGTTGATAATAATACATCAATTTTAGGGGTACATCTGAAAAGCGATATGAATCCCGTAAAAATTATACATCTCACATGTTCAATGCATGGTTTCCATTCTCATTATTATATTTAAAACACTGGTTTCCTATAGCTCAATGACATTATTGAGAAGAACTAAAACATAATCTAGAACAGCACGTGTGAATTATAACTTAAATCAATTTGAACTATAATGTATGATATTCTCTTCAATTTTCTCAAAATTGATATGTAAAATATGCAATATAAAGTCATAAATGTAAAGCTAAGATGTATATCTTGGATATAATGCAGATAGATTACTGATACTCATAGTTTAATGGAGATAAAATGAATGCACTTGAAGTACTGAACGCTTCTTACATCTTATGCATTTTAAGCAGGATGAGTGATTATTATATCCGAGAGCACTCGAGGTTTTGCCTATAACAAGTATTGCAAGTAACATACGCTGGATGAGACAAGATCAAACTATTTTGCATTATTCAGCATCTTCTAAGAGATAAGTCTAATACAATGGTTTAAATCTATTATCTCTAGAATATTTTCAAATTTAGAACCATAGATAATCGATTGAGGTGCATGAATCTTCAAAATTGTATTACAAATACTCTAAATGGTTTGGTATAGCACTCAAGTTATTATATTTCACTTGGATTGTTTAGGGTTATTCAATAATAGCTATCATAAACCATTGTAAGTGACTGGTTAACACAGCTTTTCTATGAAATTGCTTTTCATTGTGGATTGCAATATAGATTTTATATCATACTAATTCAATGTAGCTATACAAGTTTTTTGTTATTTACTAAATGAAAGGCAGTTTCTGAGAATCTCAACATTTCTTTCAGTCACCACGACGATTAGACCTTCCGAAGTTGCTACGTCACCGTTACCAATAACATCTTCGATTGGGTTTAGGCCCAGGGTGCATGTGTGCCCAAATAAACAAGGTTATACCTAAATATCTACCCCAAAAACTCATCTCTCGAAATCAAAATAGTATCTTATTTCATATAAAAAAGTGTCTGCACTTCAGATATTTTTTCATACATATAATATGTCTATATATATATATATATATATACGTGAATCCCGAAATTTAAAAAATCGAACTAAAATTAATTGATTCAATTCATTTCTATGTTATTTCATCCTACAATGAAAATAACATATTGTTTGAACAGATCAAACATAATTGTTGCAAATGAATCTACTTTGCTGCACGTTGCACTTTCCGAACAGATATTATGCTTTCCGTGACGTCATTGAAAGATCTGATTTCACACTGATTACGGTGTATTGTGAAAGAAGTACAACAAATATAACATTTTCCAATGTTTTTGTAGAGATTTTGAAATGAAATCGTTCATCTAATGGCAATCAAATAAGATTGTACCCAGCGAATGTTCATTCGTCGTCTTTCTCTAAATTTAATTAGACAGCATACTCACTTCTCGTAGGACTATAATTAAATCAACACAACCCTAGCGAAACTTATTTGTATCTTCAATTGTTGACATGTGCCATGCAATGAGATGTTTCTGAATCTAATTAAATGTCAAATAACAAGATGGCGGGTCATGTTAACACTGGAATGGCAATGCTCTGCATTGACATGAGATACTCTTACGATGCTTTTAAAGTGAAAAAAAAGGAAAAAGTTGATTTGATTACTTATCTAAATTTTCAATTTTTCAGAAAACGTATAATATAAAGCCAGTCTCATTGAGAAGAGCTGTGTATCAATAATATTGTATATTATTGATAAATATTGATATATATGTATATATATAGGCCTAATATAAATAATATTACAAAATATTACGGTTTTGAATTATTAACCATCACTCATCTAAATGTTGTTGGTCATATTGCTGGGAAAAAAAACAAATTAGGATATTTCTTCTGGGATTCTTTGAGCTGTCTATCCCTTTCACTTCCCCACTTTTTTATATACGTCGTTTCTCCATTTACTAATGTAACGTTTTTCAACAAAGTATATACATTTTTAATTTAATTATGTAATTTTAACATAATAATTCACTGTTTATGGGCATGATTATAATCGATCCAAGTATCTACAGTTTTGGCGGCAGTGTTCATAATTAACTTTTTTCTCTCGTTTACCCCAAGGTTTGATTTGTTTACACACTAATCGGGACCGGGTACAAACCCAATTGTGTAGTTAAAGTCAATAGCTCATCAATCTTCATGAATCAAACTTTCACACCGTAATAACCTATTTTGTTTCCACTCGAGAGATGAATTTAAAATGTAATTAATAATATCGACGTCCTAGTCCAGGCCTAGTGGGTAACCGAATCATAGCGTTGGAATCAGCATGGGCCGAGGAAAATATAGCTGAGTTAAATGAATACTAGAGAGAGCAATATTACATGGCACGCCAACTGAAGCACTATAGAAAGCACTCCCTTTATTAGATTAGAAAGGTGACGCATTTCAGTGATGCGATATTCATACTAAGTACAAGCGAGCTCGTCTGCACAACGCCAGTATATAATGAGGGAATCGTCTCTAGAAGTGAATAACGCCCGACATGGTACACAGAAAACAGCATGATAAACAAATAATGCTAGATATGGTTATAGTCAATTGAAATTTGGTTTAGGTTGTAACTAGATTTAGAATAAGCTATCTAATGATGTAACCTTTCTCCACAATGTGTTCACTTGATTGCAATTATAATCATTTGGGTATTCAGTCTAATCATTTACAATTAGAGTAACCCCAAATTATTTGTCAGTAACCTTTAAAATGCTGAAATGTAGCTGTCTCACATTATAATTATGATAATTACACGGCGTCAGCTGTGATTTTTTTCTATTATTCATCAATCCATTATATTTGTCTGTAATTTATCGTATATATCTAGGAAGAAAAGAGCTTGGAATAGAGCAAAAGCCACGAACAACATCACCACCTGCATTATGATATGATTGTAATAGTACAATTTATAATAATAGCATGATAATTAAAATCCCTTGAAGTCGAATCTTGAAAATAACTTCAATTTTTGATTTTTTGAATTAAATATGAGATATAAGATTATTTTTCAACTGATTATATCAAAAGTGTATAAACTTGGCACCTCCACCAAAACAGTCAACCTGGCTCCTCCACCATAAAGTATAAGTCAAATCAAGAATAAGTCAAGTCAAATAAGTCTAATAAGTTAAGTTCATTATATATATAAATGATCAATGCTTTGATAACAATCTCAAAATAATATAATCATCAACGACTCCGCAATATTCATGTAGTGACCCAACCGTATTTCCAAAATGTTCAAGTAATCGATAAACTAAATTGGTATGCCAGTCACGCCCTATAATATGTGTTGCACATACATCCATGTAATTCTACTATCGTGATCGAATCTCCAAGTAATCGCACAAACATGATGATAAACTTGTATTTTTTCATTTCACGAATTTCCTGTAATTATAATACATTGCAGCTCGTGGTAATTTCGTTGGATATATTATCTTCCTATTCGAATTTAGTTTCCAGGGATTGAGTTTGTTCTAGAAATACAACCCCCAAGGACCAATCATCTCTATCTAGAAAATTATCATCGTATGCATGCACAATGAGTGCACAGATCGCTTCCAGGTATCAGAGTGTGCCTGCACATCAGAGTGAAGACTTTGTCTGGCCTTATTGCAGAATGTTAATAGCATTACTCTGTGACATTATGCATGGCTTCTCTGTATGATACGTAGCCGTAGGAAAACAAAAGACTACGTATCGTATCACGAGTTTATAGGATGTTAACGCCTACATGGAGTGCTTTGGGAAAAGACAAATGTACACCCTAAATCAGACAGAGTGAATTAAATTAAATATAAAAATCATTAAAAAGCAATAACTGATTAGTCTGATATTTTCGTAACCAAGGAAAAATATCGTCCGGCTACCAAATAAATGAAATCAAATTTCACGTTGCGTGTAGGTAAGGTACTTTTACTGTATTATTATTTCTCAAAACGATGTTTAAGATTATAAATACAATTACATCTTTCAAAAGCGTGGTAAATAATTCAAAATGCAAAGGTGTTATGTAATTATACCAAAGTGTGTACAGCTATTTAGTTAGTTAACACCTTCTTCTTTTGTGGACAGGTGTGACCAAATAAGCCAGTTGTGAATAGGAGAGCGTGAGAAAGAGAGACAGAGATAGAGAGAGAGAGCTCGTTTTAATGATAATGTAAAAATATCATAGTGTTAAAATGTTTCGAAAGAACTTGATTCAAAAGTGGTTTGTTAGTTTCTTATGAGATACAATAGTGCACAGTGGCAAGATCAACAGAAGAGTAGTAACCGTCAATGCTGGAATGGTGTGCGGAAGTTTGGTTTTGTCGTTTATGAAACAGAGAGGATACTTCTGAATATAATAATGGTAGCTATCGTTATGATCCATGATAGAATATAGGCCGAAATTAAAACTTTCAGCCATGAGGATATAAATGTGGATGAACCCTGAAGAATATTAAAATATACAGATTTTTATACATAGACCTACAGTTGGAATAGAAAAATACATATTTTTATGTTTACAGCTGCAATGCAATATAATACAGATTTTTATATGAGAACTTGAATTAATTTCACATTTTCGTAATATATTTTTCCCGGCAACTACTATTTCATCAAAGAGATGCTAAGTGTGTTGATCTATATGAAGTATATTCAAATTGATCCTAAAACAAATTCTAATTCAACATTTTTCTCATAATCATTCTATATTCATACTACGTCTAACATGTACATAGTTTCATAAGGAATCACTTTTTGAAAAAAGAAATATCGTCCTGGGCCCCGCCTGCTACACACGCAATATAGATGTTCACAAGTAGAACTGAAATTATTTCGCTCGTAAATTTAGTTCGCTCCATTCATCATGAGATAATAAAGTCTGTTGAACATGTAGACCCAACTTTCTTATTTCCGAGATCATATTTACAACTTCAAACTCAGATTTGCTTCGAGAACAATCGATTCGAGATATTTTTAGAAAGAATAATGACAGTTTTAGAAAAGAACATAAATCTATGATTGATCTCTGATACAAAATTGAAGTGTTCGTGCTTTTAATATTTCAATGTGAGAATGTATCATTACTATGACTCGTTACTGTACATCTACTCAAATCTATGTGAATAATAGAAATTATTGTTTAGTTCACCCCATTCATCATGAAACAATTGAACCTGATAAATTTGAAGATCTAACAATTTCTCATTTCTGAAACAACTTCAAACTCGGATTTGCTTAGTTTTTCAGAACAATCGATTCGGGGTATTTTGAAAAAAAAGTCTTTTTTAGAAAAGGACATACATTTTTAATCAATCTTTGTATTAAAATCCAAATGTTCATGTTTTTATTACGCCAATGTAGAAATTATAAACATTCATTACTGTAAATCAAGTGTGACATATCCCACTGACTAGACACCACATTTGAATCCACACATTCTCTTTTAATTAAGGTTTCCTGGACTAGTGCTATTCCAAGAATTTCCAGTCGACGAATTTAGTTCCGTTTGCCCTGCTGTGTGTGTACGTTTTTTGCCACTCGTCTCTTGTACAATATCGTGTCGTATGAATTAATAACAAGCCCGCATTGCAGACTACCCTATACCAGGTCGCCACTTTGTATGCGCGACATCCAAACCAAAACATGAAACAACAAAACGTCGAACCAACAACAACAACAACACGGAAACAATAGAAAACACTAAACAAACATGAATCTCTCTTTCTTGATAGTTTCTAAGACTTATGACCGGACTGAATGCGAAACTGTTTTTGTCGCGCAAGCATGTCGCCTTCGTCTTCGTTTTTTACGCTCTGAGCGATCGCTGATAGTCCATTGATGTCAAGTTAGTCAGACAAGAAACATTAGCCACCCTGTTTTTCCAGGCCGATACGCCACGCTCGCTTTCCCTACGTTGTTTCTCAGATAAATCAACCATTGTTTTATAACGTCCGACTTGAAGGTCGGGATGCTGTGTGTACCCGGTTCTCGTCCCAGTTTCCACACAGTCATTTTCTCGCCTTTACTGCGTGCTGCTCGAGAATTGTGATTGATGTGTTCTGTTCGTTATATACGTCTAAGAAGAGTAAGAAAAATCGTCCTCGTTTTTGTTCCCTAATCCTTGGTTATAATAATTCTCGTTTGCAGTCTAAGTGAGTTCATTTGTTATTCTTTGAGTTCTTTTTCTTAAGAATATTCATATGCAGTAAAGTGTATTAAAATTATACTAGCGGAAATGTGCTTATGAATATTTATGACTCTCAACTCGGTAGATTTAGCTCTGAGCAATTCTCTATGCATGAATCAATGACAATGTAATTTCAACGGTATCTTGTAATTGTATTAGGCACGTATATAACAACATTGCATCTCAGAAACTACATTCAACTTGTTTCCTGCCTTTGGCGATCGAAAGAAAATGTCGACTCATAAATGAATAAACTTAAACTCGTACACGAATTTCTTTAAAACAACCAAGTTGTAGCTGGAAGGAATTTAAAGAGTAAAGTGAGCGCCTGAGGAATTATTTTGATAATAGAGAGCAGTAGAAAGACAATAGAGTTAATATTGTGATAGCATAATAGACAAATAAGTAAAAACTATACATAAAAAAATAAGAAAAAGCTTGTGTATAATCTAAAATATGGGTCAAGTGAGGAAGATGAATATTTTATATTTTATGAACAATGTAATAAGTCAGTACATAAGTATTAAAAAACAAACTTGACTTCAAAAAAAGTTTTGGATACGCAACAAATGTCAGGGAGATACTAAGGTATCAAAATCGATTCTCTGTCGTTTGCGCAAGCGTAACATTTGAAAGCGTTCACTCTGACCTCACGAGGAAATCATGGGCCATGGGATGAGTTTAGTTTTGGTCCAGAGGCTGTCGGGAAGAGATCCCTTGCCGCCGTCCTGTATCAAACATAACCTATACGAGAGGCCGAGAGAGGAAATTAGCTCGTTGTCTTGTGGTGTGTTAGGAATTACTCAGTGGCCCGTAGGGAATGACGTGTTGAGATTGAAATCATAGTTCTTGTAAAACATTAATGATGTTGGGTGTTCGGGTTTCCGCGCAACTGTTGGTCATAGTTATAACAGTGTTGAACGCTACATGTAGCGCGAAAGAAATGGGAGAGGTCAAAGGTAAAACAGGTATATAACTTAATATAATATTATAACATTTTATTCAGCATGAATAAGAATTATGTTATTATATTGAATTATAAATTATTGATATTTTATATAATTATAATAATGACATAACTTACTATACATTTTGTACGCTGCAAAATTATGTGTGGAGATAATTGCATGCGTGTACGTCCGAGTTTACATTACAAATATGTATTTTCAGTACTTATGGTTTCATTGAGATTCATAATATCAGTTACATTTATTGGTCTGTTTTATGTGTATCTAAAAGATTTATTTCTAAAACAATACAGGATACGAATTGATTATGTTTCATTTTTATACAACTAAGGCCCGGTTTTAAGAATTGATAGTTAGTGGATTATGGAATAGTTAACGGATCAACTTGTTATCACCCTTGGTTACATATATTCTTTGTGTACCTTAAACTATCATCTAGCGGATCAGTACTTGAGTAAGATTCGTGAAACTAGGTTTAAATAAATTTAAAATGTTTATTTTCTTTGCACAAACCGGGAGCTGAGCATGCGCCTGAACATTTTTATAGATCATTAACACAATTAATTTTTTATTCAGTAATTTGTTACTTTGAGAATGTTTAGATTTTTTAAATAACAGAAATATATTTTATATCCTCTCAATATACCACGGCAACTTCCCAACTTGAGAACTCATTCATTGATTATTTTAATAATGTATATAATAATACAAGCTATAACTACTATTGCAAAATAATGTTATATAAATGCATGTAATTTTGCACGCTCTACTGAATGCTTTATCATATTCATCATTTTACCACTTATAACTTGTACATATTGGTAGTGATTGTTGAGGTGGGGTTGAGGGAGGAGGGAGAGGTGCCAGTCGTTACCAGTAAGCTCCCAACATCGGGTTCATAAAAGCGCATGCATGGACTCTCATATGAATATCACATTTTTATCGAGCACTTTTCACAGTGATAAATGAGTGACCCGGTCGCCAAATGTAAATGTGCTTTCAGACGAGAGGTCAAATGTGAACGGAAACTGTGGGATACCATTCAAACAGTCACCAGATATGGAAATGATTTGTGAACATTTTGCAGGTTATATATACGGTCGTGTACATTATAACATTTTTCTCTCTTTAACTAAATGGTTGGGAGTTCGTGATCGCGTGAGCATATTTTGGTTTTATAATTGTATTTTATGTGATCAGTGGAAGGGTATTCCGTTTAATGAATAGCCATCTTTAGTCTTTTGAAATAATGGAAAGAGACTGTCTAGAGTCTAGACCAAATATTAAGGAATCATACCAGCACTCATTTAATCGACTGAAGCAAAACACTCATTTGGGATAGTCGACCATAACGGAAGACGAAAATTCTGAATGACGAATCAGCACGCTATCAACTGATCCGCCCTTCTCTGTCAGGATGGTCGAACATAACGGGAATCGAACCCTGATCTTCAAATTGATAAACGCGCTATCAACTGATGTGGCTGCCTCTATCAAGATGGCCGAACACAACGCGAATCGAACCCTGGTCTCCAAAATGATCAACCTGCTATCAACTGATCCGCCTGCCTCTGACAGGACGGCCGAACATAACGGGAATCGAACCCTGGTACCCATAATGATCAACGCGTTAGCGTCTGCCACCCGTCTCAGTTCGCGTGATCTAGCAATTGACTTCTGTAATACATTGTAAGAGCCGCCGATGACCCGAGCTTTCAGAACCACTAAATAGCATGCAACATGACTAGCCCATGCCCTCGATCCTGTTCTACACACATTTGTATTGTGTTCAATCTTTGCAGTGCTGCCAAAATGGAAAATGCTGAAATTATTGATTATCAATTTGCATTCAAATGACTGTATACGAGTTCATTATTCGGTAATATTTTGTGTACGTGTTTGCAATCGTTTCATCTATCCACGTCACTCGGTGACATCAAAAGTGCAATGTTTCGATGTGAATTTCATGTATAGGTTTTTTCAGCAGGTACAAGTGATAAATTATTACAGACATGCCTACAATATAACACGCACATTTCAATACGTATTTTATATTTTAATACTGTTTTTTTTTTCTTGAGAGTAATAGGTCCTGGCCTGATAGTTTAGTATATTAAACTATTTCATCATTCACTTTTAAACGGCTGAAAACAAGAAAAACTTTAATCAGACTTGGAGACTGGTGGGAATCGAGCCCCGGTCTCCTGAATTACGGTTCAGCACACTAGCTCTACCCAGTTTCAGTAAAGTGAAATAGTAACGTTCAAATCGGGCATTATTATTCAGTATTCAATCAGCATTTTTACTATAGTAGTGCCCGAGTTGATGAAATAAATTGATGTACATTTACATATTTATAACAACATTTTGCAGTACTTTTCGACTAATAATGTGTAGACATTATTATGGGCATGCACTACGGAAATCACGGCACATTATTATATAACTCACATTTTCACTGGACGGTATTTCAACGAGTTCACGACAGCAATGATAACTGACAATAGACTACTTTCAGCTCAATCAACTGCACCGTTATTCAAAGCGTCCATTCCAATCATGTCACGTGATAATTCTACAAAATAGTATTTCGTTACGAATCTATAAAAAGTTACATTCAACAGTTTTGCTGCACTGTCGACAATTATAATAGAACAAATGAACGAAGTTCCTAGTTGATTTCATTTGGGATATTTCACTGAGGGAGGCATCGCAACTTGAGTATTCTATACGACCATTTTCAAACTTTCGTTTCAAAAATTATGAGTACATGTGGTGGTCTGTTTGTCGTACTTTTCCCATAATCATTTTCACGTGCTTCTCTTGATGTAGTGGATGTAATTACAATGATGTATAGTACGATAGCAATGTTCCTTTGCAAAAGTTTAAAAGTTGCTCCAAAAGTTCGAGTGCATCACATATTGAAGTGATGATCAAAATAGAGAGATTTTAGTTATATATAAGTAAAGATATGAGAACTTGAGTTCTAAAGAGGAATTGCATTGCCTGAGAATTAGATAAATTCTAGCACACGCTCTAGGCGTGTTGGCAGTGTTAGAAGGCGATAATTCCCTGAAAAGTCTGCTGAAATAAGAGGAGAAATCGGGTGGACTTTATTCCTTTTTTTCAAACGAAAGAGTTAGTTCTATTTCTTTTCTCTCGCTCTAGCAGATTGTCAAGCGAAGAAAGATGGCGTCATGACCGACTTGCAATTCACTGCAATGCGGCCACAAGAATCGCCAGCATTCATTCCGTGAAAAGCATTTTGTTGAAAAAAGATGAGTTCATATTCTGTCACGACACGAATTACTGATGCCTCGTTTGCGAAACTTATTTCACTTTGATGACACTGAATGTGAGAAATTAGCAACGTATCTCTAATTAAATGTTGCATTACGTCGTTATTACCAGATCTAGCACGGTGCGGTATGGAATTGGAAGCCAAGCAGTTTCTACGTCAGACATATTGTATGTTTACTAATTATGATTACGGGTACATAGAAACCTTAGAATCTATGTGAATAACCGCATCGACCGTGCATTCAGTCGAGGAAGCACTAGCACATGCATATAAAATGAAGTCAATTTTGAAACCAAACTGTGACAAAATTATGTTACAACAGGTACACTCCTAATACAGACTATGTTCAGATTGTACATTCTAAATATAGATGGAATAGTTTACAAACTAGAGAAGAAAATGTGTAATTCAAATCATTGTATAAATGAACATTGTAGTGTGCGATTACATTCATTGGATATAGTTTATTATGAACACTGATTTTGATAGTTAATAATTTTAATAATGGAACTTATATAAATGAACATTGTAGTGTGCGATTACATTCAATGGATATAGTTTATTATGAACACTGATTTTGATAGTTATTAATTTTAATAATGGAACTTAATTGAAAATGAGACTGTAATATGTAGATCATTTACGTTCTGTGGCATCTCATACTTATTCAGTACATATTAAAACTCCATCAAATTATAAGATTATCAAGTAAAGATCATTAAATATATCTCGGTTTTACGTCTTTCTACAAAGACAAGATTATTTACGCCAAAATAGCCGAGTAAAGTGATTATTGGAAAGTTATAACTAACAGACCACCACATGCACTTGTAATTTCAGAAACGTAAGTTTGGAAATGATGGTATAGAATACTAAAGTTAAGCTGCCTTATTCTACGCGCAATTCCCAAATGAAACCAACTAAGAACTAAGTTGGCCATACTGCACCAAACTGTAACGATAAAGGAGAAACAAGTGGTATTAACTACAAAGCAGCTGGCATCTTGGCTTTTTTACGCTTTCGTAAATTAACAAAACGTGGAACTCTTTAATCCGATTAGAACTTGTTTTATTTCTTAATTACCAACTTACTCTCATAATCAACATTGTAATTCTATTACACCAGTATATACATCGTTCTCCCTGAAATCTTTATATAAATATACTCTTGGTAAAGGAGTTAAACTCGAAGTACCGGTGTACATAAAGATCTAGAAGTTAAGTGCCGATATATTTCTTTTGATAGTCACTTTGCGTCCCATCACCACATTATCTGTGATATCCCGCGAGAGCCGTTCCCTCGTCACATCATAACGCTTTTCTCCACAAACGACGCCGACGACACTGACGACGCCGACGGCGTACACGTTGCTACAGTCACTGACAGATAAGGGACGTGGCATATGGATATCGTTGTGACAAGGATACTGTATCAAATACAGTACCAGGACTAATACTAAAAACAAGATTTGCTTTTTTTAGAACAGCAAACAAACATTATTTCGAAAACCAAAATAAATTTCCAAATCATTATTTTATTTTCAATCTGCATTCATTTGCATGTATGTACTGAAATCAATAATCGTAGATTTTCATTGATAGATTGATAAAATACAAATACTGGAAGTATACGTACTCACTTATATTTCATGGTTTTATACTCAGTGAGGTTCAATTTCGAATGTGATTTTTCAAAACCTTTTCATTTTAATAACAACGAAACTTGATACAAAATCTTTGTTCCCCAATTAAGGCCATGAATGAAAGAGAGGATCCTTTGGACTGAGCACCACAGGGGCGATATTACCACCCCAAACAATTATTTAAAAATATTAAAAACATTATTGTTTGGTTTTAACACCAACCGCAGATGAATCTGAAATATCTACATAATGATATGTAACTATCGATTTTCAAGTAAGAACATTATTCAGCAAGATTGTACGAGTCTATATTAGCCAGAAGTGACGTTATAATATAGTCACGTGCCATGGTTTACAATTCAAACTTTCCCACCGAGAAAACTATTCATGTAATGCCATTGTTCTTGCTGTTCAACTAGATAAGGACTTGTTTGAAATATATTCCTAAAGGGGCGGCAAATTGAATTAAATATAACAAGTTAGATCATAACTATACCGTTAACAAGATTCACTTGTGTGAATAACGTGAATAAAACTTGTGTAACGTTTTACTCTGTATAACTGTGTAATAGATGTAATAATTCAGCATTTTATTTGGCACCGCCACTCCTGTAGTCCCCAGACGGTTAACCACGGGAATCCGTGCAGCCGTAAATTGGTTCCAACACTTAGTTAATTGAGACTCTATCTTTTGAGAGTTAACCATTTATATACGGGCCTACAGAGTTAAACGGTGGATACGATTAGAACTAAAAAAGGATATTGTAAAAACGAGTTTTGAATATTAGCTGGGTAATTTTGTGTTTCAACTAATTTGAAATAGATAAGTGAGCTTAACGATAATATATAGAGATATAGGCCTATACTCCACATTATTCTGTAAAGTTTCTGATCATTTTTTTTTTTAATTCAGGCCTACTTCGATTATATTTTACTTTACATTCAAGTTTTTGTAATGAGTTTTCTTCAACACAAGATTTGTAGGTCTATATACAATTTCCATTTAATTTGTGTAATTTATAAGGCAATATTTTTATCAAGAAATAAAATGAGTAAGAAAATACGCGATTTGACAAACATCTACTTGGTTTCGGTATTTATTTTTATTTAAGTTTCCATAAAGTAGGATGTTAAATGAAGTTTGACGTAAAGTTCTGTAATGATAACAATTCCGAAACAAGTAGTTTGTTTACTACTTGGGGATTGCAGCTCGCGCTATGAATAACTTATTGTACAATGTACATAAACAGAGAACTGGTGCAGATAGTGCATTTGTGAACTCTACATTGCTTGGCAGCTCATCATTAATTCCGTCTCATTTGACATTTACACGCGACATTAAATAATAAGACTCGACATGTAACAGCATGTCATACTTGAACTTTTATAAGTACACCAAACTGTTGGAACATAATTCAAACTTTCCGTCATTTCTGTACGACTTGATTTTACCGTGTAGAATACATTTAAATATTTAACAATAACTTGGTCTGCGTGAGAATTTTCTGTTAAATAATTCACAAACAAGTATTCATTTTGCATCGGTCATATTATTATAACAGTATGGATTTTTTTTATGTATTGTAGTTATATATATATATATATATATATATATATATATATATATATATATATATATATATATATATATATATATATATATATATATATATATATATATATATAGGCTTACAGCTCTTCAGCGTATCTTTTCAGTCTATGGAACGGTGGAGACTGCCGAGACCAAATATTAATGAACCATCCCAATATTCACGTAAACGACAGAGGTACATCGCGAAAATCCACTGTCAAGATGGTCGACCGTAGAGGTAATCGAACCCCGGACTTCTGAATGATGGTACAGCGTGTTCCATCTATCTTTGTACCCCTCAAAGCAGTATGGGAATATGTATATTATGCATAGATCTTACATATTTGATTTCACGTGAGCACTCGCAACAGTGGTTAGGCGTAATAGTGGTTAGAGGTTAGATCATGCTCGCGCGAAGTGGAGCGAAGTAGATATATAACTGGGGACTCATTTGCTGTACGTTATGACTGTGGTTAGTGATCACTTCACCTAACTGCCGTACCTATCTTTCATTTGCTACTCATAAATACATCTGGAGAGTGAAATTTACGGACAGAATCAATTGAAAATTACTCAATTAAATACTACAACGTTAATTTTTCTCTCCTATACATTCATGAATAGGTAAGTAGAGATACGATTTTTGGGTCAAGTTTTCACTTCACACTGTGACTTACACAGTCACAACTTACAGGTATGAGGCTCTTGATTGATTGTAATTTCTTTATCTCCCAAAAATGTGATAAAGCTTCATTTTTAACCGGTATTTGAAGATGGCTCCTCATATTTTAATATATTCTCAAGATCAATTATTTTGGATGAACCTTCAGAATATTTCTACTACTATAGAAATTTAATAAACCTTACGGATTCATGTTCTTTGTTGAAGAAGCTTTATAAAGAGGATATTCAGAGTCTGATTAGATAAAGCTTTCCCCAGACGACAGGAACAGATCAACATAGGCCTATTCTTTTGTCATATTGTCAATCCTCGAAACTTGAATATTTTCCGGTTCAGCTCTCCCATAATTTCCTTTACAGAGTAAAGGGTACTCTCACTTTGGTCATTGTAAGACAAAAATTCATTACGCTAGGCTACGCTATACAAAGTACAACACAACATTTTCAGGCGTCATACACTTTTAATATTGTTTGAAAAGTAGTTATGACTATAGAACAAGTATTGCCTTTGGGGGACTTATGAAAGATTTATATAACTTTTCGTAAGGAATTGAAAAGTTCAAAAGTTCAGTGTAAGCACAGTCCTGTGAGTCCAACTGTAGCTGACAATGTTTCGGGAATTTGCTCGATTTTCCGACCGAATAACACATTCTCTTAATCGATTCCCGATAATCCATTTCCATCTGTTGAAACACAACTACGTGTAATAGTGTAAAACATTCTCTTTCAACATCAATTAAAAGATAATCAGACTGTAAATACAGTGTTACTTATAAAAATAATAGTTCTATCGTCTTCTTTTTATGATCATTTTATTGTACTGTACATACCAGTGTATAAGGCCAATCGGTTTTCTGAATGGCCCTCTTTAGTCTGTTGGAATGATGAGAAGGAGACCGTTGTGGTCTAATGTGAAGGTACCAGTCATTTTAACTACTGAGGGAAACCACGAAAAGTCATAATGGTCGACCATAGAGAGAATTGAGAGGTTCAATTGAATATCGATGCTCCAATGACTGGTCTAAACCCTTGGACCATAGATAATATACTTTGTGGTCAAAGAGTCTAGCAAATCAAATAATACAGAATTGAGAGAGAGAACAATTATATGTGTCGACTAAGGTTTAATTTCTGAATGCAAATTTCAATTTAAAAAAAACATAGAATTCGTGAATTCAATTTGCTTAATAATGCAAGTTTGGATTACGTTGAATATATAATTTAAAATTACCATCTAGTATTTAATTCCATTTCATTCATTCTCTTCCATATAACATATTATAAGCACATGTACAAAGTCAGATTATATATAAAATACAATATGTAATATACATATATCACATTGTCATACGAAGTAAAAAATCTCACAAAAATATTATAAAAAATGTGGAATATATAAAATGACATAGATAAAAAAGTTAACAAGAGTGTGTATAAAGGTCATTCAATGTACAATAACAGGTGTAGACGCAGGCACTAAAATATTCGTCAACACTGTACATACATTTTTACCCAATAAGGAAGATTTCAAGTGTTTATTTGAATCAGATTAAACTGCCTACAAATTCAGGAAAGTAATCGATTGTACAGATATATAACTTGAAATAGATTGGGACAGATCACTCTTCGAGTGCACATCATTATTGCTGTCTTTATTGGAATTCTGATTGATATTTCCTATATAGAGTTCACTCCAGAGCCCCTAGAGTTTCACTCTGATTTGCACGACGCCTCTGTTTACACAAGTGACTAGTATTTGTTTAACGCCACAAATCCCACGTTCAGGGCAAGTGCTGTTTTAGCTGTAGTATACTTGTATTGTGCGTGTGCGTGTGTGTGTGTGTGACAATGTTGCGACAAAAGCAAATATCACATGTACACACTTGTAGAGGAAATCGAATAGACGTGTCAGTTTATGTAGACTGACTGACTGGCGTATGGAGCGGTGAAAATTCTCTCTCACTCATCTACTGCGAGTGTCTTATTGCACATTTCCATCCTTCAACAGCACTCAGAGGAGATATTAGTGATCGAGAATGTTGATTTAGTGTTTTGTGTGTACATGAATGTTCAATATGTATATAGATAAATACAAATATAATATTATGTATTGATTATTTGAAATTAAAGAAGAGCAAATTATTAGTTATTCTCACCTTAGAACAGCAAAATGAAATTGATTTCAAAAATAGATTTGAAATAGAAACAGATCTATTCAAAATGGAAACACATTTAATACAGTAATCTGAATTCAATCAGAGGTGCTATTTACTGACAAATAGCCACTGATATCTTTTCGAGTCATATAGTAAAATGTATGAAATCAACCACATCTCTCTCTCTCTCTCTCTCTAATAATATTTTTTTCTGGTATCACGATTAATGAGTGAGATAAAGTCTGTATCGTACCAAAAATCAAATCATATCAGTGTAGTCTCCACAATAGCCAAAACCTCACACATATACATTCATTGCTTCAAGTTTATATTCGAAACCTAGAAAGGAAACAAAATTTACAATTTTATTCACAATTCAACAATTTCGTTTGAGTCTATCATAGATGCCACTACCAGCGCCACAAAACCAACAGAAAAATAAAAAAAAGAGAGAGAAGGATTCCAACTGAATATCTCATATATAAATCTAAAGTAAATATTACTTTCTGGATGGAACGAATATCGAAAAAGAGTTTTCTATTTTCTAGCCTCGAGCTGCGACGCCGTCTTCAACAGTGACGCTTTCAAGAACGGCTCCGTCGCATCGCCAGGATTCCCAAACCCTTATCCCTCTAGGAGTTATTGTCGTTATGACTTTCAAGGAAGAGGCAAGGAACGAGTCCAGATCGTATTCACAGACTTCAATCTTTATCACCCGACTGACAATCCGAAAGAGTAAGTCAGCTAGCCATATCGATATATATATATATATATATATATATATATATATATATATATATATATATATATATATATATATATATATGATTTTAGGGTTCCGTGGTCGCAATCATGTGACACATTATTAATTTCGGGTAAACCACGTGAGAATTAATTTAAATATATCAGATTTCAAGAAATACTATGTATCAAATATATATATATAGGCCTATATATATATATATATATATATATATATATATATATATATATATATATATATATATATATATATATATATATATATATATATATATATATATATGTGTGTGTGTGTGTGTAGATAAATATATAGACTTACTATAGATTTAATAAACATACGTGAAAAATAATGTAAATACTATGGTGTATATAAATTCTTTATTCATTTAAAATAAAGACTCTGCCTTTTGAAGTAGGTTGCCTATGGACACAGAATAGAAAAAAATAACGAATATAACAAATTAGTGAATGGTACAGAAAAATAATGATAATATTGAGCTAAATTCTAGAAAAAAAAAGTTTTGTAGTTGATTAATTAATTATTTAGAAAAAGAATAGTAAAAAATAATAAAATGCACATGATATGCACACATATACTGCACAAATTACTAAATACTAAATACAAAATACTAAATGATATAGGGCCTACTGCACAAATTTCTTCCTATTTTTTTTTATTCTTAGGATGGATTACTTAAGAAAAATAATGTGCCATGTATATATATATATATATATATACCAGCACATTTAGCGCAGTGGTTAGCACGCTCGCTTCTTGTGATCTGGTAGGCGACGGGAACTTCGGACCCAGTTCGATCCCCGCCGCCGACCATCTTTACAGGGGTTTTTCGTGGTTTCCCTCTGTAGTCTAGGCTAATGCCGGGATGGCTCCCACAATAAGTCGGCCACGACCGCTTCCTTCCCACTATCCTTCCCATTAACCAGGAAACCTTCATCTCATCATCCCATCACCCCATTAATCATCCATCCAACGCCAATAGACCTTCGCTGTCATTACAGTGCGTCGTTAAAAAACCCAATATATAATATATATATATATATATATATATATATATATATATATATATAGGTGTGTGTGTGTGTATTTTAACGACAGCAAAAAGGGTGCCGCAATATATACATATTTAAATGAATATTGGTACGAAGTTCAAATGTATGGATTTTTATACTGGAACATCTACAATCCTTAATATCCAAAAAGTAAAAAAAAAAACAGTTAGCGATGGTGTCATTTTTCTTTATCCAACATATTTTTCACAGCGTCGATTTATCATGAGAAAAGTGTTATTTTATGTTTGGTAAATACGCATTTCTTTTCAATATGTAGCTGTTATAGCAGTATCAAAACTTCCAAAGAAACATAAAAACATGAGTAACGATGGAAGCGCGAATCATCGACCCATGCTCCATAAAGAATCGCCGGTGTTTTCGATTGGAAACATTTTCTATACCCTCTTATCTTCTGAAACAAAGTTATCTTATAAAAAACAGCCAATAAGAAAATATCCCATCTATTGAATTTGTCAGGATTTGTTCACCGAGTAGTTTGGTCTGACGCTGCTTATAATTGCATTCGCGAAAGAAGAGGGTCATCTACCGACTAAATAACTGTCAACAACATCAACAATAATTGAATGATCTCACTGAAAATTCAAAGTTTTGAATCGTTTGGAGGATGTGGTTGCATATCTTACTATAAATCTTGGTCTCAAAAATCATAATATATGTAACCCTTCAAAATATAAAGGTGATATTTGTGATTGTCAAGTTGGTAGCCGATCTCGTTCTATCGTGGGTACTATGCCAGTACTTTTTCTTTTTACTGACCTGTCTGAACATTCCAGATTTGAATCAAAATTTGTTATCTCAAGTCTTCACAAAAGTACACACACACATATATATATATATATATATATATATATATATATATATATATATATATATATATATATATATATATATATATATATATATATATATATATATATATATTACTCTGTGCAAGAGTTTTCTGATGCTGAGTTTGCTGGATTTCATATTATTAAATTCACTTATTAATATGTATAGGGGCTTTTCAGTAATTATTTTTCTTTCTTTTTTTGTGCTATTTAAATGATAATGTATCGTATCTAGTTATTTATATCTATGTAGTTTTTTGAATGTATCATTATTTGTTGTACCACTTGTTTAACATATTGTAATCACTAATTTACAAATAATTTGTAAATGATTGTACTGCCACACTCAAGCAATTAATGTTATCTATAAGTTATGTTGTAAAATATATCATTTGTGTACCGTGTTCCTCGAATCAGGGTTAAAGGAATACACACTACTACTACTACTATATATATATATATATATATATATATATATATATATATATATATATATATATATATATATATATATATATATATAACAGATGTATTTGTAAATTATACTGTGTCACTATATACATGCTACCATTTGTTCTTTGAATATTTAAAAAATAAATTAACTGCCTAACCGGACGTGTGACTGACGTGTATAATTGCTTGCTGCTTGTCTTCAGATGTGAAAGTATCGACGCGCTCGTAGCAAATGTGCACCTTGACGGGCGGATGGAGAAGATCGACAGTTTCTGTGGCAGTGCCCTCCCGAAACCGCTCATGTCGAATGGTCCAAGACTGATGCTGGAGTTTAGGGGTATTTACTCATCCCGGTATTCCAGGGGGTTCCGAGCCACGTACAGCTTTACTGAGAGTGAGTTATATGCCTTGTAGACGTTATTCTAAACCAGACATGCATTGTACATCGTGTCACGAAATTCTGCTGTATTTTCTCGGTTGGAAATTGAAATCGTACATGCACATTTGCCGTTATGTAAATGTTCATTCAGGAAATAAGAGTTGGCATAAATATGAGAAATATGGAACATAAGAAATATGAGTTATCAAATTATAATTATTTTTTGGGGTGGTAAGATCGCCCTTGTGGTGCCCCGTTCAAACGATATCATCTTTCATCCATAGTCTTAATTGGAGAACAATGATTTTTTTAAAGTTTCGATGTTATTAGAAAATTAAGAAAATAAATGAGTATTAAATCTACGTTCATTTTACTGCCAATTTCCTTAGAATTTGTAAATGGAGTGGCTCTCTACTAGTTTTAGGCAGTAAATTTTCTTCGTGATGCATTTTTATGTGATGAGTTAATTAAGCACTCCATGGGACCATAAGTGTACATTCATTGAGTGGGCATATTAGAGTTATTGATAGATAAGGGTAGTTCAATACGTTCTTACTCTATGGCATTTCAGCATTTTCCTAATATTTTGAATTTTGGACAGTTTTAAACAATTTTAATTTTATAATTCGAATTGACAATTTAGGTACATTGCGTTTGAAGTGAAGATCTTGTCAACGAGATAATTCAACTATGTTATCGTTTAATTAATTTCGAGAAAATTATTGAATAGCTACACCTTGCACCACCGTACGATAAAGCGACATACTTGTATTCATGGAAGAAGAAGGTCGTCTACCAAGTAAATAGTTGTAAAATGTTTGGTATAATCACATAACCTTACTCATACTGCAACTCTAAGGAATCAACACTTTTAAAACTTGTATCGTTTCTTATCGTGAATCACATCCCACCCTTACATCCTCTAGTAAGCTTCACTCCAGTTATCAGTTATCAGTATGCTGTTATCTGTATCCGTGTATCTATAATAATATGTAATATTCTAGCATATTATATATATATATATATATATATATATATATATATATATATATATGAATATATATATATATATATATATATATATATATATATATATATATATATGTATCTGTAAGAGAAGAAATTTGCAGATAGCACTCCGAACTACTACAGACCCGGCTCCTCCACCTATATTATTGTTTTCTCAAATTACGGCCAATTTCTTCGCTGACTTTATTTTCATTTCTTTTCATTTATTGTTTCCATAATTATAACTGTGATTATAATTATATTATTTTTGACTGACATTTTTCGTCTGAAATGTGTAAACATGAAAATTAAACATTTGGAAGATTCGTCGAACCTTTGTCTTTATGTATTGAAATCTTTTCCGGTTTGTACATGTAGTCATAGTTTTCCACTGAACGAAATTTCATCCATCCCTCAATTACACTTTCTATAGTAATGATATTGATGTTCGTATATAAATATCCTTGATCAGACCCCATCATTCTGATTCAAATAAATAATTATTTACCGCCTATGCACATGAAAACTTCTGTGCTAACTTCTCCGATCGTGTGATTTAAACGCACGCTTGAATAGATTATATAAGTTTCACTCACATTTTTCACGTTCACCAAACTAGGGTGGTGATAAAAGTGCATAATTTACGATCTCCAAAACGAGGAACCATTTATCTTGACTCGCGTATTTCCACCCGACGTACGCGACATTGTAGCGGTGGCAGTGATTGCACTTTATGCCATATTTATTAATATCATATCTTTTCTTTTACGTTTTATGGACATTTATATAACTGTGAAATTCCCGTAAAGGAGACGTTTTTCCCTCAGAGTGTGGGAGACACGTTTTCAAATTTTGATCAAATAAGTTGAAAAAATAATATTCATGTATACACAGTTAGATTTAGTTATTACCAGTGATATTATTATATGCCTATTATAGAGCTCAGAAATTATACTCATTTTTATAAATAAACATCAATAAATCCACTCATGGCATCTACGGACTTATTTCATGGAAAACATCTCCTTCTCAACTACGATTGAACTAAATAAGCAGATGTTTTTGCTACCATGCTAACAATCTTCAATACATTTGAAATAGATAATCAATTAAGGAAAAAACTAGGAAGTAATTCATATTATCAAATTGACCGAGCCCCAATCTTCAGGCATGTGGATGGATTAGCGCAGAGAAATCTAATCTAAATTGCGCTAGCGCAGATATTTCAATGGTGCAAAAAGCGATCGTACCCGAAGTATGCTCGTAAAAACTAGCACAAATTTACAATGACTGCAATATGCAACTGTTTCAATCTCTTTCATTCTTTTTTTGGTAATATAGCATGAAATTAAAAGTAAAACCATGCCAAATTATTTTTGAACAGCTCAAAAACAACACAAAAGTTCTCAAAAGTCTGTTTTTTGTTTGTCAAACTGTACATAATTGAGCGCCTCTCCGCCTTACGCTTGCAATGCGATAATTGCTATCGGAACGGAGAGGTCAAGATCCAATTAAGAGAACATCTGAAACCATTAGATCCAAAGTGGTTAATCAGTTGCGATGGCGTTACGTTATAGCTATAGAGACATATAGCGACCCAGCCAGCTGAAGACGTGATATAGAGAGGGTAATAAATCATAATTATTCGAGAAGACCTCGGCGTGAGATCAATAAAGGTATCATGTAAGAGCTATAAATAATTATCACAGATTTGATTTGTAACGAAACGGTACTCAGCTCAGCGCATTACGTTTATGTTCGGTCACATATATATATATATATATATATATATATATATATATATATATATATATAGGTAGGCCTACATCGGTTATGGCGAGTGAACTCTGCTGGAAAAATAGCTGGAAGACAAAAAGAACGTTTATTAAATTAGTTTAAAGCTTTGAAGGGCAGAGAAGGTTAGAAAAAGTCGATGAAGAAGATAGAATTGAATGACATGAAGTTTGATTTTAGAGGTGGACACGAGTGGAAGATTGTGATGAGAATAAGGATGTTCGAAAGTATTCAATTTTGAAGAGACCAGGAAGGGACTGGAATGGTATGAAATGTTTGCGGTTTTTAGATGTTTCAATAATATATTAGTATAATAGGTTGAATACTGCCATTTTTATAGGTTACAGATTTCAGTAAAAGTTAAATACAAAATCGAACGAATCGATCGAATGTATCGACAGTAAACGGCAGCCCTAATTATATATCCTAAAGGATGGAGATGCTTATGTTCGTTGTTACTCCAACATAGTACATGCGCTATGAATTTTGCAGTTCCCATATTTCGCCATTTCGCAGATAAAAAACATGGAATATTCACATAACCAACTACACAACATCTTCTTAGAAGTGAAAAACGATATAAAATTGTGAGAAAAAGTATGATATATCATCACATCATCCAACCCACTCATCAACCCAATTCATAGCTCTACATAGAGTTTTCTTCGGAAATGTCTAGACTGCATATTATTTTTTCCAATAAATAAACGATTACTGTCGCGATGATACTTCAGACGGTTAGATCCAGCGTAATTGATAACTTGATCCATCAATCGTTGTCCTACTAACCAAATATATAATAGGAAAGAAAGCGTCAACAAGAAGATGTAACAAAAACTATCATCGATCACCTCCGTGTAATGCCTCCCTTTCAGAAAGGCTCCTTATGAACGTGCGTATAGTTGGCATAAAGCCACATTCGAATACGACAATTTGGTTCTTTGCCCAAAATTCGCAAAATAACGCTCCATAATAAAACCCTGATAATAATTACAATGGTTTGACGTCAGAGAAGGAAGATCTTTAATCCCCTAAGCCAACAGGGAAAACTAATATCCTACTTTTCTCTTTCTCTCTTTTTCCTTTTTCTCTATCTGTCCCTCTCTCTCTCTCTCTCTCTCTCTCTCTCTCTCTCTCTCTATATATATATATATATATATATATTTATATATATCTTTCTCTCTTTCGCATTCTCTCTTCTCTCTCTCTCTATCTCTTCCTCTCTATTTCTCTCAACATCAACGAGCAAGATAAACCACTGAATATTATATGATGCAGGCACATATTTCGGCAACCCTACCTGCTTGCTGCAGCTTCGTTCGTATAACATACTAAGCTTATAGATTAAATATTCAGACAGGAAAATACCTGATTGTAATATTAAATATGTTTTACTGTGAAAGAAAAATCCATCTGAATAAAATATAGCAATGTTGACCTACTTTCCCTAAAAAATGGGTTCGTTCATTGGTTTATAGTGCAAGTATTTAAAACGTAATGTGAGACTTTCATCCAAACAAATTCATCTTCATACTCATAATGAATAAGGAGAACGTTACCTCATCACTATCCCATGTGCTGCCAAATTGACTCACAATCTCAAATTGTTTCTCTGACATCATAGTTGACATCAACTTGGAAATAAATGAAAACTAGTTGAACAGTTTTGTTTATAGCATCATAGATCTATCATCATATAGAGAAGAAGATCGTCTAATAAATTGAATAGTTTTGAAAGCTTTGATAATTACATAAACTCACTGCAACTGGGAGAATCTTGAACTTTTTAAAGATGTAGTTGCATTTCTCATCGTGAATCTTATGCTGAAAAATCATGATACCCTAAATTCTGAAACATATATACAAATAACGGTTATATCTGTCTTGTTATGTTGGTAGACGACCTTCTTTCGTGGGTACGAGTCTACCAACATTTAGAAAAACAATCAAGTTGAAGTCTAAGACAAGACTGAAGTCAAGTGTTTTGGTATAACTTCAGAACGGTATGGGATATCAAAATTATAATAAAGGATCAACACAGTTCTCTTCAATACCTGCGGAGGGGTATATTTTTATTATTTCCAAGTACTTTTTCTAACAAAGTTAGGTAAGTACACTTCACAAGATCACAACATGTCGACTTGATATGAAATAAAAATATATTAACCTCGGATTCTAATGTATTCACAGGTTGTACACACAAAAATGGTCTTTTTAACTCTATACCTCTGAACATTATGCGATATATGTTCAATCCAATTTTACAAAAACATCTGTGTTTCCCCTATTTCAGAATTTCGACAACTCCTATACACTACAATTCAAAAGTAATCACCGCCATAAAACTTATATCTCGCTAAATCTCCTCCCATTGTCTCATCTCTAAACCAAATCTCTTCTAACTCCACAATGGACCCGCTTTGTTTGATCTGTGTGTGTAGATTTCGGGATCACGAGCGGCCGACAAGACCCTGATTACCCCTGCGCGTTCGTGTTCAACAGTACTGAAACGATGAACGGCACGTTTACCAGTCCCAACTTTCCCGGACTGTATCCACGAGACACGGAATGCCACTATTATTTCCACGGCAAGAAAAACGAACGCGTCCGGCTGCATTTCACGTACTTCGACGTCGAGGGTGTCCTGCCGTAAGTGCTTGCATGTCTGCCCTCATTCTATTCATAGCTCAAGAATATGGGGGGTTTGAATTTAAAAATTCGCTTAAAGATGAAATTTGGGAATATTTATGGGAGCTCTGATAATTAAGGGGATCCAGACTTCTCTTCTTTTTTTTTGCATTTTTTTTTCTTTGTGTGACAATTGACAAACGTGACAATATTATGAATATAATTTGTTTGAACATATTCATAATATTTTGGGTTCAGGAATTATTTTCAGTTACGAGTACAGTGTTATTCCCATAGGCTTGGGCCTGCTACGCCAAATGTTACAACTTTTCAATGCGTGTTATCTCAGAATATTAGTTTTTAGTATAAGTGTACCTTCATCTCGGGACTGCTTCGACCAAATCTGTTCAAACTTTTATCGAAGATTCAGTAAGACCCTATTATACAAACTTAAGGCGAGGTGAATCATGATTATACAACACATCCGAGTTTTAACAATATATAAAACCAATAAAATGTCTCAAACCCAAAATATCTGCAAATTCTTTATTTATTTGCAATTTCCGCAATTTCTTGAATCAAAATCGCTTAGCCTTAAGTTTAGACAAAGATCTTAACAACATGAAGAAACAATCAGTATGTACTTTGAACTGACCATTAATGAGAAAAAGGTACATGAACATGACTGATTCAACACAGGCAGCATAGTCAGGTTTGGGTCCCCTTAATATGTAACTATTCCAATTGATTGATATCACCATGAAGCGTTGGAGTTCACTTATATATATATATATATATATATATATATATATATATATATATATATGTACTTGACTTCTTTAGTGTATCATTAATTCGTGTCAGAACTTGAATACTACGCATAAGATGTTGAATACGTTTATATCGGGCAGTCGCAAAAACCACAAGAAAGTCGACTTAAACAACATATAAATACACTGTCAAAACGAGCTAGATATACGTTTTACGGTTTTAACAGAAGTCAAATATGCAGAGTGAACTGAGAATGAAGATACGCATGAAATCCCATACGACGAGTTCCAGGCAACCTCAGCTTATTTAGAGGAGAATAAGTGAATCGATTCCAATAGAAAAACACCAGAATAATCTCATTGGTGAGAATGAATGCGTATTGGGCGAGGGCTGAAGAACAGTTCTGAACCGTTTGAGACAAAAACCAATATTAGAAATGAATATTAAATTCGAAATTGTCAGAGAATAATACAAATAGCATCCAAGTATAACGTCGTTACAACCTGAGAAGTATTGAGAATTTGGTGGAGGTGCCGTGTTCATTGTGTATATATATATATATATATATATATATGTGTGTATATATATTATTTGATGTATATATATATATGTATATATATATATATATATATATATATATATATATATATATATATATATATATATATATATATATATATATATAGCCCTATTCACACCATTATTGGGCGCGGTTATAGATGGAAATATTCAGTCTCATTTAGCTTTCTAGTTGGACAGAGCACATATCCCTAAGGACGTACGCCCACATCGTATACACATGTGTGACCCACATTCCGACCACATCCCCATCACCCATCATTAAACAAGGGATTTGTTAGCGACGGTAATTTCATTAACAAACATTGTGCAGTCGTGGAGGTGGCAAAAGTTCAATTATAATTGCTGAATAAAATACATGAAAGCGAATTACAGTATAGAATATAGAATTTGAATTAATGTGGCGCTTCCACCAAAACAACGCGAAAGGGTTGAACTAACTTGTACTAGTATTTGTTTGAGTTTGATTAGAGATACAGGATGGCCCCCGCGGTACATTTAGCCAAGGCACAGCTTTTGAGAATAAAACTAAGTCGTGAGTGACGAGTACAGTGGGAATCTCGTGTAAGGCATAGGGTTTTTGAACCTTTCGTCACTCGATCGTTTCAACAACACCCGCTCATTTCTACCCCAATATAAACTAGCCAAACAAATACAGATACAGATTTCTCACTTTCCCATTTTCTCATTGAATTGTAAATGTTATAATTGTTTGATAGAATGCCATGTTCTGGCTATATCTTACATTAAAGTTTTCGAAAAAGAGTATTCTCCTGAAATATTTATATATTCCACTGTTATTATTTCCAATTACCTCATATATATATATATATATATATATATATATATATATATATATATATATATATATATATATATATATATATATATATATATATATATATATATAATCATCATTTTACAAAACGTATATCTTATATTGATGAAATGTAGGAAATGTATATTCCCTTACGTGACCGGAATCCAATACTTCGGTATTGCATATTCATGATCTTTTACACCAAACAGCTAATATTTCACTAAATACCTCCACTGACTCGCAAGTAATGCGGTTAAAGAACTCTCCTTCAAGATTGTAAGCCTGCTTCCATCTCCTTTGAGACCTACTTCCTCTCTTGCTCCGTCGAATCTACTCTACATCCAGTTAATTATGAACTATTTAAAAAGACGGCTAAAGGAATATTAAAAATCAATAACTTCGTTACCTCCAATAATTCAATTATCTGTTCAGATGCGAAGCCATCTCGGCTAGTGATTACGTCGAGTTTTCGAACTTCAAGACACGTGACCGGAAGTACTCTCGTTACTGTGGCCAATTGAAAGAGTTCGGCATCGACTCCGACCGGAAGTTCTTCCGAGTGACTTTCCGTTCGAATGATCGTCTGGATGGGACGGGCTTCAAAGCATCATATGTCTTCATGGACGAAGTGGACGCATATACGGCGAATGCGCCTGCGCCTAAAAATCAAGCGTCGAGGACAGGTGAGGTGAAGGTCATTCGAGGTCATGGCGTGGCCTTATTGCATCACCGACAGCATCTCTCATCACTCATCTTCAATATTAGAGAAAAAAATAACCTTTTTCATGACTTGGAACTCACGAAATTTTATCGTGGTTCTATATATATATATAAAACTCATATTTATTTTTTGAAGGAAGCATTTCGTTTATATTTTTATATGCGACGAAGAAAATTGGAAAAGATTTTCATTTTAGATTAAAGCAGAGGCAGGGGGCAAGGAGAGAGCTGAAGGTGCATTGCTTATTAGGATGGGAAAGAGAATAGAAGAGGTTCGAAAATCAATAATTTCGGTGACGTGCATGATCAGTATAATCAATTATTATATTATATTTCTATTTCTCTGAGAATCTGATGTAATAATCTAGATCAATTAATTCAATATGTAAATAGCATGAACGCAAATGTAATGCCAAACGGTTTAACTAAAAGTTTAATGAATTGGATTTGTAAAATGACAAAACTTTCGGTTGCTTTTTTTAAACCTATAAATATTTACATTGCAATCACATTTAGTAAGATTGTAGGCCCTAAACAATAAAAATTATACATTCCACCGATCAATATAATTTATAATTCCTGATTTTTTAATCAAAACTGTCATCTAGAATTATATTCCAACTAGAATAAAAATAATGATTAACAGTTTGCATACAATCAATTCTGCCAATTCGAGCCGCTTAACAAAGGCAAAGAGGTTCTCGGTTATCTCCTTACTCTTTAGAAATGTCCTTATAGAGAAGAGACAGTGTCCTGAGAGATTAGTTTAGATTTAAAGTAGGTCCATCCCATCTTCTTTAGCAAGCTGTGGGCATGGACATCTCTGCAATGCCGCAAGAGAATTCCATGTCTGAGAACAAAGAATTTGTCTCCAGTCTTGACTGGGATATTATTCTGTAACTCTAAAACGTAATAAAAGCTTCTCTCCTTAGATATTTCGTTCGGACGATTCCGTGTTGTAACATCGTGCATCATATGGACTCTGACTGTTTCGTCTTCTTCTTCATTATCATTTCGTTTACAATTATAGAATAAGGTCCCTAGAGGTCTAGTCTCCTCTAGGGCTCAGACCTTGTGTAATTGAAGATGAAGTTTTGAGGTTGGCTTGTCTTTTCGTCTAGCCTGTGGAGCTCATCATAAACAGAATATCAATTCGAATATTAAAAAATACCTAGCAATGAAGCTATTGTTTCCAAGATCTTGAACCATGACACATCTAATTCAACTATCCATTATCCCTCACTAATTAGTATAATATTCAATTTTGTTATTAAGTTGCATTGAAATTAATTATTTCCTTTCAGAGAATTAAGATCGCCCGTGTGATTCCCTCCAAATAGTCCCACCTTGTCATCCATAGCACATTGACTTTGTGTCAAATTTTCGATGTTGAAAAAAAAACTTTTTCCATTGTGTGAAATGGAATGGAATCTCCGTTATCTCTTATCTAAAAACAGGCCCCGGTAAAGACTAAAAAAAATGACCCATATGGCAGAGATGAACGTTGTTTATATAGTTAATTATAAACTAACTATGTTATTTTAACATTTCAGGAACACCTTTCACTACGTTCGTACTGGTTCTCGGACTTCTCTGGCACCTTACAAATCGTGTGACTCACGTATGAGCAGAAACAATAATAGAAATAGCCTAAAAATGAAAAGAGACATTCAGTGACGGTCTGTTTTCTATATCAGAATCTCTTGATTCGCCCCGTTTAATCTTACCCCAAGAAAAGTGTGTATGGGTGGTTATGCAACCTGACTAGCCCAGCTGCCCCTTAGAGAAAACAAACCTATCTACACGAAACAAACTTTCAAATAAAAAAGGAGACAATCAGTCATGTCTGCTAAACATAACAACCGCAGTTTAAGAAGATTTGAAGAACAGATCCAGTCTGTGAAACTGTTGCGTTTAAAGAGATGCCATGTTGTACTGTACTTCAAATATAAATAATATATGACGAAAATCGTGAAAGTGAAATGAGAAATAGATTAAAATACACATCAAAATACGAGTTTAAAATCATAGAGATGTTGAATGATGATAATCGTGTGACGTTAAAGGTATTGAAATGAAGAGACGTATAATTT
Organism: Brachyptera putata; assembly: GCA_907164805.1. NCBI lineage: Eukaryota > Metazoa > Arthropoda > Insecta > Plecoptera > Taeniopterygidae > Brachyptera > Brachyptera putata. The sequence goes on along the minus strand of OU015464.1, from coordinate 25,949,060 downwards.
ATCGAAACTAAATACCTTGATCGCTCGTGTGCTGTAAATAATGATATATTTCAAAAGACACTAAAATCACCCAAAGTAGCCTAAATTAATGACCTATATCTCCACTTCGTATATTCACTAACCCCTCCCCCCTCCCGTCCCTTCTTCCGGTAGGTTATCATGTGATTCATGATAGTTGATAGTTAATGTTGACAAATGAGAGAAATGATAATAATGTTATCGTGAAATGTTAGGGAAGAAAATTGAGTTTCATTTTGATCACTAATTTATTTAAACCTTTTAATAATAAAAAATGAATAAAGTGGCATTTTGATGACAAAAAGATAGTGTGTCCTGTTTGTGTTCATGGCATAATATATGAAGATCCGGTTGTACCAACTGATGATTAAATATTAATTAGTTAACAGTTACTTAAGGTACGAAAATAACATACCTAACTAAGGGTGATGGCAAGTTGATTCGCTCATTTTTGCCTGATTTACTAATCATTTGGTACATCCTGAACTAATGCTAGTACCCATAATCCCGAAAAGAAGGAAAAACATGAAAAATTATTCACTCCGAATACATTGAAATGTCTGTAGGCCTTACACTAGAGAATTTAAACACATTAGTGATACACATCATTTCAAAGTTTTTCTTAAAAGATAAAAATGAACAGTATATTTTTCTTACATCAATCAAAGAGCCAAGAAAGCTATTAAAAGTTGATCAACAGGTAGGACCAATTAGTTTTATTAAAATGATTGATATTATCAAGAAGTGAATCATGTAAAAGGTAAGTTAATTAGTTGATAGGGTAAGTGGTGGATGCTCGAGGTACGATTCACAATTTCTTTGTACAGTTTTGTAAAAAGTTTGAAATCGAAAACAAATTTGTATAATTTAACATTGTTTTACTCAAATTTAACAAAAATATATCAACAAAGATATCAACTTGAAGATCACAATTTCTAGGCATCACTTTCACAGCTTTCGACAGTGCCATCGACAGAGACAGTATCATTAATCTCCTTTTTCTTTGCTTTCTTATTCACACATTATACGCATTATTGATTGATTTATTTTCTTTTTTTCAACGTTAGCAATAATTATTATTTCATTTTCATTAAAATTATTCCTAGAGGTATGTAACTTAAATTTTGACTCTCGTTCTATTGTTATTTTTATTTAATTTATATCATTCTTCGTTCTTTAATTTATATTTCAATTAATTGTTTTCTATTCTGCGTTTTTAGCAATCTGTAAGACAGAATCTTCATTGAAGTTATAAGTTATATAGACATATCACATATATATAAATATATATATATACATATATATATATATATATGCCATGTAATGTTGCCATATTTTATATATTATATTTAATATTACAATTGAATTACATTCTTTAACTTTAGTTGGTATCTAATGGTAGAACTGAAAAAAAAATCATTATCATTTGTTGAAGTTTTTGAGTAGCTGGCTGCACATGTTATTCAGGTCCAATAGAGCGTATTATTCGATTTATTCCCCACTGTAAAATTGTCGGGATCGTATAGGATCACGGAATAGAATCGTGGTCGGGATTAGGATTATGCACACTGAAACTGCTTTACCGACAAGAAGTGCCACGATGCTGCCATCTGCGGCGGCGCCTGAAACTATATTTTGCACATGGATCGTTGTCACGGCCCATCAGTGACCACCATAGAGTATAGCGCAGTCGCTGTCGCGTGACAGTTGTAGTTGGGGAAATTAACGCCCCTTGGCCTTTTCACTAAAAATCTTTTATTTTGTGAAAGGCTAGGCTACTCACTTTCAGTCTTAATTAAGTGGTATATACAATGTTTTCCACTCTTCCACGTACGTTAATGTAAGTAGGTAGTAATTAAATACCGGCACATCTACTAAGCTAATAGAACTTGGGTCTATCTCGCAAACAAGAACCTAGATTAGTGAACATTATGAAAATAGCAAACCAGGGCTTAGGAAAGGTTAAACCCCAGTGCATCTTGCCGAAACGGATTGCAAAATATTATGCCAGCTATGAGTAGGCCTAGTAGTAAAAGATTGTTGTAGTTCTGAGAGTTATAAATAGGCCAGATAGGCTACTAGGTTAGAGGCAAGGCTATTCTTCATCTTTGGCAGCCACTCCAATGACTGACTTGATGGTAAAAACTTGACAAGGTCTTGGTCAGTGAGTAGTCTTAAGCTATCAATAGCCTCTTAGAATTATGTAGCCCTAGGAAATTCAATGGCCTAGGGTAGAGTGGCTGTGTAATTGACAAAGTAGAGAGTGTACAGGCCCTATTCATTATTCATGTTGGATGGAAGAACGGCTTTGCGGAATCTGGCATTTTCAATATTTTGTACCGTACCGTATTGAATAAAGACTTGGTTATTTTTATTATTATTCATTGCTACAGCAATATAATATGTAGGATAGAGGCATATTTCAATTATTGTTTGGCTAATTGCGTAGGCCCTATAACTACATAGGGCTACATTAGGCCCTACTTCATGTTGAAGTATTACGTTCCCAGTGTGCGTAGACTATTGAAATTAATCAAGTATTTTTTAATATTAACATTATAAGAAGTATATGTATCCTAGTCATTTTTGTATCGATAAATTGAACAATAATCCGTTCGTTTTATAGAGATGGAGCCTCAAATTATGGAAACCGACAAGCTATCTTGGGTACGCTCCATAGGTTGGGTCTACTTAATATCGGTACCACACAAGATCAATCACCTGTCAGGCATTTTCAAGACATCTGTCCTGGAATTGTGCAGGGTATCGATCATATGCGAGACCCCAGATTAAATAAGGTAAAAGTTATGCATAAATACAAACTGTGCCTATAGAAGTTGGTGGTGATAAGTTTTCATTTTGTTAGGCCTAACTTTCTTCTCATGAAAAATACCTAGATGGCATTTCCACTCAACATTCCAGCTAGACATTTATGAGATATAGGCCTAGGCAGCTAAATGCTCTGCCATGAAATTTCTGAAAAATAATTGTAGACCTAGGACCTGATTAGAAATTTAAATGTGCCTCTGATATATATATTTTTACAATCAGTACTGAGTTTTGTATTTTGTTGTTTATGCCTACTTTGTACGTATATTGTATGCAAATTCGTGGTAATTTCTTTTAAGTATGACTAATTATTACTCATTAATTACATATGTTCTAGACCTAGGCCTATAGGCATATCAGTCAAATTGAATCAGAATTACATAGAACATCCATTGGCCTACTGTGATTAAAAACATTCCAAGTTAGATTATAAATAAAGATTTTCGAGATAAGATCGAAAAAAATAAAACTCCACAGGTAGTTGCAATTATTGTCTTAGCACTGAGTGACAAATTGAACATATTAATACTGTGATTGTATTCTTATCAATTATTAATGCTGATATCTTTTTAAACTGACATGTTGCTAGCCCACTTGTTACACTTGTTGTTGGGTAGGACTTGTTTGCGTAGATCTAATATTTGCAAATTTTCTTATTTCCGTGTAAAGGTACTTGTACTTTGGAATTGTTATATTACAGACTTCCAGTACTGCATGAAATGAATCATTATATTAAAAAACTGAATTATAATTGAGTGATGTCACTACCGGTAACTTATAAATGCACTGTAGTCGTAGCGTAATTTAATTCAAGTTGTAGTTCACCAAGTTTAATTTAATATTGAATTAATAATTTTTCATGGCCCTACTTGCTTCCTAATTAAATTTGTGATTGAATTGATAAATATACTACAAAATAAATAACTTTTCATTCTCATTACCGGTACCTAATAAAGTTTGTTTGGTGTTTCAAAGGGTTTGGCATTCACCTTACAAGAAAGACAGCAATTGGGAATCCATGGTTTAATGCCACCGAGATTTAAAACTCAAGCTGATCAAATTGAACTTTGCCGACTCAGTGTCGAGCGGTATCAAGAAGATCTGAATAAATATCTATATCTAGTTGAATTGCAGGTACGTACTCTTTTGTGTGTGTGATATTTACTTTGCAGTGCAACCTTCTGCTAACGCATCAGTTGAAAATATTATATTGTTGTAGGATCGTAATGAGCGCCTCTTTTTCCGTCTACTATCGGAAAACGTAGAGCAGATGATGCCAATTGTATATACTCCTACAGTTGGTTTGGCATGTCAAAAGTTTGGTCTCATCTACCGCAGACCAAGAGGATTATTCATTACCATAAACGATAAAGGTCACGTTTTAGATGTCATTAAAAACTGGCCCGAAAGCGACGTGCGCGCCATCGTAGTCACAGATGGCGAGCGTATTCTCGGGCTCGGCGACTTGGGTGCTTGCGGTATGGGCATTCCTGTCGGCAAACTTGCACTTTACACTGCGTTGGCAGGTATTAAACCCCACCAATGTCTTCCGATCACGTTGGATGTTGGAACGAATAATCCGAAATTACTGGAAGATCCGCTGTACATTGGTCTGAGACATAAACGAGTCACTGGAAGTCAGTACGATGAATTTGTTGACGAATTTATGGCAGCCGTGGTGAAGCGATATGGGCAAAATACGCTTATACAGGTTTGTTTTTCATTTGTTATATATTATTCAACATCTCCGTTTCAAGTAAAATGGAGTTCCAGAATTGAGCACCAAGTTCTAGTAAGCAATGTCAAAATGGCCCCCAAGCATTGAACCGCTACTCCACTAGAATCTAGCAGACTTTCCAGAAATCAGCTTGCTAAGTCCTCTGAATAAGCGCATCAAATGGGGTTTCACTTGCTCACTTGCTGACTGCTTACTTGCTATGTACTTAGTGGTGTGACATCTGTGGTTCTGTTGTATTTCAGTTTGAGGACTTTGGCAATTACAACGCCTTCCGTTCTTTAGACAAATATCGAGACAAATATTGTACTTTCAATGACGACATTCAAGGAACAGCTGCAGTTGCTGTGGCTGGACTTTTAGCTTCGAAACGTGTTACCGGTATTAATTTATCTGATAATACGTTCCTGTTTCTTGGTGCTGGAGAGGTTAGTAAGGCCCTACGTTATTATTACTTTTATAAACAAATTTATTACAATAATTCTATTATTAGATCCTACGTTTGTTAAAAGCACATGGGTGTCAATTTAGTGAAATAAGTTTTTGATAATAACTCTGGTACGGTAGCCTATGTGCTGAACAAACTATTATTCTATATAAACACATATTTAATAGGGCTACCTACAAAATATTCCTCTGTGTAGTACAACACAAAGCTTTTTCTGGAAATGCTGACTCACCCAGCTTGGAACTGTATAATTTTCTTTTGAGAAAATTCATTGCAAAATTTGGAGAACCCCCTATAAGATTTGGCCAGGCAGAAGAAGTTGGAAAAAATTTCTTCGAAAAATTCAAATTTTTACCTAAAGGCCTATTATACACATTATTACGAATTTTTGTAGAGATCAGACTAGCCATTTTGAATAAAATAATTACTTACTAAATAGAACTTCAATCAATAATTAGCTAAATAGTAATTGGTCATTAGTAAGTACTATAGTAATTAGTAGGTACCGTAGCATAGTAATTATCTTAATTAGGCCTAATATACATTTTTATTTTTCGATGAAACGCGACCTACATTGGCCTCTACATAACAAATCAACAATTGGTTGATTGCCATTAGCATGTCTTATTGTTGAGTGTGCATTAGCTCGTAATGATACAGTACAAGATTCCTTCTGCATTTCTACGTCCCTAGAAAGTATTTATATTTTCATTATTATGATTATTTATTGAAAATGACTTCATTAGGTGGTTTGGCCTAAACTAATGAGTACCAAGTGTCACTCATTAACTAAAGGAGTTGAATAATATAATAATGTAACCACGGACCATTGCACTTATACCGTATTGTGAAACATTTCCTAACGAGCCTGGCAAGAGGATCGCCAACATTCATTGATGGCGTCACTATTTACTATACATATTTTCACAATTGCATGGTAATAACTAATAAATGATATTTACATTCAATTTTTTAAAAATAAATGTTGAATGTTCAATTCAATGTGTAGGCCTAATTTGTTCTGTAGACTCTACTAATATTTTCACTTGAAATGACTGTATTTAAGTTACGGGTAATATAGGTGAAGCTTAAGCAGAGAATCATTCTATATGATACGCGTTGAGATCAAACATTCAAAAATCACTTAGCGGCGTACTTTGATGGCAATTTAATTTTTGCATCTGTATTATTCATCATTCATTCTGAAAACAGCATACTACCAGTATCCCACTGTATAATAATAAATAAATGAGTAAACTTTAGTAAACCCGGGGGTGATACCAGAATTCTCTTGTTCAGTCTAGCTTTACAGGCCTATACTTAACTCTACAATGTTTATAATAAGCTTTTTGTTTTTTCAAACCAAAGTTGTACAATTATTATGCCGTAAAACAGTAATTGTACAATGACCAAATTGTTATTCAGGCGGCCATCGGAATAGCCAATCTGACGGTTCGAGCCATGCAAGCCGAGGGTACGTCCTTGGAGGATGCAAGGAACAAGATCTGGATGGTGGACATCGATGGGCTACTTGCCAATGACAGGCCTGAAGGTGGCATTGATGGTCACAAAGCTCACTATGCCAAAGACCATTCTCCTACCAAGGATCTTGGTGGACTTGTCAAAGAGCTGAAACCTTCTATCATGATTGGTTAGTTTACTTAGTTGTAAATTATTAGATGAGCGTAGCGAAGATTTTCATTCCATATACCGAAAATTTGGGGCTTGGCTTGGTTTTATGTTTTTTTTTTTTTTTTTTTTTTTTTGTGTGTGTAATTTTGTACGCGGCATACAGGTCAGGAAAAATTTTCAATCAACTCGAAACTTTTTTTACAAATTGGTGTTATACCAGAATAGGTTGGGATTGTTTTTCAGAAAAATCGGTCGGACGGTTTTTCCGGAAAAAAAATTGGAAAGTATGGAAATTCCCCATAAGAATAGGCCGTGGGAGAAATACTTGAAATTTTTTTTTTCAAAAGCTCTCAAATTTATACTGAATGTGGAAAGATCTATCATACATATTTTAAGCGATTTATGGAACAATCGGATGTGAAATAACGAAGAAAACGCATTTTTAATGTACTTTTTTACACATCAATAAAAGCAATTAAGAAAGCAATTAAGAAACTATTAAATGTGAGCAACAAGTGTCACCAATACATTAAAACGTTTAAAATCTGTGATGGATATGAAGAAGGCACTGGTTTAATTGTTTGGAAACCAAGGTCCATATACCAACAGACAGCCGCGGTTTTTAAACCTTTGAAGTGATCCATGGCCTGTATATGTACATTGAGCTGACAAAATGTTCTTAATTCTACATTTCCATACTTCTAAGCTCATCTCACAACGCATATAAGGCGTTTTCCTAGTTATTTTTATTGAAATTTAATATATCGGTAGAGAATTTCTCGAACCTGTCTGTTGGCAGAGTTGACATGGACTGATGTGTAGAATTTTACGATCACACGATTTCGTTCTACTTCAAGATCTAGTAACGTCAGACTTATCTCTATGTGTTTCCATGTATAATGCATTGCGTATTATTGCTAGGATTCTAAAGCCTGAATAACAAGGTTCAAAATTTTTATCAATGGATTCATCACTTCATCGTTATTAATCCATAAACGATAATCTTGGTCAATATTATTATTACTGTAATAATGGTGCAATCTGTCAAGATTGTGAACCTCAACTCATTATTTGTTTATTAATAATACAGGTGCATCAGCTGCAGCTGGCGCCTTCACACCCTCAATTCTCAAAGACATGGCCGAGTACAACAAACGGCCAATCATCTTCGCACTGAGCAATCCCACGAGTAAAGCCGAGTGTACTGCTGAGGAGGCCATTGTTAACACAGATGTAAGCATTTGGTAGAAATTAGTGATGCCTTCGGGTGGTTTTCTGAATCTAAAATTTAGGTAAAAAAACTGGTACAGTGCACATGCAAATGTCCGGCAAGTGTGATCAACAACAAACATATAATTCCAATAATTCATATTTGATAACAAAATCTAAAGCTTGTATTTTACTCGATTCAGGGTCGCGTCATCTTCTCCAGCGGATCTCCGTTCCCGCCCGTGGAATACAAGGGTACCACGTATAAAACCGGGCAGGGTAACAACGCGTACATTTTCCCGGGCATAGCGCTGGGCGTGATAGCCACCGAGATCCATCACATCAAGGAGGAGTTGTTCCTGATCGCAGCCCAGTCGGTGGCCGACGAGGTTATGGAAGAGGATATCTTGAACGGAACACTTTATCCTCCTCTGTCCAAAATTCGCGAGTGCTCCGTCAAAATAGCTACAAAAATCGCTGAATACGCCTTCCAAAATGGTAAGTTTGAGATCGGATACCATACCAGTAACAAGCTGGTTTTGCCGAGGTTGATGGCCATTATTTCCAAGAAATGCTTACTGCGTAAGAATGATGATTATTGGCAATGGTGATGACAATTTAAAACCGCTTAACATACTTTTCATTTGTATTCCAGGTTTGGCTTCGATCTATCCGGAACCCGATAACAAGAGGACGCTCGTCGAGTCCCACATGTACGACTACAACTACGGTGATTCGCTACCGGCTTCCTGGGATTGGCCAGAGGAAGACATACCGCAACCCAAGATCGAAAACCTCAGTACTATAAGTAAGGCCAGAGCTATTGAATTGTAATCACTTCTAGTCGTTGGTAATGCCTTGGGCAAGTACTGTCATCCTACTAAGTCACGTTGACTCGAAGCGGTCGATGGCCGCCTAAATGGTTACCATGTATTTTGTGATTTACAGGTCGTTGATTCGTTTGAATCGTGCACACAGTATTAAGTGTTACATATTGAGTCATTAATTATCATTTAGTTGACTGCTTTAATTGCACTTTAGCCAGAATTATATTTCTGAGTTATTGTTAAAATTTCAACTATAACCATTGATTGGTTAATTAATAATTATTCATGTTAGGATCAAAATGCTGGCACATTTTACAATTGTTATACGCTAGATCTAGCTTATGTGATCACCCCTTTCACAGTATTTATATTTGACATTTTGCTTACCGTTGTTTAACACTGCGTATTTTAGTTGTGACTAGTGCCAATTAGTACGGTAGTTAGTAGATAAGTGCCACTGAATTGTAGTTTATTTATTTATTTATTCATGATCGTAGCTATTAATGATTAATGATTAGGGCTTGATACACCAAAACTTAATTTAAGCAACTTTGTCGTAGGTATGCTATTTGCGGTCCCATTATAGATGCACAATATTTGATACATTTTAATTAGCCTATATTATGATATTATTTCATAATTTTATAACTAGGTATATATTATAATTTCATAATTGTATTATAATTATACAATTATATTATTGGCCTAATTTTATATAAATTTATATGAATTATGAATTATAATTATAATGTATTAAATATCAATTATCCAAATTTTTGGTAATTTAAACAGTAGGCTACCGGTACTGTAGGCCTAGCCAAAGCTCAGAACAATATACCATTTTGATTTACTGTAGATGCATTTGACATGTTCCATGGAAAGAATTACTCGTGGTCTTTTTTTCTAATATCGTAGTACAGTATTGGTATAAGGGGTCATAATAGGCTTCATGTATGATTTTTAGCACTTGACTATTTTTATTTGCTTTTTTCTAATATATTTAAGAGAGAATTGTATTACTCTGCATCATTATTAGTAGTTAGCAGTTAGCTACTCGCTTCAAAGTTAAAATTAATATTGTAGAGGCCTATTGCCATTCTGCCATGCTTTTTACTTATATTCTTCTTATATTATGTATTAGTAGTTCCATATATTCAGTTATATTGGCCGACCTGTTATATCTGTTGCTAATTTTGATATTTTGTTTGAAATGTCAGAGTGTGAGTTATGTATAAATTATAAAGTCTCGGAAATAACTCTTGTTGTTAATGTAGGCCTAGTCCAGTATTAGATATTCTAGTAAGTTGAAAGCTAGAAGAATTTTGTGTATCTTGGCCTACTATCTATTATTATTTATTATATTAGGGATCTATAGTAAATAATAGTAGGCCTACACATTAAAACTAGTATATTATAAACTGGTATACCGTAATTCAGGCAGCCGTAGACTAGACAGTGCAACTGCTACACTTTTCTTCCAAGCAATATGTAGAAGTTAGCCAACTATACAAATTGAAATATTGTGTAGCTATTTATTGCTTTTATGTCAATTAGTGAATGCATGTATAGTGTGTGCAAACAAAAGTAAAAAGTGTTATCATTTCAGAAATTATAAATTGAGTGATTATTGATCGATCTATGTATCAATTATTTTTGATGTCCAAATGTTGCAGAGTTATAGAAGCAATTATATGTGTAAATAAAATAGTAAATAAATCTAGTAATTATTGATGTATTGAGTATAAGCTCAAAAGATTTTGTTTCACATGTATTTTAACTATCGTTTTAGTTACCAGGACCTATAGTGAAGGTAAAACTTTACTAATTATTACCAAGATAAGTGGCAATGGATTTTACTACCATTGTGAATAGAGAATTGCAATATTAATTTCAATTTATGTAAAAGATTATTTGCTAGCCTGGCAATTCACTAAATTCTTTCTTTTTCAAGAAAATATTATAGTCATACAGTAATACCAAAAGTGTCGATTTATAAGCCAAGTTTTTCGAGTTGGAGCGAAAATAGAAATAATTTTGGTTGAGTTTTGAAATGTTCGAGCTTCATACATCAGTTCAGTTCATAATATGATATTGATTATGATACTTCAGATTATGATCATACTTCAGTTTCATAATATGATATTGATTATGAAGCTGTGGAAAAATCAGTTGAAACTCCCTTTTCAAAGTAAATAACTCTAATCTTGCTGTATTCTAGACTCTAATTTCCGTTCAGGAAAGAAGAAATTCTTCGTTACATTACTAATCTACAAAAATGTTACCATATTTCTGAATGTATGTATTTAGAAATAAACTTGTTATACTGTATCCGTGATTGTGTCTTTGTTTTAGTTGAGTTGGATAACAGTGGTAAGACAACACGTGACTAACCTGTCCCCGTGTCCCGTGTCCTGTCGCACAGTCCTGTGTGTCCTTTCTTCCATCTTTCACTCAAGATCTTGAAGACCTTTTTACTCCTGTACCAATTTATACTTTTGTTTGTAATCATTTACGTATTAGATCTAATATTTTGATAAGACATTGAAAGTACTCGTTGAATATTCTATGGTACTTTCGTGTTGACTAGACTTGAAAGCATCAAGCGTCAAGAAAGTCTTATCAATCTTGTTTGACTGTCTATAGCTTAGGCCTACTTATCGTGATATTTTTCGAAAGTTATTTCAATATTTGTTATTTTATTTATAGTGATGAATATTTGTTTCGACTCTATTTCTACATAGTTGAGAGAACTCACTTGAAAAAAGAGAAAATGATATAATATAGTATATACTCTTTAGATCTGTCAGCAAATGAGAATAAAGAATCAACATTCAAATCACATTGTCTGTAGCTCTGCAATGTGTAGGCCCACAAGCGTTTCTTGTTGCAATAAACTTGACAAGTTCAACGTTTTTTTACCATTTGATGTTCATCATTTTTTCAGTATTTTTTAGTTTAGTATTTTGTACCTCAGTGAAATTCATTTTCTGTGTTGAAATTAATTGTTTAATCTAGCACCGTCAATATATTTTAGTGTTCCTGAAAAATTTAAGAAAAAATTATTACTATGAAAATGCTGCATAATTACACATATAGCCATCTATCCATCCCGTTTCATTGTTATTATCTATAATCATCAAATACGTAATTGGAAGTTACAGTTTATATCCATGGTTATTTTGTAGATGCATTGTTTATATCATGGATTTATAACTCCATGGTTATACCATTCGATGGTCATACCAATGCTTTCACGAGCGGGTTGGGAGCCACTTCACCATGTGTGTTACAGCATAGATCGCTGTGCTCGGCCGTGGTTTGCGTAAGTTATAAAAATGATGTAAATGAGATTCATAGAATAGGGGTTTTCTCTTCCCAAAAAAAAAGTTACTTCAGTCAGCTTAATTTACAAGGTCAATACATACCAAAATTACTTTGAAAATTATTCTGTTACCAGGGTACCCGCAATATGGAAAATATTGTGTATAAATCGTGCGATAGAGAGCTGTTCCAAAAAGCATTATTATTTTCAAGTTTTGTTATCTTCCCGTTGATTGAACTTGAAAGTTATGAATGTGTATATTAAAAATATATATATATATATATATATATATATATATATATATATATGTACCATCACAAACCCATTGTCACGGGAGTTTGACATTTGCCCCCTTCCCCTCTTGAAACGAGTTATTCAGGGGTAGTATGATGACACGTCATGGGACCAAGATGTGGGTTTTTGAGTTAGTTCTGTTTGGGTGATTCGCGTGGTCGGATCTCTCGAGAGAGAGTTGACGTTGGTTTATCGCGAGATACATTTGAGTTTCAAGTGTTCGTTGTTATTGTTTAATGCTGCTTAACGACCCCAACAACAGCTAGGTTATACGGGGGTAGGAATGAGCGGGTGATAATGAAACGATGAAGTGATGATAGGTGAAAAGACATTTACAAAAATCCATGCCTTATGTGGGATTCGAACGCGCGCCCAAGGGTGACTTCAGTGCCTTAAGCGTGCCTCAGCTGACTGAGCTAACGAGGGCGACTCGAGTGTTCGTGTTTGGTCATTTTTTACCAGTGAGAATCTGTGGTATTTTCTATGGTACCGGAATCTGTGGTACCGAAGTTTTGAGCTAGGCCGAACAGCATGCCGAAGTCGAGGTAAGTCGTGACTCAGCTCATAATTAGGACAGAAAAGCAGGAATTGGAAGACTAGATGATGTACACACACAAAAAATAATACCCTTGTTTTTTCCGAAATTAACCGGTTATTACCCAGGTAATTTCGTATGGTACCCGGTTCCTGATTTTGGTTATTTTGACACGATCTTGGCCAATTGGTGTTTGATATTAGAGTTTTTGGTGTTTTCTGAAAGATATTGTTTATATCTATCAGAAAGAGTCGCAGGACATTGAGAATGGTTGGTTTTTTATAGTTTTTAAACTCACTTGAATCATGATGGTTTTTACATAATATATTACCTAAAATCATTATTCAAGTCCTCAATATTAATGTTATTATTTATTGTTGACTATAGGAAAACGCAAGCAATCATGACATCGTATAGTCATCGACGTCTGTTATTGTGATACACTGTGACAGATGAGAGTCCAAGATTTCAATTTTATTTTAAGCAGGTGTCGGTGTTAGCTGTCGGCAGCTGTCAACTGTCAGATGTTCATTGTTCAATATTATAATCAGAGTCGATAAAACAGTTGTATCTTTTGTAATACTTTATCGAATATGTTATGATAATAGTGTGAACGAATTAAACTGAATTGAGTTTAATCGAGAGAGTACCGTATTTTTACATTTACGGTGCATTTTGTTATTATATTATGTTGTCATGGTACGTAGCTCTTCTAATAAATATTATCCAATCCAAGACATATAGCTATTGAAGCTAGCCAGCCCTAGCACTTTATTTTAAGTGGTTTATTATAGGTAAAATTTCACGGGGAAACCACGAAAAACTTTTTTATCCACAATTCTCTTCTTGGTTCCTCACTATGGGAATTTCAGAAATGAAAATCCCAAATAGCCTAGGTTTTGGTGGAATCGTCAGGCAAAACAATAATAAAGGCGTCAGAAAATACGTTTCTTTTTGTACCTTTTATTTGTCTCGCACACCGTCACATGCAGCCAGATAGCCTACACAGCAAATTTTCATATACTTCTTTGACTTTGAGTGTACAGTTACAGTGTTGATTTAGATAACTAATTAAGATTATGAATCGGATACCGAATTGCTGTTAATTTGACCCGTGCTTAAATTATTGTTAATTAAGCATGAGCTGAATCTCCTTAGTCTTCCATGCTCTGTTTCTTTTGAAAAGCAATAACCATGATCATAAATGTATTGTGTGGCTTAGTGATTCTGAGTAGTTCGACTAGGAGACAATGTGTTATTTTCGATAATATATAATATTGTGGTAAGAATGGGTAACACAGTTGCAGTTGGTTCCAAAAGTAAATTGAGCTCCAAAGACAAGTAAGAATAATTCAAACATAATCAATTACGAATTAGAAAGTATCTGTTTAAAATATTAACTTGCACCTTTTTATTTATGATTCAGAATGTGTCGTATTCATAGAATTGTTTATTGTTAATAAATAATTTCAATGAGTTTGGATATCAATACACGTGACTGTATCCACGAAAGAAGATGCTCGTCTACCAACAAAATAATTGTAAAATCTTCTACAATTAAATTATTTCACTTCAACTTCAAGGATTTACCGCATTTGAAAGATGCAGATGCGTTTCTTATCGTAAATTCCAGGAGAAATATCAATGGCTCAATTTAAAAAATAAAGCAGATTATCAAAAATCACGGTGATATTTGTTATGTTGGTAGGCGACGCTCTTCGTTCGTGAATAAAAGTTGATTCACTAGATCCCTGTTCTCACCAATTTATTTATTTCTTATTGCACTTGCATTTTACCATACAGAGAAATGTTTTTACTGTATGATTTTTACATATAGACGATAGCTATAAATTATACAAATTTTTTAGATAATTTATATTGGGTTTTATCGTCGCACTGTACTGATGGCTTCGGTGAAGGATTTATGAGATTGAGATGATGGGATGATGAGATGAAAGGTTATTTTATTAGGTGTTTTTGGATAGTGGGAAAGAGCCTGTTGTTGAGGAACCATCCCAGTATTGACCTGAAAGAGAGGAGGAAACCACGAAAAACCCCCGTCGGGATGATCGACCATGGAGGGAATCGAGCCCCGGATCCTGATTGACGGTTCAGTGCCACTCGACCACTCGTATCAGTCTAAATTATATCTAACGTCTATGATATTACTACAAATTTCATTCTAAAATCATATTCATTTTAAACTACAAACCTTACGTTTGAGCTTTGAGCTTTCACGTTTTTGACTACGAAGTCCATAGGATAGTCGATTTAGCGGGATACCAGTTTTTTATGATACCATTCGAGTGGTATAACTTACCGAATTCCAATAAAGAGGAAACACTTTCAATACCTTCAAGATGGTGCAAGTTATAACTATGTATTTATCTCATATCACTTAATTGTCACGCGTAGGCCTATGCGGTTAAAAAATCATATATTTAGTTTGAATAAGCCAAACTTTACCGGTTAACACATTTGCAATGCTTTCGTTACATTTGTATCTATATACCGGCTAAAGAGGCGGATCGTAGCTATAAAACTACTTTTAAACCAATAATAATACTACCAATACTTCATGGTCTAAATGCTTATTCTAAAAACTATATAATATAATTAAATATGTATAACACGAAACGATTCTGAGTAAAATTTGTAAAGTGGAAACCAGCACGCTAATACAGTTATATAATAAACATTCAAAGTTATAGGGCCAGGATGAGGATTTAATTGAAATTTTGCACGAGCGTTTTAATCTTATGCCCGTTAATACAGCTTAGATAAAAATGCGTCTGTGATGATCACACTGATATACTTTTTTCAACAATTTTCGAAGATATTTTTTGATAAATACATATTTATGCATTTGCATCTTTTCATTGTTTTTAGATGTATTGTCTGTCAATTGTAAGTCTATATACAAATCTAAGATACATTTAAGAAAAAGATAACGAAACCCAGTATCATCCCACTTCTAATATTGTGTTTATTGTTATAACAATTTTACACATAGGCCTTTAGCCCTAATTAACTGTCGAGAGAATTTCTCATTATTTATGATCTGTTGACATTGGAGTGTCTGTGGGGGGGGGGGGGGGGGGGGGGGGGATTGATGTCAGCTCCTTCGACCTTGAAAAGTATGCGAGTGTAGAACACATCTCTCTACCAAGTGTCATTGAACTTTGACAATGTATCACATTAATAGTCACACTCTCCGAGTGAATAAAAGTAAAACGTTTTTTTTGCGTGAGGCTGAACGACCCCACCAACAGCTAGGCTGTATTGGGGTACGAATGAGCGGGAGATAATGAAATAAATAATTAATGTTTGTCTGAACCTGGCCGTTTAAAAACACAACCCATGCGGAATGCCTGCAGCGGGAGTCGAATCCGCGTCCGTCCGGCTTCAGATTTCCAAGCAGGGCCTCGTCGACTGTCCGAGCCAAACGAGAGGCTCTACAGAAATGACGTCACCACTGTCACGTGACGGGAAAATATATTATATAAATAAATGCAACTCAATTATATTCATGAGATTTTTAGTCAATAATGCGGTCAATCATCTATGATCTATTTTTAGAGAAATACATTCAAAATTAATTATGACATGAAAAAGTGATCAATATGTATTGTATACCACATATTTTATCCAGCAATGCGAAAATGTGGAGCGTTTTCCTATTAAATCGTAACTAAAATATAATATATTATTTTTTTAGTCTCAAATATAGTTCATCCATTGTAAGGTCGACATTACCGCTAGATGGCACTAACAATAATATACAGTTACAACCAATGGTGTAACAGTGATACTAGCTATAAGAATAAGCAATAGAACAACAATAAGAAATGAGAACAATTATTATAGTCCCAAAAATACTTGTAATCGCATTGGTTGAAATTATTTAATTTTTTGTTCGTTTTCAGTTTTTAATCATTATATTCCATCCGCATCACGAAGAAATCAGCTGTTTATTTCGTAAGATCCACATCAAATGAATTAAAAAAAAAATCGAGTGCGACCTTAAAGCAGACCGACTCTACACATCTTTATATACATTTATAAAATAATTATTATGGCATGATTTATTTGTCTGCCAGCTTTATATTGACCTTATGATCCATCTAATATTTTCACGTGAAACACGATATAGGGTTACCAAATCTACATGCTAGTTACGTGATTAAAATATATCCTAATCAAATTATTAAAATAAATACACGTTTATTTATCGTGCCAGTCCCGTGGGTTTCAATCAGATAATTCGGATGCAAATCTACAGTTATTTTTTATGAATAAAAACGAAAGTAGTTAGTCTCGTTACGCCAACCATAAATTATTATAGACTGGATTCGAACAGGTATACATTAAAACAAACGGTGTTCAAGTTGTAACCTATAAGGTGTTCCGACTGCATTAAACCAGAGCATACGATCTGCGCATGCGTTATGGATATAAATAATGACGGACGTTTTTTCTGTAGGATGAAGTTTACGTCTTGCAACGGCAGTACGAGGTGTCAGTCTGTGTGCAACGGTTGTGACGGCGATACATTAACAAGAATTGACATGGCTGGTCAGCAGAGAGATAAAATTGGTCAGTGGTCGTATTCAGAGGGGCCACAGGGTAATGTGTGCCCACCCTCTGTTCGGGGGTTGGATCATTTAAAAAATCCTCAGCTTAATAAGGTAATTATATATAAAACTATTACTTAGATCAAGAAATGAATGACTAGGTTTTATTTTTAGGTTAAGGTAATGATAATAATACGACATTTAAATATACAACCTTTGACCATGTGGCGTTGACAATCGATAGTTCACAGTGCATCCTGTTACATAATACATTTCCTATTCATGAAAGTGCTCGTGTATAAGTTAATCGGTTGATAGCATTATTTGTGTACAAGCGAGAATGAATCTTATACCGCGAAAGGGGGCGTGCCCACAAAGTGACAGCTCCAACGTCGCGACGTAGAACCCTTCGCGACGAGCGTCGAACTGAAATATTATTAAATTTAATGATAAAATGGACGCAATTTTGTAGATCAATAACAGCTTGTCCTGTTCCAGTAAATTATATTATTATAATCGTTAGAATCTTGAATTGCTTCATTGTTGTAATATTTTTGTTTTTAAACTACAGTTTTGTAACATAATTATTAAAGAATAGAAAACTAGAGTTTCACAACAATGATAGGCCTGAAACCATCGCAAAATACGCTACATATATTGTTGAATGTATGTGTACTGCGTTAAATTTTTAAATGAAGATGTTTATCTTAATTCATTCTTTATATTATAATATATTATATTTTAGCATACTACCAATTACAGGTACAAATAGAATTATAAACAAATCTAGTTGAGTGGTTGCTCGAAAGAATTCCAGTCCAACACTGCACTGAAATCTACACTGTTCAGGGACCATACTTTTTTAGCCTAATTATCGTTATTATCAGATCAATATATAGCAAAATTATATAATTATGATTCCTTTCCGTTAATGGGGTGAGAAAATGGGAATAACCACTGGGAGGTGGGGGGAATATGTTTTTTTATTATTAAGGCTATATATCCCTGGAGGTGGCTAAGATACATGGTATACGATGTATGTCTTCATATTTTCTCCTCGCCTGCGTATAAATAGCGTATAAGCCATTTGTAGAATAAATACATAATAATGTTCAATAGTGGAAATTAAGTGCAATTGCATTCTAAATGTATGGCGTTCGATGGAATTAAACCCTGCCATTTACAAACGTAAACTTTAGAACGAAACAATTCTTTTCGAAGACAAAACGTTGTCATTCTTACGATGAATATCAATGTCGGCAACACTTAGACCTATGACTATATGTATGGTAATTCATTCATCTAATCTGTATTTTTATTTTTAAAAATACATCGTCAAGTAGCTGGCTTTAGAGTTACTCTATTTGATATTTGTATTTTTTGTGTGTGACCGACAGCGTGGTCATTTCATTCCATCACTATTTTGGTATTGATTACTGATTATTATCGATGATTATTAAAAACTGACTGCATGGATTTGGAAAAATGTTTGTTATGACAAAGTTAGGTACCAAGAAGAATGGTTCGACGAAATACTGTAGAGTGTAGATTGATGATTATTGTCTGCTGAACGACCCCACCAACAGCTATATAGGTTATTTTAGGGTACGAATGACGGAATGAGCAGTTGATATTGAATTGCTATGAAGTGATGATAGTTGTTAAGGCGTTCGCAAAAACCCATCTTATGCGTTAGCCACGCTTCGAGCCCACTTATGCGTCGGCTGATACTGACTGAGCTACGAAGGGTGGCCCAAATACCGTATAACCCTTGGTTACCGCAGGTTGTATATTACAGTATTTGTTTAAACTGTCAAAACAGTAGTTAAAACGTTCTTACAGGCTCTCATCATTTTTTTTAATGTCACTAACAGCTAGTTGTTATACAAGGGTACGACTGAGTTGGTGATGATGAAACTGTGTAGTAATGATAGGTGAAAGGACCCATGCCTTATGCGGGACTCGAACCCACTCCCTACTTGACTTCAATTTCTATACCGCTATCTGCGATAGTTGACTGAGCCACGGGGACGGCCATCAAGTGTTACATAGCTGGTGTGATGCTAATGGATTGAAATAATGACTATTGACTAAAGATATATGTATACACTCGTATATCTCTCTAGTCTATGTAATGACGAAGAACTTCGCCGACACTCACTTGAGAAATGCAGTTGAATATACGTTCAAACGATTTCTTTCGACTAGAAATTCAGCAAATATTGATCTTCTTACCAGACTGACGCGTCAGTGTATGATAAGTGAAAACTCGTTATTCTGAGTCTATAGCGAACTTACATTCATTTCATGCTTCAAAAAAATCGGTGTTCAATTTCATTTTCTTGTTCGGGGCATACAGGTCATCCGAAGTACGAAAATCAACTCTAAACCTCTTCTGATCATTGACGACACACTAGAATAGATCCACATTGGTTTTGAACGAAATTGGTATGACCTTTTGTCGGAAAAAATTGGAAAGATTGGTAAATCCCCGTAGGAATAGCATTTGATAAAAGTTTCAATTTTACAAATAAATCCGATTTTAAATTAATTATATTTTCCCGTGAATGTTAAATTGTTCTAACACATAATGTTCTGATTGTTCTAACACATATTGTTCAGACCTATCATCTTGAAGGAATTTGGGCTATCATTTTGAAGAACATAAATGTATCATTCTTGAAAAATAGTGAATGTCGAGTTTTAATCAATTAGAACAGTAAACGATTAATGTGACCAACAGGTAGAATTAATTGAAGCTGCATGACGAAGACAGTGAGTGCTTAGACTGAATAGTTTCAAAATCATTGAGTTGAGCTTTCGAGTTTATCTCACAATGCACATAGCGCCTACAGCGTTTTCCTAGTTTGTCGATATGCAGAAAAATACTGTACATTACTGAAGATAATTAATTAATAAACTCAAGTATGGTCTAGGCCTTTACGGTTTCCGGGTCAATCCCAGATGTCCATTTTTTAGTCTCTCAATATTCATGGAATATTTGATTATCAAATCATTACTCAGTTCTTGTATGGGGTAACAGCATCGCATGTTGAGGTTATTTCCTAGCCTTGCGATATCCCATGGGCAACATAATATCGATTTATTAAGTGTAAGTGGCGTAGCTGTTAGCCGCTATTCACCGAATAAGGTATCAGTCTGTACTGGGACGTGGTAAGGAAGATATTGAATTAGTGGACTTCAATGAGGAGGGTACCGACAGTTTCTGGTTCGTGATGGGGACGAGTGGTGATTGGTGGGAGCTGACCCCAGTGAGACCACGCCGGTCAATACCTGACAACTTGGCGTCTTTGTATGGAGTGGTAAATTGCTTCACATATATAATTACAAACTTTATTAATTGAGTTGATAGATTATGTGTAATTCAGAAGTCGATTCGATTATAGATCGAAGAGAAGATAATTTAAATTATTAACACCTAAACCAATTTCATAATCTAGAACTAGGAGTGGACTGTTGATAGATTAACTATAACTGTAGGCCTACATGCCTATAGAATCAGTGGGTGTAATCGCAAATGAAATAGTGTGCATGTGGTCCGCAATGATAGAAAAGTGGAAATGAGTAAAGTTCTGGCGGAGTCTGCATTAGGAATAAGCATGAGTAGCGTATCCATATTACTATAATCCAAGAAAAGCGATAAATGCTGTGATGGTTTATATACTTCAAGGTTTCGATTGACCGTCTCCCTATCCCACACTACTAGCGCACGGCCGGTTCGCACCCTCATCTCTCGAATATAGTATATCTTAAAACTAGGAGACTATAACACTTAAAACTATAGTTATGCACCTTTCACGTATATTTATATTTATAATGCAACTCACGAATATTAGCGGTTGTCATGTTTACACAGACCTACCACAGAGCGCACGATAGCTATTACTTTTTCACTCAACTTTTATACCTTATACGAATTCTAGTTGTACTTTCGACTCGTGTTGTTTTTGTACTGTGTTAGTTGTAGTTGTAGTGCGTTGTTGTGTTGTATTTGTAGTTGTGGTGAATTGTATTCACTAGAGATGAAGGTGGTCTTACAAACTCACAACTGGATAATTTTAGAAACTTGTGAGAAACTTGTTGCAGCTATAAATATTATATATAATTAGTAGAAATGTATAGTTCACTAGTGCACTACTGCACTAGTTTATAGTGTGGATATGAATAAATGTTACACTACACTGTGTCTTTATCCAGCCACAGATAATTAAGGAATACTCGGAGATCTCTTGTCTTCGACTTTTGAATTTCTTACACGCAGTAGACCCTACCAAATCTCTAGCAGTAGATTATTCTTTTAGTTTTGTCGAATAACAATTTTGAAATCGATATTGATTATTTTTACGATTTATAATTGCACTTCATAGCACCTTGATAATAAATATTCCAATTTGATATCGACTTGAAAGTCCTGAAATATCGAAATAAAACAGTATTCCTAATCCTCAGGCAATACTGCAACGTCTGAATGATAACAACTTCCGCCACTTTTTTTTTGTGATTTCCTCAATTATTATCGTTTGAAGTAAACCTGAAACACGTTTCACCTGAATGCAGGTTAAAGCTCTCAGTTAACTGATGCACTCGATCACTAATCAACGTGTTGATGCTTTACTAATACCACCGTATATATCCTCTACATGAGCTCAATGTAGCAATATTAGGCTATAATTGCTTCAAAAGATTACGAAAACTAGTCTAGAAAGAATTTACGGAAAAGTTTCAACAGCTGTTTTAGAGATGGCGATGGAGATAGTTTTGTTTTTGCAGTTTTTAATATGTGTAGGTTTAAGTACCTGATAAGCTTGATTTGAATACGTATAGATTGAACCGGATCAAGAAAAAGCTCTGTTCCAATTGAGACGGGCCCATCTTGTGTTAGCTCCAAATAATTATTCAACATCGATACAAAATTAGTCATAGTTTTGAAATAACATAACGTCATTTTTAACAGGACTATTAAGCACCTGTGTGTTTGTTTAGTGACTTTATAATAGCTGGTACACCTTATAATCTTAGATTGTGTTATACAAAATGAAAGTCTTATATATCTCCTTTGTAGAAGAATTTTTACCGCAATTCGAAATCGTGACTCGAAGTCTGAATAAATAGTTAATGAGATTTAAGAAATGTCGATTAACAGTGGTTTTCTTTACATGAAGGTGGGGTTCATAAATAGTCTCACTTGCTTTAATAACTAGGGTATGCACAGTGCATTGACTTCGGGCGTGAACAAAGTCGCTTGCATTTTATCAAAAAAACAAATTAGATCAATAATGCATCATGACTTGTTTCATTGAAATTTTAAAATGCCGTACAGCAATTATTACTGTCAATGACAAATGAAATGATAATTACAAATTGAAATATTTATATGCAGTCACGACCGAGACATTTATTACATACCTTACATAATGTGCTGTACCGAGCAAGCATAGTCTAGATAAATTTTAAATTTATTTAAAAACAATCTGTATTTTTAAATATATTACATTTCCAGTCCTTGGAGTTGGACGGCTGTTATTACGAATTATAATTCAATCACAGAACAATTCTTTAACAATTTTAAAATGTCTAGGCGTACATTTCTTCTGGCGATCCCCCCCGGCATGTGTGTAGGCCTATATATGTCTAGTATAAATGTATACAATTACGAATAAAAGTATGATATGATAGCTTGTGAATTTATTAACGAATAAGAAAGTACGCATGTATATTTATATGTATTTATTGAGGGTGTGTATAATTACCGGTATTGTGTAAAAGAGAATAGTGACTTATATCTAATTATATATTCAATCTCTGTGTGGTATTTTTGATCTTATGCAGCCTAAGGCCTATTATATTTGCAGTTTGGTAAATCAAAGTGATACACATCTAAATAGAATATAAGTTGTACGTACCGTACCTGTTATTGTTATAGGTTGAACCTGTTATAAGGTTGAACCTGTTATAAGGTTGAACAATTGAATGAATTATTCGTTGATTTAATGGCAATGTAACTGGCAATTGTTACTATAGCCGATATATAATGATGAATCAATTATTAATATATAATTATCCATCAATTATTAATAATATATTTATGTATAGAATATGGGCGCTGTTCTTTATTTACCACTACTATTCAGATTATTTGCACTGAGACATTTAAATGTTTCCGACTTGCAACGCCCAATTATGATTATTTCATTTTTTAATACGGCTGAATAACAATTATAATGGACCATGCACTCGATGTTGCATCTAATTAATTACATATACAGAGTAGTATAATCGTGATATATATTATATATGTCATGTGTGAATGATAGTAATGATATGTTTTGAGAATAGTGATTAAACCGTATTATTGTGTGCTGCCTGTATAATCATATACCTTGATTACACGTTCCATATCGTATCAAGTGTAACTACTCATGTAGACGTCAGGGTGACGATGTAATTGACATAGATAAAGAAACTATTTTTGCTATATCTTCTCACTTGATACTTTAAATCTACAGCTCATTATTAGGTCATATAAGTTATTGAAATTAGAACATTTTGGTTATTCATGTATGAAATACTTCCAATCTCAGGTTTTCGAAAATGCTGAAAGAATATTTTTTCAAGAACAGCCATTGGTCCTGCGCATTTTAAATGTTTGCAGATTTCATTTTGAATTCGACTATGGCGTGGTTTATTGCGCATGGTTTTCCACAGTTGGTTACTGTACAGTAGGCCTACAATAGTTTCTGTGACTAGTGCATCAACAATTATTGCGAAGTTTTTTGTGCCAATTTGAGCAAGGTCAATATAGCGACAAAACTCTTTATGGCGAACATGAATAATAATTTACGAAGTGATGTCAATTTTTTATCGCACTCATGAATCTAGGTTTTTACTATCTTGTTTTTAATTACGAAACGATGTATTTTATCATCAAGTAGTACGAGCTTCTAAAGACACCTGTAGATTGACAATGTTATACTCTGATTTCAGCTGATTTCATCTGGTTTATCAAATCTTATCTATCTGGGCCTAATCAAACTATTTCTTCGATAAGCTTCGACCTTCCTACTATAACTGTACCGCCAGTTTCACTTTATCATGCTTTATAAATACTCTTCGTGGGATCACCTTTTTATAGATATGTTTTTCTTTACACATATATACCGGTAATTGTATTAATTAGAGATGAAGGTTCCGATCGACCGTCTCCCTTATCCCACATCATTAACGCACGGGGGTTCAAGCCATCATGTTAGATACAAATGGCCACAAAGCGATGTATTTTGATCTCCAATTGATTCCAAGGTGACAATCACGTCACCCAAAGTGATTATGGCAATTAGAGTGTTTGGCTTGAGCAGGACATACGTCCCATATTGAAATGTACACCAAAGTATGCTTGTATACTCGATAAAGACGGCGCGAACCACCCGTGCGCTAATGGTGTGAGATAGGGGGAACGGTCGATCGGAACTTGCTATTTTCTTGGATAGAATTGAACAAACTAAAAAGTCATCCATCTTAATCTATAACTCTCGCTCTAACTTGAATAAAGACAATAATTGGCTATCAATTTCAATTAATCAACTTATTCATAATGTTACTATTGTAGACTCAAAATTAGTATCTGATGCCTCAGTTTGGGCCTACATAATGATCACACGGTTTATTATGAAAATTATTATTACGAATCATGTAGGCCTAATTATTTATTATTAGTTCAATTATCAAAATTGCCTATTATTTCAATAACTGCATGATTATGTTTATGCTCATATTTCTGATTTTATTATAATTTGCATGACAACGCATTAAGCGATAAAATGGAATATTTGTATTATGTCATTCAAATCATCATGAGACATGACGACAGCGGAAAAGAATGCATGTGTCAATGATATCATTTAAATCAATATAGTTGATTGAGGTGTAATGGTATAATTTACCGTTATTTCCTGAAAAGACTTTTTCGTATATATTTCACTGTTTGTGGATTCATGTAATGAATAACAACTATTACCAAATCTTAATTACCGATTACCTAAATTATTACTTTTTTCGTTGGTATTTTCCGGTGACGAATACGTCGCTGAAGTGCCTATAATAACTTGTCAACATCTCAAGGTTGATTTGAAAGTTAATAGTGGTTCCTATAGCGACTGAATCTCGATTTTTTTAAATCAACTGATGACACTGCAGTATTGCATCGCAGTGCATTTTATCGATTTAAATTATTAACATTTAATTGCTTATCAATATAATCTGATCTACTGTTTAACGACCCACAAAATACGGCGAGGTTGAACTCGACAGTCTAAAATGTTGAAACTCGAAATACGCATGCTCTCCGGTTTTAATGTGTACATTCATTCATAGACCTGATATTTGAAAGTTAAAACTGTTTTAAAACACTTTCCTGTTGACGCCATTTATACTCAATAGCTTACATCCACGCTTTTTAGATTGAGTTTCAATCTAAATATACAAATGATACTGTCAACAAATCCATTAATATGCAAGTCAACATTTTTTTACAAAATTAACGATGAATTCAAAATTGCATGTAAAATACTTGAATAATTCAGATTTGTTGATTGATTAAAATACGAGATTTTAAGTGACTCGATATTTATTGATGGCGACTATCAGGACGTATAAGATACGCAGTGAGTGAAGTGAAGTATCATTTAGTAGGCCTATGTGATTTTATGCAAAATCCGAATTCCATAAACGGATATACTAATTTTTGAGTTGCTGATTATATCATATCGAATCATATAGATGTATTCAAATATATTGATAAAATCTATTTACGAAATAAGTTACATCGACTTACAAGAAAAAATAGCAAAATTTAACTAAAGTTTGTAACAATAATATACCATTGTTGCTGCTAGCAATTATGTTGAAACTATTCACATGTGACAGAAATATATCCTCGTCACGTTATCGCCTGAAGGTCTTACCTAACGATCACTGGCGATTCACCTAATTGTCATAATTATAAAACCATTGTATAGACTAACTGCAGTGAACATTCTACTGGTTATATAATCTCAATGCTATCATTTCAACGTCACTATAAAACTAATAAAAACATTAGAATACAAATTTAAAACTGATTCTATCACGTTGTTATAAATATTAATTGCTCGCCAAGGCGACACATATGCCCCAGATAAGTTAACAAGTAGACAGAACTAATATTGTAATGACCAGATACGCTCTAAAGCAATAATTATCTCACATTAACCGATAGTTGTATAGTTCTCGAAATTGACGCGATCTAATTCATACATTTTAACAACGGTATTACCAGACCAAGAATACTATTTTTATTCTAAATACATTTGTATATTAGCCGCCCCGGTGGCGCAGTCGATTATCGCTAGCGGAAGTCACCGTTGGGCGTGGGTTCGAGTCCCGCATAGGGCATGGATTTTTGTAAACGTCCTTCCACCTATCATCACTTCATCGTTTCATTATCATCCGCTCATTCGTACCCCCGTATAACCTAGCTGTTGGTGGGGTCGTTAAGCAACATTAAAAAAAAAAAAAAATGTATTGTAGGCCTATACTATTGGTAATCTTACGTCTATGGTAGACAGGTAAATTATTCGCTAAGGCGTTGATCGTCATTCAGGAGACCGGGCCGTAAGTCTCTCTTACTCTCTCTCTCTCTCTCTCTCTCTCTCTCTCTCTCTCTCTCTCTCTCTTACTCTCTCTCTCTCTCTTACTCTCTCTCTCTCTTACTCTCTCTCTCATATGAGTGAATCGGAAAATATAACAGCTCTAGTTCTTTTACTGCCATAATGTCACAATAGTACATATTATATAAACATGGGTATCAGCCAAATATGATACTAATGTGAAGTGTGGACCACAATGCTACGATATTACTGATGAATAATGAACCATGAAGGTGAAATAGAGGTATAAAGTGTGTGATTTGCCGGATACCACAAGTCTTGCTTTATCCGGACTACAGAGATATGAATGAGGCAATATATAATTATAGATCAGGCCACAATACAGGCTGTAAATATCATAGCAAGACGCGTGTAATCGTGAGGATATATAGTATATACTTTCTACATGCACATGAAATGGGGAGATCGACACAGTGTGTGTTTTCTCTACTTTTTTGTTCATTTGATGGAAGTCTGAATGCTAACATTCTTATTATAATATCTTTCCTATTGCTTTTTAGAGCTTTAATGCTGTAGGACATTGAGGAACGTGATTATCTTTTCTTCTGGGCATCCACGACTTGAATTCTCTCCTCTCCCAGATCCAAACAAATATATAGTATTAATGCTAACGTGGACCTATCTTTCACCAGGGAATGCGTTCACCCTGGAAGAGCGTCAACTTCTGGGCATCCACGACCTGATCCATTCTCTTTTCCAGACCAAAACATACAGTATTAATGCCCGTTTTTCACCCTGTCAACCTGTCTTTCACCAGGGAATGCCATTCACCCTTTATAGGAACGTCAACTTCTGGGCATCCACGACCTGAATTATCCCCTCTTCCAGACTAAAACAAACATACAGTATTAATGCTAACGTGAACCTGTCTTTCACCAGGGAATGGCGTTCACCCTCGAAGAGCGTCAACTTCTGGGCATCCACGGTCTGATACCTCCCCGTTTCAAGACCCAGGAGGAACAGCTGGAACTCTGCAAGCTCAGCGTGGAGCGCTATCCAGAGGATCTCAACAAGTACATCTACGTCATGGGGCTACAGGTGGGTGACTGGTGACACGTATTGATCGGACCATTATTCCTGACGAGCCAATTAAACTTGTTCGATTCAGTGGACACATTCAGCTGTATAGGATTGAAAATAAATTGAGAGAGGGAAAAGTCCGCATATTACCTTCAAAACTCAAGCAGTAGAACACTTTTGGTTCGTTATCTTCATTCGTTTGGCATGAATGTGTCGGTTACGATAAGGAATACGATGGAAAAATTATGTCTACATCGAATAATTTGTAAAACTAGGAAAACGAAACATTGGTGTGGTAGGATGAGCGTTGTAGAATTTTGTATGAAATGTATACTGGAAAAATTGTAAAGATGTACATATCTAAATTTTGACTGCCCATCCTCAATTCACTTGATTTATTCAATTCACTGCCCATCCTGATTCACCTATGGATAATTTCAATCGTTTTACGAACTAATTGGTTCAACTTGTTGGTCATCTTCTAATAGGTTTGTTAATAAATCTCTTTAATTAAGATAAAAGAGGATACACATTAATTTTCATCTTCAAAACTGCTCACCCGATTTATGTAAAACTATGGAATAATATGTATCAATTGTATGCTTCAATTTGGATTTATTCGGATTATCATTTTTTCCATATTTTCTGTTCTGGCTTATTCTTACGGTGGTTTTCAGAATGTCTACTTTTCAAAAAAAAAAAAAATGAATCAAGTCATTACCAGCAACTGCTATCTCTGCACTAAAGTCGACTCCCGTGCCCTCTTTAACGTACAACCATCTATCTATCTCAGCGATTTAAATATTCTACCCCAGTGCCGTCTCAGTTCTACCCTCTGACTCACCGACGCCGTGACGTCGTTATTTTCAGGATCGCAACGAGCGTCTGTTCTACAGATTCCTGTCCGAGAATGTGGAGAAGATGATGCCGATTGTCTACACCCCCACCGTCGGCCTTGCATGCCAGAAGTTTGGCCTTATTTATCAAAGACCGCGTGGAATGTTCATTACGATCCACGACAAAGGCCATGTCTACGAGGTACTCCGAAACTGGTGAGATTATTATCTTATCTATACTATTTATATATTTTTCTGTATGTTTAGTTTTATAAATATAACTGTATAAACTATAAGGTAAACTCATATACGTAGGCCTATGCAGTTTGTTATGGCTTATACAGACTTATCACTCAGAAAATTATAAAAGACATCACAAGTCTTAAACTAAAATTGACCAATAATGACGATGTTTATACTAGAGAAAACTAGAAATCATTATCTCAATTTCAGAAATTAAAATAGGTCTAGTTGTTATCAAGAACCCGGCCCTTTTCCGAGTCATGACGTAGACATTCTGTTCATGTTTCTGTACAGAATCGTTAATGCCTCCGTCATGACTCGTGGTCTCTGGAGAATCCCCAAAAAAATGTAATTTCTTATATTGATGAGATGATTTCTGGTTCTTGTTTTTTTAATGTGCTTGACAACCCCACCAACAGCTAAGTTATACGGGCGGTACGAATGAGCGGATGATAATGCAACGTTGAAGTGATGATAGGTGAAAGGACGTTTACAAAAACCCATGCCTTATGCGGGATTCAAACCCAAGCCCAACGATGACTCAGTGTCTGAAGCGTGCCTCAACTGACTGAGCCGACGAGGGCGGCATTCCTATAGTTCTCTTTAAAATTAGATGATGGTTTCTAAAGTTTTCTTTAAAATTATTGAAATGAATATCGTCGTCATTTATTGAAATCTAGTTCAGGTTTGTGACGTCCTTTGACGTACATTGTGTACCGTTCATTGAGAATTACCATAATTTTCCTTTCTCTGTACTTTTTTGTCTCGTAAATTATTTTATTATAATAAGATATTTTTATAATTGCAAGGCTACTTTATATACAGCTGACACCGCTTTTCACATCCGGATCTCCACGGTCCATGTCCTTGCATTGTCGGTCTGCTGTCTTTTACGTTTTTCCCATTAACTAATTGATTATTTCTGATATGTATAAATTATTTTCTTTCATCTAAATCAAGACGTCATTGAAACTAGGTATCAGAAGTAGTGCATAAAAGCGGTATAGATTTTACAAAGTATCATTAAGTGTAAGTTATATAAACAACTCTTTCATTCATCGGTCCATTATTCGTCGTATAGTCAAATTTAATCTGATTATAGAATGAGAATATAATTGGATCCAATAATACAAATGGCATAGTGTACTACAATTGCTATAAAACACTCGTAAAATCATCTCTTCAACGACCTATGAATGAATTAGCTCGGACATTACGAATTTCATACGTCAAATAACACGTGTTCACGTCACAATCAATATCTTAAACCATGTGTCCACATAGTGTGCGTGCTATTTAAAAGTCCCAATTGACCCTGTACCAGTCGATTGTGACGTAAGCATAATGTAATCGATTGAATCTACCGTCGTCGGTCGGCTAATGATGATCGACTGATTTAGGCCAGAGACTGACGTGCGCGCCATCGTGGTCACAGACGGCGAACGAATCCTCGGACTCGGCGACTTGGGAGCTTGTGGTATGGGTATTCCAGTCGGAAAACTTGCACTTTACACTGCGTTGGCCGGTATTAAACCCCACCAATGTCTTCCGATCACGTTGGACGTGGGTACGAATACCCAGTTACTGCTGGATGATCCTCTCTATATAGGTCTGCGACATAAGAGAGTCACTGGACAGGAGTATGATGATTTCATTGATGAGTTCATGCAGGCTGTTGTGCGGCGATATGGACAGAATACTCTCATTCAGGTGAGAAAATGATGTCAATTCATCATTGTTATGTATTCAGTTTTCCACGGAAGAAGAAAGTCGAAAGTCTGTCGTCTACTTATATGTATTGTAAGAACTTGAGTGATTACTAAATCGTCTGCAACTTTGAGGAATTACGCTTTTTTAAAAGATGCATTGGCGCCTTATCGTAATCCTGGTCCTGAAAAATCATAATATTCTAAAATACTGCAGCTCATAACGATGATATCCATGTTTGTGATGTTGGTGGACGACTTTCTTCTTCCGTTTAAATATTTATTATTATTTATTCCATGAAGTTGGAATATTGGTATTTTCCTTCAACATTTGTTGCTCCTAGCCTCCTTGTCTCATATGTGTATTTATTCGAGATTCTACAGCAGCACGGCAAAAACTCATTGGTAACACAGTACAAATGTGACCAGATCTGTTAGCAGGATATGTGTGAAATATAGACTAACTGAAACTTATCTAAATAAGAGAAAATGAATACGGAAATATAGAAAATTTTCCGCTTAGATAAGAGACAATCAAAGCTTAGTGTGAAAATTACTAATTGCAGTATGAGTTTTTACTATGATTTTTACACTGTATAAAATTTGACTGTTTTATAGGAATTCATTCATTCATTTGTTATTAATGCTTTTTCTGGAGCACTATAGGAAATTTAATATACTTAACCGTATCAATTTTTATGAAATCGTCATATCTTTGAAATCGCATTGTTTTGTAATATTTTCAATTGATTATAAATACTTCTTCATCTTTTCAGTTTGAAGATTTCGGTAACCACAATGCATTCCGCTTTATGGACAAATACAGTGACAAGTATTGCACGTTTAACGACGATATCCAAGGCACGGCGTCAGTTGCCGTCGCCGGACTCCTGGCATCACTGCGTGTAACGAAAACACGTCTGTCCGACAATGTTGTTCTCTTCCAAGGCGCTGGTGAGGTAAGAAAATTCAACTTCGATATTTTCGTTGCATCTTTTTAAGACGAATTTTGTAGTTTCAATTGAGAGTCCATGGAAGTCGATTTAGCGAAATATCAGTCTTTTGGCTTTTAACTTTTGAACGGTATGAGATATCGAAATTTTTTAAAAAAAGGAAACACAGTCATTTGTAATACCTTTAAAATAGTGTAGATCATAACTATTTATACACGCCTGATTATCAGGCGTATACGCTTAAAAATACACATTTTTCAACCGTATAGGCCTACGACTGACAATTATGCGATGTGAGATGAATAGTTATTATTCACACCATCTTAAAGGTATTGAAAATATCTGGATTTGTATCCTCGTTTTCTGAATTTTGGTATCTCAATGCCGTTCCAAAGTAGTCACCAAAAACCTGATATTCCGCTAAATCGAGTCCTATATGGACTCTTTAAGATGAAATATGTCGCCATATCTTTGAAATCATGGCTGGAAATCATGGATCATGTCAAATCTCTCGCTCATCCTATCCGACACGTTTTGCTGCGTTTCCTTAGTGTTAATCCGAATGTTTTGCAGGCATCTCTTGGTATTGCCGAGCTGTGCGTGATGGCGATGCAGAAGGAAGGCACATCCCAATCAGACGCCAGGGATAAGATCTGGATGGTGGACTCGAAAGGTCTGATCGTGAAAGACCGTCCAGAAGGCGGTGTCACGGGCAATAAAGTGCGTTTTGCCAAAGCTCACGCACCGATCAAGACCTTGGAGGAAGTTGTCAAGACGATCAAACCTTCAGTTATTATTGGTAAGTAATTTAAACAATTTAATCTAATTATTTTCTGTCTGCTGTTATTGGAAGAAGTAAACATTGCCTAAGAGACTTCGTTCAAAGTGGAAGATAACATTCGCGTTTGTACCAATTCCAATTTGCCTACAATGCCGGTAATGTCCGGATATAGCACCAAAACGGTTTATGCTCGTAATGTGTTCCCGACTTTGGGAAACTGAAGACTTTATCTGCGTCGAAAAAGTATGGTTACAGACAGCGCAGTCTTGATGTCAAAGTACGTTGTTTTTATATAAAATAATTGAAATAGCTGGATGGTAAGATCGCCCTTGTGACGGTAAATGAACCTTCATCCATAGCCTTAATTGGACAATTGAACAATGATTTTGTATCAAGTTTCCATGTTATTGAAAAAAAAAAGTCATTAAGAAACTAGTAAAATTGTCTCATAAGAAATTATCTTCAATCCAAATCAATTCAATTATACATCATCTTCAGAATGTGTGTAGTGTGTCCCACGACCTATCTCTTCGATATATCCTACATAATGTATACAGTAGATCGTAAGTCCATCACGCTTGTCTGTGGGCATACTTGGAACAAGAGTTATACATCATTACAACAACGTAATCAGAATCAACAGATTGTCACGCGCTATAATGACACTTTATTGCTTGAGCTTTGTTGCTTATTGCTTGCAGGGCAATTAATTATTACGTATAAACATATGAGTTATGACTATTATTCTATGATTTCACATTCACATATCATATGTCAGTAGGCCTACCATATCATACAAATAAAATATCACTTTTTTGGTCATAAGTTTATCAAAACTTCATATCAAAACTTTACTGCGGGAGACAGATATATTTAATACCTTCAAGATGGTATATGTAAAACCTATTTGACGTATATCGCATAAATTTCACATGTAGGCGTATGTAGCTAAAAGAACATTTTCTATTTGTATAGGCACTGGAAGAATAGGTAAACTCATGGAATGATAAATTTCAAGTTCGAATCGTATATGAAGGAAATTTGTGGAATGTTGAAATGCGACCATAGACCAAAGGCTAAATGTATTCTTTGGTTAATGATGTGATAATGTGAAATGTGTTCGCGTTAGTGTTCTTAGTCATTATGATTATTGTTTGCTTAACGACCCCACCAACAGCTAGGTTATATGGTGTCATTATGAATCAATTATATTTTTATCGTCATTTGACGTTTTCAATATAATAATTCATTTTCTCAAAAACGACCTTTCCAAATTAGTTTAGACATTGTAGAAGTATGTATTTAAATTTTAAAACAATGTGAACTAGCTGTGAAAATTTCATTTAAATTGGATGGGAAAAGAGAATTGAAAATTTAAGCTACCTGCCATTCTTACGGGGATTTTCCAAATTTTCCGAATAAACCGTCGAACCGACTTCGCTAAAAAAGCAATGTATAACATCAAAATCCAGAAAAAAAATTCAAGGTGATTGGTTATACTTTGTCCGAGTTGTCTACCGACTACCAAATACAGAAAAAAAATGAAAATGAAAACGAACCCCGATTTTTTCCGGTAAGTGGAATTGGAATGGAAGTTTTCACCACGCTCATCTGTAAAATCGTAACCGATTATGAACATTATTTGTCTCACGACCCCTTTCGGTGATGGTGCTAGTGGGCGTCGGCGATCACACGAGCACCATCACGATGGAGTTTACCGAGCGTGTGCCGGGTCGGCTTGGCGCAAGTTGAGGGCTCAATTGGCGGTCTTTTCCGTCATGGTGCTCGTGGCGACATGGACAAATTGATCAGGAATCACTGTTACCGAAACAACCATCCCAGTCCCACCAACAACTAGGTTACGATATAATGAGCGGATGATGAATTATGAATGTTGTTCGAATAAACCCGTGCATGCGTAATGCAGAACTTTTAACCCCACGCCCGACTTGACTTCACTTCGCAGTGTTTCCAAGGCGACTGTACTATTACTATTAGTTCGACTGACTCACTAACTAGATGTAACAAACTTATTTAACAATGGCGAACGACAAATTTTGACAAAAAAAACGATATGGTGAAGAACCAACCAGAGACGGAGGTTCAAGTAGAAGCATCTCCAAAAATTCGTTAGTATTTTTTTTTAAATATAAATTTGACGTTTGCCAGCATAAATTGTTCAGTGAGTCAAGATATATAGTGTATTCCAATCCTATATTGATATCTTATTATAAGTGTGACTAATTAACCAACATTATCTGTTAGATAACGTAGAACTTACTAAGTATAGCATGTTAAATGCTCTTACTCAATTATATTTGTTCATTTTCATAATAATAAAAATACTATAGGAAATGGAAAGTGTTATATCAAGTTTGGTTATGCATCGTTAGTCTTTAATATTCACGATAATTCATTATAATTGTGTTAGTGGGATTAATATTCAATGGACTGAGGCGATGTAAGTTCACAGAGTTCAAGGTTGATGTAAATTAAATTTATAGTCGATGATGAATAATATGGCTTGGGGATTCAATTGGTATGGAAACGTGATACATATTTTGGATTACGATTTTGGATCTGCTGTTATTTTGTTTGACAATCATTAATGATTATTAAATTTAAATTTCTCATATTCACTAATGCCATAATATATTGTTTCTTTATGCTACTTCATTTTATTTTTATTATTCGATTTCTGACTACTGTTTTCCCATAATTTAATGTTGACCATTCTGATCTTTTCATTCTCAGTATTGTGTGTGTGTTTTTTAACTTCATTTTATTCCTCTCATCGTGGATTTCCATTATAGGCCTACTGGTAGTCTCTTCTTATTTTTTTTATACATTTTCGTCTGCTGTTTTCTATTCATATTTTGTTTGTGGGTGATTAATTTTATATTCTGCATTCATTTCAAATATTATTTTGCATTGAATATTTTGTTCTAATAAAATAAGCTTTGGCCTACTAGAGAATTTATTTTTTAAATTTAGTTTTGTATGGAGTTCTTAATCAAGTATTTCAAATTCCCATACACAGTGCCATCCCATGCCATCATTTTATGGATGGGTAAATTTAGTAAGAAAATTACTTATTTGTCCTCTTTAATTCATTTGAACCAATTTTGCCATAGTGCCAAAAACCTAGGGTTTAATTTACGTGCACTCAATGTATTGAGGTTTAAGTTACACTCAAATAAGCTTATAAATTTGTCATCGATCAAATTTGTTGATGACTTTGGAATATT
The DNA here is from genome assembly GCA_907164805.1 of Brachyptera putata. Taxonomy (NCBI): domain Eukaryota; kingdom Metazoa; phylum Arthropoda; class Insecta; order Plecoptera; family Taeniopterygidae; genus Brachyptera; species Brachyptera putata. Next base: position 25,913,125 of record OU015464.1, on the reverse strand, counting down.
AGCCATGTCCATAAAATACTAAATTTCGTATTACAATTTTGAGGAATGTGTTATATAGTCAAGTTGCATATATTGGTAACCTAATTGTGTTAATTGTGCCCAACAAACCCAGCAACATTTAGGTTATTTGGGGGTATGAATGTGCAGATGCTAATGAGACTGTGGCATGATGATAAGTGAAAGAATGTTTACAGAAACCAATGCCTTATGCAGGACTCGAACCCACACCCAACGTAATGTCAGTTTCTAAATCGATGTCTTAGCTGACTGAGTTATGGAGTTCTGCATTTTTTTCGGTACTTGGATATCATCAATCTATGTGTGGAGAGCAAACCAAGATTTTATTTGTGCTTTTGTTTTTAGAATATAATATTTACAGCCTGCATACATTGTGTATTCTAGGTGCTGCTGCAGTGGGTGGTGTGTTCAATGCTCAGATCTTACGAGACATGGCGTCTTTCAATAAACGACCAATCATATTCGCTCTCAGCAACCCCACAACCAAAGCCGAATGTACAGCTGAGGAGGCATACACACACACTGATGTAAGTTATTGAATAAGTAACGTGCATACATTTTAGATTTAGGTTTATTTACATAAAACGTATGATATATTCAACAGATTCAATAATATGGCAACAGAAGAAGTGTTAATAATTTAAAAATGAGCTTGAAATGACACCGAGAATAATAATTATTAAAAATCTGCTGAATCTGTTAACATGAAAATCTGCTCTAATTTATAAAAAATAAAATATACTTTATTTCCAACTTACTATCCTTCCATTTTGATATTTTGTAATTATTTAATTCATATAAAAAAATAGTATGAAAAATAATTACTTATACTGGAACTGGATTCGTTTGATACTGCATTACTGCTCTAATTTATAGAAAATAAACTATACTTTATTTCCAACTTACTATCCTTCCATTTTGATATTTTGTAATTATTTTATTTATATAAAAGAGTAGTATGAAAAATAATTGCTTTTAAGTAGAACTGGATCCGTTTGGTACTGCATTACCTAGAACTTTAATACTGATTTGGATAGATATTGGAACTGGCAGAACTAGGCGCCTGCATAGCCGCGCTGCGGGCGGCCCGGGCCCCCGCCAGTTTTAGGGGCCTTATTGATTTCGTTTTTCCGCTGAATTCTCTGATGTGCCATTTTATAATATCCTTTGTATACTTTGGGCGTGGCATTGAAACAAAAGCAGCAATGTATTTGTTGACATTATATTTCCTAGAAAATTTAGAAAGGAAGTCAACTGTCTTCAAGATAGAACAATTCGCGGAAGGCCATATCGCTTCATCTGCTATTTTCGAATACCATGGTTTAGAATCGAAAGTGGCAAACTGTATTCGAATAGCCCTTTGGTGTTCGTTTCAATACACTGCTCTATCTTCGGACATTTAAACGTGTGACTTCCTCCTTTTGTTTTTTAACTGTGCCAGTGATGTGTCAGGGGCCGAAGGTCGTTTTCTAAACTAAAAATTATAAAAAACTATTTAAGAAATTCGATGGGCCAAAAGAGACTCACGGAATTGGCTGTGTTGAATATAGAAGCCGCTAGGGCTAAACAAATGAACATTGACTGTGTCATAGACCGCTTCGCCGAAATGAAAGCTCGGAGGAAGCTTATCTAAAGGCAGGTAAGGTTATGTGACAATATATATATATATATATATATATATATATATATATATGTGTGTATATAAAAAATATATATCATCTTTATTCCTCTCACATAAAAATACGTGGTCAGGCTGGTGGAACATCTACCATCAGAAAAACTAGGGCCACAAATGCATAGATGCCGGCTGGCCAAACCTGACGTATCACTCAATTACTCACTCAATTACTTATATATATATATATATATATACATATATTGAATTAGTAAGGGGGCCTTCATAAAATTTTCGCGGGCGGGCCCAGGAAACGAAGTTCCGCCACTGATTGGAACACTTATTTGTTTGTAATTGGATGGCAACTGAAGAACATAAATTGTTGGGTCCATGCATTGATGCCTACCAACTGCAACTCATAATTGTGTAATGTGAAATTGTGTAATGGATTGCAAATTTGCTCCACAAATATTATCTCCAAATCCTTCCCTGCTATAGGCATGAATATGATCGTCTCAAAATATAAAATAATCGTTCGTCACATCTAATGATTTTGATATTTTCACTTTTCAGGGCCAGTGTGTATTTGCAAGTGGTTCTCCATTTCTTCCGGTCACATACAAGGGAAAGACATATCATCCTGGACAAGGCAACAATTCATACATTTTCCCTGGAGTGGCATTAGGTGTGATCTGTGCTGGTATTCGTCCCGTCTCAGACGAAATATTCCTGCTCGCTGCTCAGGTAGGTGCTAAACGTAGTCGACGCCACTATTAGAAATAACCCTCAAGCTCGGTATACCAACTGGCTCGTCCAACTAGCCTGAAATTGGTCATGTGTGCTAACATAACAGCAATTTGATCGCCGTTGACTACAGTTGAGTTGGTGAGGATAGAGAGACCTTCTGGAAACGCCAACCCAATTGTCCGACAATAGCGCAAACAGAGTGCAGTAAATGTGTGACGGCACATCTGTCCTCTGTGATATTATTAATAATTCCTTTATGGTAATTTATTTATATCGCGTGAAATTGACATTCACCAAGTTGTCACAGATTGGCGTTGCATCGAGATACGTGTGAGTATCCACAAGTCAACAAAGCAAATTGGTTGCCCATATCAATTCGCAATTTTAATGACTGACATCGTCTATGTGTACCATGCTTCAGGTGGGCCTTCCATAAACGTAGAATTGCCAAACCGGATATGTTACGCACCGTATTGCAAAAGTGACCGATAATTTTCACATTTCACTAAGCGAAAGTGCCAGATTTAGTTTATAGTTTCCAATATACAATTCTTAGTAAGTGTATTCATTCTGATTGCACTTGTCAACACAAGTTTGAAAAGTTCGCTCGCACACAATTGATTGGCAGATTCGAAGCTTAAAAAAACTCCCGATAGAGTGAATCAAGCCATCAATCAATTCAAGCCCTTAATTTCTGTCCTTCGTGACAGTACTAAAAGTTTGATACGTAGTTTCGCTTGCGAAAGAAAAATGCACATTCATGAAAAGAATGAAAGGAAGGTCAACACAAACTTCATACATGCACGATAAGGGAAAACGAAAAGTAACCAATGAAGTAGAACCGTATCACAATGATGATAATAATACTGGTAGTAATGCTTAACGACTCCATAAACATCAAGATTGTACGAAGTATGAATGAATAGGTCGTAGTGAAACGGTGAAGTTGTGATAGGTGAAAGGAGGTTGACAATAACAAAAACCCATGGCTACAGTGCATACATGGGACTTGGCCTCACCCTAATCCGGCTTCAAATTTCAACGAGTTCTTCACCATCCAATAATGAATATAAAATTTAATAAAATGAATTGTTAGGCTATTTGGCTAATTTATTTTAATTTATACGTCGGGACATGTTTATCGCAACGTTTTCAACCATCAACTTTTTGTTAATATACAACTGTGAATAAATATCAAAATAATAAGCCTATATAAGAGAAAAACTGAACAAAATTTTAGTATTACTGTATGTGGAAATTTGTATTAAATCTATGTAGAATGGTAAATTTTCTATGGGGATAAATAATTGATTTTTTGCTGTGTGGGAATTACCGTATCTAAATTGATAAATTCTCTTTGATCCTCCCATCGCTTCAGATCCCTTCCCTTTTCATCCCTCCCATCCCTTCAGATCCCTTCCCTTTCCATCCCTCCTATTCCTTTTCAAAATTCTAGTAATTATGTGCAAAATTATGTGCAAACGCTCGTGTTGAACCAAGTTCATAATACCTGTCAAATATTCGACTTGTTGTTTTTCAATTCTGCAGGTGCTTGCTGAATTGGTAACCGATGACGATTTGGACAGTGGCAGTCTTTACCCGCCATTAGCAGATATTCAAAAGTGTTCACTGAGAATAGCAACAAAAGTTGCAGAATATGCATATGAAAAGGGTGAGTCAAACTATGTCAAAGCTTTTTCAAATCTCCTAATTTATTTTTATGTAACATGAATAGCAAAACTACAGTTACAGTTTTAATGCAACTGTGCGTGATATAAACTGAGATAATAGAAAAAATGTCACCTCTCATTCGAACGTAGCTTGAGAGTTACTAGTTGCTATATGTCATTCAAGTATATACAGATTTCTGACTGCTGTTAATCTACAATCTATTCGTAGATTAGTAAGCTGAGAAGGCGTTCATCTTCTCGATCTAATCTATTTGGAGATTAGATTATTTGGAGCAAGTACAAAAATTACAAAATGATTACTAAACGTAATTGTGTTGCAGTTGAATACCTTCACTATGATGTCTCCATACATTCTCACTTTTAGTTCTGTTGCTAATATATTCGATGCGGTATTTGATGCTCTTACGTTTGGTAATGCGGTCAGACAATATTCTGTTTTCTTGTTTTAGGAATGGCATCAACATGTCCCGAGCCAATAGATAAAGAAGCGTTTATAAAAGCTCAATTGTACGATTATAACTATACATCAGCATTGCCAGTATCATATGCATGGCCAAAACTTTAATTATGTAGCATATTTTATCGCTAACAAATTAACACGTCATGTTAAGAACATCAATTAACATGTAGACCTACAAATTTTCCCTATGAAATTATTGAAGAAAATTGGAACTTGATTTGTGTGGTTTGGATTATGGACAAACTAAATGCTACAAAATATATGATTAATATTTTATACATATGTATAGGGAATTGTTTACAGTAGAGCTTTTTTATCATATTATTTTATGGATTGTGAATTCACCATAATTAGTTTCGTTCCTCATAATATTTTTAGTTACTATATTATTTCAGTATTCGTAATTTTGTAGAAATACAATTTTATTAGAAACTAGGCTTATAAAAGAATAGAGAAATTTGGTGAATGCACTGTATTATCAATTAATCACTAATAATTTATAAATAAAAAAACCTTAATTGAATGGCAAATCATAATCCTTCATTAATGACACCAGGCTGCGTAAATCCTCGACCTTTCAGCCTGCCTAGTAACACACAATTTCGTCATATAAGAACTTTCTGCCTAGTAACACACAATTTCGTCATATAAGAACTTTCTTTATCGTGAGCCACTAAATTCTAATTATGGTATTTGCAAGCGAGCACGTTTTTGAGGCGTATCGTTTGGGTAGTCACTCATGGCGAGTTCAGAATTTTATCAGAATTCTGTAATTAGTGTGAACTTAGTTATTACATTACAGTCTTACTGTAGACTTTCAATTCTAAAGGGAGCAAGCATTCCAATATGAACTCAAAATATAGTTTGCAAGATGTCTAATGTACCAAAAACAGTACAGGCATTCTATCAACAAATATCAGCAAGCATTCGCTCTAAAAACAACTGATGAATAATGATGTTGTATTTCAATATTTCAGTTTAGAAATTTGTAAAGCTACGATAATTGTTACCTTTGAATATACATCAAAAAGTTCACAATTATTTTGTTCACACTGTATTTAACTAACGTTCATTCAATACGGTAATTAATTTATTAATGCCCGGTTTACTAAGTTCAGTTAGCATTTATCCGAGAAATGGTGAGAACAAATAGAATGAGTACGGTAATAACAACTTCAAACTGCCAGTTAGAGCTATTCCCACGTTGGTAATTCTGGCACTTCGGCCGTTTTGTAGATGTTTTAAGAATGACAAGAGTGCAAGAATAAGTGCTTTGGTCGAGTTTCAACATACAGTATGGCTGTATGGGGTATGCGTACCAGTAAGTATACTTATAATATATAATCATGACCTCACAAGGCATGGCAGAAGTCTACTCGGCCTATGTGCAAGTCAGTACCATGATACCATTCTTTAATCATTAGTGCTAGGTTTCTTGGATTCTACCATTTTTAATTTCAACTACTGAATTTGAAAACAACTATAATTTTTGTATTTAAAAAAAATCACTCCAGAGTAAGGTAGGCCTACTACATAGTAGATGACTGAACAAGAATTAAGTTGGAAAATGTTTAATTTTGTAATCAATTAATCATCTGTTGAACATCTGTATATACATTGTTTCACAATACATAGGGCCAATCTAGAATACACGGCATAAGTCTACTATTAACAAAAATTAGCCTAGACAAGCTAGATTAGTTTACTTACAATAAATCATGTATAACTAAGGCCTAGGTCCTAACTGATGAAAACAGTACATAAACATAAATAATATACAAATCTAGATCTGATGTTCAATTCTCAATTTGATTCTTTACAATTGAACAATGTTTCCAATATTGCCCTTTATACGTTTGACCACCAGTAATGCTCGAATGTATACGTTACTTTAACATTGACAGTTCTCATTGAAATAATATATGTACATAACACGACATTTACAAATCAAACGCTGGCTCATTCAACACAGTAGAATTATTTATCAAAAGTAGTGGGTAGTTTGAAATGCTGAGTTGTACAAAATGTATTGAAATAAGTTTTGAGTTTGCATTTATTTCAATTGATTTTTAAATTGATACATTTTCAAAATTACCTCATTCGATATTGAAAACAGAAACTGTAATGGTAACTTGACGGTAATAAATTGTGAGCCTCATGTAGGCCTACAATGAAATTGCCCCAATGAAATTCTTACATTTTTATGATTGAATGTAAATAAATTCGTAAAGGATTTCCCTACCGCCACCTGCTCTTTACTGATAATTGTCATATATTTCTCATCGACGACGATTTATTCGATTGTTGAAGGATGGACACGACACATTCAACCGTTACGACTATAGTGAATAGGGTGGACAGTCAATCGAATCCACAACAATGCAATCACCTTTACCAACTATGAACTAAAAAGTAACAAGATGATATCATCCAAGTGTTTTCCTATCAGTGGTGGCTGTTGGCCTGAATAATGGGGGGTACTGCAGTTAAATAAACAAATTAAATAAACCTACAAACCACTGAACAATGGTGTAGGCCTATGGCTTCGCAAGCAGCCCTGCAGGGCAATATTTTTTACGCCTATAAAAAAGTCGCAATTCCCTCGTTTAACGCCCATATATAAAACTCAAAATGCATACTTAGTATTTATAACTGAACTACTATCTATTTAAGCCTATACCTTTTCTGCGTGGATTTTCAAAGAATTATGCCAAAAATGTATTGCCATCATAACGTAAACATTTCGATGTAGGCCTACCATATTTATTTGGAAGTCATTATTTGAAAATCAAGTTAAATTATAAAAAGTAAGGGTTTTATAAATCCTACCGTTCTTTTTCGAAATTACCCATGTGAATTTGGCGGGAACTCGGTTACCAATTTCTTATCCGAAGGTATCACTAGTCAAAATACAAAAGAATTATTCAGCTCCTAGCGTAATGATCAGATTGAATACACACATGAAAAATATCATTAATCTTACTGTCCCAACTAATATTTCATTAATAGTTGACCTTCAGTCACGTTGCAATCGACATGAGAGTAGATAAAGCAACAGTCTCAACCTGCAATACCAAACTTACGAGGCACTCTCTACAGATTCTATTTGAAATGATTCAACACTATCTCTAATGCATATTAAAGCTCGCTCCACCATTACTGCAGATTCCCACTTTGGACTGTATGGAAAATCTTCTACTTTTTGGCTAAAAGTCTTGCCAGCAGTAGCATGGTATACCGATCGAAAGGTGAATGTTGGTTTTTCCATTGGAAACTTGGGTGGAACTGCTACATCCAGCTTGAAGTAAAATCCTTTTACTTCCAATAAGAAGAAACAGTATAAGAATGAAATTGAATCATATTCGAGAAGACTTCTGCCCAGTTTATAAATGAGAGCTGCAACATACTCCTTTCGTTTCTCAAAACATTTTACTACCATCTGTACTTTTTCATTCAAATTACTAACTATTTCTGGAACATAGTACAGGAGACAGTCAGATACGGTGAAAGTTGGAAGGTATATAGCATTACTTTTACCCAATACTTGTTCAACATTTGGAGATAAAATCAGTTCGGGAGAGATCCGCGTAACCTCACCGTTATTAAACGTTACACGAAGCATTGCACTGTTTTTTCCATAATTATCCACTACTGACAAGCCTGGTGGCAAACCACTAAAGTCCACGTCAAGACTAATCAAGAAGTTGATGCCAGATCCAGTGGTACGAGTTTTCTTCAATGTACTGCCTCCTCCAATGAGTACTTCAATATCATCTTCACTCAGTTTTACCTCACCAGTTAATAGTGAGTACTCCAGTTTCAGACGTTCATGTTCGTTTAGCATGAGAACCTTAAAATATGAATCAAACAATTTGAAAAGGCTAACAACAATGACCACCAATTAAAGAAGATTAGGGCTATACGTTTCTTTGACTTTGACTTTCAACCAAATGGATTGAAAATTTTACAACAAAAATTCTCAACATTAATTTTATGGTAACATAAACTTCACTAAACATTAGGAAGATGGCCCTCTTTTGTGAAAATACAATTAAAATGCCTAAAGAACTGCGAACATTCCAAGATTAATATCAGACCAAGCTCAAATCACAGTAATGCAAGAAATAACATTGGACAGTTTCTATCGAGACAGTTCACAAAACTGATCCTAAACAGAGGAGATGAAACGACACGATCAAAACCGTCGACCATAGACGAATAAGACCATAAAGCACAAAATATTGAAAAGGGTATTTTTGAGGAGATCTTACCTGATATTTTTTGTACATTACAAACAGTTCTTTGATGACATTCAAAAGAGCTTTGTCATCTTGGTAGTTCCACTGAGCTAGACTTGGCACCTCATTGTCTATTTCCTCTTGGTCCGGGTCGGATAAAAAGTCATCGTTGAAACTGAAGTCGGGAGCAGAATGGGGTTTTGATGTGCAGAAGACAACGTTCCACTTAATGGTATGCCCCGCATAGGGAAGTAGTATTTTGAATCGGTCACCACACGAAGATTGATCATAAGGTTTTCTGGCCAAACCTGTTTGAACATCTGTAATTTCTACAACTCCGGAACATAGACCTGAAAATAGACCGATCTAGAAATATACAAATACGTACTCATTCTAGAAATTACTAATTTTATAACTGTTGGCCTATAAAATACATCTAGTCATAAAAAAAGTCCCAAAAAAGGAAAGACTAGTAATTGCAGGTGGGCCTAGTTTGTTTGTTGTCCTTTTTCATTCCATTGTTTTCGTCTCAAATGGTGATGGGAGTTGTAGGCCTAATGTGATACAATAGATAAGTCAATAAATCATCCAGTGAGCTCGGTTCTCTGCATATAAATTCGACTCTAGTTACCATACGTAATGAATATTTGATAAAAATGATAAAATGAATGATCAATAATAAAATTGTTAGCACAGAATTCAATGGCACAGATAAGAAATAAATGTAAATGGGATCACTTTTCTTATGCTCTGATGGCCTCATGCTCTGATTGTCTTACGCTCTTATTTATTACCGTACCTAAAAGTTCTTGAAACCAAAAAAGGTTCATTCTAAACCTAGGCCCTAGAAGTTCTGATGACGAGTTGAATGTTGAGGTTGAACGACGCATCAAAGAAGTGGTTATATTGCACCGGGTAAGTTCTAATATAGGCCTACTCTGGGAATATGAGATATATGTATTTATAATGTAGATCAAATTCACAACAGTTCAAACGAGTCTTAGTCATAGTCCGAGTCTTCGCAATTGAAGCATGAGGGCCTACACTGTTGGACCTGAAAATAGCCGAGCACCAGCCCTCTAAAGCCCCTACTTACCAATGTCGCCTAAAAGGACTTGCTTGATGTATGGGCGAAAGCTGGGGTGAAACTTGTCAATAATGTGTTCAGCTGCTTCCTTCATAATGAGACCTATTTCCTAAAAAGAGACATAGGGATTAAAGTACCGGTATAGAAGATGATGAATTTTCCTCGAGCGCTGTTGGTTGCACGTCATGAGGTTATCACTCATCATTCAAAAAAGAGCAGAGGCTTGGTGAGAGCTTCGAGCAGAATATCATACAAACAAGTGTTCACGCAGCTTGGAATACTAATAGTTCTAACACTATAAAATATTCAGTCTAAATTTGCTTGAAAATCTAATCTGGTCTAATTGATAGAAGTGGTAGCACGGGCATTGAGTTTGTAGTTATATAACTACAAACTCAACGGCGCGGATTGCCTAGGCCTACATTCCCACAACCCAAACATCAGTTGATAGGAATAGGCCCTAGCCTAGGCATGTACAAGGGATTATTATTGTTTACTTAACGACTTCAACAGTTACAACAGCTCCAACAGCTAGGTTATATGGGGGTTGTAGGGAATAGACACTTTGTTTATTATATTGGTCATCATTCAGTGGTGTAAGCCTATGCCTTTGCAATGATAAAGACGCCGAGTAAATAAATATACGTGATCTATGGGTACGCCACTACAACTCAATGGCTAGGCCTACAACCAATGCCTAAAATAATAGGGCCTAGGCAATCCTAGGCTTCGAGTTTGTCGCCTACTCAGTGGTAGGCGAGGGCATTACTAGCGAGGGCCTAGGCCATTGAGTTTGTAGTTATACAAACTCAATGCCTAGGCCTACTCAGTACAACAATGTAATTCAATTATGAATGAATATATGAATGAATGAATATACTAGACCCTAGAATTTAATGAGTAAATCATGTGAACAGCCTCGCACACTAACTTACCAGTGAAACCTAGAGCACAGACAGACTGAACCTAACCTAGATTGCTAGGCCTAGATAGATAATAAGTAGCACCCTAACCTAACTTAATTTTCTATCTTTGTTAATTTTGTCTACTTCTCTTTTCTCTAGACGTCCTTATGGCTTTGGCGGAAACTCTCACCATGCAGCCAGTTTGTAAAGGTAGTTCAACGCTGTGTTCAAACCCACTAGACCGTGAGTGGTACTCGTATTGGTACTGGTGTGCAGTGACTTCTAAATGAGTCGATAAAGTAGTATTCAATCTTCTGATTTCAGAGTTTTCAGAAGGGGTGTAATAATTCTTACTTTTGTAAATTTGTAATGAATATATTATTTATCGTGTGTATATGAAAACTATGAATGTACTCGGTTAGATGCCATAATATTGTAAATACCGATTGAATTAGTCTTGGCCTGAGCCTGGGCCAAATTCTGATGGGCTCATAAGGCCATGGGAGGAATACAATAAGAACGAAGTTTAAACCCCGGCTTACTTTAGACGCCGTTTGTACACTCGGTTTTAAAAGATTCAGTAGGTCTTTTACAGCACCACTTATATTCTTTCGAATAATTACCATCTCTCTGATATTAATGATACCTTCTTTCATTTACATTTACAACTATCTTCAGCTTAATTTTTGTAATATTCCTTCAATTTCACTACTTTTGTTATAATATAGGACGTTCTATACATAATTAAATTAGTTTAATAGTATTTCAGGATTTGTTTATAATACATTTTTCTCACTTTTGTAAATAACCATTGTAGGCCTATTGCCCTACGACGTGTGTGTATTGATTTGATGCATATCAATAATATATTGCGGACAGCCCTCTAATAAAGACTTGCTCTCAATATAGCTTTGCAACGAGAGTATCGGATAGTAATATTTCGCTATCTGATCCAAATCTAAGACGGAAATTGTTCGGTTGTTTTTTCAAATGCAGATAATTCAATCAACATTCAGTTGAATGTCTATAACTAGGCAAACGCAGAATAAAGGTTGTGAGATGAGCAAAACTCTACACCCCTTGATCATATAAAATGCCGATGTCAATGGATCTGGGAAGCCGTGAAATTAACAATGGAATATTTTTCCACTAATATTTCTATATTTTCTATTAATAAGAAACATGTATTAAATTATTTTCTTCGAAACGGCTGGTCCGAATGACACGTCAATTTTCATTATTGTGTATTATTTCTGTCTTCACATTTGAGGAAAATTTGGATTATAATGGAGAGATTTTATTTTTCAATTTTTTCTGCCTAGCCTAATCTTAAGGGGTTTTTAGAAACTTTGAAATGTTTCTCAAAAATGGCCCAACCGATTTGACCCCAAAACTATACAGTTCTAAGTTGGATAAGTTTGCGTGTATAAAAAAAAGTTTCATGTCAATCGGTCAAACCCTGCGACCTGTGCAGTGCCCACAAAAAAAAAATACACAGACAAAGCTTGGTAAGAGTTGCGTGGAAACTCTTCGCTAGCGCTCATCGAATTAGGCCTAATGGTTATTAATCAATTCATAATGAATTGCTAGATGAGCGTAGCGAAGATTTTCACTGAACTCTTACGGAACTTTGTCTGTGCGTTTTTTTTTTTTGTTTGTTTGTAAACACTGCACAGGTCGCAGGGTTTGACCGATCGACATGAAACTTTTTTTTATATGCAAACTTATCCAACTTAGAACTGTATAGTTTTGAGGTCTAATCGGTTGCACCATTTTTGAGAAACATCATTCAGAAGTTTCTAAAAACCCCATAAGATTTGGCTGAGCGGAAAAAATTGAAAAATTAAATTTCTTCAATATGATTCAAATTTTCCACAAATGTGAACACAAGAATAATATACATGAATAAAAATTTGGTTTGATATTCGGACCAGCCGTTTTGGATAAAATAATATAATAAATGTATTTTATTCATCGAAAAAATAGAAATATTAGTTGAAAAATGTTGCATTGTCGAAGTCACGGCTTTCTAGATTCATTGACATTGGATGAAGTTCATTTCAAATGATCAAGGTTTGTAGAGTTTTCGATTATACTTTATATAGACATCTCGCTCATCGTACAACGCACATCCTGCGTTTGCCTAGTTTAATGAATTAATAAATAAATCCTGTATTGGATTTTTACCTCAAATTGTTGAACATTTTTAATTCTTAGCTGAATAAATAATTCTTTATTACCCATTTTCATGTATTTGTATTTGGTTCAACGACGCACGGTAGTGATAGCACTGATCTATTGTCGTCAGCGAATGATGAGTGAGACGTAGGATTATTTGTTATGTATTTTTGAATAGTATGAAAAAGGCGGTCATGGCCTGTTCATGGCCGGTCATGGCCTGCATGGCCTGTAGAATGCAGATAGATTTTCATCTTCAAGACCTGTTTTATCCACAATTCTTGTCCAAGAGACTAAACTAATCTTCCAGATGCTCTCAAAACACACACTTCTGGTAAATTATGGCAGAAAGTGGGCGTGTTGGACCACTTAGCTTGGGTTTCATATTTATTTCTCACACAAGCATTGATGAGTTCATTAATTTTCTCTCGAAAAGGATGGACCCAATGGTACCTGTATTTGTACGTGTTACAGACAATTCTGTTGGCAACATTGTATCACGTGCGTTTTAATGTCTTGTGTCAATTTTTAGGTTGGTAGAACCAGTGCCCTCTTGATCTCCATATTTGACAAAACTCTTTGGCCTTTTCTCTTTGACGATGACACTCATGAATCCAATATGGCGACAATTGAAGGTAAAGGCAATGTCATACTATTAAAATTGAATTATTAAATATATTAACATTTAAAAATTAGATTTCGTTATGCAGAAAGGCTACATATAGCATTTATACATGTTTATTTAGATGTTAGGTAAACATAATTTCCTTGAAATAGACGTACTGTTCTATATTCTGTAGGCGGACCATGTGGTCGAAACTGGGAAGCGATTAGGCAATGATTAGGCCAGGCCCAGCATTGAGTTTTTAGTGTTTTATTATATGTTGTGAGGAATTCATTTCGTGAATTACTTAATGTCTGGAAGAGAGGAACAAAGTTTATATCTTTCTGATTACTACAAGTCATATTTTCTCCCCAATTATTGGATGGCGTTTGGTCAATGCAGGCCTAGGGCTAGCCTCATCAGCTTTTTAATTGATTTCCATCTAGGAGAGGAATGCGGTTTCCATTAATGTCACAGTAGATTATAATATGCTTAGTCTACCTGGATGACTTGCAGTATTTTACCTATTCAAGGACTCGGATCTTAGTTCTACTTTGGGGTCATGGGTTCGTGCAGTTACTCGTCACATTATAGGCCTAGGCCTATCACATGTAACGTTGTGGTTGTTGTGTGGGTCGCCTAGTTAGCTAGCTCAATGTGGCAGCTAGAGACAGATCGAGAATTTTTTTTTTTTTTTCTTCAATGTTGCTCATCGACCCCACCAACATCTAGGTTATATGGGGGTACGAATGAGTGGGTGATGATGAAACGATGAAGTGATGATAGGTGAAAGGACGTTTACAAAAACCCATGCCTTATGCGGGACTCGAACCCACGCCCAACGGTGACTTCAGTTACTACCGCTAGCGATAATTGACGTAGCCAGCGGGGCGACTTCGAGCATTCTTATTAGACTAGATAATTACGTAGCTTATTTGTGGTACGGTTATCTAGACTTAATTAGGCAATATCAAGCAAATCATGTTAATAAGCATAGTGTGGAGACTTGTTCTCCACACTATTGTAAGCCTACTAACTTGACTGAAGGACTGGTTTTGCTGATTTTATTGCAATGGGCATTGCCTTTAACCTTGGCTTACTTCTAAATGAATTCTCAAACTCATCAATTAAATAGTAGGCATTATGCATTCAAGTCTGGGTTATTCAAGTCAATGTCCAGCAACAGGAAATGTGATTTTGCTAGTGTTCTAGATTTCCTTCACGAGATGTAATCTGTATTAGGCCTTCAATTAATAGTTGCTTTTCTCGTGTTACAGTTGGCCCCAAGAGCTAAACGTCGCAAGGGTCTCGTAGAACAACGCAATGGGCTCGCTCGTACTAGGACAACTGACGCTGAATTCTCGCTGACTAGTCTCCACTTTCAAATCACAAGCATCATTCACTGGTAAGAATTGGCTCATTGAATAGACTTATGAAGATACAGTTTGACGTACCGTTTTTGTGAATCGTTCTTGTGAAAAATGTTACCACTTATATTTTCAATTCAATTATTTATTTAGAATTTACCTTTTTTCTTTGGAAGACTTTCAAATATGTTGGCCCTATTTGACATCTAGTACTATAGTTTTGCGGTGATATGAAGCCCTAGGAAATCACACGTGCCTACTGGAGTTGAATATCTTTAAAGTCATTCTCGAGCCTTATTCTCATTTGAAGTTTGGGAAGTGTGACACGGAATGAGTGAAATTATCTATTCAGTCTACTTTTCACCTTTTTAGCTGTTCTTGAAATGAAAATATCTCTGTCACTTGAGACTCTATTCACGAGGCTAGCAAATGGCAGTCCGTGAAATGATAATAAATATGCATGCGTCACTGTTCCCTTTGGTAGATGCAACCTGATAAGAGTTGATGAGTATTTTTGTAACTTATTGACATTTCACTAACCACAGGCCAAATGGTGAGATTTTCAATTGATAGCTAGAATGTAACTGGATGAGAAAAGTCGATTGGGCAATAGCTGTCAGCCATTTTGTAAGAAGTAGATATAATTTCATTTCATTTTGTAAATTTTGAGAACAAGACTCTTGGTAGTAGGCCTATTAGTTTCTTCATTAGAGCTCAGTTTACCTGTACTGGCTGGTACGTGATCGGCTGTCATTATAGAACTAGTGTGATAACGGTAGTTACAACATATTACGTTAATTACGTATAAGAGAGAAGTACCGTAGTAGGCCTAAGACCTTGATACGACAGAAAATGTATTTGTATTCATTTCTCACTACCATGAAATCAAGCAAGACTTGCATGCCATTAATATCATTGGATTTCAAGACACAGTAACTTATTCTGCTGTTTCTTATGTTACAGTTTGTACCAGCACTTGAATGCATCCGTCCAACAAGCTTTCGCAGAAGAACACGCTAGCGTCTGATTGGACCTTTCAATGACGAGCAGGCTTCCTGACTTCTGACTGGCTGGATTACGACTGCAGATCACCCACATTATGCACTGGTAAGAATTAGAATTATTTCCCGAGAGCTCTTGATGTTACGAATACAGAAAATTTAGTAGGACCAAATTTAATGTCAAAAAACAATCGTGATTTTGGATTAAAATTGCTATCACTCACTTATTGTTTGACATGAACATCGGATTGTAGTTCTCGCACTATATAATATTTTCCGTTATCGAATAGAATTGTCAACTTCAGTAGATCGCCCTTCATTCGAAATTCAATGGACGTAAAAATGACAATTTTGGTTTATAAAAGTGATCAAATTTGGTTTATAAATCATGAGTTTTGAGGCGCTCTTGTGGTAGGCCTACTAGGCCTAAGACCTTGATACGACAGAAATTGTATTTATATTCATTTCTCACTACAGTAAACCCTCGTTATCCGAAATCGAAGGGACCTAAAAAAATTATTTCGGTTTATAAAAATTCGGATCAATCAAAAAGTAATTTTTCCCGCTCAGAATATAGTTAATTTCGTATTGCGCGCTAGAGGAAGCTGTGTCACCGGCTGAGACTACGTGATAGATCCGTTGCTAAGGGCCTCGCTGATCGTGTGTACTCGGCTATCTCCGTGACGCGTGATCCTCATATGGCCCGTTTCTATTGGCGCTCGGCCGTCCCGAGTCGGACGGACGAGTGTTCCGAGCTCAGACTTCGTCAAGGTCGACTGCATTCGGTACACAAAGCATGGAACAGCTGAGCGTGCTTCCACTCATTCTTACGCATCAAATAAAAAGGATGGAAATTGGGAAAACAGTGATAACTTCACGGAATTCACTCGGATTATTTCGGATTATCCAATCCTAAATCAGTGTTGAAGCAATTGAAGGAACGAAAATTAGTTCGAATTACGGTTTAACCGAAATTCGGATTAACCATATTAAATTATTAATCAACATTGAAATGTCTATACCTTCAGCTGGGGACCGATTTCAAGTTCGAAATACGTCAAATTTCGGATTAACCGAGTTTGGATTAACGAGGGTTTACTGTACCATGAAATCAAGCAAGACTTGCATGCCATTAATATCATTGGATTTCAAGATACAGTAACTTATTCTGCTGTTTCTTATGTTACAGTTTGTACCAGCACTCGAATGCACACGTCCAACAAGCTTTCGCAGAAGAACACGCTAGCGTCTGATTGGACCTTCCAATGACTAGCAGGCTTCCTGACTTCTGATTGACTGGATTACGACTGCAGATCACCCACATTATGCACTGGTAAGAGTCAGAGAGGGAAAACTGGAAAACCTGGACAATTAAATGAATCCGGAAAAGTCAGGGATTTTTTTTTTTTTTTTTTTTTCTGGAATTTCACTCAAAATGTAAAAATGAAAAAATTATTGTACATGATTTCTGGATTGTCCCCGTTTCCCATCCAAATAACTCAAGAAATGTTTTTTTTTTTTTTTTTTCATATAAATTCAATTTGTCCAAACCGAAATTGAATTTGCGAACAATTTTTTCGTATATTATAATCGACGGGACCAGCACATTTAGCGCAGTGGTTAGCACGCTCGCTTCTTGTGATCTGGTAGGCGACGGGAACTTCGGACCCAGTTCGATCCCCGCCGCCGACCATCTTTACAGGGGTTTTTCGTGGTTTCCCTCTGTAGTCTAGGCTAATGCCAGGATGGCTCCCACAATAAGTCGGCCACGACCGCTTCCTTCCCACTATCCTTCCCATTAACCAGGAAACCTTCATCTCATCATCCCATCACCCCATTAATCATCCATCCGACGCCAATAGACCTTCGCTGTCATTACAGTGCGTCGTTAAACCCAATATATATATATATATATATATATAATCGACGGGAAAGCCAAATTTGCAGACTGGAAAAAATATAATTTTCCATCTGGAAAACCTGGAAAAGTCGGGAAATTTGGTAATGGAAAATTTGTTGACACCCTGATCAGAATCATTTCCCGATAGCTCTTGATGTTACGAGTACAGAGAATTTACGAGACCCAAATTTAATGTCAAAAAACAATCGGGATTTTGGATTAAAATTGCTGTCACTCATTTATTCTTTGACATGGAAATCGGGTTGCACGATACGATATTTTCCATCGCCAAATAGGATTGCCAACTTCAGTACCCCTCCCTGATTCGAAATTTGGACCCAAAAATACCAATTTTGATGTATAAAAGTTGATAATTTGGTTTATAAATTAGACCAAATGATTTGTTTTTTAAATTATATGTTTTAAGAATGCTAAAACCCTCGTTAAAACTGTTGAGAATCGCCCTATGGTAAAAATGGTAGTTTCAGGGCCCAAGTCCTTTTGACGCATCTTGTGTCTACCTAACTCGAACCTGCATTAGAAAATACTAACCAAACAAAATAATCCAAGCCTAGCATATTGTTATATGTTTGGTTTATCGTGATATAGCAAATAGTTTTCAAGTTCTGGCGAATACCGCTATGCACTTATAAATAACATTACGGTCTACGTGGGACCTTACATCGTAGCGTCTGAACTTAAACATTAATATCTTGGAAACTGCTCATCCAGCCAACACAAAACTTTCTGTACATTTACTTACATCTAAATAGACAAATTACACCAAATATTAAAATATTCTAAAAATGAGTAATTGACCTTTGACCTCAATAAGATGCACTTGCTGTGTATGGTGTTTAATATGCTACGTGCTTCAAATGTAACTGGTTACGTGTAGATTTGTATCACATTTCCAATGACACCTCTCCAGGAGAGAAGTTAGACAGGCAACCTGTGGCAGTGCATGACTAGGGCATCGGGACGTCAATTTTTGACGACCCCATATCTCAGAAACTGATTGGAAAAATATGAAAAAACATGTAATAATTCCCAGCAATGATGTCAGTAAATGTGCCAAATTTTATCAATATCAGAGATGGTCACCAATAATTCATCAGTTGATTTGTTATGTAATGAATCATTATCCATGCAGGAAAATATTCATCCTGGAAAATTCATCACTGATCATATGGGAGTGAGGTTAGGAAAATGTATGATATGAGCAAGGGATCGACAATTTCCATCGACAAATCAGCTAGTTCCCGATCCGTATCGTTACGAGCGATTCCGTATCCAAAAACTAATCGATTACGAGCGACATCGATCTCGATCGACAATACCCAGCCGTTATCCAGTTGTCGATGTCAAAAACACATAAAATGGCGGATATTTTAATGACATTCTCGGTCGTTTTAGAGAACAGTACGCAAAAGTTAACTGTTAACTTTAGCTAGTTGGGTGGAATCCTCGCAATTACTTGAATCCTTCAATCCCTTATTATATTCTGGAAACGCACAGGGCTTTTTCAATATATTTCCCGAATGCCTCGTGATGCGCATAATATGATGTGACGGACAAGTGCCGTCAACGTCTAGGGCATTGTACAACCGCCACAAATATGAACTAATTAGTTCTCCTCTTTGCGTAAGTAAAGGCCTAGTCCTTCTAAATTGTATGATGTATGATAGTTTAGTAAACCAATTTCAAGCCTCTTGTTTCGTGAGTCGCCGATTTATCATGGTTAAATTGTATGTTTCGACAGCTATTGTGGCTGGGCCTACCTATGCTAGCAACATCAACGCAGTCCAAAGATTTCACGAGTCTATGCCCTAGGCTTACCTATGCCTATCACGTATTTGACAATTATAAATAAGAATAAGCCTGCAGTTCTAATGGATCTTACGTAGTATATTTATGAAGTCAACGCCTTAACAAATGTATCAAGCATAGGCCTAAAGGCTTACCGTGACAGCGAATCGTAGGGCCTATTCAGCTTTACTTAGAGAAAGAAAATGACAAAACACTGGATGTCCATCGCTTACTCATTATGCCGGCAAATGTGAGCCCTTGTCCCATATAATGACATCTATAATGCTACCAAAACCTCAAATGAATGTCTCGAGGTAGCTAGTAGTATAGGCATGCATGATGTGACGGACGTCAAAGTGTAGCTAGTACAATAACCACAAAATATTGAATAATATAGGCCTAGTCGTTGTATGCTGCTTAACGACCCCACCAACAGCTAGGTTATACGGGATAGTCGTTGTAAATTGATACGTGATGGTTCAGTAAACTTCTTTCAACTCCCAAGTTGAGTGAATCGTCGGATCATCATTGCTAACCTGTATGTTTTGACAGCTGAAATTGAGGCTAGGCCTCCGTTCGTAACATCAACTCAGTGCATAGACGAATAAGAATAAGCTTTTCCGACTAGACGTTAGCAATGTGTTAAGCCTAAGTATACCGAAACAGCAAATCAGTCAGCCTCATGCATATTACTCAAATGATAGGGACAGAGAACACTGGGCCATGTTCATTACTTTTACTGTGCCATTGAATTTGTAGGTTATGTTGATGACTGTGCTCACTGCGTACGAAAATGGAGGCCCCTGACTCCGAGTAAATTTTTACCACAAACGTCAAAATCTCGTCCTCCTATTGGCCAAGAACTCATGGCATCTATGACGTCACTGATGGGTCACATGAAACAGTTCGAAAATCCCTACTCTGGCTCAATTGAGGTTTCACTGTACTTATTGGTTTAAATACTAGGAAAACGCCATATATGTGTTGTTAGACGAGCAGATAGTGATAGTATGGGTAAAAACTGCTTCGAGTGGTACCAATTTAGCACATTTTATGTTTTTTCTTCAAAATGGCTGACCCGATCTAGCTGAAAATTTCAAGAAATGTGTATCAAAATTTAATTGTAATTTAATTTAATTGTAATTCACCATCACGCAAATTTTTTTTTTTTGGAAAATAAAAATATCTTTCTTTTTCCGCTGTGTTATTCTAATGGGTATTTTTGAAATGTCTAAAATTCATATAAATAAAAGTTACCACACGATAATGCCACAAAACTATACAGATCTGAGTTAGATGAGGAACCATATTGGAAAAAAGTTTGAAGTTGATAGCTGTAGCCGTTTGACCTGTGGAGAACCGACAAAAAAACGTGATTTTTTTTTCAGTATGTCAAATTAAATCCTCGCTAAAGTTCGTCTAATTAGGCCCCTAGATGAGCGTTAGCGAATATCTCCTCTCAACTCTTATGTAGCTTTGTCTGTGTGTTTTTTTGTTGTTGTTGTTATCACTGCACAGGTCGCAGGGTTTGACCGATTGGCATGAAACTTTTTCTGTGTACGCAAACTTATCCAACTTGGAACTTATAGTTTTGGGGTCAAATCGGTACAACCGTTTTTGAGAAACATCATCTCCAAGTTTCTTTACCCCCATAAGATAAGGCTGAGGGGGAAAAAAGGGAAAATAAAATGTCACCAATATAACTCAAATTTTCCTAAAATGTAAACACAAAAACAATACACATTAATAAAAATGTGCGTGCAATTCGGACCAGCCGTTTCGAAGAAAATAATAAAGTTAATGTTTTTTATTCATCGAAAAAATAGAAATGTTAGCGGAAAAATGTTGCGTTGTTAGATTCACGGCTCCCTAGATTCATTGGCATCGGGTGAAGTTCATTTTATATGATCGAGGTGTGTAGAGTTTTCGATTATACTTTATATAGACGTCTCGCCAATCTTACAACGCACATTCTGCGTTTGCTTAGTATAATTTTCACGTTTGTTCATTTTGAACTCCCAAGTGAGTGTTATTAATATTTGTCTCACTTATGTTGTGATTGTTATCAGATGTCCGGTGGAACGTGCATTACGTCTGGCCCGTCTCATTTACGTCTCCTGTCTCGCTCTCTTCGACGGCTGTGACCTTGGATCTGGCTGCCGTCGGAACATCCCAGGTAAGACCTAGATCGACTTGAACACCGCGCGTGGGTAGGGCCATATTAGGACATCTTGCGCCCCTGGGCCTGACATTCTCCCCTCCCTCATCAAGGAGGGCCTATTTCAGAATAGAACAATTGCTCAATAATATGACGAGCACTAGGTTTTTATTCAGAAGCATATTCATGATTATTGGTGTGGGCTATTACCCTATCAATGAGAAGGATAGTTTTATAAATTTTGATTGTTACTTATTAATATATTTAAATAATAATATTGAAATTTGTTGAAACTTACCGAAAATAACAATCGACCACCAAACAGTTCGTTGACAGCTTCAAGAGCAACAGAGCAGTTTCAAGATATACGTTTTAGATACCTAGTTCAAATATTATTTCGGTCAGGATATTGCTTTACTTGGGTATTTTGTCCAATAAGAAAGTTGTAGATTCGGATTCGTCGATTGGTAGAAGTCGTAGAGCTTGAACCTGTTGCTCGCTGCCGCGAGAGATGGAATAAATCCAACTTTGAAAATGAAGCGCCGCGATTAAATGTCCTCACTCATGCAAGAAGTAGGGTTATGTAGAAATATCACCTCTGAATCAATTCTTTTCGAATATTCATTATTATTGTACTTGCGTTTCACATAGTACGATGCTGACAATCACTTCAACGCCTGAATTGAATTCTAATTATATATTTAAATGAATAAACAAAATCTCGGAAGTGGATGCGAAGAAACGTGACTTTGAGAATAGCGTATGCGGCAGTAGATTTTTTAAAACCCCTCCGCAAGCCATGAAAACGTGACTAGTGTCCCGGGCCTTCATACGGCCCAGTGTGTGTATGGGTGTAAGATGGTTCCTGCGGCTGTTGAATTACATCCTCATTCACGAGTACAGACAAGTTATAAAATATTCGAGAAACTGAGAAAACAGATCAGTCTCTAGCTG
This sequence comes from Brachyptera putata, assembly GCA_907164805.1. Classification (NCBI taxonomy): domain Eukaryota; kingdom Metazoa; phylum Arthropoda; class Insecta; order Plecoptera; family Taeniopterygidae; genus Brachyptera; species Brachyptera putata. Next base: position 25,890,393 of record OU015464.1, on the reverse strand, counting down.
CTGAACTGTCATCCAGGAGACCGGGGTTCGATTCCCGTCATGGTCGAACATCTTAACTGAGACAGGTGGATAAGTGGCTAGCACCCTGAACCTTTCATTCTGTAGACCGGGTTTCGATTACCGCCATGATCTAACGTCTTGGCTGAGACGGGTGGATAAGTGGCTAGCACGCTGAACCTTTCATTCTGGAGACCGGGGTTCGTTCCCCGCCATGGTCTAACGTCTTGCCTGAGACGGGTGAACCAGTGACTAGCATGCTGTACCATCATTCAGGAGACCGGGGTTCGATTCCCGTCATGATCCAACATCCTGACTGAGACGGGTGGTTAAGTGGCTAGCACGCTGAACCTTTCATTCTGGAGACCGGGGTTCGTTCCCCGCCATGATCTAACGTCCCGACTGAGACGGGTGGATAAGTGGCTAGCACGCTGAACCTTTCATTCTGGAGACCGGGGTTCGATTCCCGTCATGATCTAACATCTTGACTGAGACGGGTGGTTAAGTGGCTAGCACGCTGAACCGTCATTCTGGAGACTGGGGTTCATTCCCCGCCATGGTCTAACATCTTGACTGAGACGGGTGGTTAAGTGGCTAGCACGCTGAACCGTCATTCAGGAGACCGGGGTTCGTTCCCCGCCATGATCCAACGTCTTGGCTGAGACGGGTGGATAAGTGGCTAGCACGCTGAACCTTTCATTCTGGAGACCGGGGTTCGATTCCCGCCATGGTCGAACATCTCGACTGAGACGGGTGGATAAGTGGCTACCACGCTGAACCTTTCATTCTGGAGACCGGGGTTTGATTCCCGCCATGATCCAACGTCCTGACTGAGACGGGTGGATAAGTGGCTAGCACGCTAACCGTCATTCTGGAGACTGGGGTTCGTTCCCCGCCATGGTCTAACATCTTGACTGAGACGGGTGGTCAAGTGGCTAGCACGCTGAACCGTCATTCAGGAGACCGGGGTTCGTTCCCCGCCATGATCTATTGCCCTGACTGAGAGGGGTGGATAAGTGGCTAGCACGCTGAACCTTTCATTCTGGATACCGGGGTTCAATTCCCGTCATGGTCGAACATCTCGACTGAGACGGGTGGATAAGTGGCTAGCACGCCGAACCTTTCATTCTGGATACCGGGGTTCGTTCCCCGCCATGGTCTAACATCTCGACTGAGACGGGTGAACCAGTGGCTAGCACACTGAACCTTTCATTCTGGATACCGGTGTTCGATTCCCGTCATGGTCAAACATCTCGACTGAGACGGGTGAACCAGTGGCTAGCACGCTGAACCTTTCATTCTGTAGACCGGGGTTCGATTACCGCCATGATCTAACATCTTGACTGAGACGGGTGGATAAGTGGCTAGCACGCCGAACCTTTCATTCTGGAGACCGGGGTTAAATTCCCGTCATGGTCTAACATCTTAACTGAGACGGGTGGACAAGTGGCTAGCACGCTGAACCGTCATGCGGGAGACCGGGGTTCGATTCCCGTCATGGTCTAACATCTTGGCTGAGACGGGTGGATAAGTGGCTAGCACGCTGAACCTTTCATTCTGGGGGCTGGGGTTCGATTCCCGTCGTAATCCAACGTCTTGCCTGAGACGGGTGGATAAGTGGCTAGCACGCTGAACCATCACTCAGGAGACCGGGTTTCGATTCCCGCCATGGTCCACCATCCTGACAATGTGCATCTGGTTTCCCTCTATCGTTCAGGTCAATACTGGGGTGGTTCTTTAGTCGTTGATCTACTGCCCACTTTTCAAAAATACTTGTAGAAATGAATTTTCGTCTCATCTTGCCATCATCTCATTGATCACTCACCGACGCTGATAGATTTTAGTCATGTTACAGTGGGTCGTTAACCCCAATATAATATACCAGCTGTATCTTTTGATGATATCTGATGAGTTATTCGCACTAATCACTGCTGCAAGCTGAATTATTCATTTTCATTTTTCTCTTCAATATATTGCATTCTCTTTGCCAGTGGAATAGAACCTGGATTTGCTCACGTAAACTAAAAGAAGTACGGTAGCTACCATGGCAACATGACATGTCTGTGTTCATGTTGGTACAGTAATGTACTATATAATTATAATTATTTACTTTCTAACTGTCGACTAATCAATGGAAGCCTTTAATACCAACTGTGTTTCCTGTTGTTGCAGGTCGTCTCGGCTGTTGGCGGCACGAGGGTTCCTGCAATCCCAGCCTGCCGTACAAGACACGTCATGCAATTGCCGACTTCAGGATCATGTTGGAGCTCAGCTTGGCCATTGCAGCAATCACAGCTGGGACTTCAGCTGGTCAAGCAAGCAGCTGATGAAGACACGCCACGCAGGTCCCGCCTCCAGGATCATGATGGAGCTTAGCGTTCACATTGTGACTTCAGCCAGTCAAGCAGCTGATCAAGTTATGAATACGTCATGTGTGCATGCATGCATCAAGTCAAACAAATGATGAAGCAACAAATATATTATGATTGTATGATTTATTGATCCAACTTGTACAGTATATGTGATAATAAATTGATGATAAGTAACAATTACATGATGTGTTCTCACTTGTGATTGACCTGTAGCAGTATACTCTCGTGCAGCCCGCAAGAGAGGGGGTGAGGGGATGTAGAGGGAGTTGGGAGAAATGACCTTGGACTTTGAACCATTGCATGCAAGAGCGGCTCACGTAGCTTCCGAGGAAGCTACGCAAGTCTCTCGTGCACGGTCTAAGCCAAGGTCTCCACCAAACCCCCTCCAGCTAATCTTAGATCGTGATTGGATGTATGACAATGTAACCTTGTTTGCAAGACAGGCTCATGCAAGTCTATCTCACACGCAAGAATAGAAGGTCTCACCCAAGACCGATCCAGATCATCCCCTCACCCCCACGAGCCTTTTATTCACATGCTCGGGTGTGGCATCAATTGCTTAAGCTCGAGGAGATGAGTTCCTGTCGTGGAGCTTTAATCAGCTTGGTTTAGAGCCGACGGGGCGCTGATCAAACCACTCTAGGCTGGCCTACCCGGCTCGGGGATCATTTTACAGTAGGCTGAATCATACCTGGGTGCGGGCTGCACGAGGTCAGTTTACCCACATAACGGTGCACTTACGCGCTATCTCGTAGTTGCCACGATGGTCCAAGGAGTGAGACTTCAAGGTAAGCTGCAGCCTGCAAAAAACAAATCTCAAATTAATGTCAATAACTTGCTTGAAATTCGATCGATTACAAAACTTTCAGTGGATTATTTTTTAAAAAGAGCTACTTCATGTTCACACCAAATTTGAGACGAATCAAATTTTGCAACTTGAAAAAATGCCAAGTTATTTTTCGCTCTAAAATCTTCAAATAAAACTCAATTTGGAAACGGAGACCGGATTTGTGTTACAAATTGATTGCATTACAAATACAGAACAACAAAACTGAGAAATTGAACACAAAGTTACAAATCACAAAAAAAAAATGCCCAAATGCACAGGGGTTAATACACTAGTTTTTGACCTTTCGCAATTAATTTCTATGAACTGGTTAGACCTATGATGTTCTAGTATTTTTTTATGATCATAGCTTTGGGATCTTTAAATCATTAGAAAGTTCCGCTAGGATTGCTCTGGCGGTTGCCAAGAAAAACGTCGCTGATTTATCAAAAAAGGACATTTTCAGCCAACTTTCAGAACGGTCTTTTGACATAACGATAATTGTCCGATTGAGTTTGAATATTCAACAAGAAGATTTAATTCTAAGGAAGAAAATATGTTTTGGAAAATTGTAAAACCAAAATTGACGTCAGAAATCAAATTTGAAAAACGAAAAGAAAGGCCAAAAATCATGAGTTTTGATTCCAATTAATTTCTATGAACTGGTGAGAGCTATGATGTTCTAGTATTTTTTTAAGAGTATAACTTGATGGTCCCTAAATCCTCAGCAAATTTGGCTATACTGGCATCAGCCATTTCCAAGAAAAAGGTGTCTGAATTACCCAAAAACTGCAATTTCCAGCCACTTTCAGAGTCAAAAAAATCATCATTTTTGATTCGGCTAAAATTTTGTAGGAAGACAAGAGGACATCTCAGAAGAGTTATTCCGTTGAAATTTTGCTAATAATGCTAATGGAAAAGTAATTAGAAGGATTCCAGAATTCTATATAGGACCCTATATACCATGGTGAGTACACACTAAGTTGATTTTTGCTCTAAAATCTTCAAATTAAACTCGATTTTGAAACGGAGACCGGATTTGTGTTCGAATTTGATAACCATATGAATAAATAACAACAGAACTGAGAAATTCAACAATGAATTTCAGAGGACAAAAATTTTTGACCGAAATGTACAGGGTTAACCTAAGGTACTTTTGGACCTTTCGCAATTAATTTCTATGAACTGGTGAGAGCTATGATGTTCTAGTATTTTTTAAGAGTATAACTTGATGGTCCCTAAATCCTCAGCAAATTTGGCTATACTCGCATCAGCCATTTCCAAGAAAAAGGTGTCTGAATTACCCAAAAACTGCAATTTCCAGCCACTTTTCAGAGTCATAAAAAATCATCATTTTTGATTCGGCTAAAATTTTGTAGGAAGACAAGAGGACATCTCAGAAGAGTTATTCCGTTGAAATTTTGCTAATAATGCTAATGGAAAAGTAATTAGAAGGATTCCAGAATTCTATAGGACCCTATATACCATGGTGAGTACACACTAAGTTGATTTTTGCTCTAAAATCTTTAAATTAAACTCGATTTTGAAACGGAGACCGGATTTGTGTTCGAATTTGATAACCGTATGAATAAATAACAACAGAACTGAGAAATTCAACAATGAATTTCAGAGGACAAAAATTTTTGACCGAAATGTACAGGGTTAACCAAGGTACTTTTGGACCTTTCGCAATTAATTTCTATGAACTGGTGAGAGCTATGATGTTCTAGTATTTTTTTAAGAGTATAACTTGATGGTCCCTAAATCCTCAGCAAATTTGGCTATACTCGCATCAGCCATTTCCAAGAAAAAGGTGTCTGAATTACCCCAAAACTGCAATTTCCAGCCACTTTTCAGAGTCATAAAAAATCATCATTTTTGATTCGGCTAAAATTTTGTAGGAAGACAAGAGGACATCTCAGAAGAGTTATTCCGTTGAAATTTTGCTAATAATGCTAATGGAAAAGTAATTAGAAGGATTCCAGAATCCTATATAGGACCCTATATACCATGGTGAGTACACACTAAGTTGATTTTTGCTCTAAAATCTTTAAATTAAACTCGATTTTGAAACGGAGACCGGATTTGTGTTCGAATTTGATAACCGTATGAATAAATAACAACAGAACTGAGAAATTCAACAATGAATTTCAGAGGACAAAATTTTTTGACCGAAATGTACAGGGTTAACTAAGGTACTTTTGGACCTTTCGCAATTAATTTCTATGAACTGGTGAGAGCTATGATGTTCTAGTATTTTTTTAAGAGTATAACTTGATGGTCCCTAAATCCTCAGCAAATTTGGCTATACTCGCATCAGCCATTTCCAAGAAAAAGGTGTCTGAATTACCCAAAACTGCAATTTCCAGCCACTTTTCAGAGTCATAAAAAATCATCATTTTTGATTCGGCTAAAATTTTGTAGGAAGACAAGAGGACATCTCAGAATAGTTATTCCGTTGAAATTTTGCTAATAATGCTAATGGAAAAGTAATTAGAAGGATTCCAGAATTCTATATAGGACCCTATATACCATGGTGAGTACACACTAAGTTGATTTTTGCTCTAAAATCTTTAAATTAAACTCGATTTTGAAACGGAGACCGGTTTTGTGTTCGAATTTGATAACCATATGAATAAATAACAACAGAACTGAGAAATTCAACAATGAATTTCGGAGGACAAAAATTTTTGACCGAAATGTACAGGGTTAACTAAGGTACTTTTGGACCTTTCGCAATTAATTTCTATGAACTGGTGAGAGCTATGATGTTCTAGTATTTTTTTAAGAGTATAACTTGATGGTCCCTAAATCCTCAGCAAATTTGGCTATACTCGCATCAGCCATTTCCAAGAAAAAGGTGTCTGAATTACCCAAAAACTGCAATTTCCAGCCACTTTTCAGAGTCATAAAAATCATCATTTTTGATTCGGCTAAAATTTTGTAGGAAGACAAGAGGACATCTCAGAAGAGTTATTCCGTTGAAATTTTGCTAATAATGCTAATGGAAAAGTAATTAGAAGGATTCCAGAATTCTATATAGGACCCTATATACCATGGTGAGTACACACTAAGTTGATTTTTGCTCTAAAATCTTTAAATTAAACTCGATTTTGAAACGGAGACCGGATTTGTGTTCGAATTTGATAACCATATGAATAAATAACAACAGAACTGAGAAATTCAACAATGAATTTCAGAGGACAAAAATTTTTGACCGAAATGTACAGTTAACTAAGGTACTTTTGGACCTTTCCCAATTAATTTCTATGAACTGGTGAGACCTATGATGTTCTAGTATTTTTTTATAATCATAGCTTTGGGATCTTTAAATCATTAGAAAGTTCCGTTAGGATTGCTCTGGCGGTTGCCAAGAAAAACGTCGCTGATTTATCAAAAAAAGGACATTTTCAGCCAACTTTCAGAACGGTCTTTTGACATAACGATAATTGTCCGATTGAGTTTGAATATTCAACAAGAAGATTTAATTCTAAGGAAGAAAATATGTTTTGGAAAATTGTAAAACCAAAATTGACGTCAGAAATCAAATTTGAAAAACGAAAAAAAAAAGGTCAAAAATCATAAGTTTTGATTCGTCTAAAATTTTGTAGTATGACGGAGGGGCATTTCAAAAACTCAATTCCATTGAAATTTCTCCAATTTTCTTCTTTTCAAAGTAATTACAGGGATTCTAAAATTGTATATGGGCCCTAACATTGCAAATAATACTAAGTTGATTTTTGCTATAAAATCTTTCAATTAAACTCGATTTGGGAACGGAGACCGGATTATTGGTACAAATTGATCACATTACACATATGAAGGGTACACGGGAATAACGATACAAGTCACACATTGTGAGTTCTGAGATAAATACAATTCCAAGTTCAAAACCATGGGTTTTTCTATAGAGGTCGATATTTCAACACCATTTTTCGTGGACTTGTACCATTGTTATCTAAAATCTCGATGCATATTCAGAAAGCTTGTGAAAAACACTGTTAGATGGCGCATCTAACTCATTTTTCTAAAAAATGTGACTTGTATCGTTATTCCCGTGTACCCTTCATATATAACAACAGAACTGGGAAATTCAACAAAAAGTTTCAAATCACAAAAAAAATGACCAAATGCACAGGGGTTAATACACTACTCTTTGACCTTTCTTAATTAATTTCTATGAACTGGTGAGACCTATGTTGTTCTAGTATTTTTTTGTAATTATAACTTCAGGATCTTTAAATCCTCAGAAAGTTCCGTTGGGATTGCCCTGTCGGTTGCCAAGAAAAACGTTGCTGATTTATCAAAAAACGGACATTTTCAGCCAACGTTCAGAACGGTCTTTTGACATAACGATAATTGTCCAAATAAGTTTGAATATTCAACAGGAAGATTTCATTCTGAACAAGAAAATATATTTTGGGGAATTGTGAAACCAAAATTGACGTCAGAAATCGAATTTGAAAAACGTAAAAATAGGCCAAAAATCATGATTTTTCATATTTTGTCTAAAATTTTGTGGGATGATGAGAGCGCATTCTAAAAAAACGAATCCATTGACATTCATCCAATTTTCTTTTTTTTAAAGAAATTACAAGGATTCTAAATGTCTATATGGGCCCTAACATGGCAAATATTACCAAGTTTTTTTTGCTCTAAAATCTTTAAATTAGACTCAATTATGAAACTGAGACCGGATTTGTGTTCCAATTTGATCACATTACACATACATAATAATAGAACTGGGAAATCCAACCAAAAATTTCAAATCACAAAAAAAAATCATCAAAAAGCACAGGGGTTAGTACACTACTTTTTGACCTTTCTTAATTAATTTCTATGAACTGGTGAGACCTATGTTGTTCTAGTATTTTTTTGAATTTATAACTTCAGGATCTTTAAATCGTCAGACAGTTCCGTTGGGATTGCCCTGTCGGTTGCCAAGAAAAACGTCGCTGATTTATCAAAAAACGGACATTTTCAGCCAACGTTCAGAACGGTCTTTTGAAATAACAACAATTGGCCAATTATGTTTACATATTCAGCAAGAAGATTCAATTCTGAGGGAGAAAATATTTTTTCGGAAATTTGAAAACCAAATTGATGTCAGTAATCAAATTTGAAAAAGGAAAAGAAGGCCAAAGCACATGATTTTTTATTTGTTCAAAATTTTGTAGGAAGACGGAAGGGCATTTAAAAAACTCAATTCCATTGAGATATTTCCAATTTTCTTCTTTTCAAAGTAATTACAAGGATTCTAAAGTTCTATATAGGCCCTACCATGGCAAAAGTACCAAGTTATTTTTTGACGGAAAAGCATTTAAAAAACTCGATTCCATTGAAATATTTCCAATTCTTTTCATTTCAAAGTAATTACAAGGATTCTAAACTTCTATATAGGCCCTATCTGGCAAAGTAACAAGTTATTTTTTGCTCTAAAATCTTTAAATTTGACTCAACTGAGACTGGATTTGTGTTCCAATTTGATCACATTACACATACATGAGAACAGAACTGAGAAATTCAACCAAAAGTTTCAGATCCAAAACAAAATTGACCAAAAAGTACAGGGGTAAAAGCTCGTTTTTGACCTTTTGCAATTAATTTCTATGAACTGGTGAGACCTATAATGTTCTATTATTTTTATGAGCATAACTTCATGATCCTCAAACATTAGCAAATTTGGCTACGCTCGTTCCAGCCGTTTCCAAGAAAAAAGTGTCTGAACTACCAAAAAACTGATATTTCCCACCAATTTTCAGAAGTGACTTTTGAAATACGACAATTGTCCAATTATGTTCAGATATTCAGTAAAATAATTGATTCGAATGAAAAAAATATTTCTTGGGAGATTTTTAAACCAAAATTGAAGTCAAACATCAAATTCGAAAAAAGTGGAAAAGGCAAAAATCAAATTTTTCATTTGGCTACAATTTTGTGGGTCGTCGATGAAAGGACACTCAAAAAACCTAAATCTGTTGAAATATTTTCAAAAATATTGGTTTTCAAGTAATTATATGGATTCTAACATTTTATCGACAAATGTAGGTCAACAAGTTGGTTTTTACTCTAAAATCTTGTAATTGGATTCAATTTTGAAACTGAGACTACACTTGATGTCTGTCTTCATTATTCCACATATACAGATGCAACAGAACTGACAAACTAAAAAAAGCTTTGTGACACTTGAAAATTTGTCCAAAAAACATAGCAGTAGAACGTGTCGGTATTGTCGTTTTGCAATCAATTTGTACCAAATGGTGGGAGCTAGGATTGAGTAGTATTTTTATGAGTATACCTTCATGATCCCTGAAGCATTACCGTGTTTTGCTGAGGTAGCACTAGCTGTTGAAAACTACACGTTCATGAATGACCAAGAAACTGCAATTTATAGCGGATGAAAATGAAGACAATCGTAAACCATTTCCTGAGACTCATTTAGGGTATTGGATTCAATTCTATTGAAGAAAATAATTTTCACAAAAGTTTCAGACCAAAAATGAAGTAAAAAATCAAATTTGGAAAAGACAATAATGATTTTCTCGTTTTCCTACGAAGTGGTGGGGGACAGGATGTTCTAGTATTCATTTTATGAGTACAATGTCGAGTCATTATTCCTACATTTTACCATCGGAAGAGTTTTAATTTGCCACCCTTTAATTACAAACTGAAATCTACGTTAGGCGTGGGTTCGAGTTCTGCACAAGGCATGGGTGAATGTACGTTCACTCATCATCACTTCATAGTTTCATTATCACCTGCTCATTCCTACCCCCAAATGTCCTTGCTGTTGGTGGGGTTGGTAAGCAAACCATAATCATAATCAGAGTTTCAACCGTAGGGCTACAATAGTAATGGTACCCACCGGTCATGATGTTCCACTGATGACTCCCTCTTCTTCCTCTCCTCTCCCCGCTCCTTCTTTCATTCGTTCTCCCCTCTACTTCTCTCAACGTCCGCATCTCCAGGCACTGGATTGTAAATACCACCGACTGCGAAGAAGAAACTGATCAGTATATTATAGCAACAAAGTTACGTTGTAATCACAAAATAAGACATTCTCCACTGGATACAAAATTTGCCTTGGTTAGATGTATTTAGGTTGTTTTTGGGATGGTTAAATCGCCCTTGAGAAATAAAATCTCTCCAAAAGAATCTCTCCAAAAGAATTCAAAATTTTCCCCGAATGTAAACACAAAAATGATACACACTTTTACAAATTTGTATGCAATTCGAATCAGCCATTTTGAAGAAAATAATTTAATAAATGTTTTTTATTTTTCAAATAGATAGAAATGTTAGCAGAATTATATTGGCGAGATTCACGGCTATCCAGATTCGATTTTTACCTGATGTAGTATATATTATCATAGTCAAGGTGTGTACAGTTTTTGATTATACTCTATTTAGATATCTCGCTCATCTCACAACGCATATTCTGCGGTTGCCTAGTATATTATATCAACAAAGTTACGTTGTAATAAAAAAACGAGATATTCTTTACGGAATACCAAATTTTAATTGTTGAGCTGTTTTTAAACAGTTTTTGGGATGTAAGATTGCCCTTGTGGTGCTCGTCCGAACGATCCTACCATTCATCCTTAGCCTTATGATTACAATGAATTTGTATCAATGATGGATCAATTTGTATCAATGTATTTGTATCAATGATGGAACAATGATTTTGTATCAGGTTTTGATGTTGATTAATGTTGGTTGAAAATGAACAAATCATATTAAAAATATGAAATAGACAAGATAGTGTCGTGTGATGACGTTCGATCAATATTGATCGACCCTATTTGTTATTCAACAGAGAAATAATTGATACACCTATTATGCTAATTTAACGTGTATTATGATGACTGAAAAATAACTACTCTGTTTTTCTACTTACTGGCATTGGGCTTGTAGTGCTCTTTGATATGTTCATCTTCTTCCCTCCTTCCCTCTTCTTGCTACGTCCTCACTGTGACAATCTCTCCATCGCACTGCCATCTTAATTGCTTTCTCTTCCTTCTTCAGCAGCCCTGCTAGTTGACATGTGTACTGGCATCATCCTTTGTTGACGAGCCGTAACATCTGCAACAAAAAAAATACCGAATGAAATGCCAGAGAACGGTCCATTTTATACAAATCAATAGTACGTAATGATCCCAGCACCAGCTCATAGTTGGATGCAAATCGGAAGCCGTTCACAGCTACGGTGACACATCTTCGAAGATAACACGGTACAAGTCTAGAAATGTTCACATGAGGCTAATAAGCGACCTTGCGATTTGAAATGCAATCTTTTTCTTTAGCTCATTTCTTACTTTTTGAAGAAACTAATTTTTATTATTTCAATTTTTGATTTATTTATAATTTTCTGTAATGATTGTCAGTGGCCAGACAATGATTACTCGCTTACCATCCTTCTCCCCAAACAGGTAGGTCATCCGGAATGGATGTTAGGGTTTATAAATGTAACCTACAATGAGGTTATTTTGCACTGACAGTTGATAGAAGAGAGTTGTCTACAGAATCTCTTGCTTTGGGCCCATGCGGGATTCATGCTCGACTTGACTACAGATCAATTAGCAGTCTTTGAATTATAATTTTATCATAACCCCCGGTTGAATCCAATTGATACCAAAATCTAATATATCGTTCTAACAGTGCAATGTCTCAGACAATTTTATTTTACACGACTTCAAACGGTACAATGTCGGTTCAATTACAAGTACCCTAGTATGACCAACTATTTCTTACCTTATTTCATAGCAGTATTCCTTCTATTGCCATTCTAGTAGCATACAGTCCTCTCAGTACACCAGCACTCCATGCTGAGGAGCCGATGTATATCGTGCAGCAACAGGAAGATGTATATACTCTCAGCCAAATCTGAAAGCATTGGGAATGATGCTGAATGAATATAACATGTCACGGATAAAGAACAAACACCGTTTATTTACAAGCTCTAATTGTGCACATCTTATTTCTTACTGTGTATAACAAGGAATATTTACGTCTAAAAACATTAGTAGGCCTATCACTATGCCTATTGTTTAAACAAATTTGACTTGCAACTTTGAAATTCAAGAACTTTGATCTAGGCCTACACTTTTCCACCATCTAATCACGATTCAAACAGCATTAAAATGACAAAGGCAAGTGGCACCTTCTAGATCTACAACTCCAGTCCTCCTGAATGCCGCCTGAGTCCACTTTGCAAAATGTAAACTCATCAAAGTCCTACTGAGTCCAGAACCCTCGCATGACAATCGAATGAAGTAGGCCCAAGCGCTACCGCGGAGTGTTTTGTGAGTTTGTGTCTGGGAATAGCCAACCCTAGCAGGTCTGTTATTCACAAGAACCGTTTCGTGAGCGCGTTTGTATGAATAGACATGGCCCCACGGGTCGGCTATTGGCAAGAACCGACCAGAATGATTGCTCGTATGAATAAAAGTGCCCGCGCCGGTCGGCTATCCCCACAACGTGGGTCATGGAAATAAACCCTTTGTATATGCTACGAACCATCATGGCATTAGCCTAGACTATAGAGTGGTACCACGATAAACCTCTGTAAGGGGATAGGGATGCCCCTCACCTACCGGATCACATGAAGCGAGCGAGTTAGCAGCCAAGCTGCATGTGCCGGTCGTGTTTCGTACATATTGAGTGAATTATTTCAGGTTAATAGTATTTTAGTAAATAGAATAGGATTTATATTGAAAGTAGAGCAGCTTTGCGGCCTAGGCCTAGGTCTAGGCATATACTTAATGGTCTAGGCCTAGGGCCTACTAACCTTCTCTACTCGGATCGAGACACTTGCATCCACTTGATCACTTGCATTTTGCTCTTCCTGAATCCTTGGCCTAGACCTTGGCCATTGAGTTTATAACTATAAACTCAATGCCTTGGCCTAGATTTTTGCAATTTTCTTTTCTTTTTAGTATAATTACACGGACTTTAAATTTCTATATGAGCCCTAACACGGCAAATAATACCAAGTTATTTTTTGTTCTAAAATCTTTAAATATTATTCAATTTCGAAACTGAGACCAGATTTGTATTCCAATTTGATCACATTACACATACATAACAATAGAACTGGGAAATTGAACAAAAAATGTCAAGCGACAAAAAAATTTGACCAAAATGCATATGGTTAAGTAAGCATGTTTTTGACCTTTTCCCATTAATTTCTATGAACTGGTAAGAGCTATGATGTTCTAGTATTTTTTTATGAGCATAACTTCATGATCCCTAAATTATTACCAATTTTGGCTACGCTCGGCCACGCCGTTTCCAAGAAAAAAGTGTCTGAATTACCAAAAAACTGCAATTTCCAGTCAATTTTCAGAAGTGACTTTCGAAATAGCAACAATTGTCCATTTATGTTTACACATTCAGTAAGAAGAATCAATTCTGAGGAAGAAAATATTTTTTGGGGAAATTTTAAAACCAAAATTGACTTCAGAAATCCAATTTGAAAAACGGAAAAAAGGCAAAAATTCATCATTTTTTATTTGGTTAAAATTTGTAGGAAGACAAAACGACTTTTGAAAATAATAAATACGCTGAAATTTTTGCAAAAAAATATTTTTCTAAGTAATTACAAGGATTCTAAAATTCTATATCTAGGCCCCTATACGATAAAATGATGTAACGTACCAAGTTAGTTTTTCCTCCAAAATCTTTTAGCTTAATTATATTTTGTAATGGAGACTAGATTTGAGTTTTGAATTGATTACTTTATAAGTTCATATAATAACCACAGAACCGAGAAATTCAACGAAAACTATTTTGACACTTGAAAACTTTTGACACTTGAAACATCAACTGATCATGACTCATGATGAATCTTAACATACTGTGTATTATTCGCCAACATCAATCAGGGTGTCTTTATGGCCTACTGGTAAGCCACGCTCTCACTAGAGGTCAATTATTTCATACACAGAGGCCTACCATAAGTACTAAATGATAAAAGTTGCAATATAAGTCTGTTAAATTGCAAGTTGCAATAAAGTCCCTTGAAAATCGATGGATAGAGGTTTCACTGCATATTTAAAAAGTAACAAAAAAGTAGCATTGCATGGATATCGAATCCGAATTCTAGTGTGGCAGGCACATATCATACCGCTCCAGCCAACGAGACACTATGATTATCGGGGTTATAAGCATATCTGAACAATCAAGGAGCCGAACCCTCCCGAACGCATCCGTAGGGTGGCCCGCAACCGGTCGTTGAAAATAGGGCAAAAAATCAAGTAAGCTATGAACAATATGCATTGAGGGTTGCGTTGGTTTGCCGGTCTCAAATAACTCGGCTCTCAATCTCGTTCTGCCCCCAGTACTTTCCTTAGGTATACTGATCGCTGCTCTACCTAGTGTTGTTTTGTAACAACTTGGATGTCATACCCTCTATACAAAAAAAAGTAGCATCCAAGATGCAGTGGAAAATGAGCGGTAATTTTTTGGATGAGCCATCTAGTGAAGACATCTATCCCACTCTTATGGAGCTTTGTTGGTTTTTTTATGTTTGTTTGTACGCACTGCACAGGTTTAACTGATCGACATGAAACTTTTTCTATATGTAGGCCTACGCAAACTTATCCAACTTATAACTGTAGTAGTTTAGGATTAAAAAGATTGAACCATTTTTGAGAAATACCATCTCATAATTTCTAAAAACCCCATAAGATTAGGCCAGGCAGAAAATTTGAAAAATAAAATCTCTATAAAGATTCAAATTTTCCTCGAATGTAAACAAAAATGATACACACTATTACAAATTTGTATAGGCCTATAATTCAACCAGCCATTTTGAAGAAAATAATGTAATAAATGTTTTTTATTCATCAAATAGATAGAAATAGGCCTAATAGCAGAAAAATGTTTCAGTGACGGATTCACGGCCCTAGATTTGATAGTAACCGAATGAAGTATATTTTATCTGAGTCAAGGTGTGTAGAGTCTTCGATTATACTCTATTTAGATATCTCGCTCATCTTACAACGCATATTCAGCATCCCGTTTGCATAGTCTGCCATTGGATTGACCTTGAGTTCGGGTGGTATTCTTTGGGTGGTGATTTGAGCACATAGGCCCTACCATTTAAGTACACGCTTGTGTTCCGAAGGTGAGTCAGGTGTACCCACTCGAGTTATTATAACTCACATGAATCAAGAGAGAAGTCGAGTGGAAAAAGAGCGTTCTCGTGAGGTAAGCTGGTGGTTCTCTCCTCGATGTCTCTGCAGAGAGAAGTCGAGTAGAAATAGAGCGTTCTCATGAGGTAAGCTGGTGGTTCTGTCCTCGGTGTCTCCACTGCCCTGTCACCGGAGTCTGACTACATTCTTGTTGTTTATAACATCTAGTGAGAAACAAAGTTCATTAGCTATATAGTTACGCCAGATATACAACCTACGCGTAGGCATTGATTGGCGTAGGCCTAGGTCTACACCTAGGCGTAGGTGCGTATCCCATGTATCCTAGGTTTGCATGAATGCATGTGAGTTTAGGTTAGAGTAACCTAGGCCTATTACTTGCCATATTAATGATATTGCCACCCCACTAATGAGGCTTGATGTGTAACAGCATGAAGTATAGTCGTATACATCAAAAACGCATTCAATTAGGTATAAAAACCCACTTTATTGCCTCATGTCATAGGCCTTGGAATCGAATGTGAAAAAGTTAGGTTAAGAACAACATACAAATGCATTAATGGCCTGAGCCTAGGCCTACTTACCACAATTATGGTTATCATCACCCCTCTACTGATGGATCAAGTACAGAAAGACTTTGATGACGATCACGTTCAATTACATATATAAATCTACATTATGTCAATTGTTTTTTTAATTTGCTGTCACATTGAAAACGACCAAAAGAAGAGAGTACAATTGAATGACCTTGAAATATTTTCATGTTCACTCGTGATAGGTAACGTTATTTGCACCGTATTAGGGACCCGTATTAGGAGGTAAATACAAACCTGTAACTCGGTGGTTAAGATCTGGTTTTACGTATTGGTATTGTATCAATTAAGCAATAATTAGGGGATAAACGTCTTATCACCGTTGATTATATACGTTATTTCGTACCATTCGTATTTCGTAGCGGATTAGTAGTTAACTAAGATTTTTTGGGGGATGCTCTGTACTGATTATTATTTTTTTTTTTTCATGTTTTTAATACAAGATTGTTCAATGGATTGTACGAAAAAACTCTTCATTGATTCATTGAACAAAGGAGAAATGCTTTGCAAAAAAATTACGTGAACACGTATCTTTCTTTTTTATTTATATAAATTTCTAAATAACTATTTATATATTAATTTTATATAAATAGGCCTACATATACATATACATAAATTTCTGACTGGTTCACGTGACTTATCGGAACGTAAAATCTATGACTACCTCATAGGTAAAATACTGTGCAACCGTCTTACTAAAAGTCAAGCTTATAGCCCACTCTCATAATATAACCCTCCTTTTTAAAAAACAATTCAGATACAGTAGTTCGAACCTCATTATAGTTTGTTTTGTTTGTCAGGGGCCCAGACTGAAAAAAGTATTACAGTAATACAAATCTCTTCTTTTTTATTTCAATAGCATCGAAACTTGATACAAAATCATTGTCCCCCAATTAAGGTTTAAGAATGAAAGTAGGATCGCTTGGATGGGGATTACCACCCCAAAATCTTATTAATGAAATTATTCAAGCATATGGGTGGAATCAAAAAATCAAAATTATAAATATAATAAATGTATGAACGAGAAACTCATACATGAGGAGTTACTCTAAATCTTATGCAAAAGAGATTTACTGACCTTGCCATGAAGCAAATGTAGCCAGTTAGCCACCTTCTTTCTTGATGATTGCCTATACTTCAAAATTATTAGTTCAGAAGGCCATGAAAAACCTCTTGTATACAGTCATACCAGGAAACTTGAATCATTTAGCTAATATTTTTATATAGACCACAATTTAAATATACAAAAATAGTTTTAGTTGAGTAATTTTTCTCTGTATGCTTTTCTAGCTAAAAAGAAATGCCTTTTGTGAATGAAAATTTGATTCGTTCAATGCTGTGCGATTTAAAGGAAATTATAAATATATCGGGAGAAATCACAACATGGGTGGGTGCTATTGAGTGTAAATCGTGGCGCTTCCCTTCAAAACAGGGTGATTCCGTTGATGCTTTATCGATTGTTCAGAAGTATACCGGACCGTCTGATGATTGTTATACTCAGCTGCTGGAATTAGTATATGACAGGTTAGTACAGAGTTTTATTATATTATAATTTGTTAAAGAGGGACAAGTAATATTGTATTATTGTCCTTGCCATGAGCAAATATAGTGACAGTCGCTATAGATGAAGTTCGTATGCACCATCTAGCGGCAAAACGTGTGTTATGGATATCAAGGAGAAAATTACTACCGGTAGGCCTACTAAATCGACAGCATGAGCTATGATGTGCAGTAAAACTCTGAATAAAAAATGAAAATTTCAGAATTTACGAGACTGAAAATTTCGTTAAAGACAACGAACATTCTCCTTAGGCGAGTTAGAATCGTTTGCTTGTTTCAGTTGCACACTGGTATCATGATGTCACATTCTCCAGTGTTGTACGCTTTACAGAATACCAGAAAAGTCATTTTCTTCGTGAGTGTGTGTGTGGTGGTGGGGAAGGAGGGGGGGGGGGGGGGTGTGAATGGAGTTAAGCGATTAGTATTGTGAAATATATTAGTGGTACTATATGAAATTGAAAGTAAGCAGTAAATTGTTGACCAGAGTTTATGATGGGTATAAATTACAGATATCAAATTTAAAAAAATATATGGTATCTGTGGCTATTTGAAGTGACTTTTCCAAGATGGGTAATATCGAGAAATCCAGTCTTTTATTGGGCTGGTCAGTTACTTACTAGTCCTGAGTAACAGAGTTGTAGCAGACTTGTGAAGCCTGTTTTACAGCTCGCTCAAATTTGTGAGTGTCTTGGATGATTTAACTGAACCTGGCTTGGGTTCTTCAGCAAACACTATTCATCATCTTTTGATTTTCAGATTACATTTCACAATTAATTTGCTAGTGAAATTTCTCGATAATTTACCAGTCTTGTCTGATCACTTTCCTCTACCGAGAAATGTTGGCAGACCTCAGAACTTATCACTCGGTGCACTACTGAACATGTACTGGAGCCGAATGCAACTCTTATATGAGAATCTTATTCCTGCAGATCAGAAAGTATGTTTTTTTTATTTTAGTAGTAATATACTGTAGATTTTAACATAAACTATCCATTGTAATGCTGTATTTCCATGAACATAAAACCGCTGTCGCTAAGCGTATTTCATGCAGCTCTGTCAGAAATCTTGAAAATCTAACAGCAAGTGAAGAGTGCAGCATAGGCAACAAAAGTTACACTAAACTAAAACATTCAGTGTACTCTGTGGCATAAGTAGTTATCTCAATGAAAATGAGATGTTCGCGTTGTACATTCGACGAGTTATTCAATCGAACACTCTGCAGCCAAATCACTGAAATTTCACAAGCTATAGCGCTAGTGTTGTAATGAGTTGGAAGCATATAATATATACGTGGTAGATGCTGTAGTAAGACGATTGCGCAAAGAAGTAAGAAATGGCAGTGTGAAAGTGATTTTGCAGTTATGAAAACACAAATTATGTCATCCTTGCGACATTGTGAGTGAAGCTGAGTGACTGAGAGCCTTTTTTTTTCAATATTGGGTTTAACGACGCACTGTATGATAGCACAGATCTAATGGCGTCGGATGGATGATAATGAGATGATGGGATGGGATGGTGAGATGAAGGTTTCTTGGGTAATGGGAAGGATATTGTGAAGGAAGGGGTCGGGGCCTATATTGTGGAAACTTTCCCGGCATTAGCCTAGACTACAGAGGGAAACCCTCTCAAAAGTTGGACAGCGGCAGGGATCGAACTGGGTCGAAAACCTCTCGCCTCCCGGATTACATGAAGCAAGCGCGTTAACCACCACGCTGCATGTGCCAGTGTGAAGAGATTCTTATGGTAATCAAATCACATAATCAAATGAACTCGAGTAACTGGTGTCTTTGGTGTTTCATTACCAGAACGGAGCTAATGCAAATACTCTAGCCTCATATAATGTTGCTGTTGGTGCGGTAGTTGAACAAGATTAAAATATTAAAAATAAGATTTCTATTTCCAGATTGCTGACAATTTAACAAGAACAGAAGCCAGTGGCGATACTTGTAGCATTATCTCACACGATGTCATATCAAGAAGTTCACAGACTGAAACGGTTTCGTTGACATCTTGTGAAAACTGTAACATAACGGTGGAATTAATTAAGCGTCTGATCGTCGAGCTTGAAACCAGTGATTCGTCTGCTGTTGCTGAAGAAAGGTAACGCTGTGCTATTTACTGCTATTCTGTGAGCTAGCTGCATGATCACACTCACTGAACTCTGTCTTTCATCCGACTCCTTGAATTTATACTGTGTGGTCTGACCTTGATGAGAGAGTGAGAGCTCTTAAACACGAAACATTAAATCGAAATAATTGTTTGTCAGTCTTGGAAAAAAGATGAGCATCAATATAGGTGCAGGCCAAATGATAGAAAAATTCTCGTACCTCGACAATAAGTCGTTAACATGATCACCATTGACTGAAAATAGATCATACCATCCCAAACCAGAAAAATTTATGATAAACTGCTTGTGATTTTTATGTTATCTTGAGTGTTCAAATGTCTCAACCGGTTTCACTAGTTTTGAGAATATACAACAGAACTCTTGCATTTACAGAAAGAATATGAAGGACAAGTTGACTCATGTAAGCCAGTGGAGCGCATTGAAATGCTGGGTAAATGCTATCTTAAAAGATTTTCGAAGTTTGACAAAAGCAATTACCAAGGCTCATGCACTGCGTGAAAGATTAACTGACGACTTGACAGAAAAAGAAAGACTGTTCCAGAAAAAAATTGGAAAGCTTGAGAGTAATGATGAACATCTTAAAAGACAAATAGGAGTGTTGGAAGTGCAAGTTCAAAATCTAGAAAAAAATTGTAAACAACTATGTGAGACTAAGGAACTTCTTGAAATTAAAATCATAGACATGAAGTCTAATGAAGACTTAATAACCAAGACCTTACAAGAGAATGGTAAGTAATTACCATAGTAGAAGGTATATAGTAGAAGGTCTACCTAGTTCTGTGAAGAAAAGGCTCCAAGGTATTATTTTTGAATTTTCATTTCAATGTTGCTTAACGACCCAACCAACAGTTTGGTTATATGGGGGTACGAATGAGCGGGTGATGAGGAAACGATGAAGTGATCATAGGTGAAAGGAAGTTTACAAAAACCCATGCATTATGCAGGACTCGAACCCACGCCCAATGTGACGTTGTGACATAACACAGTGTCCGTTAATTGACAGCCATGGGGATGGCCAGAAAGTTACATCCCAGAAGGCCGAAGTTCATGATGGTTTGTGATAGCGAATCTTCGTTTGATGTTAAAATATTTCATATTTTCTCATAGCTATTACCAAAGCTATTACATTTGTTACCAGTAGACCTAATGCAACTACAGCATACTGCAAGAACTTTATTCTTATTTTATTTCTGTTAAATAATTTTCATTCTTGTTTGATTTTATTGCAGCCATGTCTGTAAGGCAATATAAATCACACATTGAGGAGATTGAATCCAAATTAAGAGAAGTAAATAGTCAATTGCAGCGTACAGACAAACAACATCAGAAAACTACATTTGAGTGTGTAACGTGGAAAAATAAATCGGAACAAAATATTACTGAGAGAGAAGTGGTGGAGAAAAAGTTGCTAGAAATGGAAAGTAAAATGATCACCACAATAGAACTACACAAGCAGGACTTGGAAAAGATTCAGAAGAGTAACAGCGCAGAAATTAATAAAGTTCAGGACAAATATAATTATGTAAAAAGGTGTTTGTCCGACGAAAAGAAATCTACTCAAGCACTTCAGGTAAAGTAGCTATACTCTAGGGTTACATTTATCCCAATATTAGTTGCATATGACGTGGTCATTTTTTATTCAGCCATGCTCCTAGATTTCCATGTAACGAGAAAAAAGGAAGAAGTGAAAGTACATAACTTCCAAACGATATACATCCGATTTCATGGAAATTTCATTAGGATATGTGCGTCACAGTATTGATTATGATTTTGAGCTTGTTATTCCATTTAATGAACAATGGCAAGTCTTTGTTTATTCACAATGTGTTTTACACATGAATGTATAACCAAGTCAAAAATATATAACACAAATCAAGTAATGCCAGAAAGGCCAAAGTACGGTACATTTTGTATCAAGTATGCATATCTTCTGCCCAACATTGCTTTGAGCCGCTATTTCTTATTCATAATATTAAGCCAGAAGTCTCTTGTATACTCACTTCTCCGTGCCAGCATGTGTATCATTTCTGTACTTCCTCTCTTTCCTACCTACCACATCATGCTAATCACGCTAAACGTAGAGCTGTAATCTGTTTCATTTATTGGTGATTGGACTAACGAAGTAAATTACTTCAACTCGAATTCCTCTATATTTGTATTCAAAATACCACCTGCTGAGCTGTTCAAATTCAACCTTGAAGCGACGACATAAATTCATTATCCCAAGTTAGGAGTTAGTGGTAGATAGCCTATTGAGAGATTTTTACAGCTTGTTCTCTATTGTATATTTATACTAGATACTCAAGTCATAGAGTGTACGCTATATAAAGAAGATTTTACATTTCCTAATTGACTCAGTTACACTGAACTTTTGAGTAGAAATCTATTGGACCAATTACACAATAGATTGATCTAACCAAATCCAATCTAATTTCAATTAATCAAATGTGTATTTGAAACAAAAACTGTCTCTTAAAACATAGTGTTTTACAAAATTACATATTAATTCAAACGTTGAGTAAAAAGAAATAATTTTCAATCAAGTAGGCCTAACATTCAATTAGGAAATGGAAAGTCACATACCGCAATCAATCGACTTTCTCATAAAAATATTTCTTTTCTAGTCAGAATGTGAGCAGTTACGTGATGCTGTCAATATCATGAACACTCAGAATGTCGAACTTGATTCGAAAGTATTGCAACTTAAAACCGAGCTGAAGAATAGTAAAGATCGTGAAACACTGCTGTTAGAACATCCGGACCTCGATTGCAATGTACGTCAGTGCAAGATGCAAGGTAATCCGATTGAGGATATGGAAGGCCAGTTTCAGTCTAATAAAATACGCATTAAACTTCTCGAAGATCAAAACACAAAATTAATAAGAACCATTCGAAAATTAAAACACTTGTCTGGAAAATGAAGTAGGTACATTTTTTGTGTTAAACTGACCCAAAATAACTTTGAAAACTAAAGTTGTTACTTTCAGCTAAGTACTGGTGAAGAGTGGGCAGTTACTTTCTTTATTTAGTACCAATGAAGCAAATCAAAATCAAATTGATATTTTGCAAACTACAGTCTTCTAATGCTGAAATAAGAAGGTAGCATTTGAGATGAACTGAACCATTCGTGGCCAAGCACATCCCAAGTTCAGTATGCATATCAAAATTTTGTGATGGTTGTGAATTTTAGTCACTAAATTAGTAATTATTGATATTTTAGGAATCACGTTCTTTTCAGTTTATGCAAACATTTCAATTTTTGGTTTGATTCCCTTGATACATAGAATATGTCTTATGGATATCTAGTAAGATGTTGTCGTACACAAGAACAACTTGGCTGATATCAACCGACCTGAAAGTTGGCTTGCATCTCAACGAAGAAAGGTTTCAAGAAAAGGTTTTTTCTTCAATGGTGAAAAGAATAGTTTAAAACACAATTTCAACCACCAAGCACAAAGTTTTATTTTACTTTCAAAATCTCAACACGTAAGATATTTGAGTACAAAACATTGAACTTTGTTCTGTTACTGAGTAAAAGCAGATCTTCTGCATACAATTAACAACGGGGTTGCTTGTCCAGCAGACAGCAGAACTTTCCCGACTCGACGGCGGAAGGTTATTGTAATAGAATCTGGACCGTTTGGGCGAGAAATAATAAAAAAATTGCTAGATACAGTCATACTTTACAATCTACAAAAAATTGAATGAAAAAATTAGGTAACTGCTAGAAAATCTACGTTTATATTATCTGTTCTATCACATGCATTTGAATTACGACACACATTATGCGCATTTAATGGATTGAGTATGCCTATCCCGAGCATTAGGAAGTATGAAAATGTAGGAATAATGCTTTTTGATTAATAAACAGTCAGAAAGATAATGAAGGAGCTAAATCTCCTCCTCAATAAAAACATACAAGTAACTCATCATTGTCATTTAATTGGTTCTCGCCCAAAATCCACAAGACCACAACACTTGGTTATTACTAGTGCCAAAGGTAACAATGCACATATACATTAGTTCAATTTTATTTTGTAACTTTTTTTCTATTTATATATATTTACATAATTTTTAACAATATTATTTCTCTATACACTCAAAACAGTTTCTTCCATTACGATTTACGATGAAAGAGGTATAATATTTGTCATTCAGTCACACCATCACAGACTTCCATAGAAGCCGTTAAAAAAAGTCCAGATTGTTTTTCTTTGGAAGGAAGACAATGATGTTGGAGCCAAGACGCATTTCTTTATCAAATATGTATATTAGATACATTGTAAATATTATATCCAAAGATATAACACAACACTGAAGATGAAGATGGATTAATTGTAGAGATTTGGAAGACATAAGCTCCTCAAAGAACAAGAAGGCATTGGAAGTAGATCTTGGAAGCCCGCTTCAAAGACATTAAGTATAGCATTGACTTAAGTGTTGTCCCAATTAGTTAAAAAAGCAAATAAAAGTGAAAACGCTAGATGTTAAAAATGATCAAGATCAAGTAGAATCTATGAAAGTTGGTTAAGAGTGATACTGTTTTATCTATAGAATTCATGTTAAGCAACATTATATTTCTGTTATTCCCAAAAACAGCATATATAAATATTATTTTGTTTAGTTCAGCACTAATAGCTTATTGATATTGTTAATAGAATTAGTGCATGTCTGTTTGTTGGTTAGTGCCGAACACGAAGATGTTTTAGTATTTCGGTTCGACAACACGGGGTACTGGAACAAAATAGAAGCAACAAATAAGTATGGTTATATAGCAGTGTGAAGATTGCGCGCTGCATTAATAAGCATTACATTACAAGAAATGTTCAAGTGTTGGTATATTTCTCATATGTAACTGAAAAAAACATTAGTTCTTAGGTATAGTAGAAAATATTATGTTAGTGCATTATATAAGTTGAGACTTTTCACCACACATACCTAGAAGTAATTACATCCACATATGGTGAAAAGCATGAACGAAATGATTAACGAACAAACCATAAAACTGGGATGGGAAATCAACAAAAGTTTAACTGTGTCGATGAAGGGGCACACCATCACGGACATATGGAATCATTGTACTCTATGTTTATTGTTTATGTAGGCCTATATTTAACTTCATTATTAATGGAAGGGTATCGACTTTTGAAATATATTTGTATCTTGTAGCTCCAATCATCACTGATTATTACACAGGTTTTCACCATTTAGAACTTTGTTGACGTAGTGGTATCCTTACTGCACCGTAGCAGGAACTGTGGAATGAATACAATATATATTAGAAAGACGTTCACGGAAGAATGAGTTGCAATAAGCATGGAAGACTGTTGAGGCTGAAGTTTTTACACAAGCTACAAAGAACTGTGGTTAATGGCATGGGGGTTGCAAAAATATTAGCAGGAGTCGAGGGGTTTGTGCACAAGCAGTAAAAAAAATACAGGCTCTTGGAAACTAAAACCTATTGTACTACACTATAGCATCTATTGGCTAATAAATAAATATATAGGTATATATATATATATATATATTACCCATATGTATTAAATGCAAAAAAGCATCTTAATTAAATTGGACTACTGTTCAATACGTAAAAAAAAATGAAAATACGACCCGACACGAGGTCATAATGAAAAATTATATTTTGGCAGCAAATGTTAATTACAGCAATATTTCAATATATTCTACATAGGCCCTACACATAACTAAATAACCTTATGAAAGCACTTTAGACCCACTTATTTTTCTAAATTATTGAAAAAAATAAAAATAAATTGTTCAAAAACTTCTTTGCCAATTTGGAATTAATTATGTTATACTATCTACAATACTGTGAATGCAAATTTAATTTTCATCAAAATAAATAAAAGTATTTTCTGTTTTAGTTTATAAGAATAATACAAATTAAATTTTGATTCAATACGATGATAGCAGGAGGAACAAGAGTGTCCACCTGATGAGCTTAACAAGCTTAATTAATAATACTACAGTAATAATATTGAACATAAAATATGGAGAAGCCAAATATTCGAAAAATCCTAATAACTAGTGGGCATATTGTTTGCGCTAGCTCGAGCGTAGTGATTTATGAAGGAATACTCACTCACACACATTCGGGGTGATGCACGTTGATTGTGCAGGGAGGGGTACACTCCATTAACCTTTCCAGTTGGGGTTTGCTAGATGGGTTTAAGAAAAATAGAGGAGAAAATAAAAGACAATTAGTGTGTTTCAAAGGTAGGGGTATATAACACATGCCTGTGTATTCAAATAATGTAAGGGGTCAATCAAGATTAAAATAATCCATTTTAATCTCATCACTCAGAGTTCTTAAAACAGAAATACAGGGTAAAATGGTAGAAGGGTTTTAAATGCAATTATTTCTTGCAGGTATGGAAATGTAATAAATGGGTCAAAATAAAATGTCTCAAATTTTATTTTGATTTTAAAATGCTGGTAAAGGTAATTTTTATCTTGGAAATTACTAGAACTGTTATGTTTTTGAATGCAATTTCTTGCAGGTGAAAGGGTCACAGTAAACCATCTCAAATATTAGTTTGATATCGAACTTCTGGAATAAAGTAATGATTAAATTAACCACCAAACTATCTCTATAATGTAAAACAAACAACAGACTAATTTGAAGGTGAATCAGAGGAATCACAAAACAATGACATTGTGTACATGTCAAGTTCTGAGATTAAACTGTATTTAATGTTGGCTTATGATATCAGATCAAGGTTGGCATATCATTCTCACCCACAATGGCTCTTTTACAAGCCTCTTAGTTCTTAACCACCCATACACATTCAAATGCGATAAGTATAGAAAAAAATATCAAGTTGACGAGGAAAAGTAATTAAAATTTCTGTATAGGACCTACTACATTTGGTAAGACCATAATATCCTAGTCTAAAAGTGACCACCCAAAATTTCAATAAAACATCTAACCAACTACAACTGCATAATGATCATAATACTAGACTAATAGGTACATTATCTTACCTGATAAATGCTGCCATTGTAGTTCTTGGAATATTTGTGTCTAGAACTGTACTTAGCATCACAGCAAGCTGCACAAGCGTCCATGTTGGTAAAACCCAACAGGTACGTGAATGGTATGTGCGGTAGCCCATATTGTTCACACAATTGCTAAAGTAATGTGCACACTCACACACTGGAAAAAACACATTTTTCACACGCCCTAAACTGTGGTACATATTTCAGTCTTAAATCACTTGTTAAAGCCAAAAAATGCATGTGTTTATGTAATAGATCATGTAGTATAGTCATCTCAATACGAGAGTGCTACGAGATATTACAACAACACGGCGGAATGGAGTGGCTAAATGTTAATATGATGGAAATGGATTGAAGGATGGAAATGGAGAATATGTCTGAAGCTTGAAAACAAAGCTTTTTCTTTCAAGTTCCAAATGATTTCAATGTCAAATTTGTCAAATAAACTCGAAAGTACAGTGATTTGTTCATAGCACAGACTTTCACAATTACGTACAATCTATTCAACCAGGGAAACACGGATGTTGCAAGACGAGCTCGATATTTGTGTACAACATACGGTACTTGAAATCTGCACACATTGGTTTTGGAACCGTAGTCACTCATTACATTCTTTATGCAGCTCTAATTAAGTCTACCCATTGACCATTTAAATGGGAATTTGATCCTGCAAATAATTCATTTTTTTTCTTCATAATGGCTACTTGGATCGACGTAGAAATTTGAAATAATATGTATCATTTTAGACAAATCTCTTGACAATTTTTCTCAGCTGGGTAATTCTCATGGGTTTTTCCAAAATAAGTGACGGATTTTTCAGAAAAGTTTTCTGATGCCGTTCCTTGTCCACTGCAGTAATACGGTAGTTCAACATGACTATTCATAAAACATGATGTTTTTACTTCCACTAATCATTATTGGTATCTAACTCTATTTTACGACGGAAGATGACATTGAAATCATGGTGACATTCTGAAAGAAAGCAGCAACAAGCCAACTCCCTGCTCTAGTATCGAGCTTGATAGGCAAGGTCAAACCAAATCACACAACAAACACAATATTAGGCACACATCTCTTTAAAACATTCACATTTTTATTAGTAACACTCGGTCTTTTGTAACAAGTTTGACAAAATGACAACAATTACATAATATTTACAATATTTTTCATGTTGTCGTTACCTACTTGACTCATTCCAAAATCATTTCAATTTATTAATAAAATGTAAAATAAATAATATTTTATTTACCAATCACTCTATTATTATTATTCGACGTACACCGTACATGATTGCACGTTAGGTATTGTTTTATTCTTATTTTGAGAGTAGGGCGAGGAATTTGATTGATATCTTTAGATCTAGTACTGGTTTCATTTATAATCATCGTAGTATAATACTAATTTAGTTTCATAAGCAGAGTGCCGTTTAGAAATCTGCAAGTCACACCCACACGCAATGAGCAAAAACCTATACTTACACATCATTTACCCATCATAACATCTTGCAGCATCGACCTATACTCGTCTCAATTTCATACAACATATGTATCGTTTGTTGTGTTTACAGCAATGACAAAATCAACAACCACACCAGTAGAACAATATATATATATATTATATTGATTATAATACAGAGTAGTTTAAAATGTAAAATAAGTGAAATGTAGTAATTGTCACAACACAAGAGTGCAGTAGGTTCCTGGCAGAGTTAGCAGCATGCGGGTTAGCAAGCGTTAGCCGACTGGAATAGGATCGGTAGTTGCACAAATCACCAGTTTCTTTCGGGTCAAATTAAAATCCAATGTAAAGGTGCATGAGGGGATGTCGTGCCATGGAAGACTTTTAGTCAGGAGTAACTTTATCAAGGTTTGACTTTCCTCGGAAGAACGCTATTATCCGACCGATCGACGGCTCTCCACCTGCGTGGTGAACGAACAATACACACCATGCAACACACAAGCATTTCAATACCGGAACTATTTTAAACGAATCATGCATATTTCTACCACCGTAATTATAAACCATAAACGTATTTAATCTAATCCTAAAATGACAAGTTAAGGGTTGCTATCACTGATACGTTAACCTAAAAATTAGTAATAGATGTTTAGTATGTCATATACCTTAAACACAAGTAAATTAAATATATATAAAAAAAATGGTTGAGTCACTGCACTTTTGTCCGGCAAATAAGTTGATTATACCTGATCGCATTGTTCCCGCACTACGATAAATAAATAGCTACAACAAAGTCTATATGGATGATATTTGGCAGTTGGATAAATGAATGCAAGTACATTTTCCTACACCTAGCTGTCTCACCTACACATTGCCCAAGCACGTTGCCACCAGTAAAAATTATTGTCAGGATGTGAAATATACTATATATATATACTATGTGGTGTCATCTAGTCATGCCTACTAGGCCTACGTGGTGGATTTCAAAACGATAACCATGAAAATTTCTATATAAAATATCAGACCTCAAAGGTAAATTAAAGACTTAAAAAAAGGCACTTTCCTAAAAAGATTACAAAAATTGAAGTGCACCCCTTCCGAGCGAATGTGAGTGGGTGTAGCGACCGCTTGCTGTCCTCTTCTACCGACCTTTCGACTCACTTAGCACACACTGCGTTATTTATACAACTTGAAAGTCCTAGCAAGTTGTTAATTGGGGGGCGGGTTTCAAAACACGTGGTTTAGCGCTCCTAGTGCTTTTAGAAGGGACCATACAGGATGTATGCAAAAAACACGGCCCACATGAGAACAATCCAGTGCAACGTTAAAAACGGGTTCTTACCATCGGTGATCTTTCGGGCTACAAACTTGAGTGTTTCGTCAAGTAGTATGACGGGAAGCGAGAACTTCATCACAACTATCCATTCCTCAACGTTCAGAGGTGTAACTTGGAAAGTGTGCTAAAACAAAGAAAACATAAAACATTATTTCAAGTTCTACAGATTGATGTAATACGTCGAGCAAATTACAGCGAAACCTTAACAATTGTTGGAAGTTATCGAACGAAGCACTCTAATGAAAACTACGATCTATTGGCGTCGGTGAATGATTAATGAGGTGATGGGGCGATGAGATGAAAGGTATCAAACTTTCAAAGATTTCACTGACAGTCCCTCATTGTGACGTTAACACAGCGTAATAACACCTAGCAGCAAAGGACATACCACAATATCTACTAGTTCTGAAACAGCTGGTCGGAACATAAGCACTATCAAGTTTCCATTCAATCTCATTCTTATATTGACAAAATGTCAAGATCTGAACTTGTGTTTGGATACTGTGTGTGTGAGCGTTACTTACAGCCAAGAACTCGACGTGGAGGATGACAAAGTGGAGAGAGAAAGACAGAGCCATGGAGCCAATGAGCCACATGTTGCACCATGGGGGCATGGCAAGAAGAGACTGGTTCTCAGACAAGCTGGAACACAAACACAGTAGTGATGAATTAACGCTGCCGTTTCTCAACATACGTAAAAGATCATGATTTATTCATCGATAATCTTTTTGAATTCTCATCAGGTATACCGTTATCAATAATATCGAAATTATAGTTCGCTGGTATAGGATAATTGATTTTCCTCCCGCGATAAAATGCTTCATCTGACATCCCTGTACATTAGTAGATACTAGTTAGTGCTGCTATCTGTGAACTAATAGATGAACCAAACACAAATTGTAAGTGAATAAGACGTAGGCCTAAGTGTAATAACTAATAAACACTTGGGAAATCTTAAAGAGATCCGACGGTAATAGAAGTCCTCATCTAATTATTAAATAACAATAATGTCGATAACCAGAATAATTTCCAAGATCGCCATAAATTTGTATAACGATAATCGAATCTATATAATTGATGATCGAAACGACATTATCAATAATCGAATCGATATCATCGATAATCTTG
This sequence comes from Brachyptera putata, assembly GCA_907164805.1. NCBI lineage: Eukaryota > Metazoa > Arthropoda > Insecta > Plecoptera > Taeniopterygidae > Brachyptera > Brachyptera putata. The sequence goes on along the minus strand of OU015464.1, from coordinate 25,859,826 downwards.
CCCATCCTGCCCAAGTATCTATTTCGTCCCATTGTGGTTTACAAGTGGTTTCCCACTCAATCAAAGATCGCACTGGGCATTGTCATCGCACAAGACCATTGTCAGTCACCGAGCTCGATTCATACGAGTCGAGCATCATCAGACGCTAGCTCGCTATTAGAGATGCATCTCTCAGTGTTACAAACAAGTGGATGGAAGTTCGACGGGTACCTGTTCATCGCGTTCAACATCTCGATGGTGACGAGGACAGACAGAGCCATGGTCATGGGGTACGGGCTGTGGAAAGTGTGGCAGTCGACTCCCCTGAATTCTTCGGCACCGGGCACGCAGGACAAGTGATGAGTCTGCAAACATGGAAGACATAAACTGTAATACAAACTTAAAGACTAGATTGTACAAGTGAATAAGGTGGGTAACTAATTTGCACCGATTCCTTGGGTTACGTTGGTTCCAGGGAAAGAGAAGTGTATCGAATCGCAGATTGCGATACAATTGCATGATTACAAAAACTTGCAAACGATTGATAGATCTGCTAATGCCATTCTGATTGTTAATATCTTAGTCTTCCATTGGCAGTTTGGCAAACAATAATAATAAAAAATCGTTGAAACGGAAGAATATAAATAGTTGAAGTGTACATCTAGGCTGAGGCCCACCATCGATTTTACTTTTGTTACCAAAGGGCATAACACCAAGCAAGCACTTACCAATTGCCAGTAAGACAGCTGTGGGCCAGTGGGAGCATACATGAACCACCAGGTGGCAGCACCAACAGTGGCAGCGCCTACATAGGTGCCGACAGCCATGTAACGGAAGAACAGCCAGCCAGAGATGAGGGACTCGTCAGCCTTGCGAGGTGGCTTCTGCATGATGTCCAGATCGGGAGGATTGAAACCGAGAGCGGTGGCAGGAAGACCGTCAGTGACCAAGTTGACCCACAACAGTTGCACGGGAATAAGAGCTTCGGGAAGACCAAGAGCGGCAGTCAAGAAGATGGACACGACCTCACCAATGTTGGAAGAGATAAGGTAACGGATGAACTGTTTCATGTTGTTGTAGATGGCTCGGCCTTCTTCAACAGCAGCGACAATGGAAGAGAAGTTGTCGTCGGCCAACACCATCTCTGATGCGGACTTGGCGACGGCGGTACCGGATCCCATGGCAATACCAATCTCGGCCTTCTTCAGGGCGGGGGCGTCATTGACACCATCACCAGTCATGGCAGAGATCTCGTTCATGCTCTGGAGGAATTCAATGATCTTGGACTTGTGAGACGGCTCCACACGGGAGAACAAGCGGGAACGGGCAACGGCGGCTTTCTGTTCGGCAACGGGAAGATCGTCGAATTCCCGACCAGAGTAAGACTTTCCGGTGGTGTCTTCTTCCTCAGTGAACACGCCAATACGCCTGCAGATGGCCTCAGCTGTGGCCTTGTTGTCGCCAGTGATGACAATGACTCGGATACCGGCAGCTCGGCAACGTACGATAGCGTCGAAGACTTCCTTACGGGGGGGATCCAACATGCCAACAACACCGACGAAGGTCAGGTTCACTTCATACTGGTAGAACTTGGTAGAGTCGACGAGGTTCATGTCTTCGATCTTCATGGGCGAGTCATTGACGGCAAGAGCCAGGCAACGAAGGGTGTCTCGGCCGGTACCATACTGACCAGTCAGGTCCAAGATCCTCTTCTTGAGGGCGGCAGTCAGAGGGATCTTCTGGGTTCCAACACGGGCGTGCGTGCAACGTTCCAACACACCTTCCGGTGCTCCCTTGACGAACAGCTTGGGGCCAGTTCCCAGACGGCTAGCCTTCAGGGGCACGCAATAAGATGACATGGATTTCCTGTCTCGGGAGAATTCCAGAGTGAACTCTTTCTTCCACTTGGTCTCAATGTCTTGTCGGACAACAATGGCAGCAGAGCGTCGGTCAAGTCCGTGCTTGGGCACAGCGTAGGGGTTCATCTTCTCGGCCAATACGATCAGAGCGGTCTCAGTGGCTTCACCAACTTTCTCGAAAGCTTGCTTGAACTCGTTGAAATCAATGGAGGAGTCGTTGCACATGATGCAGATGTTTCCCATCTCGTGGAGGATTTCGTAATCGGCAGCCTTTATCTTCTGTCCCTTCAAGAACACCTCGCCGATGGGCTCGTATGTGGATCCAGTGATTTCGAATTCAGTGAAGGAGCTATCGTTACCTTCGATCTTCTCGAAGACGAAGGCACGGCTGACGGACATCTGGTTGGTGGTGAGAGTTCCGGTCTTGTCTGAGCAGATGACAGATGTGCAACCCAGAGTTTCTACGGAGGGCAGAGAGCGTACGATGGCGTTCTTCTTGGCCATACGGCGAGTGCCGAGAGCGAGGCAAGTGGTGATGACAGCGGGAAGACCTTCAGGGATGGCAGCGACGGCCAAAGCGACGGCAATCTTGAAATAGTAGACGGCTCCCTTGATCCAGGAACCACCGTGGGCGGGGTCATTGAAGTGACCAATGTTGATGGCCCATACAGCAACGCAGATCAGAGAGATAACCTTGGACAACTGCTCACCGAACTCGTCCAGCTTCTGTTGCAGGGGGGTCTTGATTTCCTCAGTCTCAGACATCTCAGTACGGATCTTGCCTGGAAAACAGAAACGTTTGGTGTTAAACATAACAATACTTCATTTATAGTCTTGACTGATAAAAAAATAACAATCCGTAAATGACTTTTAAACAAGCTTAGCATGTGTACTACTTTTTTTTGGTGAATCAACTTTTTTTCTTTTGGTACATGAACATGAACATTTCTTTCAAAAAACCAAAATGAACTTTTTAAAAACAAACTTCCCAACACTGGATAAGCCTAGAAGTATATGACATTCCATACACATTTAAAAAAGGTGTGCTCATACACCAGAATTTTGATTTCTCATACCATTTGAAAGTAGGATACAAAATCTTCATTTTGCTCAATCGGTTCCTACGTAAGCCTACTCCTACTAGTCATGAGGGTGTGGTCACAGAAAGTGTAATATATAGGCATAGATAATAATTACATAATTGAATACGTTTAAATAATTAATAATAATTAGTAAGCCTAGGCCTACCTGATAAGCAACCCCATATCACAGCATGCTTGCTGTATATTATCTTTAGGTTAACATATTTCTTTCAGTGTAGCATAGTTTCACATGATATGCAGCGATTGCATGATAATCAATTTTAAGTGGGGCTTAGATTAAATAATAATACGGCTTCCAAATAATCAATGCCAATTTACTACCACTGGGTATGTGTGACACATTTGTTGACAAAAGATGGATCACTATGTAAAACTATGAATTACGGTATGTCTTTATTTCAAACTAAATTACTGTAATACTCGTGACCCCAATACTGTGACACTGTTTAAAACATCATTCTCTACTAGAACGCCTATTTTTCATCAAACTGTTGCTTACTTTCAAAGTAAGATAATGACCGAGTTTTTTTTAGCAAACTGAACTCACATATGCTCAAGTAAATAAAAGCTACGCCATTGACATCAAGTGGCAAGGTCAACGACACAATACTACACATTAGCGTTGCATTTCAATTTACTCAATCATGCCCCCAGTGTTTATTACAACTACCCATAATACATGATCAAGACTCGATCGATCGTTTTGTAACATCAAAATTTCAATATATTTCTACCAATTTTCGATATTCAAGTTTCTATATCGTTTGCGATTTTTAAATCGAATGGCAACCCCACTGCATGCGAAGAGTCATCAAACATGTTGTACCAATGGCGGTGTTGAGTCCAGTTCCCATGACGATGCCTCGGGCTTTGCCAGCGGCGACGTTGGTTCCGGAGAACAAGATGTTCTTCTTGTCCTGGTTGACGGCACGGGGGTCGGGGATCGCGTCGGTGTGCTTGATGACGGAGACGGACTCGCCAGTCAAGATGGACTGGTCAATCCTGAGCGTCGTCGACAGAATCTTGATCAGACGGATGTCGGCGGGGATCTTGTCTCCGACTGCAAGGAGAGCGAGATTATTAGACCAGCGCGTCAAGCTTTACTCGTTGAACATTAATCGACACTGTAGTTGATTATAGCTTTTTTATGGTAAATATTGATTTTGGAGACCACTTATTTCCAAGCATGAAGTGCAAATTTTCCAGGACTATTTTCAAGTAACTCTATTTCTTCATTTAGTATTTTTACAACATCATAACACAATTTGTATTACTTCTTTTTGTTGTTGCTAATTTACAATTTGTCGAAAACAGTTAAACAGACCATTTAAAAATTGAAATACTTTTAAATAGGCCAACTCTGAACAAACTAAATTACCGGTAAGCTGAATTATACTGTGAGCCTGAATTTTACACAAAAATACTGCCGTGAACGTTATCAAAACGATTACTGGTAGGCATACAGAAAATTATTACAGGCGCTTTTAGCCTTTTACTCTATAAATCCATATTCACTCCACAAAATCCTCGACTTCCAGATTGGTGGGAAAGTTGGAATTTAGAAGGCAGAAACTTTTGTGCAAGTAATGTGCAAACTACAAGCGATCCACTCAAGACACGATGGGAGTTGATACAGAGAAATCTTAGGTTTTTGGTGATGACTTGAACGATATAACCATATAACTATCTATAAGATATAAAAATAAAGACGTCAAATAAGTCCAAGGCAATAAGTCCAATGAAGACGGAACACAGATATTTTCAATTCCTTCAAGACAGCGTAAGTAAAAACTATTCATCTCATGTCCCATAATTTTCACCCGTGTACCATACACAGCTGAGATTTGTTTCTTTTTTATACGAGTGAAATTATGAAATACACAGTTGTTCACTTGGTACATCATCTTGAAGGTATTGAAAAAATATTTGTTTTGTCTTCATTACAATATTGTTCTATTATACCGTTTAAAAGTTATAAGTTACTAATATTTGGCAGAATCGACTCCCATGTGCTCTCAAGGTTATTAGAGGTTACAATGACTTTAGATTCGCACCTGACACCTCAACAATGTCACCGGGAACAATCTCCTTGGCACGGATCTTCTGGATTCCGGACTTGTCTCCTCGGAGGACTTTGCCCATCTCGGGCTCGTACTCCTTCAGAGCTTCAATAGCGGACTCAGCATTCCTTTCCTAAAACACACCAGCAATATTCCTTCATTGAAATGCCAACAGGATTAGGACAAGTTAAGATTTTCGTAATTACAAAATCTACTGAGTATTTAATTTACAAACACATTTTTCCACAGCTAAAATAGTTTTCTAGATGCTTTTCAATGTAAACAAAGGTATTAGTTACAAGGGAATTTTGTTTATCAAATAATTATTCATAAGCTAGGTACCTAGCTATATTTATTTATGTATCTTATATTATGCTCAAATGGTTTAACAGGCCTACAAAATATCAAATGACATGGACAAGAATTGACAGTGACAAGCACACAGCATGAAAATAGTGTTACTGTAATTATTAGTATCATCATTTTCTATCCAGTTATTGATAATTATATCAAATTTATTGCAATTATACATCACTTCCGCATTCAGTTACTTGATTACATTCTACCATATTTTTTTCATAGGCCTATATCTGTATTGACCGCTATCCTGTTTACTCCTGGAGGTTTATATATTAGATATTGTTTGAATCTGATAATCAAGTTGTTTTCAGAAGTTCGGTGTAACTGTATCTTGGATCATATCACGAGAGTTGACTCTAGGAGAAGTAGAATAATGCGCTTACCTGCCACACACCAACGATGGCGTTAGCGATGAGAATGAGCAAAATAACGAAAGGTTCAACGAAAGCTGTGATTTGATCTTCATTATCTTCAAATAAGGCTAAAACCTGTGGACAAAAGAGAATACACCTCATTAATACAAGTTGGGCAATTACAAAGACACTTATACATCAGGTTAATAAATATTTGAAACAAGAAACGGTAAAACTTTACCACGTGCAGTATATCACGTATTACTGAGGAACGTTTTTTTTTCATCAAAATACAATAAAAACATGAAGGTAATACATATAAAATAATTTTATTGATTTTAGTCTGTACCCTTGGCAAAAGAAAACATGGCTGCTGTGAAGAGGACAAATTTGTGCCCCAAAAACTGAAGACAATTGAAAATGAAAAGCGAGTAGATTTTCAATAATTACATATTACCCGACACGTAATACGCTCTAGTAAAGTGCTTTTACATCTAAAATCACAAATAACGTTTTAAAACAAACATTATTGCAATTCATCAAATAAACTAGCGTGTTACGGCAGTTAAGAATTACCGGAGAAACATCATTTACACTAGTGATCGTCAAAGAACAGAAAACCAAATAAATAAATAAAAGCAATATTCCGAGAGTGCTTCGTCTCTCGCCATCGTCAGGGTCAGAAAGTTATAACATGAAAATAGAACAATCCCTCTTTATATCTAGGTAACTGTTTATATGACTTTCAAATACAATGCTATAGACACTAACATCTGTACAACATATGTTTTGTTACGAAAATATAATTTTGTCAGTAAGTAATAAGTTGGCGCCCTATTGTTTGGAAGGTTTGGTTGGTGGGGATATACAATGAGGTCTCCACTTCAATAAAAAACGGTTCTTTATTATGGTTACAGAACTGGTTACCGGTAGCTATTTTCTATTCATACAATCGTCCCAGAACTGGATCCAAAAAGTCCGTTGTTTTTCGTGTGCGTCATTTGGCTAACAAATTGTTTGACCAGCAAAAAATTGAATATGAAACAATTCGTTTGCCTTTGGCTTGAAGAAATCAACCTGTCCTATAGCCTGTGGTTGAAAGCCTTTATGCACAATTTCTTCAAACAAAAAGTTGTACAGGGCAAGATTCGAACCTTGACCCTCTCGTACCGAAGGTATTCTATGAATGCTTGACAGCATGTTGTGTTATGATAGCACATGACAGAAACAAGATGGGGGACTATTGCACTGTGGACTATTTGGAACCAGTACTGAAATGATTGCATCATGATTTCTACCTCCCTTCCCTGGTAACGAACTTCAACTGTAGAGTCCTCATTTCTTCTTGGAAATGAATGAAAAACGAAAAAGAAATTCAACTAAGACAGACATCTGGAAGATTTCATAATGTTGAATGTTCATGATGTTCATGTTTGAAATGTGCAGACATAGGATTATCACTATAGCCTATTGCTTTCTGTGATTACTTCAACAAACTTTTTGTAACCAGTCTTTGGAAGACAGCAAAATAAGTACAGAAGTATGTGACTTGAAAGAACATGCAGACAGAGCTAACGCCTTTCGATAGAAAAGTGAGCTACAGTTTTGCATATTTTTAATTCAACTCATTTTTTACAGCTAATACATTAGCTGTGATTTTCTCATTACCCTGTAATTTACCTTCATCTTTTATTGATAGAATTGATTAGAACTGAGTTATTTTATATGATATGGTATAATTTCTTTTGTATTGCTTGTACCAGTATTTAATAAATTGATCATTATGCTGCATCCATGTGGTCTCTCACAATATTAAACAACGGACAAAAACAGTCTGCTCCACTTGAAATTTGTCAGCACAGTGAGTGGAGACAGACTAGGACAAAACCAACCCTTCCATACACCCTGGCAATATACTGGAACTTGATCAATGACTTATGTAATGTTCAGAGATTCAGAACAGCAATCTGCCACTAACAAGTAGCAAAAAAGCTGTCAGTCAATTATTATTCACAGTATCACTGAAAGTCACCATACATACCCACCCAAGGACTATTATTCATTTTATCATATTGAAAAGAAACTACTTAGTACGCTGAGATATTAAAGGTTATACACATATATTTAACGAAAAATCGAACTGGAATGCATCAAACTGATTATTATTTCTATGGTGAACCACATTTCCCAGAGGTCAGTTGAGAATGAGTAAGTGGTAGGTCTGTACCAGTTTAACAAGTGGTTAAAGCATAGTGATTAGAGCATAATCAGGCATCTACAGGCTATGCTTGACAGGAGGCTGTGCGGAGCAACAAGCTGCACTCGCTAACATGACACAGAGGATGTAGATTAACTTTTATAATTTGTAGTCCCGAATTTATTTTCTTTCCTTGTTTATGGTGTGTGAATGATATGATATAGAGAATGACTTGTATATTTGAACGAGAAGGAATCGCCTTGACAGTGAGGAGGCTGATGTGAATTATTATTGTGAACCATCCAAAACTTTTCACAGATCTCAATTATTATTCTACCACATATTGCAATCGGAGCATGAATTCAATTTGCTGACGTACACCCATGGTAAATAATCAACGTGCAATGTGGGGAAAAGCTGCCTTCAATTCATTTAGAAATTTAAAAAAAAATATCCACAAGTCACTTGCCAACAGAGAGCGCGCAGTTGATGCGAAACGAAGGAAGAGTTAGTAATAAAAAGCTATTACACGTACCAGACTAAACGAATGAACAGTTAAAATGCATTTAAAGTGCAGTAAAAAGACTGGAAGTGCTCAACTATAGTGTAACGACAGATAAATCATGATACAGGAGGTTGACACTCATTCAAATATACTACGGAATTTATATTATTACATATACATTTGAACTATAATGGTATTATTATACATAATAATATATGAATTATGAGCATGAACAGGCATTTCATTGAGATTTCCATTATGTGAAACAAAACATTAGTTAAATTTATTATTAACACAAGCGAACAAGTCTTTACTTTCATTCATGTATTAGTACAGGATACCAGCAAGCACATGTGTGTGTGCATGCATGCAATATTAAAATTACTTTCCGACGTCTATTGCGCAACAAATGCAATTTGAATTGAATACGATGCAAGGGGGGGGGGGGGGTCGCGGTCACGAGATCGCCGCAAAAACAGCGCCACTACTAACATCAAAAAAGATACTTTCAAAAGCGCATAATGTGACGGTTCAAGCTTTGAACTGTATGTGATACAAAATAAGTGCAACTTCGCGTAAAACAGATAGGGCCTAGCAGACAGGCGTAGGGACTACGTAGATCTTATGTAAGCTGTACATAGATCGCGTGTCTGTGACAAACAAGGGAGTTCAATTTGATCATTGTTTGACAGGGCTACTATGAAAAACATCTGTTTTCTGATATCTCATACCAATCAAAAGTTGAAAGTAATTCGCTAAATCGATTCGGATGCGAAAAGCAACTGATCGAGATCCGTTGCCGGTTATCGATACACATTTATTTTTGTATACTAAGTAAGTGCATACGTAGTAATATGGTTTCACTTTTATCGTGTCGTAAATAAATCCAACTGAACGTTCTTTCTGCAGTCAACTCGTAAGTTTTGAGCGATTGCTCGATTTAGACGCGTCTGTCGGATCTTGGCTGTTCTGATGTGGGTCAAGTGAGCGAGTGAGCGAGCGAGGGTGAAATGAGACAGACAGCGCACATCAGTTTCTACACGGGTATACATACTCGACGTCATTGTTGCAACAGGCAGGCAACAATCACGCACAATCTCATAACCCCGGATCAACGCATTCCCGATTGCTTGTCACGCGTTACTTGCGAGAAGTGTACGGCATGCGTTAGTTTCCCCACCTCCTCATACAGAACAGGGTGAATGACACAATTATAAACATACGCACATTATTTTTTGTTTGGTCACTATGATGCATAGAAAGAAAAACATATTGTGTGTACTATAGTTATGATAGTGTATGTATCATCAGTCATTACACAATTAATAAGATCAAGCATACCAAATATACAATAGGAAATTAGGATTATTTTTTGCTTAACGAGTAACGACCCCACCGACAGCTACGTTAAACGAATGAGCTGTGATGATAATGAAACTTTGAAGCGATGATAAGTGAAAAGAAGTTTACCAAAACGCATGCTCGATAAGGGACTCGAATCCAGGCCCAATGGTGACTAGTTTCTAAAGCGGTGCCTCAGCTGACACTGAGCAACGAAGGAAGGCACATTAGGAAATAATATTTCAATTTTTGAGTTCGAATAGGGAAACTCAAATTTGACTTGACCAAGTGAAGAACACCACCCACACAACGCGATCTGCTCTAAGGATACCGACGACCGTATCGGTGTGTTGTTTGAAGATTATCGCCGCCGTTCAAAAGTAAGAAAGGTGACACGAAAGTACAGGCTATATTTACTGATAATTTCCAGTTCGGCGAGTAATTAAACTGTAATCAATATTGCGAACATCCTTTCATAATGTATGGACAACCCCGAGCGCCTCAGCTGTCCCTACGGTAGTGACGCTACTGATTATAACATTTCACTACTCCCCCGAGTTAATCAACGAGCAGGTTATCTTTGCCCCCGAGATAAAATACCGAAAGCGTCGATGACGATAATGATAACATCATGCACTATTTCCGTTCTGACAGTTTTTACATACAACAAAACACCAAGTAGGAGCGAATCAAGTGTGAATAATGGATACAATAAACATGTTTCAAGTTCAAACGACTGCTTCTAGTTAATTACCCTACTCTATGGGCTTGTTAGCATGGCAATAAAATCGTGTAACAAGCAGTTATTGAAACGATATCGACACGTTGTGATAGATGGAGGTACTTACGAAAGAGATGATGGCGGCTAACAATAAGATCTTTACTAGGAGATCGTCGAACTGTTCCAACACCAATTGCCATAGTGATTTGCCTGGAAAAAAACAAAAGAGTAAATAAATACATGGGTTTAACGCTTTGGCCTAAAATTTAACGGCGCATCAACAGAAAAGATTATTCAAGCCGAGAGTTGATCTTAAAGTTCATTACACCATGATTACACCGGTATGCAATACTTATTATTAGAGACGGTTGAAACGGTATATAGTTGTCGCGTTGAACGGAGTAATGGAATGTTGAAACTAATAGCTGTTTGTAGTGATAATTAAAATTATATCACAGACATGCAATATTTGTATTACTTTACATAGCCAGCATGTCAGGAACTATTGACAAAACCGTTTTTACATTTACTTGCGATGACACGTGGTCGCTGAACAACAATTACATAAATACTCTCGTTTCAAACAAAATGATGACGTCGTTAGTTTATGAATGGTAATGCATCTGCTGTGGCGTCATATCTGTCAGCAGAGGCCAGTGTTGACCGAGTGCACGCGAATGCATTCACTAGTGGGACACTTCGCGAGTTCATGCTACGCTGAGATGAGTGACGAATCAAAACAGTCGTCTATTTCTAAAAACCGTACACATCATATCTTTCTTAAAAAAAAAACTTGAATGAAACCTGATAAAATGAGGAAGATTTTTTTTCGCATTCATTTCATCGATCTATTCTCATTGGGGGTTCCAAAATTTGACAAGAATTGACAAAGAAACGAATAAAAAATAATTCAACACATTATACAGTTCAATACTATTTGGTGCGTATAAATCTACTGGTATAAAAATACATATTCATTTTATAATAGATCCACGGGAACTATGTTGCGAACCGATAAGTCGTTTTCATTGGAATCTACGTTCAAGATATAAAGCAAGTGCCAAAAAATCAGTTACAACCGACATTTTCCAGTATTTTTGTCAAGTTGACATAACCAGATCCAAGGTAGGTAAAGCCTAGAGCCTACTGTTCTTGAAACTGCCAAAACTTACATTGTCATAAGTATCGCGATAATATGATAACAGTTCACGCAACCCGAAGTTGGAGGACAAGATAACACGTCGGCAGAAATGAAGTCTAGTAAAAGCGATGATGAAATATGATCAGGGGAGATAACGGTCATCCTTGACCTGCGATACATTACGACCAGTTGATCCGCGCTCAAACAAAATGATCAATCCCTTATAAACAGTTGGTTGATCGTCCACAAGACCAACCTCACAACTCGCAAGACAGCGTGGGCGTCTTTTAAGCGAAGTGTTATGTCTTGTGTTTTGGTGTAATCTTCTGGACGATTTTAGACAACGGAAGTCGGATTTAGACGAAAATCTTTTGATTCTTTTTTTGAACTGTTATAAAGATGATCAAATCTAGACAATTTACTGAAATTAATACTTTTTTCTTCGCGAGAATATGTTTAAATATAGCATGGATTGTTGCTTTTGAAAATAAACTTGAAATTTCAACATTGATCGATAACAGTGAAATAAAATCTAGTGACACTACGAAGGGTAGTGCATGCTATTTTTCACGAAATATAAACACTTAATTCATGAACCGACATCGAGGTGACAAAAATGAAATTCGGGGTCTCCTAAAACCACGTAATTAATTATGTATTAAATCGAACTCACCTTCTTCAGCAGGCAATTCTGAAACAGAAGAAAAATCATGTAAATTAGACAATGTAATTAGAATAATGGCAAGCGCAATAAATATCAAGATCAATCAATCAAATTTATTATATTATTTAATGATGTATTTACAAATTTAAATCAATACAGCCTGAATAATCAAGTTTGGGTTTGGGTGATTAAGAGGTATAGTGAAACAATGAGAGTCGAGGTTTAGGGCACAGACAACAGCTATTTGGGGCCAACGTGTTCCAACTTGGAAAGTGAACAGCAGTCCTAGAAAAAAATCCCCGGGTAAAAAAGACTTCTTCCACTAACAGAACGAGACGAGTGATTTATAACCGACAAGATATTTCATTTACTACCTTTGGCAGTTTACATTTACATAAGTTACACACATTTCCCTCTGGTTTGTTTCTACTAAGTCCCTCGTGACGCAACCAACGATTAGCCGCTATCCAGGCCGTACTCGACTCGTCGTTACAATAGCAGCTCGAACGCAAACCAAATGATAAAACGTCGGATGTATTTTAGTGTGCAGAAACTGATTTTCTTGTTTCAGTCTTTGTGGTTTCTAATTTTTATCGATGGTTTGTAATATAAAAATAAACGCGAGACAAACTGAAGGGGTTGGTATTTTTTTGGAGAGGCCACACAAGATGGTTCCAAAAGTAGTTTCTTTCGATTTGATACGGAAGTGGGTGAGATCAAATTAACTAAATCTACGACTAATGAGGCGAGACCAAAACGTAAACATTAAAAAAAAAAAAAAAACAGTAGACTAATATTTAAAATGTTCAAGAAAAAAACAGCTCTCCTCTTCGATTTTTTTTTTTTGGCAATCGCGTAGGGCATTAAAAAGTGCGTGCCAGCCAGAACAACCGAATACATAAAAAAAATCCGAAGAGAATTATAGGGCCTACCAAAACACAATCGGTTTGAAAATGAATTAGTTGCAAATGTACGAAACGAGGTAGATCAGATCTGTGAGCATCGGTCCGTTTGAATGGGTTCACTCGCTGTAACCCACAAGGACACAGTACCGAGCTCGAACCCAGGCAGATGTGCGTGACGTCACGACTTGCGTCATAGTTGTACGTCACAGCGGTGGCCTACCTCAGCTAATACACGTTATCTGCTGGCTCTATCATAAACCGCTAACCGTACTAGTCCTCGTGCTGAGGCCATCGAAATAACACTATTTATATAGACGCTATGGATGGATAGAATTTTTGAATGGTTCACAAACGATTTTGAATGAGCAAAGTTAAAACTATTAACGAAAATCATCAATATTCGGATGTTTTCAAATTCACTATTCAAAAATTAATTTTTAATATACATTGTTTTTGGATGATTTCGGGAGATGCTTATATACTGTTGTGAGATTTTTGGCAGACACTTCAATTTCATTGCTTGTTTTCAGGCAATAGTGGAAACCAAGTTATTCCCTACAGTTATTCCCTAATGTCTACTATTCCCTACATCGGTAGTGTCCGTCTACTATTCCCTACATCGGTAGTGTCTACTATTCCCTACATCGGTAGTGTCTACTATTCCCTACTTTGGTAATGTCTACTATTCGATTCCCTACAACTACATCGGTAATGTCCACCAATTATCTAACCAATTATACACCAATTATCTAACGAAATAACGATACAATTAATATTCCCAACTAAGTATGCATGTGCTAGTTTTTATGCAGTCTCATTTCTTATTCTTTTCTAATACACTATTGAGTGTGTATGCAAGTAGGCCGACTGCATTAAAATGTGATCAGACTGTCAGTATCTTCATTTGGTGATTGAATCGAGGCACTTATTGATTACCGCTATTTCCTTGATTGAGACGCGCAAAGATAGGAGATGAAGAGATAGACCTAGATTATAATTGGAGAGCAGTATAATCTACAGGTAATTGACTCGATTTCAAAACCGACTTCACCCGGAACCGACTCAGAACCGGCACTCGTATTCATCCCGCAATTTATATCGACACCGGCAAACAAATTGAGGTCCAAATGTCAGAAAGAAAACAAGTATTTGGCGTCGATACTGACGAAGGAAGGTATACGAGCTTTTTTTTACGTGCCACCAACAGCTAGGTTTCATCGGGGTACGGAAGACCAGGTGATAATGAGGATGATAAAAGAAAGGACGATCACAAAAGAAAAAAAAAATGAAATCAGGACTCGGAAATGTTTCAAGTAGCACTTAATCTGTCAGATAAAGTTGTCATTCAATTCCTAATTTGCCTTTATCACAAGTGTTATTATAAAATACGACCACAATCTTTGTCGGAATATGTCTAGATTGCAGCTTACACGATTGCATCTCACCACGTCATCGAGGCTGCGGGAGTCGGTTCTGCACGAACACACACTGTTGGTTTTACGACCCCGCCGACAGTTATTTGTTTGGGGGTTGCGAACGAGCGCGATATGCACAACTTGCTACCGTCAATCGGCACGCACGTCGCAGTACAGGATGTGTGATTTGGGCATTTTAACGGTTTCCTACTAAAGATTTACATGCATGCTTGCTATACACGAGATCGATGTCCAACGTGCGGATTTATTAAGGTTTAGTATGTGGTTGGCGGCTCAAATCAAGGGGGCACCACCACTAGAACGTATTGGCAATGTCCACGAAAGAAGGTTCCGAGCGACCGTTCCCCCATGCCACATCATTAGCGCGCGGTTGGTTCACACCTTCTTCCTTTGAGGATACCAAGTACAACAAAATCGGATTAATCAGGATTACGCGTTGCAATAATAAGACAGGATAGGTGACAGCAAATATGTGAATCCATTTAGAAACAGATGAATGTAGATCCATGATTCTCGACCCACATAATCCGTGCGTGAAATATTTGAGCCGGGTGCTGCCGCAGGTGGGGGGGATGCCTGCAACCCGAGCTGCCCATTACGCGCCCTGGACTTGCTCCATCATACAAATAGACTATCAAAGTGGTCGAGTTGCTAGCCGCTGTAAGTTACTTGTCTTTGTTCTGGAAGTGATTCGCAATGGGATCAAAAAATGTAAGCTCGCCAACAACTTTCTTGGCAGATGACAACAAGGAATGACTAAGAAGAGCTCGGCTCTGCCAATAAATTGTATTTTTAACGTCTTTTCGGCAGTTATCTCTTTTTAGCAGCTCGTCCGCTATACGGGGATTGTTAGGACTCGCCACCCATAGTAAACCAAACTAGAAGCGACAATCGTTAATGACAAAGTCAAAAATAATTGCTCATTAAGTGTGGGAAATTTAGGCTACTCGCCAAAAGAACGCTTGGAATATTTGTATACGGCGTATACATACACGTGTGATATTGCGTATACGTCGACTATTGTTGCCGTGTCTCCCAAGTTTTCTATAAAATGTCTGGTTTAGATAATAGCAGAAAGAAACTACGGAAACTCCATCTAAATCCAGTTACTTAGAGCCAGTTGGTTGAGGTCTGACGTAGCCACATGTGTTCTATGTAGCAATGTCTGAGAAACACTTTGCACAGCAATCGTAGTGTGTGAGCTAGTTGGACTATTCTTACATGCTATATACAGGCAGGCGGTGATAACGGCAATATAAGCGGTACTGATATCGAATAGGCCTAATTAGTATACAGCCTTTATTTCGACCAAATGCTGCAATATTTATAATGGGCAAGGCCTTATCTACATATATATTATAATTGAGGCAATGCTGAACGAAACAAAGTATTGATTAAACTGTGGTGTGAATAATTATTGTTATTATTCTATTATATATTATCGTTATTATTGTAATAATTGTAATAATAATACTAATAATTTTTTTTACATTTCATCTACATCAAATTAATAATACTGTCAACAAATCCAATATGTCAGCAACAAAGTTTGAATAAATAAAAGATGGGTTTAAAAATCACAAATCACGGTTAAAGCACATAGGGCCAACTTGTGAGAGCGATCTTTATTGATGACGACTGTCGCGGCCCATACTCGATAGAATTGATACAATATGATAGAAGATACGATAGAAAACGATAGAGGACACAGATACTCGATAGAATTGTTATTAAGCGATGGAGAGTTATTATGCCTACTAGAACCTATCTGGTAGTTCGCTAGCGATTACAGGCAATAGTTTCTAAACAATGACACACTTGGGGGCCCCACATAGAAATGGCTGTCACGTTATCAACTAAACTTCAATTAGTCGTCGCTACATAATTACAATCCGAAAACGCTAAGACGCGATCGTAAATAATCACGAGTAATCCCAAAGTGTATGTCTTGGAATAGGGCCTATACAGAAGGAGACCCCGTATAACCTAGCTGTTGGTGGGGTCGTTAAGCAACAGAAGCAGACTAAATACATGGTCGGAAATACTCATTTCACGTAGACCGGTAACTCATTTCTTTCAAGAGAGAAATTGGTGAAAATCGTGTGTTAATTTACTACATAGGCTTACTAAGTGAATTGGCAGTATACTCTAAAAAAGCTGATTTAATAATACTGTCTATTTCTGTACATGTTACAATGTAGGCCTATTTGTGTGCCTATACTTCACTAGATTACTTTCTTTTTGTCTTCGCTGTGTTCAGACCGAAGTAATATGTGATATGAGTATGACTGATATGAGCAGAAAATAAAACGGTACAATGCAACCATTGTAAACACGCAAAGTAGGTATATTAATCAAGACGTTCATAGTTAAAAAACCGATTCAAATTAATATATTTTCTGTAATTTTCATAAATTTTAAGAACATATACGGATCTTGTCATTAAATGCTACTGGTGGTGTCCCTTCCATTGTTGACAATGCCAGCATCTTCAGATGCAACCATTGTCGCAACAATTAAAGGTCTATTGTAAATTAAAGGTCTAGTTACATCACTATCTATATTCAAGGTCGAACTTAGAGCAAGCAGACAGAGTGAAACAGAATATAATGCATAAAACAGAAACGTAGGAGTGAAGGATCACAATAGTAGAAACTGACACTGTGGATTTGAAGTGTCAACACATTTTTTATCCATTTCATCTTACTGGGAATAATATTTGTAATTTGGTTTCAACTTCCAAGGTTTGATACAAAGTTTACAGTTTGTCAGTCATCATACCTCATGTATGAGGAACATAATTAAGAATAAGAATAAGTTAGAAGCAAATTACTTTAGTCAAGGTTTTTACGAAATGCACACAAATGATGGTATGAAGCACAAATGATGCAGGGTAGGCTTGTCAACATTTAAGAAGATGAAAATAAAATTCAGTCTTCCCATATTCATACTCTATTGCCTATTGTCTGCTATTGGTTGCTTGTACCTTAATCCCACTAGGCCTATATTGATTTTACCGAAGTTATTACTCGGAACATGCAAGAACCTTTGGAGTGGATCTATTGTTTAGTAAAATATATTTCACATTCTGTGCAAATTGAGTTGCAGTTCAATAGGAAATTGGAAACAAATATCGAATAGTGATTCAAATATTTTGAAATGTTGAAATCGAATGAATATATTGAATTCAAAAATTACAATTACAGTTAGGAAACAAGAACGGTGTAAGGCAAATGAACATAGCGAGCCGTATCTATGTTCATGTTCTCTGTTTTAAGTCTTTTATCGGAGTGGTCAAGGCTAGTTTCTTGCACAAAATACGAAATATCTGGCAGCAGATTATTATTTTCGTTATTTATAATTTTTCATTCGATAACGATTTTTGTTAACGATCTTTGATTCAATATCGAATTTATTGAATATTATTATTCGAATGACAACCAGTACTGATAATTATCGATCAACATACATTGAATCACGAATCGATCTGCATTAGCCTTTAATTAACCATTATTATCACAACAACTATTCATCAATTTTTTCAAACACCAAGTGAAAGCTTGCACCACTCCCAAGATGAATGGTTGAGTATCAATGTAGAACAGCCACGCGTGCAAATACCTATATTACATTTTACGTAAAATTGTTCGGACTTAAATTGCGGATAACATTAATTTGATTGTATTTTTCAAATTAGGCCTATCCCTCAGATTAATCTAATAATCGATCAACATTTTTTTTAATTAATTTACCACTTTTTGAGATCAAACGACAACCCTTGTATAACAAGTACACCTACAGTCAGGTTACATACTTAGTCCAAGTTCGGTAGGCCTACCTAGGTTAGGCAGGCAGATTAGCTAAGCCCACGACTGATGTAGGATTCGAATCTACACCTGACATGCATCTCAGTCGACAAACAGCTGTGTATTACCTAGCTGAGCTAGACTCAACTTGATCACATGCTTAATATTAGCATTTTGCTAGTAGAATAAAGGTATTTGATCCAATTGTAGGAAAGTCTTAATAATCAGAGACATTTACAAGTCACACGCGTTGAACATTTGCAGACCAAGGTGAAACTTTTAATCAACTTGACAATATATCATTCATAATTGTTCAACTTTATCACTTTAATTTATATGCCCTTTACCATGTTAGTAGTCTAGCTCTAGATAAAAATGTACCAAACAATGGGTAGGTGTACACTAGATAAAATCAAGTGCCACAATATTGCAAAGAGGAATTATAGGCCCTCACTCCCCTCTTGTTCACTTGTCCTCAAAAGCTTGAGAATGCAAACCAAAAAGTGTAAGGTTACACGATAAAAGTGCTGTACGCAGATATTTTGCCTCTGGTTGGCTCTACCTAAAGAGAGAAAATATGATGCCTATGCCTATCGATACACTTGTGTGTACTAACATGCCATCGGTTCAAAGGTTTAATGTAGAGTTCAGGCAACAACTTGACAATTAATATTCAGGCAATTTAGTTAGATCTGAGCTCGGCTTATCGTACAGCGCCTTCAGTAAAGACTCAGACGATAATTAAAAGCCATTAACTTTAGAGTCCCTTTGAATGATAACACACAACAAAAGTTATTAGTCTACTGTTTACCCTCTTCAAATTGATATTTCTATTCAAAACTATTTATCATTAGCTTATTAGGTATAGATTGCTGTAGGCCTGGTTAAATACACATTGAGATAGACGGGTGAATCAGTCACTAGCACACTGAACTACATTCAGGAGAGCGGATTCCTGTCATCGTCGACTATCCTGACTGAGGTTTCTCGTAGTTTTCTTCGGTGGAATTAAAGGCAACCCAAGAACTGAATTCTAATTCAATGTCCAGTACTTGTTAATTAAACTACCGTACCGCACACACAACAACAGATAAGTTATTCGGGGGTACGAATGAGCGATTGGTAGGGCTACACGAATGATGTTTACAAAGACCTGGGCCTACACTTTCGTTAAAAGATTACATGGTAGAAGAAAAAAATATTTTGCAATATGATGGTAAAACATAACCACAATTCTCAAAATCATAAGATAATTGTTGCAGTGTTTTTTGTTTATTATCCAGCATTTAATCATAATGGGTGAAGGCAACCGTTCACAACCAGAAACTGTGGTTAGTGCTTCGTATTCAAAATTTAAGACAAGAAATATTTTTATTTCTTGCGACTAGGCCTTATGATAAGCAATCAAATGATGGCTTGTTAGAAAATGGCAAATCTTTTGGAGTACCAGTGAGCCTACTGATAAGCAGCTATTGTTGTCCACCCAAGTCACACGATAAAACGCAAAATTTCAAGCAATATGTAGGCCTACATTAATTACGAAAACTGTGAATGGGCTTTAACCAACTCTAAGCAATGCAAATTAATAAATCAGTTGATTGCCTACTAGGCCCTACAATGTCAAAATTACAAAATATTTCTTGGGATACTACGGTACTCATACTCCCAATAATATAGGGCTCACTACAGTTGATAGACAGTCTGTAGTCTGGTGCTTGGAGATAAATTGGAATACGCCCTATGCAAAAATGAAATAATCTATATAGGCCTAATATAATTATATATTAACTTACCATTTGGTCCATATTTGGCTTGATTCCTCTTAATCTGGTCAGGTGACAGGCCCCTCTCTGGGTCTGCATCAAAATGTTTTAACACATCCTCTACGGGTTTGATGAAAGCGTCATCCATGGTTGCTCACACAACCGTTCCTAATTATTTCGTAAATATGTACTACTGTCTCGTTCTCATTAAATTTCTGTAAAAAGAGAAGAAAAGATATTAGATCATTCACCACATTTTTCATATTAGATCATCAGGCTCTATACAAAACAGTTTGGCATACACATTAAATAGTAGGCCTACCACGCTATTGATGCTAAATACCTGCACCATAAAGTGTACGTGCAGAGGATTGTATCTTGCACATTTGTATTTTTCCTTGATTGTTTAGCCATATATGCCATTAGGGTACATGTGACAGATTGATAGGCCTAATAATGTCTTTATTAGCAAAGTCGTAATTATACACCAGTTGTTCTGATGGTATCAACTTATTCCCTTTTTATTTCCAACATCATTTCTTCAATTATAGGCCTAGATTCAAAACTATTGCTGGCCTACCGTAACATTGTAGGCCTAGCTAGCCTTACAAAGAATAAGCTGCCAGACACAGTTTTTATCTACGCAGGATGGTTAAACTTGAGAAGCGCATGGCAAGCCTGTTATGAGTACAAGTACACATTATATATCTTAATGTTAACATATTTGGTTTATTCATTCAACTAACCCTACACGTATGACAAAACTACTGAACAAGGAGGGCGACATAGCCTGCACGCCAATCTACTTCATGAAGGATAAACGGGTTCAGTTAATTTCTCTTCAAAATAGGCCCTCCAGTGAACTAAACTGACCTGAATTAACATAGCCTGCCTATAGAATCTAAGTTAGAGTTACACATATACAATCATAATATGTATAGGCCTGGCAATGCTGTAGGCCTACACGGTAATAGACCTGTACAATACCAGACCCAAGTGTCTTAATCGTCTAGGATACACAGGACTTGCAAGCATAATGGGAATTAGTTTTTTGATCTTCATTCCTGGTTGCCAACCACTAGGGAATTATGTAACGATATTTACAAGTCAGTGTCAGGTAGTCGACCTACGCTTATCCTACGAGTAGGCCTACACCACGCAATATTCATCATGTCAATATCGAGCAATGCTGTAGAATATCTAGGCCCTACATATCCAAAGATTAGTCTTCCTAGAACTAGCCTAGGACTGTAGAATTATTAAGAGGCCTCCAAAATGGTTAATGGATGCCTATCAATAAGTCTAGCCAATGGTTAGGAGGTTAGGCCTAGGCAACCATTGGCCCATGAACAACTTTCTAGGCCTATGCACAAACCTAGGCCTAGCCTAGGTTAGGCCCCAGGTCTAAATGATAAAACTGGCAATACAATAGATTTCTAGCTCTAGGTGTAATAGGTCTAGGCGTACAGTATTTAGGCGTAGGCCTAACAAGACAACACGTCTGCCTGCATCAGCACACATAAAGCCTAAAAGCAAGTAAGGTTAGGGCTGATATGTGTAGGCCTACGGCTTGCAACTCAATGCCTAGTCATATTCTAGCCCAGGGGGAATTATGACGGAAGTAAATCAAAAGAATAGGTAAGATGTATGGCAGGCCTACACAATGAAAGTCTGAGACAAAGGCAAAATCGTTTGCTGGCCGGAAATTATGAAAAAAATATAACTCACCAGGTAACTTAGTCTTAAATTAGCATGACACGCCGCAAATTATATGCCCCTATTCTGTTCAAACCTAAGAAGTCCTAGACCGAACACGAAAATAATTATATGCTCGAAAATAAAAGTTAACACTATACGTTTCCTATCAAGCAACTATCATAGATAATACTTTATAATATTACGCATAATATTAATACATCTACTAGAAACGAATGTCATTTTGCGGAGGACTTGAAAAAGAACATGACCTCCCTCTCACGCTATGAAACTCATTCTGCTATTGTCGCGACACTAGCGATCGAATATCCAACTATGAAATTAAATGAAAATATATTGTAAGCTCTTTTAGTTTCTTGCTAAGTTCACTTTAATTAAACTAATTCCTAATTTCTTTAATTATGAAGAGCATCTTTTAATTACTTACGGTGCGTTTCCCGTGAACTGAATGCCAATACGTACACACCGCTCTTCGTCGGCATGTGGACTGAACTGATTGGTATATTTATATCACGTGGTATATGAACTGACTTTGGCGGTCGCCGCGAATTATAAATAGATTTTAGCTCGGACGAGACCAGGAAAAATGTCACCCGTTTTTTCCGTGGCAGAGCTGAAATTCTATTGCAATGGAAACCAAAATATTTAAAGGTCATTGAAATCGCTTAATTCATAGAAACCTAATCAATATGAATTATTATTATCTAGGACTTGCATAATTCATTCTTGCTAATATTATTGGGAAGAAAATGTTTCAATGTTTTAGTTTCTAGATATTACGTGAACTGTTATTTTTTCGAAATGCCTATTCATCTACTTGAAATATATAGAATCTAATTTTTTCTAGTAGTGATTTTATATAAATAATTAACATACATACGCTACAGTATGATTTCCAAGAATTCCTTCAAAAACTTTTTTAGATATCTTGATACATTTTTCAACAGAAAAATACTCGATCTTAAACAACAACGTTTTAAAAAAAATGTTTATAACATTATTTACCGTTATTTATATTGTATTATATTTCATTATTTTTGTTCTTATTTGTTATTAATTGCTTATTTTTTATGTTTCCATATTAATTAATGCAATTGAATGTCAAAAAAGTGGTGATTATAATAATTGTCCATGGCCCGGGAAAATGCCTAGTTGCCAAAACGCAGACCAAGGAGTCGCAAGAGCGGACATTTTTAGCACACCGAAGACTTTTTTAACATTATGTTGGCAAGCTCATTCATTCGTTCTATTCTAGATAGATGTTCGTAGTAAGATGAAAGACGAAAGGTAAGACAAAGAAATGGGAGTTATAATGGTAAGAGAAAACGATGTTACCCGCTATAATATTATTTGGACTAAAAGCCGCACAATACAACACAGAAATTATTCAAATACTATGGTGCATTGTTGCAGTTATATAATTATCAAGTTGTTCAACTTTGAACCTACGATTCGATACTAATATGCTTCAAGAGAAGTTATAGTACTTGTTATTCGTTATGTGAGATAATAATATTCAATGTTCACACATGGCCAATACAAGAGTAATAAAAGTCACGTTTGATGCTGTTACGCATGTGTATTAATAATAGAGAAATAATGAGTCATAATAACTATTATAATATTTGTTCTTTTGATCATCGCACCTATGAGAAAATATTACATTCTATTGTTGTACTGATTGTTGTCAAAAGCCTATTAGTCATTTCTATTCATTATGTTTCCGAAAAAGTAAACAAAATAAAATGTGAAAGTAGCAAACTATTATTCTAATTGTTCGTAAAACAATTAAGATCATTGCATTTGTTCAAACTTCTTTGATTCCAACAATGAGCAACAATAAAAAAATTGAATGAAGATTAAATGTAGAAAATTCACCCGGTCATTGCACTATTAGTGTACAAAAATAGAATGCATTTAGTTGCAATTAAAACTTATATCAATCACTGTACTTTCTACAAGACACTTGTATATATAAATCCCATGGCCGCTTGCACTTGATTTCAGCACTTTGTCTTCTTGGCACACTCGGAAAACAACACTTTCCTGTCGTCGCACTTGTTTGATTAACTTACCAGCAAGGTTGTGGTCCCAGATTCACTAGATTCGTAGTTACAAAAAATATTTATATAAATTATTGCCCCATTGACGAATTAAATTTGAGTTAAATTGATGCTTAATTTCGAAAAATATAAAGAGGCAACGCCTGCGTTGCTGGACGAAAAGGGGCACCACTTAAGAGGCGCAGGGGCTTATATAAGATCATGCCCTCCCTCATTCTGGGAGAGTGAGCTCCAGTGCCAACCCCCCTCCCCTCCCGTGCGTTTACAAAGATTTCAACACAGAGTTCCGAATACATCATTTCTCGTGCCGGATAATATAGGCCTTTAGTATAATATAGTTACCGGGTCAACTGTTGGAAAAACGACAAAAAAGATCGTAATGTGGACCTTGTTTCAGTGGCCACCGCACGACATTGTCTCGAAAGACACATAGGGATTAGAATGTCTCCTTGATTCACACAAATTTTAAATACAAATTCCACAAATGATTTTGTCTAAACTATTGTTAAATGATTTTTCATAGTTCTGTATGTGAGGTGTGGTACTTGATTAATTTGGGGGGGTTGGTGATGCCAATTGCATTGCCATTTTTTAACTCGTTTGTTTATTATTTACGTATATTTTCATAGAGCTTTATTGAGATAATAATTAGTTGGGTAATAATATTGTTGTTCATAATTTGCAAATTTATAATTTTATTGTAACAAAAAAATCTAAAATTGTTCCCCAACAATTTTTCAATTCTCAATCCGTCATGAACTCGTGAATCATCCACTTTCCAAAACATTTTTTTACAACAGTAGGCCTACTGAATTCACGAACTTTTTTATAGCCACGGCTTCTTTGAATCCAAAGGATCAAATTGTCAACACTCGAGAGCCTGAACTTTTTTTTTTTAGTTTTGATGCAATGGTGATTAATCGTTGAATGTCAATTCCAGTGCCTTCTGGATTAACCGGAGGTTGCCTCCACAGCAACAATAACCTTTTAATTGCAACAATCGTTTCGTTCGAAAAATGTTCTTTTCCATCTAATGTTGACGTTTTTACTGAACTATCAGCAATTCAATTCCGTGGTCAGTTATACCATAGAGAAGTATGGTTATACCATATAAGTAACTTCTCTATAATATGGTTATACAAATCAAGGCAAAAATGAAATAAACCACAGATATTTCACAAACATAATATCACAGATATTTCATCGACATCTTCAATTATTATTAAACTGTACCTATCAGTGTTCACGCCATTTGCATGTATGCAAATGCATGTAATATTTTTTATTATTTTATATGGTAATCAACAATTGAAAATCAGTGGCTGTGGATCAATCTCTTTTTCAATTTTCAATGAAAACTAATCGTGTTTGCATAAAATTGCATACTATATAAGTAATGATAAGTTCATAAAGCAGGAATGTCTCACTGTTTCATCTTATGGGCCATGACACTCGTTATCAATAAAGAGAGAGAGAAAGAGAGAGAAGAGAGAGAGGGAGAGGAGAGAGAGAGAGAGGAGAGAGGAGAGAGAGAGAGAGAGAGAGAGAGAGAGAGAGAGAGAGAGAGAGAGAGAGAGAGAGAGAGATACGGAGACTCTCAAAAGCAGGTGTTTTGATAGAATCAACAGGGTTTGAATGATTGACCTGGATTCAATGACTTTTTTAAGACCACTGTTGATATTTCAAAACTTTTTTAGGCTGCCAAATTATTGAATCTGTTATTGTGACTGGACAAAAGAAAATTTCGATCCAAAATCGTGATGGATCGTCAAGTAAAAATTCGTTGTGGGAACCCCAAGAAAATCACGTTACAAAATTACTATAATATACAAAATCATAAATAAATCTTCATGAAATAAAGGCTTTACCATAATATGTGTGGTTTTCAAGGGCACGTAATAATAATAATATATAAATTAATTGAATAGGAAAAGAAACACAATAGTTAATGGTGATGGATTGGTTTAAAATAAATCCAATTATAACAATAATTCTAACATCTATGATAGTAGGAAAATGATGCTAGAATTTAATGAAAAAGTATTTCTATAGGCCTGAGCAGTAATATGAAGATATTATAAACATAGAATAAAAATGATGAATAATGAATTTAATGACGATAAAAAATATATGTATAATATATTATATATATATATATATATATATATATATATATATATATATATATATATATATATATATATATATATAAAAATATATAGGCCTATATATAAACTACATTTGATATAATTCTTCATTATCCGTCCGCACACTTCACACACACCTCGATTTCGTATAATGAGTTGAAAAATGAGGTTACCTCTTTTTTTGGCAAAAATATGTGTGTACTGTAAATATCTGAAATAATGTGTACCATTGATGTTTTTATATTCACTAGGGATCTGCATTCTTGTAGGAGATTTGTTTTTCCAATTATTACCCGATTGGTTATTACTGTGTGTTATTTTTCAATACTAGGAAAACGCCTTATTTGCGTTTTGAGATGAGCTTAGAAGTATGGAAATGTAGAATTAAGAGCATTTGGTCAGCTCAATGTACATAGAGTATACAGGCCATGGATCACTTCAAGGGTTTAAAAACCGCGGCTGTCTGTTGGTATATGGACCTTGGTTTCCCAACAATGGTACTAGTGCCTTCTTCATATCTAGGACAATAGCTGTCTCGTAGATAGCTATTCCTAGTCCTAGTTTATATCCATCACAGATTTTAATCGTTTTAATTTATTGGTGACACTTGTTGCTCACATTTAATAGTTCCTTTAATTGTTTTGTTAATTGCTTTTATTGATGTGTGAAAAATTACATTAAAAATGCATTTTCTCCGTTATTATACACATCCAATTGTTCCATACATCGCTTAAAATATGAAATATAAAATATGATTAAATTTTAGTACCGAGTTTTCATGGAAACAGCTCAAATTTGAGCAAAATTTCGATTGTTTTTTCCGTCATGACCCGGGGAACACTCACAAAAATTACACTTAATCGAATCATCTTTTCCCCATTTACATTAGTTAGTTGGTCAGTCTTAGGGTTCAAAGGCGCGTCGACAGTGAGGTCTTTTTTCGCTCATGTTCATGTCCGTGTACTTTGCTATGGTTCTGATCGTTTGCGGATGGTTTAAGTATATGAAATGAAGCTGGGGGAAGAAAGAGAAAATTTGGAGAAGTTGATATAAAATAAAATAAAATGAAAGAAGACGATAGATGAGGAGAAAAGATTCAAGTGAAGTATATTATATTCTTACGTTTTCCCCCTCGATAATATTGCGGTCCCATTTGGAACCCTGTCTTCTTTGCTAAGATTTTGAAACGATTAGAATTGTCATTTTCAGGGATTCTTCCTAAATGAGACGCCAATTTTCTTCACAAAGAACCATCGCGGTCTATCCGAGAAATCGACATGACATTTTACCCAATCTACGAGAAGATCGGTCATAACATATTGGCATAATTTATATTTTGGAATGCATTACATTTCTTCAGGATATTATACAGTTTTGTAACAGCCCAAGTACTAAGTGCGTCGTTATAGATATTCCTAATTCTAACAAGATTTTGAAATATATTTCATCATCGTGAATTAAAGAATATATATATATATATATATATATATATATATATATATATATATATATATATATATATATATATATATATATATATATATATATATTGAAAATTTATAGAACTCTATATATAAAAAAAACTTCATATTATACAGTGAAAGATGTAAAGAATGTATAGAAAAATTATAATAAAGAAATTTGCTCATTTTTCTTTAAAAATTCGTCTCATCACACTTGCAAGGACAAAAAACCCGGCACTTCTACCTTCCCCATACCTTCTTTTTTTATCTTCTGGCACCAAGTTTCTGACATACTTGGAAAACGTACAATTTTCTAAAGTTAATGTTTTATTGTACTTATCTACTCGTATTTATATAATATATTTTACTTGTATATGTATATTTTACTAAAAGCTGTTATTGATCAGCCTTAATTTTCTCTGATTTTTTACAGTGTGAATATATATGTTGATCAATACATAAATAAATCAACTCATTAGACAAAAAACTTGAAGCTGAAACCTGGAATAATTGATATGTTTTAATTTGAGTTTGTAATTACTGATGGATGGACGCCAGGACCAAGTGTTCCTGTATTACACAAGAGAAGTGAAGTGAAAAAATCAAGGAGAATCCCGGGGATGTGACATTCCTGTGGACCCTAGATACCAGACCGTCGAACAGCAAACAATTGCCAAACCTAAGAGTGCATGGGAGTCGATTTAGTGAAATAACTTATCAGTGTTTTGCTGATAACTTTCGAACGGTATTAGATATCAGAGATCACTCAAAAAATAAACAAAGATATTTTCAATACCTTAAAGGCGTTATAAGTTATAATTATATTTAACTCATATCGCACAATTGTCAAACGGATACATGCAGCTATAGAACACATTTCTTTAGCTGTATACCAATGACCAATGGCATATACAGGGGGGGCGGTGCCCCCCTCCCCCCCCGATACTTGACCGAAGCTGGACTGAAATTGCTTTATTAGAAAAAAAATGATAAAGTTTCTGATAAATAAAATGTTATATATTATTTTATGAAGTGAATAATAATTGGAATGTGTATGAGATAGTTATTGGGAGTGGGCTATATTCCTCCATAGAGCATATTTTCAAATACGACTATCGATTTGAATAGTTTCGGGCCCCCTTCCCCGAAATATAATCCTGGCTACGCCACTGCTAATGTCTATCATGCGATAATTTCAACAGTTTTTTCTCATATCATATTAAAGTTATAAAAGTATCTGAGTTTCCTGTGTATTCGAATTTTGATACCTCATACCGTTTGGTAGTTATTACCAGGATACTGGTATGTCGCTAAATTTACTCCTATGTACTCTTAAACACTCGAGAATCATCATCGTTTTCGGACAAAACGAAGAAGAACATTGCTCTTCATTGAAACAATTCATATTATTTATAGCTGCAACTCTTACATGGTTTTTCATGAAACATCAATGTACAATTACGAATTAGGCATATGTATCTATTTTTGTCTGACTCTTCAAGATGGAAGTATATATAGCTACATCTTATATCTTTGTCATTATTAGGCGCTTCTTTGTCCAAGTTTTGCGTGTGTAGAGCCAAATTAAGAACAGTTAAATTCTCATCCGCACAAAAAATTGTGTGAATTATGAGCTGACTAAAAGCTACAGAAGTACAGAAGCAGTAATATAAAAAAGTGCCTAGTTGATAATATTTAAAAGCATGACATGCGAGGGTTGGATACTAAATTATACTCCATGAGTATTAAATTAAAGTTTATTTGTAAATAACGCGTGCATGCAAGTATACATGGAGTAATTTAAAAACTTGGCTCATTGCACTCAAATCATAACATACATTATATCTAATGATGTAAGACTTTCAGTTTCTATAGTTCATAAATAATCAGTAATTTATGAAGACTGTATGCAATGTATGGAGGATTTAAAAAAAATGTAATACTGTATCGTTTGAGTGAATAATCCTCTATTTTTACTATTCTACACTGTTTTTGGTTTCAGGTTGTGCATTTTTATTCATTCAATTGTGTTTAACGACGTATTATTAAATTAGACATAACATAATGATTCACTTCAAAATGTTGCAAAATCGTTATAACAATGGTATGGTCTTGAAATCTTTTTATCAATTAGATATTGTTCAAAATAATATTTAATCACCCTTTAATTGTTAATTGCACAGATATATGTACAAAGTATACAATTTTCCCAGCTTACATCGGGTTTTTCATTTATTATGTTGTTTGAGAATGTATACATGTTTTTTGGTCAATAACAAATGCAGCGAGTGAGTAGACTAAACAGTTTCTAGTCAAGCTGTGTAAATTTCATACAGATATGTCACACTTCTTACAACGCAAATAATGTTCGTGTAAAACAGATTCCACTGCTAACATAATAATTCTATTGATCATTGTTGAGCATTGTTGTTTTATATAGTGCGATAAAAGAGCGAGAGTTGCGCTACAGGTATACGGGCAAGTGGGACCATGGACTCAGATTCTGACCCCGGAAATGCTTCACTTGGAAGAAGTGAGTCGGTAAACCTTTCTCATATTATGGTGAAGTCATATTGCATGGTATCTCTACATCACGCTGTAGAAATAACCTCCTTGGCTCAGGCCAATACTGATGTATAAGCCTACTCTCGTTTTAAACTTTTGTGGAGTCAGATAAGAATCAGTTGCTACAGACATTTCCGTCAGTAAACGAAACCAATAGAAAATGGACAGTTTATATGAAGATTTCTAAAGACATTTAGAATTAGTATATTCTAAAGAGTATATTTTTCAAAATATACTTCAATTAAATCTTATTGACATATAATTCCCAAAATCGAAGACAATTTTCATGCTTTTGTCTGTAAATATGATGGTTACCAGCATAGTGGAAATGTTTTAGAATCAAATTGAGTCGGCGTATTTTTTTTTAAGCTTTCAAGTGTTCAATTTTGTATCTCACATTCCTATTTAAGAACTCCAATTGAATCGACATTGGGTGCTCAATGACCTCGCGAAAGATATATGATTGGGGGTAAGAATGAGCAGATTATTTCAGCTATTTCAGCTTGCGATTATTTCAGACTTGAGCGTATGCAGATCAAAGATGTTTTATGTGGGACTCGAACTCAATGCCCCAGACTCGAGTTCGAGTTCCTAAACCAGTCTTTAGCTGACTGGGCTAGACGACCCGTCTTTGTCCAAATAATTATTAATAGTAACAAGTTTCACAACGATGCTCTAAATCACTCTAAAAGTAAAGCAAGTTATTATTGGGTCCTGACCGTCATTCCTTTGTGTCATTTTGTGCGAAATGTGTTTCTTAGTTTCGACAGAATAGTTACAATTAATAGTTTGAAAGAAAACTGCGTCGAGGGCCAGGAATCAATTTGGCTAGTATCCCTCAGCCTTGAACGCAAGCGGCTATCTTCGTCAGTTACATCCTATCCTTGGAGATCGCGAAGCTGTCCTAGTCAGCATTTTTAGTTTAAAACTGATCCTACATTTATATTATTCAAAGTGTGACTGTGACAGACATAATCGTCAATGCCAAAACCAGTGCAAGATTTTCCTCTTATTGGTGGCCATGAGGTATACTTTTATGTTAGTAGCGGTTAACTTGAAGTTGATTGGTTAGGAAAATTAGAATTTTCTAGGTCAACTTGACCTATTTTATGTGAATCTAGAATAGGTAGGTTTTTATGTGTAAAACTTTACGACATTAAGCTCATAAAAAACATAGTGAGGAGCATAACGTCAGCTTTCACTGAAAGGAAAGAAGTGACATCTCTTGTCAGTTCTTTGTAAAATGGCCAAGTTGTTGAGATATTGAGCAAGGAAAAGATGGAACTGTTCAACTGTGATTATGTGATTGCTGGCAGAATTATCATGTTAGACCGAGTTATGTTCACGATCAGTGTAGGTGAGGTCCGGTTTTACCGAAATTTTATCTTCCAGTTAACGGCCAGAATTCGATGGAACTGGAGTTTTTAACTAGAAGATGAATTGCGTAAATCAGTTATGCTCTGCGAATTTTAAGAAGATAAAAAAAGATGGATTTAGAAAAAGGAAGAAGAGAAGATAAAGAAAATTGATTGAGGATAATATATATTCTGAAATAAGATTGACAACTTTTCCTTCAACATAACCTTTCCATTCTAATAACCTTCCATTGATAACCTTTCCGTTCTTATAGTTTTTACAAATTGATGATCAAGCTATAGTCTCAAGAATTCATAAGATTTTATGCTAATATTCTCGTATTCTCCAAATCCATGACGCTCCATCACGCTCCTTAAATCCCCTTTAAATCCAATTTAGATCCATATTAGATCCCTTTAGATCCAAAGCTAATTTATCTTTCTCATTCGTCATCACTACTTTTATTATGACTATACATAAGTTTTGGATTTTATTACAATATTATCACACATTTTTACTTTCAGCAATAACTCCAAATGTATGGTACGCTGCACCGTTATGATCATTTATCGACAAGATGCACAGCCATCATGAATCCTATCTTCATTATTTCTCTTATCAACTCTTGTGATTTCCTGCATTTTCAATCGGTTAATATGGATTTTGGTCAGGACAACGAGATTTATAATTTTCCAATCGACTACATCCAATTACCCTATATTTAGGCCAGGATATGTATATAATATGTATCCTGACCGAATTCGGTGGAGGTGCCATGAAAACGAGCGTCACACATCACAAGCTTATAGTCCCATACAAACGTACTGGCAATCTACGAATTTCTCTCTGACGATGTCTTACGGACGTATATATATTTTATAGCCTCCCTCCGTTGCTCAGTCAGCTAAGACACCGCTTTGGAAACCGAAGTCACCGTTGGGCGTGGGTTCGAGTCCCGCTTAAGGCATGGGTTTTTGTAAAAGTCCTTCACTTATCATCACTCTATAGTTTCGTAATCACCTGTTCATTCGTAACCTAGTAGGCCCTTAACCTAGCTGTTGATGGAGTCGTTAAGCAGACACTAAGCATTATATGTAGCTGTATATATATATATATATATATATATACACATCTCTCTCTCTCTCTCTCTCCCTCTCTCTCTCTCTCTCTCTCTCTCTCTCTCTCTCTATATATATATATATATATATATATATATATATATATATATATATATATATATATATATATATATATATAATATAGGCCTTCAAAAATTGTATAGCAGCTATAAAGAGATCGATCAAATTCACTCGGGTGTGCCTTTATATAATGGTATGTAGGCTACATACGCTCATCTAATATAACGATAAGATAAACGCGTGTAGTGAATGATTGCCATTCTCTTTACACAGTCCCAGCATTCGCACATAATAATACAGAATGCTAAATGCTACCAATGATACTGACCCAAAATCTAATAAAGTGCGTTTATTCGTTATAAATATCAGCTCGAGTCATTCCAATCAGATTTCTCGATCAACAGCGTGGACAGAAGAGATCGTATCAAAGTATAACGTGAAATAGCAGCTGTATATCGAAGGTAACTCTGATTGCTTTGCTTGGAAGTTTGGCAAAGGAAATATGCCAGGGGTAAGTTGTGCTAAATCTGTTGGAGCCGCCATGCTCTCGAATAGTATAGATCGTTCAGCTTGTATCTGGTCTATTGAAAATACTTGGGGCATTGCGTTAGTTGTAACGGGTTGCCATTTTGGTCATATATACAATTATACGGTACAATTTAAACAAGAATTGAAAGAGACTAATTTTAAGTGTGTATAACTGTCTTGCAAATAATGTGTGAATGATTCATAATGGGAATCGCTGTTGAAAACTGAACGAGCTATACCTCTTCCATTTCTGCAATATCTCTTCTCATCTAGTCTATGTCTCTCTCATCTTTCTTTCTCTTTCTAACTCTCTGTCTCTCTCGTTCTACTTGGCTAGATTGCATCGAACTTGCGCCGTTTATGTTCTATAAATAACATTTTTCTACCATGAGAATTGTGCACTTTATCTCTAGAAGATTACTAGCCGTCGAATTGTTCATCAAAGTGTCCAATAAAGTAGCTAGCTTTTTACTCATCTTCTGTAGCAATTCTATGCTCTTCTCCATCCACCCTGATCACACCTAGAGCTAACTTAGAACGAGAAGGGTGCATTGATGAGTATCTAGCGCGATGAACCGTAATTTTGGAGACAGAGGTTTGATTCCCGACATGGTTGGAAATCATAATTTTCCCCTGTCTTTAAATGAACTCTGGGATGTTATGTTAACCCTATAAATTAACAAACAGAATATTTTATACTAACTTATGACATCAAGAGTATTATTGTAGAGTTGCATCCGAAGAGACAATTGGATATAATTTATTTAAGAAATTGTAAATGCTATGGTGATATGAGTTAAGAGATGAAGGACAATTCAAAAGTTGTGTTGGGGGGGGGGGGAGGAAGTTTTTGATATTCTTTGTGAATATATCTTCTCTTTCTTCGATTTTTTTCATCTTCTTTTCGTAACTTCTTCCGAATTTTCATTGCTTCTTGTACTAAAAAATTCACTCGTGTAGGGGAAAAAGAACTCCGGTAAACTTTTTTTTCGAAAAAAGGTCTTGAATGCAAAATTCACCGAATAACAAAAATAGCAATGAAAATAAATTCAAGATTTTTGTGAAAAAAAATGGATGTTTTTATATATTTATGAGTACAAGCATTTTGATGCTATAGTTACCCGAAGCAATCAAATTCTTCTTGTAAAAAGCAATTCATTCAATTTTACATTTCATATTTACATCTTTAAAAAAAGGTCAAATGATTTTATTCGAAGAAAGATATTTTCATTGAGAGTTAACTAGTGCATTGAAAGAAGTGTAAACAGAAGACTGTCCTTATAGACTGATGGGAGTGATACTTAAAAAGTCAAAATGATAAAAATGTAGGCTATTGAAAGTTTCCTATACAGGTCAAGATCACTTCCTCGATCTACCAATCAGCCAGAATCACCGAAATAACTTCGAGCACATCTTGTTCCTTTGTCCTACATCTTTTACCATTGATCATCCACCGTTGCCAACAACACGGTCTTAAAAAACACACATCCGTCGTCGCTGCCGACGAATCGCTTGGTTTAATCGTCGTGAGAGTTATCATCAAACGTTTTAAACCACGTGATGCGGAGAGAAGACCGTTTAGACGAGAGTTTTACTAACATATTTCTTAAGTTCTTAAGTTATTTATTTATAGATATCCAGGTATTTCTGTAGAGAGGTTTTCGTCATTACTTACGTGATGGACGTCGTCGTGTAGGAAGAAGGGGGGGGGGGGGGGGGGGGCATACCATGGCATGGTCATTTAGTCACCTGCAATAATTTTCTTATAAGAACATACTTACAAGATCGAGTTATCCATTTATGTAATAATTTTATATACTTGTGTAAAAATAAGGTGAATATATGAGAATTTGCTCAGTGAGCAGCATACTTTCGAGAGATTTCAGTTGTTGATTATTGTTCCCGTCAACAGCTAGGTTATTTGGGAGACTCAGTTGTTCTCGTAGCCAATCACGTGCCGAGGTCAGCACATTTATGTGATGACACTTCTATAACTGCAAAAGTTGATTCAGTATAAAAATGAAACAAAAATTAAATTGATATTTTGAAAACAATTTTCTAAATTGAACTAATGGCGCGAAAGCTTACATGTCTGGCAGCCTCCTAAGTTTACGGAAGCATCCTTGCCGGCTTCTCTTTCTATTCAACTCTACTTTTAGTTAGGTTCCCATCAACTGAGAAACAGTTTAGTACATTATTAATATTAGTACTGTATTATCCATTTGACACAAGTTAATATGAGAGAATCTGGCGTATGAGTATAGTGGTATGATTAGGATGAAACTAGAGATAATACCCAGTAAAGAATTTGAAAGACTAGTAGAAAATAGAAGGAATACTGAAAGACCACGAGGAAGGTGGAGGAACCATAGAGGCCTGTACTCCCTATATGAAAGCGTGAAGAGAAGAGAAGAGGAGGTGTAAGGGAAGATGTGGAAGAAAAAAATTGTGGGAAGAATGGAAAGTATGGCAAATATTAGTAGAGAAGGAAGTACAACACGAAGAAGTTGGTGAAGACGAGGAATAGGATAAGAGATGTTTCGACAGGATTGGTCAATGCAGTGTTTGATTGTTGGAACCATGATATAGCATGAATTACTATTCATCAGTTATTTTGGTTAAAACAATATTCTTGAAGACTTTTGAAGACTTGAAGACTTCCTCCGATAAACAAGTTGGTTAGATAAAATTTTCATAACCGCATACTTTATACAAATAGACGACTGAAAATTGCTCTTAGATTTCAAACTGAATGAAAATAAAAACGTATTTGAAGTATGAAAATGCTTGTTATTATCGATTTTTCCATCAGAATAAATAATTGAAATGTAACGAGCCTTGAAAATTAGATTATAATATTGTTTCAAACGACGATTTGCTGATATGTAATATTTGTAAGCTCATTTATTAGTGCTTCTCGATCGTACAGAGACCGAGGAAGTCGGGGTGGTAACATGCAGAAGCAATAGACAGACTGATGATATAAACAAATTGAATTCAACTGGATAACGAAACAATCAATAAATTGTAAAACAATTAGATTGCATCGAGAAAGAGCAGAACTTCATGTGTCGGAGAGAGACGCCAACAAAGACGATTGCGTTATGCGGACCTTGCCGACCACGTCTTTCCCGGCAGCAAGGATTGTTTTTGCAAACAGCTATAACACTAGATATATTAAGAAATATTTAAACTAGGAAAACGCCGCACAGGCGTTATTGTAGAATGAGCTTTATTTTCTATGAACATATGTACTGGAAAAAAATGGTAAATGGTATAAATGGTCAAATAGTATCTTTCGTATATGGCTCAAGTTTGGCTTCATTGAGAAGCAAAGTTGAGCTCAGGCAATTAATTCATAAAATAATTTTTTCATTCAATTGTTTTTATTACGTTTTTTATTATATGATTTTTTTATTATATTTCTTTTCCGGACTGTTTGGAAACTGCGGGACCTATATCTGCGTTGAAGAGACGTGGTCACAGACAGCGCAGTCCTGGTGTCAAAGTTGATTACTTTCAAATTAAACTAATGTATATATAGGCTAAAATTATTTATATTTGATGACAATTGACCGCATCAAAATCTTAAAACAGTCAAGATGTGTCGCTTCTAAACGGTCTTATGGACTCATCCTTTGCCTAAATTAGAAAACAATGATTGTATCTCAAGGCTTCGATGTTAATAATAAAAATATACTATTTCAAATAATTTATGTGAATGCATTTTTATGATTTTAATTTGGTCACTTGATAATATCGTTCTATAAAGTTTGATTTCATTGTAACTCATGGCAATTTGACACGATGAGTAGTTTCTGCACTGCTATCTCTGATTATGTGTTATTATTTTATATTATCTTCCAATATCCATAGGCCTATTCATGATGTCTTGTCCATCACAAAATGATTGAGGGGGTTCATGCACGGTGCTTATAAAAATAGAGAAAGTCACGTATTATAGAAAAACTGATTGAATTCACAAAAATAAAATCTCATAATAATTAAAGGGCATACAATTATCTTGGAGATGTTAAATTTTCATTCAATTACACTGGTTTTTGAAAATGGAAAAATGGTAAGGATAAATGTCTCGATTTGTGTAAGCACCGTGCGAAGTGAAATAATGTGTTACTCGCTGGTATGAAGTGCGCCCAAGATCCACGGTGAAGTAAAAAGTGCGCGGAGGTGAGAGAACCTATCACGCGATGGCCTTGTGCATCTTCATCTCTAATCTTATAATAGCTCTGCGCGACGATATGTATATTAGACGTCAGCTCCTTAAAATACTCTACCTCGACCTAGCTCTGAAAACAAACAATTTTCACGCATATTTCATAGACCGACCAATAGGAACACAGGATTGTACTCAACTACTACACAAAACACAACAATACGAGATATGTTATAGCTCAACTTTACCCGATCGATTTGGAATTAAGCCAGTATAAATTGATTCAGTAGTTATTAAACTTTTTATAGGTTTTTATGTAGTATTAATAGGCTCTTTAGTCGACGTTATTTAACTGATGGTTAGACAGTTTTAAAAGCTCTCCCTCTCTCTCTCTCTTCGTTCTCTGTTACTATCATTCAAGCATGAATTATAGTATTCAAATTGTTGAAAGTTACATGTATCTTACATCTATACATGTATCTTTGTTGTAAAGACTCTACCATTCATCGCTGCCATGATTAACAATGATTATAATTGAAAGAAAGGTAATAGATAAAGAAGATGTAACTAATTATAAAATAACAAACAAACACCTAAAGCTATAAGGAAGTCAAATAAGTAATTTGTAATGAACTAGTATACAATTTTAAAACAAATTGGACCAGACCCCTATTGTTCGCAGTACTTGTAGAACAGTACGTTTTATTAGTTCTTTCATTATTGATATGAGAGTCATAATACTAATCTCTGTACAGAAACTTAATTGTCAGATGTAAATGCCCATGTCTTTATTGAGCAAGCGTAAGCAAGTGGCATAATTAAACCATGGACTTATAATACTACGCAGTATTATGAGTCCATGATTAAACTGTGGGCTTACATAAGAAACAAATAATTTCCTGCGTTAAGTTTGCACTCCGCAGGTCAAACGAAAAACCAAATTGTGGTCAAACTTGTCATAGTTATACAACTTGTCTATGGATAGTTTTCTAAAAAAAAAAAAAAACGGCTGGACCACTTTTTAGAAAGAACATCAGAAATTTTGAATAATCCTATGAGAATACTGAGATCATGAAACTTTTTTCATGTTTGGAAAACATCTCTTGAGTAAATAGATTTTCACATTATTACTTCGTGTAAACACAAGACTCATTCTCACAATTAGGAATTTTCAACTGGAATTGACTAGCCGGTTTGAAAAAAAAAAATTAAATATATTTAATAATATTTCAACACCATGTTTCTGCGCGGGGTCGAGGGCTTCTTTCAGTTGACGCGCTGACATTGTCATATGTGGACAACAATGCCCCCAAAATTGTGTTCCCCATTCACAACTTCAGCTAGCCCTCAAGAGACGAAAATGCCAATTGGTTTGTGGTCATTAAAAGAGCTATTTGTATTTCCACTGTTGTTAGGACAAAATCCTGGCCCTGCTCATGAGCTGAGCTGAGATATAATATATTGAGTTATTAGTCTCACAGTTCATTGTTTTGTATTGTATTGCTATAGCAACTATAACTGTTTCATTATCCAATCAATGTCTAGTCCTTTTGAGTTAGTTAGATCCAAGGACTAATTGTGACTAATCAAGGACTAATCAAGGAGGATTGTGCGCCCTAAACGTCGGACTGTAACCTGACTGGCAGAAATCTCGAAAACCCAAATCCTGGATAACCCATATCTTAGAAAACCCATATCTTATAAAAATCATATCCTAGAGAAACCATTTGTCCGACACTTCGTTTACTTGACTGACCAAATCTCAGAAAACTCATACCGGTATCTTAGAGAAAACCCATACCTTAGGAAACCATTTGTCCGACAGTTCGTTTACTCGACTGCCCAAATCTTAGAAAACCCATTTCTCAGAAAACCCATACATTAGACAGTACGAACATTTGTTTTTTCGGAGATTTTATTTTTAGGAGATTTCGGGTTTCGGAGATATGGGTTTTCGGAGATTTGGGTTTTCGGAGATTTGGGTTTTCTAAGATTTGGTATGTAGGCCTATGTGGTACCTGACCATGACCTGAGCCTAACAAACACCACATGCTACAGAATGCGTTCGAGGTTTAGCGTGGGATGCCACTTGGCTTCCGACGCGCTATCTCATCGAGAAGTATAACTTTCACTTCGAGGTCGCCCTCGAATATAGTTAAACAAACTTCACGTTAATACTCTACTAGATTTTATATTTAAACTCGTACGCAAAAATAGTCACCAACTGAAATAACTTTAAACATAAAAGACAATGAGTTGTCGCGTAGACATAATTTATCCGAGAAATCACAGCGTAATAATAAAAAGCTATTTGCCAAGGTTTCTTAACAGTTAAATGCTTACATTTATCAAAAGTCAGTTTTATGGAAATTTAGATAGAAACTAATCGAACGAACGTAATAAAGTGCCAGTATGTAGAGGCGAAGTTCTAATCAAAACAGTATAGGTCTACGCTTCAAGAACAATACGAACCCAGAAAATAATTAACTTCATCGAAACAAGATACGTAGCTTCGTTGAAGGAGGAGAGAATTCACCAGACTTGCCCCTCGGTGAAGATGCTTTACTTGAAACTTCGAGAACATTTTTGAAATTATCAGTTTTTTTAATGTAGGCTTACATGTTTTTCTCTTTTATGCCAGATATTCTAGTTGAATGAGACAGTATCCCAGCTGATGAAACTAGTCACAATTTGTATTATATTGTCCCAATTTGCTGTATTGCTATGGTAACGATTGCAGCTAATAGTAGGCCTAATACTGGATTAAAACCTACAGATGTTACCCTAATTCTAATACCGCCTTTACATCAAGAACCATATATATACGGCTTCCACAATTACATCGGATTGATGCATAACTTTTCATCATACACGGTAGATATTACATAAGTACATTATAGTAGCATATAGTATACTTATCTATGCTTATTTATCATTATACAAATCTTTGTACAAAAAACAACTTTTGGTAAAAGAAAATTCAAAGATATACTTTAAAAAAACTATGTAGCCTATAGTGTATAGTTCCAATCTGTTGTCTCTTTCTGTTCTGTTTTCTGCTTCATTTGTAAAATTGTAGTTTATTTTATTTAATTCCGATATCTTACTATACAGTCTAACTAACCTAGTCAGATGAGGCCTGACACTATATTATTCTCACAAGTATTGTAGTATCCTAGATATAAGGTTAGGTGGAATAACAGATGTCTGAACCTCGCCGTTTTATTTCTGTTACATTATTGCCATATTGTTAAATTCTAATGTAAATTGTAATTTCTGTAATATTAAGTAATCTATACACAAACATAAATGAAGTATAATAATATTTAATATAATAATGATAATAATACAGATTATCATCATCTATGCTGTATTATTTCAAGTTCTTTGTCGAAGATGCGGTCTCACATGCATGAGTCTAATCCAACTTTACAAGGATCTGGTCCTATAGATGGAACATTCTGTCAACAATTAAAATGTTTCGAAATAATCTGTCTACCGGTCCCTAGTTTGGACAGGCCTGCCAACTCTTGGTTAGGCATATTGTTTCTGTAGGATCATTATGTTGATGTCCAAGAAGCATAAGAACCGCTTTGTATTATCGCCTTTCTGCTCTTGTAATTTCCAAAAATGCATAATATAAATTATGTCGACAAGCAAAATTTTGACAGCGAAGTAAAGGGATTACGACAGTATAAAATATTTCACAGAACCCAGAGTTTAAAATGTTCTGCGTTGGCTGGAACAGCTTTCCGAATGATTTAATTATTGTGTTTTTCCTTCTACAGGGAGCTAGTTTTGTTAATATTTCAAAAATATTATTAATAATAATTATGAAAAAATCAAAAGTATCTACCAATTTGTGTAGCCTTCCATTAGGTGATAGTTTTATTTGAACATATCTGCGTAGTGTATTGACCGGGAATATTTTTCCTTAAAAGTGGAATATAAAAAGTGGAAAATATACAGAATTGTTGAGTAGGGCCTACCTACAATCCTATTACTGTTCTGAAATATTAGTCTTCATATGGGTTCTGTTGAAACAAACTTTCAGTATAACTTCCTGTAACAAATTTCAGTTTCAGTTTCCTGAAACGTTCAAAAAGTTGTGATTCTGAAATCACAAAAATATTTCCGTCACATTGGTCCGTCTGTACTTTCTATACTTCCATTGGTTAGGCGGGTGCGAGCGAAACGTTCCATTTGCTCAAATTCAATCTCTCGCCGCTTGTTGTTTTTTTGGGTTAACAATCAGGTGTAGATTTTGAAAGAGTAAATTCAAAATGTATTTTTAAAAATATTTTCATTCGAAAAATTTAAAATTTTGAAATGTTCTAAGGATAACAATGACTGATCCATTTTTAAATGTTTGATGAATCTTGATTGAAAACCAAGGTATGTATAGATTTTGAATACGGTTCGTATAAAACTCTCGCTCATCTTATACAACGAATAATGCATTTGCGTACATACTAGTTACAATATGTGTATACATTTTCCTTATTCAATATTGTTTCATTGTTGTATATATTATAACCACTTAATGGATATATTTAGACTCACATGCTTAATGAAGTCGTTTTCACACTGCAGACATTAACTGTCTAACATTTCTACGTTAAAATTTTGATGTTACTCAAACTAGGAACAAATCCACAACAGCCAAGTATTACAACTTACAAGTGTTGATGTTAGTAATAATTTGGTAGGATGCTATAATCTAACTTCCCTTTATGTACAACAACTCATCTAATTGGATTACTGAAATGAATGACTCCATCTGGCTCGTACGGAACTTACTTCTGTGTTTTGTTTGGTATACGCGTTCCACAGGTCAGGACATTTTTTCGTCCTTCGTGGAAGCTGTAGACCCAACAAGGAAGTAAAAAAAATTGTCCAGCCCTAGAATTCTGGAAAATAAAATCGAAAAAACTTTTTTTTAAATAATTCTTACAAAGAAATTTCCATTTATTCATAATTTCCACTGATTTCGAAATCCGATGAGAAATTATCAAAACTAGGGACTTTATTATGATATGTGATTTTATGTTTCATGTTAGTTTTATGTTATTCGACTATCAATATTAGTGGTGCTAACATTAGCACATCCAAATTTCTTGGAATATATTTGCAGTTGATATATATTGGTACATTATGTAATACATGCGAATTAAAATATTCTGGCATAACCTTTTGACAATTTTAAATATATACTTATAACTTGCTATTTCTATCATTTGACCTACACTAAACCCATGCCAGTTGCTTCAACATGTCTTGTTGCATACGTCGTAGTCTGTACGCTGTATCATCGTTCATTGAGTATATTAATCTCAAGCATTGTTCTGCTATTTCTGTAGTCTGTTAATTTCTTCTGCGGTTACGTGGTATAAAGGTATAGGTATATGTAAGTACAATAAGGAGATAGCATATATGTGAAGTAACCGTTTACTATAGTAACTGAAAAAGTTGGAAGTAAATGCACGATGCTTATACTAATAGAGAAATTCACCTTTACTGTTTTTTTTTCATGTTCACTAACCAGTGTAATTGATTGAAAAGTTTACTACTCCACGATAATTCTATGCTCTTTAATTAATATGGCATTCTATTTGAGTGAATTCAATCACTTTTAAGATAATACGTCAATGAATACTGAGAATGTGATGAGATTCATTGTCGTATTATCTCAAAACTGATTGAATTCACACATTTTTTACAAGCACCGTGCATGCACCCCCCTTAAGTTGTGATTGGAGAACACAATGTAGGGGTAGGTTAGTACATTAAACCATCCACATATTACAACAATGTGTGACAGGACGTTTTGTTTGAAGCTAGTCCATCTTCTATTGTAACTCTTCCAAGTTTTTAATTTATTTATTATAATTTTTTATATCTCTGTGGCATTAACATTTTATTCTATTTAAATCTCGCTATTGTTTTTGGACAGTGAGAAAGAAATGACCGTGGCCTGTTTTTCTCGTGGTCTGCAGGAACCTTCCCAGCATTCATTTCAACATCAAATGGAAAGCACGAGTCCACGATGCAACACTGTGAGGATGGTCGGTGGTCGACAACGACTAGAATCGAACCCCGGTTTCCTAATTGACGGTTATGGTGATCCACCTGTCTCATTATTTTTATTACTACTTAGATCCAGTTTTACCAACTGAATGTTAGTGAATTACGCGATAGTTAGCGGATTAACTTGTTATCACTGTTGATGACACATGTTGATAATGGTAGATCCATGTCAGGCATGTCTTTCTTTGTCATTGTATGGTTTACAATCAAAAGTGCGAGGTTCGGTCACACGACCGCTCGTCCACCTATAGCCTTGTCCTTAAACCTAAATATTAAACAGAAACATAAATTATCTGGAAATTAATTGGAGATTAATCGTAATAATTATATAACATAAGGATTGTACCTTAACTAATAATTAGAAGATTCACACCTAACTAAGATTCGTAAAACTGGATCTTATAGTACATTTATGAAAGTTAGGCCTACTAATAAAAATGTTTTGTGTATATAATAAGTAACAATAAAACGAGATTAAAACGTAACATTAATAAAATGACCTCGCGAGTTGACCAGGCTATTCTCGCCAGCTAATCCTCTCCCGTCTACCGGGAAGCTTTGCGACTAGGCTAGTCTATTTCTGATAGAGAAGGCCCCAAACATCACAAATA
Organism: Brachyptera putata; assembly: GCA_907164805.1. Lineage (NCBI taxonomy): Eukaryota > Metazoa > Arthropoda > Insecta > Plecoptera > Taeniopterygidae > Brachyptera > Brachyptera putata. The sequence continues at coordinate 25,815,784 of OU015464.1, read as the reverse complement.
GCATCAACCACTCGTCTGCGGCTCATTAGAAGCGGGGACATACCACTGTGACGACTCGTACCTGCCTGCTTGGCCGCCCTGACCGCCGCCTAGTCCTTAGAGGCCTAGACCGAGCAAGTTGCGCAACATAACCTCAAACCATGGGCGTGTGCAGGATATTTCCAATATGGACGGTCCATTACGAAAATATATTCACTACTTGTTTGCTTTACGACTCCAGCAACAGTTAGGTAATTAGGGGGGTGGGGGTTGAAGCACATATTAATTTATACAAAGTTCATAGTTCGGTGATATCAACTTGAATTCTATCATTTCATTTGATACATTTTTATTGAATTGTGGCCTGCCAAGGATATTAGAAGACATAGGTTGACGCGATCCTTCATTTTCTAAATGTAGGCCCTATAATTTTTTATTTTTCCAAAAAATGTGAAATTGAATTTACTGAGACTAACCAATCACTTCAACAAAAAATCGTGACCAATATTCTAATGATCATTGATCCCCATCAGTCACGTGGCCGACAACCCTGACCCCAGCTGCTGACGTCACGCAGGCTTGGTGCGGGGACGTCCATAAATTGTCACACTTTTTTAGGCCACTCCTTTGAACCCCTAGCTTTCCCTTTCATGTCACAGATGGTCACAAAACCCCTCGCCCTTTTAATGTCACAAATTCTCTTACCCCTTTCTAACCAAAAATTGAAATTAACAATTACTATCCCATCTCACCAGTAGGCCTATGATCTCGGTTGAATGATTTTGAGGAGTCAAACTTGATAATTATTTGATATGCGTCTGCTGTTTATGGAGTGGGTATAAATATAAGAATCTATAAGAATGGCGCCAAATACTTGGTACAAAAAATGTAACGTCACACAGTTGCCTCCCCCACTCCCCCTTGTCCAAATCTTGACAATCTATTATAGCATCAGTCATCGAGAGGTTTGGTGACATGAAATCGCGAAGAAAATTCTACTCCGAGCTTTTGAGCAGCGGTACAAGAATAAAATGACCATGTAAGGGTGAGAGGCCTTTTCAAAATCACGCAGGGGGCCCTGGAACGGTTCTTACGCCACTGACCAACATCTACACAAACTTTAGTATTAGTACCCGTCTCTGCATTATGTGATAACTGATTACATTCGATTGACCACAATTACACTTTGTACTTGCGCACAAGTTACAGTAAAAGGTTTATGTCAACTAGCAACCTTCATTTTAAATACGTAAATATTATCTGTGCACACTAGTCATCACTTCAACAGATTTGGATGATAACAGTTGATCAAATAAATTATAATCATCTACTCTCTACTACATAAATGAAAGGTGGGGGGTTGAAGAAAATATGCTTCTGTTTGTGACAAAGTTTTTACATTTATTATAACAAAATTAATAGTATTGTTTCATACAGTATAAAATATCACACTTTCTGTACTTATAACTAGCATTCAAAATCAATGAATAATTAATTAGCACAATGGAGAATAACAAAATGATATTCAACAGTCAGTTTACAAAACTATCACATTGTATGACATTAGTAGGTATTTCATGATAATTCTTTGATTATAGCCATTGTAGGATGGACATGCAACTGTGATGTCATCCATGCCATATCTAAAGTAGAATCTCTCAAGAGTTATGTCAAGTTGACAGTGAATTTGTATGTTGTCGGATCTTTCAGTTTTGCTTGATGGCCAAAGATTGAATTATATTGTGGATCAAATTATTGTGATCTTTGACTTTGACGATTGATAGGGGATACTGTTCTTCTCCAATTTACTTGAGTAGTGAAAGAAGAATTCAATGTAGGCAGTAGAAATGCTACATGGAATAATTACCTGAACACACATTTCAACTGGTAGGCCTATTGCTGACTTGGTTTATGCACGAAAAAATTTGATCAAATACCGAACTTAATTCAAACTAAATTTTGAGAATTCATTTAATTTATTGCTTCATTTTATAATTTTGGATTTATCCCTTTGTGGCAAGGAAGCTAACAAATAATAATACTGTAACTAGTTGGTAAAAACTACCAACTAACAAACCACACAATCACAAAAGCAAATGAAAATTACCTATAACATACGAACCAGAATTAGATAGGCCTAGGCCCTATATGAAAAATAATTGTCACTTTATAAATTGGTATCAAAATTTTCATCAAAAATGATTTTTTTCATTTTCTTCTATGAAATCTTGTCCAAGTTTGTTCTACTCCCTTTCAGTTCATGGCATAAAAAAAAATTGTAACAATCTTTGTTTGTCATGAGGAATTTTATTTGCTTTTAAATGAATCATTCAATTTTTTTGTAAATGTTGGATGTGTACTGCAGTAATAGAAGAAACTAGTGCACTTTGTAACAGGGCCTTTTGGTGCAAAACTGCACCAAAAGCCTGACGTTCCATCAACTGAACTGGCTTGCTACGTAGCTCCCGAGTATATTCCGGTAGCTGGTTAATAGCTCTGGAATAACTTTCAACCCTGTTGCCTATCGGTCGGTAGGCCTACAATGGTTTAAACTTTAATCCCTGGGATTAATGCACATTTCATTACAGATAAATGAAGGTAATGGGGTGCACGCACGGTACTTACACAAATCGAGAAATGTATCTCCACTGTTTTTTTCCATTTTCAAAAACCAGTGTAATTGAACGAAAAGTTCACGTCTCTCAAGATAATTTCACCGTATGCTCTTTAATTACTATGACATTTTATTTTGTGAATTCAATCAAGTTTTGAGATAATACGTCAATGAATAAAAGAATATGATAAAATTCATCGACGTATTATCTTAAAACTGATTGAATTCACTGGAATAGAATGTCATATTAATTGAAGAGCATAAAGTTATCTTTGGAGATGTGAACTTTTCATTCAATTACACTGGTTTTGCACCATTGAAAAAAATTAGTGAAGGTGAATGTCTCTATTTGTATGAGCACCGTGCATGGACCCCCTCAAAGATAATCTGATTGGTTCACAACATAATTGAGGGGCTTCGGAGGTGAACTTGGCATAAATGTTTCGGAGTAGGCTCTACTCTATTCTTACCTTACTAATTTAAACCTGAGTAAACCAATTCATTTGCTACAAAATAGTATCAACATTATGGTATCTATTGGAAAAAATACGTACTGGTAACTGGTATGAATTATTGTAGTTAATTATGTATGTTTTACATTAAAAACCTTCCAACAAAATTATTACAGAATTAACGTTTAAACACCAATAAGGCAACTTATTAATCTATGGAACTTATCTTGACTATACCTTAAATTATCTCGACTTGATGCAATTTTTCAATTTACATATTGTTCGACTTTTGATTACTAAAAAGCGACGGCTTCTTTAATTAGTCCGAGCCGTGTAAGTTCAATCACGTAGGCCTATCATTATGTTCATTCACGTTCTATCTTAATATCATAAATAATGCTAAACTAAGTTAATGAAGAAGAGCTGAAGCAGTATCAGATCAGTCAGTCTCAGTTACTCTTGGTTGTCGCCAGCGCTAGTATAATGTCGGGCCACTTCTTGTAGAGGAAGAATGCAGACACGCTGGCTGCGGGTATCACCAGGCTACACCTGAAATGTAAACCAATGTTAACCCTTCCCTTTGCCGGACCGATCTCGTCATTGAAATAAGTTGGTTCCGGCCCTATGGTGTGGCTGGTAAGAAATCCAATATCACGAAGATTACTACGAAAGTAAGTACATCAATGCCAGCCATGAATCAAATTGTTGCAACTCAGTGAACTTTTATAGATAGTGAGTTTTCTTCCTCCTTTCTCAACCTTGAAAAATTGTTAAAAGGCAGTAATCTCCAGTCCAGCAAAAGATTTTTTCTCATCGGGCAATTCACATTTGTATAACTTCTAGTGCCTGTATCATATGTAGAGAACTAAAAGGCCTAAATGAAACGAATGAATCATAGAAAAAAATATCAAAACTTTCCAAGATGGCTGCCTCCCTCAATGATTATGTGTGAGAGATTTTTTAGACGATTTCAACAGTAACTATACTTCTAGTAATGGGAAAATGCCAGCTTTATTGACAACGAATAGAAGAATAAGTCTAGTATGCTCAATTTCAAACCCTTAAAAATTAGAAAGACTCACAAAGTTTCGTAACTGTACTAGCGTGTTGCATTCTGGTCTTACTTAATCGCTTGTTTTTCACACTTTAATATTGGATTGAACGACACACCGTATTGACGACAAATACGGTTCATATTCGTGTCGGTGAATGGTGTACAAAATGATAGGAAGATGAGATGAAAGGTTAGTTTATTGGAGGGTGGAAAAGAGTCGGTCGTGCGTAACCATCCCAGTACCAACCTGAACGACAAAGAATCCACGAAAAACATGTCGTGAATAGGAACCCGTCTCCTGAATGATGGTTCAGCTTCACAGCTACTTAACAACCTGTCTCAATTTGATCGCTTGTAAACAAACTTACCACAAAAAGGTTCTGACCCTGTGCGAGTGCTTGAACCGACTGTAATTGGCAACCTTGTACTTGACGTTGTTTCCGAATAGCTTGACCAGGTCGCGAGCACCGGCATGTGAGTTGACGGCTATCAGCACTTGATTGGACGACAGCAGTTTCACGTCCATAGAGAGGTTGCTGATGGACACGACGTTATTCAGCAGTTCGCTCGAGCTCATGTTGGCCGCAGACGTCGACTGCACTACGATCCACCGAGGCTTCTCGGACATGGGCTCCGCACCATCGAGACACTGTCACATTACCATACGTCTATCATTACTAGTTCGTGTTAAAATATCAGAGGGGCACAGCACTTTAGGATTACCAGAACTTCATTGGAAAATTTCACCTTTTCATCATTTTTAATTTATAAAATTTTACTATTCATTCAATTTTATTATTTGGTTTATAATAATTGGAACAAAAAAATATATGATGAATATATGCCTAGGCCTATAAGATGGACTGTAAAATTATTTAAATTCATTTAATTTATTTCTCCTGATTTGTTTTAAACAAATGACTACCTACACTGTAGTTAAAAAATGTAGGCCTATACCGGTACTATTAAATGAAGTAGGTCTATTAACTTGTACATGAATTTTTCAATTCTTACATCAATATAATGCATTTCGATCATTTAAATCGGAAAATTAAATTTTGTTCGAGTCACGTTCATAGGTAGTTTGTTCCTACACAAAAAGAACATTTCACCGTTTATTGATATAGAAAGAAAGACCTATCCAAATGTTTTCTAGAACTATATTCAAGTTAAGCATGAGTGTTGATAGAATGTTCTGTAAGTACGAAGTAACTAGACGGAACCAAACTCAATTTGCCATTTAATAAACTACAGTTTCAGCGAGGTAATTTTTACAAAAAAAATCAACAAAACTTGAAAATGGTGCTAGAGGTAAATTATGGTCAAATATGAACACAGAACATTAATAACAAAAGGGGGTAAATGGTCATAAACGCACACTTATAGATGAAGAAAACGATTGCATAAAAAAACTGTTGATTATATAATGAATACAAAAAATTAAATCTCAGGAAAGATGTGTCAAACAGTTGAAATCAAGTCAAATTGCATTTGTACTCAATTCACATAGAAACACACACACACAATCATACTAATACGTAAATACATAGTACACATACAATTAAACTAAAACCTGAATGTTGTGCAATAATGAGGTAAATTATTGTAAAATACGTACCAAGTGACTTATGTTCGCTCTTGAAATATTCACCCGATTCTTGAATTCCTTGACAGAATATAAATGCTGAACGGAGGTCAGCGGTTTGGGGTCCATTCCACTGATGACGGACACAAGATGACGATGATTATTGTTTGCTTTACGACCACACTGACAGCTAGGTTATACTGGGGTGTAAATGAGCACATGATAATGAAACTACGATATGATGATACCGGTAAGTGAAAGGACGTTTACGAAAACCTGTGCCTTAAGCGAGACTCGAACCTGAGCCCAATGGTGACTTCAGCTTGCAAAGCGGTACCAAAGCTGACTGAGGAACGGAGGGAGGCGATAGACCAGTGATTTAGTGATCAGTGATTTAGTGTAAACACACACACCAAGGGACTATCCAAAGTAATATCCACAATTGTATCATGTATCAAGGAACTCAGGTCTTTTGTCTTTATCTAGAATTCCAGAGTTTCTTACAAACTACAAAGTAAATAATCTTTATTTTCTCTTATATTTCACTAACACTGCTTTACCACAGGGTTCACAAAGACGGATCGATTACTCACCAAGCTTGATTGATCTTCAGCGCGAAAAAGTGCATCATCTTGACGAAACAACAGCCCGTATAATACGAGTCCCAGCCCGCCTCGTGAAACACCTCGTTGTTGACGGCCTTGCCGTTGGCCAACGATATGGTGGGCGAGTGTTGCGTGATTCGTTTGCCGTTGCCGACCTTGAAGTACAGGTAGAGTTGACCGAGCTCGTTGCTCTCCCACGTAAGCGACTTGTCGACAGTCTCTCGCAGCTCGTAGCTGATGAACTTGGTGTCATACAAGTGGGGGAACAGGGTGTGAACGTCGGCCTTGAACTGTGCGTAGCTAGCTGCGGATTAAATAGTATAAAGAATTCAACATTAAAAAAAAAAGCTTGGAGCGGGTAACAGTGAAAGGATGAAGTCATGATAGGTGAAAGGACGTATACAAACACCCATGCCTTATGCGGGACTCGAACCCACGTCGAACAGTGACTTCAGTTACTACTGCTAGCGATAGTTGATTTAGACACCGGGGTGGCTAAATTTCAACTGATTCTTTGTTTAATGATACAACTGCGCTCATCGGAAAAGATGAAGTAGAATACTGGTGCCGAGACTAGAACCAGTAGTTGAGAGTTAAAATTCAGTGTTGGAATTCATTTTCTCAAGTACAGCAGCAATAACTACAAATATGCTAAATGATTGCTGGTAACTTTTGTAAAGTTCTTCTAGATACTGTACATGTATTTAAAAAAAATATTTTTCAATTTTTTACGTAAGTGCATAATACAATTTAATGTCGGTCTAAAAATCCACGAAGTATTTCACAGAAGACACAGAACATACTTTTAGCACAGTAACTGAAGATTTGAACTGATTTTATGGAGCAAATCAATAGAATAACAAAGTGCAGAATCAATCATCATGCAGCCATTTGGGTTTTTCATTCCAGCTGCAAAAATGCTCACATTTACATTGTTTGCCATTCATTTTCAACATCATTTCCTTGGCAACAATACAGGAACATATTTTTTTTTCTCAACACTGCAAAGTAAATAATGAACAATAATAACGTGATGAATAATGAGATAACGAAACTATAGATACAGTACAATGAAATCTTGGGTTATTGAATCATTCTAAATTTGTCAAGCAAATGATGCACATGTTGCACAGTTCTGCTCAATGTAATTTCACTGGCGTGGCTTAAAAACCCGTAAATCCTTCATTGAGTGAGAGCTTGGCTGCCTTCTCAATGAAATCTCACTGGCGTGGCTTAAAAACCTGTAAAGCCTTCATTGAGTATAAGCCTAACTGTTACCCAATGAATCTCACTGGCGTGGCTTGAAAACCCGTAAAGCCTTCATTGAGTAAGAGCTAAGCTTATAAAGGTAGCCAGCGGTGAAATGAAACGTTCTTTGGAGCGGATCATTGTCACTAGGGCTAGGTTCAATCCCTAGACCAGCTTGTTCGGTCTCCGCCACATAGGGTCTCGTTCACAGACTCTATGTGGACCTCTATCCCGGGCTTGCTATTTGGCTTAAAGCAGGCCCACAAAAGAGGCTCTCCATTGATGGTTGGGACTTTGTCGTAGTAATGGAGCTTTAAACTAACACCAACCAGTGAACATTTTGATGTACAGTCATTAGCTGAATAATATGCTGATAGCTGCAGATCAATCTTAAGAAGTTTGTAAATATTTTGAAATACCTCATTCTTTGAAATATGTAATCGGTCTGTCATCATGTTTTTCATGAAATAAAGCGTAGCCCTATTGAACATGAAAATAATCATACGTTTTCAACAACCATCAGTTGTTTCACCACCTTATCAGTTATCATTATGAATTGATTTTTTTTTTATATTGGGTTCAATGACACACTGTTACGATAGCGCGTATCGAATGGCGTCGGATGGATGATTAATAAGATGAAGTTTTTCTTGGGTAATGAGAAGGACATTGTGAAGGAAGCAGTCGTAGCCTATATTGTGGAAACCACCCCAGCATTAGCCTAGATTACAGAGGGAAACCACGAAAAACCCCTGTGAAGATGGACAGCGGCGGGAATCGAACCGGGTCCGAAAACCCCTCGCCTCCCGGATCACATGAGCGAGCGCGTTAACCACTACGCTGCATGTGCCCGTCTATGACTTTAATATTTGGAGTAATTTCAACTTTTAGAAAGGTAGGCCTATTTCTATTGACAAGTAACGTAACTTTCAAAAAGTACCAGTAACTACCACACCACTGGACTACATGTGGCAAGGTAATAGGTCTGCTTACCTGGTAGCGGTTTGTATAGCTGATTATACATTATCATCAGATCCAAGAGAGGATTGTGTCCGACCAACGGTTTCTTCAGATCGGAGAGCAGGTCAAACATCCTCGCAAAACCTCGGTACCTGTTCACACATTGCGCTTTGATGTCGCTGTTTGAGTCTGTATCTTGGTAGACGCACACCTGCACAAAACATGTGTCGATTAACGAACGTTCGGTCACCGATATTTGCGTACAAACAAAAAGGAATTCTGTTACTTTTGAGAGTGACAACATTTCAACTGTGGTCCAATGTAAGGCTCTCTTTAGCCCCATTGTTTCAGATAGTGTCCTTTCTGGCAATGCTATCAGGATACATTGTACCATTTTGTCATTTTGTGCTAAAAATTAGGGTTACGGTTCGATCCAGAAGGTGAAAATGACGTCGAAATGTCATGTACTGAAAATTGAGAGAAATCAGCATAATTAGGGCCTATGAAGCTAATTATTTTGGACAATTACATTAGACTGCTTGTTAATTCAATGTCGGAAAAGGAGAAGAAAGGTTTGAGTGTTAACAAGTGAGATGGCCAATTTGACATTCGACACAAGACAGTTGCCTTACATATTTAATTATTTATAAATTCAATATCGAAATAACCGAAAATCCAATTGATTCATTTCGATGTCGATCCAAATCCTGATACCGAATACTGATGGACAATGTTTACGCCTAAATCACCAAATTGTTGACAACCCTACTGAAAATATTGTTTCTCAAGCCTAGAATAAATAAGTTTCCGATCAACTTGGATGTACATGTTACTACACTGAATGATAATGCCAACCCTAGTAATATGGTAATCCTCAAATTGACATGCTGGCTTCACACAATTGTTTAAAAATTAATATAATATGTGAACCTTTTCATTGGTTTCATCATCTTGTGCAGTCGTGATCAGCACAGACGGGTATCTTGAATTAATCTCGTTATTCAAGATGTCCATAACGCGGTTTTTACTAGAATAAACCTGGCCCTCCAGGATCGCATTCTCCTCTTTGTGTGACGACAGCCAATCGGGAATACGTTTCAACTCCACATCAATAGAATTTTCTTCCTCTCTAGTGACGGGTTCAAACGAGGCTAGTAATGGCCCGTTCTTGTGAACTTCGAGCGAGGCCTGTAAGCTGCTGTTATTCTCGCAGTACTTGCCTCCTTTCAGCAGGCCTACTTTCTCTTCATCACTTTTGTTCAAGTAATTAATACCAGTCTTGACAAACTGAAACAATAAGCACAATATACGGTACATTGATTGATATTACCACCACTATAGGGGACCGTGTAATCTTGTATCAAAGGACATATAATATTATATGTACATCTATAAAATACCTCTGAATCAAATCATTTTAGCTCTATTTAGAGTTTAATTTTTTTTTTGTAATTGCTTCACCTTTATCAGAGTAGAGACAATATCACTAACTACCCTAACTTGCCATGTACTCTTAAGCTTTCCAGAACTTCTACGGTCACCTTACCTCATTAAAATCAAAATCGTTTCTCGACAGGAATTCCATAGCAGACGACTGAACTAGAAATGTTCTTTCCAGCGGCCCCACTGACCTCGGTAATACGTGAAACACAAAACTGTAGGCGTTGTATTTATTTAGATCTCGATCAAAATGGAATGCCGTAATACCAAACTGAATCATTATAAAGTCTTTGATGTTGTGCTTCACTATCAAATATCGCTCTTTACTTGTATCGAATAAGCTGAAATAGGGAAGAAAAAGATTAAAGTGAGCCTGTACATAGATATTTGTAGCTACCTGCGATCATACACACTGGGTCTGGGTAGGTCTGGTAACAACCGACATCTCCGGATACAAATTGAATACTAAAATACTAACAAGGCTGAGCTGAGGGCTGATCCCCACCGATGAAAATAATTGCTATGCGTAATATTCATGGCTACAGAAATGAAACTCATCTAGGCCTAGGCCTACACAATCAAGAAGACCTTCCAGTCCTGTTTGATGCCTGGCAAGACTGTGATAATGTTTGACTCTTGCCGTGGCAGTAACGCGGCAGATTTACAATGTTGATATGAATGAAGTTGTAGGCCCATGGTTAGGACTAAGGCATTGAGGAGGGTAAGGTTTGAACTTGTTGTCAAGTTGTTGCCGTGTTGTCAATTCGACACAAACCTTGAAATCCTCCTAACCCTAGGCCCTAGCATCAATTAGAAACCCTAAAAATTCAAATCTAAAAAAGTGGGTTACATTCGCATATTCAACAATCACTTTGCTACTTTCATTGTAGAGGAGCCTCTAGGTTTTACCTCTTGGGATGAGCACTAGCTAGGCCTAGGGCCTACCATAACCTTAAAACTTGAGGCATGAAACAAAAGCTTGATTACTCACGTATTGTTCTTCAGATAGTCACTCGAAATACCAGTAAACTCTGAATCAAAAGCAATAAAAATAGCATCTTGTAGAATTTCTTTGATCCACGGAAAGTACGAGTCAAAATTGAGATTTGTAATCTCACGTGGAATCGGCATGGTATTGTTGTGGGATTCATCAACCTGTTCAACCATAAAGCGCTGAAACGTCAAAGTTAGAGCTAAAATGCAGTTTCTACAACTCCTCGCTAAAAGTGGGCGGAGTCAGAAACCCAGCATATTCCAAATGAGGAACAATTTGAATCATTTTTGTGTTTAAATTCAGTAGAGAAAATTTCGCAATTCAATTTTCCCCTCAGTCAGAGCTATAATTAGACTTATTTTCACTAACAGGATGTCTTCGTGCATATTGTTCCTGTTGAATGTTGACTTTTATAACTGATCTTCGAGCATTTTTTTTTTAAATCGGCTCCGGATTATATCACAGTTTGCATAATTCTCTTGGTTAAATCTAAGACAATATTGATAGCTAGATAATTATTCTACTAGGTTAAATACAGTGAAAATATATTTTTTTCCGAAATCGATTTTCCACTCTCATTCTCTGAATTATTTTTCTGAACTTTTGCACAATTTCCCAATGGATTTTCTCAAATATGGCCAAACCGATTTTACTCCAAAATAGCCAAGTTAAATCACGGAGTATGGTGCTTTCTGGTTGAATGTCATGTATTTCATATATGCCATATATGCATCTATTTAGTTTAAATGTGAAATATATGTAATCAAAATGTAACGTAATAAATGTTCAAGATTAATGTTTCAACTTTCAATATATTTTTAAAAAATTCAAATTTGTCAAATTTCACAATTTATTATTAACTTCTGATACAATTTAAAAATATCTGATTTATAATAAATCCATCTGAGAAATCTCCAATTGTGCTACTTTTACTTATCCTCAACGCTTCGCCGATTACATCACACCATATCTCACGCAATGTTGTTATTATATCACCTTCATTCATTCGATGGACTCGTACTCGGGTACGAGCAGTTGCTGCTCGACAACCAGTCTCGTGTTCGGACTGCAGTGATTCAAGTCGCACATATCAAGTCATAACAACAATGTAGACATTGTTTTTATATACGAGTGTATTTCATTTTTTTAGAACCGCCAAGATGGTATTTCCTTTTAATAATCCAAATTAATTAGTAATACTCCCCACAGGCAGGTAAATCATCTCCAATCAATAAATCTATACAGTGAAAGTGAATTAACGTAATATCAAAATATATACCATGCTAACGTTAAATACCAACAGTGTCCGCTATGATTTAACAATGGAATGGTCGTTATGAAAGCACAGTTCGCGAGCGAGTGGAAAGTGGAACTGATGATATTGTGATCATGTGGGCGGTGGCGAAGATTTGGATCTTCCGTATGTCACTCTTGGTGGGTCTGGCTTCCGTCGTTACTGCAATTATCTTCTTCACACCATATCCAAGTAAATACGTCATTCTATTCGGTCTATTCGCACTTGGGTCGACCTTGCCAATATTAACGAGGAAAGTAATTTACATACATTGTCACAAGTGTCATTACCATTGCAGACAACAATCGGATCTCCAGATAGGCATAGAGAAGGCCTATGCCAATTGCAACACGTATCTACGTGGCAGTGCACCAATAAAGTTTGGGTGGTGGGTGATAAGCGTGATGACCGTGGCGACAGGCGATAGGCCTATACTCAAATTTTAGTCTCACTTTTTTAGTCTGCCCTTTTTTTTACCAATTCTCTATTCATGAACATTTTGAATCTGACAATTACAAAAAGTTTAAGAAAAATATGACCGTTATATCGTTTACAAACTTTTCAAACATTTGCTTACTACTATTTTAATAAAGTTACATCAATTAATTATTCAACATCTTTCAATTTCTTATGGTCTAGAATTTTACTGTATTGCGTAGCATTATTTCTTTTTCACTCATATCATGCATTCTTTCATTCTCACCACTGTTATTTAAATTTTCTTTCTTCCAAAAAAAAAAGCGGTAACATGTGGGTAAATGATTTCAAATCTGAATTCAAATTTTGGAAAAAAACATTTATATCTGACCACCATGTGTTCACGGTAGCCTACAAGAACTACAAGGATCACTATCTCCACTATCCAAGGAGCAGTAATGGTCGGACCAAGATTGCGTTGGTTCGCCGGCCTCGAACACGGCGAACCAACGCAACCCTCAATGCATCTTGGGTCGGACGTTCCTACTTGACATGAAGTTTAACATGACTCGACTTATTGGCAACAACCAATCAGTATACAGTGACGGGTAGAAACCACCGATCGACAGTGTTCATGTATAGGGGAGACAGTCGATCGTGGCCACGCATTACGTGAAGTAGTATTTTAATATGCATTATTTGGTTGAAAAGTGTCAACCTATATTATTACGTGTCGATTTACATTCGCTTGGCCCATCCATTATTCAGTTTAGGGTCTATGAACTGTTAACTGCTATAAGTCGATAAGGGGACGTTCCAAAAACACATAATAAAATAATCTTTCATCTCATCCTCCCACTATCTCATATATCATTCACCGACGCCAATAGATCGTATAGTCATCGGTACAGTGATGTCCTTATACCCAATAGCATATAGTCTATGCCAAATGAATGAATAAATAATTTGAATAACACAAGAAACGCATTTACACATTTTTTGGAAAATTTATTTACATTGTGTTGAGCGACGCATTGTCGTAATAACTAATATATTAATGTTAATATAAATATATATATATATATATATAATTATATATATATAATTATATATATATATATATATATATATATATATATATATATATATACGTGATAATTTAGCCATGTCGTAAAAGATACGTCTCGACCGGGAATCGAACCTGGGACCTTCAGATTGCCGGTCCGCTGCTCTCCCACTGAGCTCCCGAGATATAATATCTCGGGAGCTCAGTGGGAGAGCAGCAGACCGGCAATCTGAAGGTCCCAGGTTCGATTCCCGGTCGAGACGTATCTTTTACGACATGGCTAAATTATCCCACACATCTCGAGATTGGATCGTATCCAAGAAGTTTAATTATCACACATATATATATATATATATATATATATATATATATATATATATATATATATATATATGCTTATATTTTATATAGATAGTTTATATATATATAAATATATAGATATATTGATATTATATATATATATATATATAGATATATATATATATATATATATATGCTTATAATTTATTGGCGTCTTGGTGAATGAAGAATATGTTGATGGGAAGGTGAGACGAATGGTTTTTCAATTAGGTATTTACTAGACTGTGGCAAGTGAAGCGTTCGTTATCCAACATCTAGCAACAACTCGAATGATTCGCTTCAAGGGGTAACCACCCACAGCGTAACATTTTCAGTGTCTGCATAACATATAAATGATCACAGTGACTTTCTGGATCGTAAAACTGCTTCACACCGTGCAGAGAAGTATCTTATAAAATAATGTCGATTAATTACCAATCATATTGGGTTACGTGATATTTGCTGCATCTGTAATATGTAAAAATTTAGAGGAATCGTTGAGATGTATAACCTCCAAAACTCATACTTTGAAAACAATTGAACAAACAAAAACCGCAAAGCAATAACACAAAATAGCAAAACATCAAATAAGAATAAAAATACGAATGAAATCAACACAACTCGAAAGCAAAAACACAACATCAATTTTTTCATGAATAACTTCTATATAATGTTTCACGTATAGTAGGCCTATCTAATTTTTAAACGTATTTAAAAGTACAAGTTAAAGATCTGAAAACATTGCAAACTTTCACTGCAATACTATTCAAGAAGGCGGCGACATCCTAACACAAATACACATCGACAACAATAACAAATCATTACATTGCATCTTTCCTACTATAATAGATAGAGAAAAGGGTGTGAAGGAGTGTGTGGACCGATCAACCGTCTCCCCTATTCTCTATCGCCAACGCTCGTGAGTGTCGCATACAGTTCCGAGACAACATGGAAATCAGTATTTTATTATTATTATTATCAGCAGTATAGTCTATCATTTGGGCAATGAGGTTGTTCGTGGTAGAATATCACCGCGATACGTACGTACACATTTAGCGTATACACGAAATAACGTATACATATTTGCGTTAAACGTTCATTCACCAATAGTATCAATACTAATCCACACAAACGTTAAAACAAAGTTGTTAAATATGTACACTAAAAACAGCGTGCTTCGATTTTCGATAATAATAAGTTTAACAACAGTTGTAGCAGCAATACTGTGGTATACACCACTTCCTGGTAAGTTGAGATTCAGCACTGGTCCAAAAGGATAATAAGTTTGATTGGTTATTATTTATTAGAGAAGCTAAACACTATGGCAACATGTCCAGTTTTTGTGAATTCACGTTGTTGTTGGGTCAAAATTCTATCACTGCTTATGAGGTACGTTGGCTTTTGATTGATATTTATACAGATGTAGGTAACAAAAGTTTGCGTACATTTTGAGGAATTGATGATTAATGTTGTGAATACATATCGTGAGAAGCTCGCGATGAAACTGACGACTCTATTAACGCTTGTGTTTGTTTCCCAGGTCAGGAGTTCGTGTCGTGCGAGAGGCCCTGCCATGAACTGGAAATGCCAATGATTTGTCGCATAAAGCTCGTCATAGAGTCGTATCAGACGTTGAGCAGGTGAGAAGCATCCAAAGGCCTGAGACCCTAAGATCTAAGACCCTAGAGACCTGAAGAGAGAAGTGTCAGCTTGACATTCTTGCAAATCCATGTGATGACGTGGGGATTCGAACCCACGCCCAGATTTGTGTAGCAGTAGTCTTACTTGTAAAGGAATGTTTGATACTATTGGCTGTCCAACTCGAAGAATTAATTGTGCGCCAGTATTATGTGCTTGTAAAAATTTTAATCTACTTTAGTTCTATATCAGTTCAAATAGTTATATTTAACTGAGTGAAGAGACATATTCGAGCCTAGCCTATCATACATATATTTTCTTGAAATCCACTTTTTGTAAAATATATTATTTTTATTAGTAGACCTCTTCCTTGATTCTAAATTAGAATTGAAAAAATTATCCACAGCTATAGATACTATCCAATGAGCTCAGACGACATGAAGAACAAGACGTTAAAATTATCTCTCATATTAAACTCATTATTATCGACCGAATAGCTCGAAACATATTGCATACACACGTGAAGCATCGATTGCTGCGTTACTTAATTGCAAAATTACTACTCTGATTGGTTTAAAAAACATCAGTTACTGATGGTTATTGATATTAACAAAACTTATGACATTTCTCATTTTAGAACATAAAATTATTAGTTTCGATTTAAAAAAAATACCTTCACCAAAATACCAACCCAGTTCTCTCGTCAGTCTATTTTTCGGAAAGCTATTACAAACAAAAATACTTCGGTGAAAATACTGATAGGCGTAGATAAAATGAATTGAGTCCTTTTAAACAAACTTTCTAGATAAGTTTTGATTAGCTAATTATTAGTTTAGGTACGAAAATAACAAAAGTAACTATCGATAACAATTCAGTCAAATAACTATTGTTTATAAATTAACTAACAATTTGTAAAACTGAATCATATTAAAGTAACGTAGAGCTCTAAGCTCTACTGGAAAATTCGAAATAAAATAACTCACACAATGAATAATATTGATAGCATTTCAATTTATTTGCAAGTCATTTGATTTCAAATGATACCTCAAAGAGAGCATTTCACGACAAGTAGCTTAGTTTACGAGGGTTACTTTTTATTCTCACCTCAGTCGGCCATCACAAGTCCAAGCACGATGCCAACTGAAACGGATTGTCGAATAGTATAATATGTATCCACACGTATCGCCATCCAACTGCAATCATCGACAACTCGATCGGTAAAAGTCGATTTCATGCCGTATATAAATCAAGTGCGCCATTCAGGAATGAGTAAAAACCCAACCAAACTTCGATATATTCAACATTTATTATTTAAATTCGAAGACCGAAGTTACTATACAGTCTTGGCGTCACACATTCACTCCATCCCCATTGGTTGTCTTCCTCTAGTCGGTCGTTTGAGTTGATCTTTTTAGCAGCTCTCTCTCTATCCGCTTCAACTCACTCCAGTCAAGTTGGCGACACGTTCGAACTAGTTGGCCAAGGCAATTGGCGAATTGGCAATTGGCAATTGGGACAACTGGAGTTGTCCCTAATTCAGAGCTTAATTCATGTTGACCCCCGATTGTTCAGGTCCTGTTCGAATTGTCCGGACAACTCTTCGGAGTGCTACAAGAAGTACAAGCACTGTATTTCTGGCGATGGCGTCAAGCGGAGTCTGTTGACAGCTAACAGGAGATTACCAGGACCGAACATACAAGTGAGTCAAGTTATAACCATAAAAAGTAGGTGATACATTCTATGGTCTTTCAAGATGGTTCATTTTTCTGGCCAAACGAAACTGAATTCCACTCATCGATTGAACTACAATATGAATTTTCCTATTTTAGAAAACACTTCTCTCAATTATATTCCCTAGAATCCCCTTCATTCCTGAAACCACTCAATATATTCTTTATTCATTATTATTGGGTTCAACTATACGATCTATTGGCGTAGCTGAATGATATATGAGATGACGGGAAAATGGGATGATTTTTTTTTAAATGTGCTTTTAGATAGTGGTAAGGAGTTGATCGTGGCTGGTTGTTAAGGAACCATCTCAGTATTGACCTGAAAGACAAAGGGATACCACGAAAAACCCCTGTCAGGATAGTCGACTACGGTGGGAATCGAACCCCGGGCTCCTAAATGACAATTCAGTGTGCTAGCCACTCAACCAATACTAGAGAATAAAAAATAAAGCTATGCTTTACCTGATTAAACTCACAGGTGTGCGAAAACGACATCCTGGTCGTCGACGTGATCAACAGAGTCCCGGGTCACGAGGTCACGATACACTGGCGAGGTCAACCGTTATCAGAGACGCCGTTCATGGACGGCGTTCCTCTGTTGACTCAGTGTCCAGTTTCCAGTTCCACGACGTTCCAGTACAAGTTCCGAGCTACCCGACCAGGAACGCATGTCTGGCACGCACAATCAGGTACAAATACTGGAACCAGAACGTATGTCTTTGGGGTCCCTGGACTCTTACACCACAAACCAATTCTCTTCTTCACAAACATAATATCATTATAGTTTTTAAAGACCCCTACGTTATTTGTGGTACGTACGAATAATTGAATAATATGAAACGGTGCTACAAAAACATTTGGCGTATGCGGGACTCGGACCCGTTCCAACTCGACTTCAGTTTCTAAAGCAGTGTTGTAGCTGACTAGGCCAGGGAGCTTCTACTAGCTAGCAAGTTAGATGCTAAAACTCTGGTACAAGTGGATAAGCTAGTTTTGAGTGTAATTCCGGAGCCGTACTTATATCGCCTCGCCTTTGAAGTCCCTGCACCTCATTTTACAACTGACTCTTCATATACAACACGGCGCCTCCCAGAGTGAGGATGTTCTAGCCACTTAGGTGGTCTTTACCAGAGTGAAGGGACTTCATTGGGGAGTTCATCAAAGTCCCCATATTTAGCTACACTTTACCTCCTGACTTTGAACCTTCTCATGGGATAACCAAGAGATATTTGTGTGTGTCTAGATGAGTACAGCGACGGAGTGGTCGGAGGATTCATCGTGAGACAAACAGAGTCACGCATCCTTGAACGTGACTTGTATGACGTGGATAGCACGAGTCACGTGGTAGTGGTTAACGCTTGGCGTGACTCGTCAACCATTCAAGACTCTCTGCTCATCAATGGCAGGTCGCAGTCCAAGGTATGTCACGAATAATGCGAGCAGAATGGTTATATAAATCGAAACAAAATGATACATTTTGTAATAAATACAAGAACATAGAAAAAGAGAGGATAAAGAAGATTTCAAGGAGAAGAAGATCAAGATGATAAGAAAGTTCAAGATTTTTTCTCCCCACTGTGAACGTTAGAATTGTTTTCTAGCCCTGCAATTACTACCAATTAATTCAATATTCATTGTTGTTCAATGAGTTATCTTACTTTAATTTTTTTGGAGTGGTAAGATCGCCTTTCGTGACCCGTCCAAACGATCTTGTCATTCAAGATGATGATCAATGATTTTGGAACAATGATTTTGTATCAAGTTTCGATGTTATTGAAAAAAAAGAATGGTTATAGGTTATCTTGATCAGGTTCATTATCTGAGCGACCCTCATGTCGTCAACGCGTGATTATCAACAGCTCAATATTTTGAACCTATATCTACTGTTGCTGCTTAATCGAGTCGACATAAAATAGCCATACGCAACAAGTGAAGTGATCGACAGTCCTGATTCCAGCTGAATCGGTACACATGAAGGATACTTTCCACGAAAACATAATGCTGTTAGATTCAGATGACTTTCGTCAATCGATCATCCAGCTTGATGAAGTTCTCCAATGGGAACAAGGTGGCTGAAAATTAGCAAGAAAATAGTTTGGCAACAGTCAATTTATAATATTTTCATTCTGTTCTGATTGCTCAAAGAACCCACCAAAAGATAGGTTAATTGGGACGTAAATACAGCCCATCTGGAAGATGTGTCTCGTAATTGGCATTGACAGCCGATGGTAAGTGAATACGGTTTGCTTCCAGAATGCAAACGGCGAGTTTCCTGCTTCGGTGTTTACTGTCGCATCAGGCAAGAGACACAGATTCCGATTGGTTCACGCAGGCGGTCGAGGAAATCACTGTCCAATCACAGTGTCTGTTGATCAACATACATTAAATGTGATAGCACTGGATGGATCTCTTATTGCACCGCGTTTAACACATTCCATTAGTTTGTCAGCAGGTATGTTTTGCGAATTATATTATTCTGTTCTTTCATAGCTCTTTCCCTTGAAATCCTAAATATTACTGACTCTTAATTTCCAGGAGAAAGAGCAGACTTCATCCTCCATGCTGACCAATCGAACTCTTCCTACTTCATGAAGGCGTCCACGTCTGAAGATTGTGTCTCTCCAGCTATCCATGGCTTGGCCATCCTCCGATACGACGCCTCGGACGCCAACATCACAGATTCTGACGTTACCGATGCGGACGACGCCGCTATGCAGCCGTCGATCGACGCCGACGACGCCGACGACGGACTGTTTAACGAGATCGAGAGTCGTGAGCTGTTGACGACGCATCGGATGTGTGAGAAAGAGAAAGGGGACATGTGTTTGACGGAGATGGAAGCGAGACAGAAGTTGCCGGATGCGTTGAAAGCTGCGACAACGGATGTGCAGATATTCTTGAGCTTTGGTTATAGAGCGATGGCGGCTGATGATAATGATTTGAGCGTGTTACTTTGGTGTAAGTATATGCACGTATTGAATTGGGGGGTCCCCGTGTTTCTGCTCCTGGATAAATTTTGAACCATAGTCAAATCTGGTTAGTTAGTGTTATAGAGTTTAAAGGCGCGACGATAACGAGACCATTTTCTCCTATGTCCATGTTTGCGTACTTTGCCATAGTGTCAGCGTTTGTGGATGTGGATGAAAATAAAAGAAGACGTTAGGAGAGGAGAGAGCTGACAAAAAAATGAAATGAAACAAACAAACGCAAGGTTCAGATCTCCCTCCCTTCATACTCTCCGGTCACCAAGAGGCTCATAATCGACCGAAACTACCATTACGTTCTTATACGATCGATTATAATACTTTATCTAAATGTTCATGTAATGACACCTCCAGTAGCTTATTTATACAGCCATGACAACGCTTCAGAAAATGAAGTCAAGTCAGGCGTGGGTTCGAATTTCGAGCAAACTTCATGCGTTTGTGTAATCACCGTCGCACTTCCACCTTTCATTATCACCTGCTTGATAAATAATGCATTATCACCTCACTCTAATTCAACCTATCCGTTGATGGGATCGTTCACATCGAAAAGGTTCATACATATATATATATATATATATATGTGTGTGTGTAGGCCCCTATACATAATATCGACAACAAATCTTTCTTCGATGAATAGTTTTAAATTGTATTTTCTTTTTCTCATTTTCAGCTCCTTCCACGTGCATCACAATTGCAAAATCATCTTTTAATTCAGCTATAGTTTAATTGTCAGAAATCTCATGAGAATTGTTCTTCACTCGATTAGAAAAACATAATCTCTCTAACCTACCTAATGTTCAACGCATTCCGATAAGAACGTTCGAGAATGGACGCTACTTGTATTCATTACTTGGTCCTCTAAGTACGCCGGTAATATTATTATCGTATAAAATAGGAATAAAGCTATACACGTAACTAGCATAATTAAAACGTCATCAAGCAAGCAATTGTAACACGTTACATAATGAATAAGTTGTTACAGTAAATAACAGCAATAATGAGTATTTTCCAAGTAATGATGCATATTTTAACATCAACATTAGCAGTGTTATAGGGACGTCGTGTAAAGGGCGACCTAGATTGTCATTTATATGCAAGCGTTTGATAACTTTCACTCGATCTGAGCAATACCGCAAGCCAACCGACACATCACTTTCTTCAGGTTTTACCGCACTTCTTTGTTCATCTGTTCCAAGTTGATAAAGTTGAAGTAACAATGGTCAAATATACTGTTATTGTGATTCGTGAATGAATTTACTTGTAGTTTTCTAGACATTTTAAAATTCGAAAAATTTATCGCTGCCTATTCTGTGTTTTTTTTTAATATAAATGATTTCTGATTGTTGCCAATAATTTTGTAAAACCGTTCGATTCAATCAATTTTCCACAGTCAAAATCGGTTCAGGTTTCGACGTAACATGTTTTACCTTCATTTTAGTGACCCAGTTATGTACTCACTGTTCTTATAAACCTCCTTTATCACTATTATTAACATTTTCATGACATCCATTTATGACGGGATTGAATAGTGTTAACAACAATAATGTGTCAAGTTAACTTCGAAGTATAATTATAAAATTTTAAGTACAATTTTTCACTACTGTACATTTGAATATTTTTGATATTTCGTTTCTTTTTTAATCTGTTTGTTTTTCCCTCCGTTTTCTTCGCTGTTGAAACCTTACAAATCTTATAATCTTGTAAAGAAATCCCGAGTTATCTTGTTTTTCCCTGTAATTATTCATTTATACTATAACAACCCTGATTAATTCAACCCCTGATTGTGACTTTATTAATTATTTGCAGCCAATGAAGAGAAAATACCACACATAAACAACTTGACCTTCATCTACCCGTCGTCCCCTTTGCTGACCCAACCTGATAACGTGAACTCTGACCTGATCTGTAATGAAGACAAAATACCGGCCAGTTGTGATTCCGGCGGTGTGTGCCAATGTGTTCATGTGGTTGATATTCCTCTGGGCTCATCTGTAGAACTCGTGCTGTTGGACGAAGGTAAGCTGGGTGTTAGGCAACCATTATCACATTGGTGTAAGCTGAGAAGTATACGTTCCTGCCAATAGTCAAGTTTGCTCGGAAAAAATGTTCTCTCTCCTCACTCCTTCTTTCAATATATTCTACAATAAGAAGTAAAATGTTATTACTTAATAGTTACATAATGAGAAAATTCTGGATTTGCTATGCTAGGCACATGAACTTCATTTTCCCAACTATAGTTACGTAAAGTTAACTAGGAAAACGCAGTAAGTGAGGCGGGTTGTACGATGTGCAAGATATTCATGAGAAATGTACTTAAAAACTATAAATACGTTTATTCAGAAACTTTCAATTTCGGTCACTCACAGCCTTCGTTATACAGCCCAACCGGCTGAGCATCCCTAACACGCGTGAGATTCAAAAAAATTATAATTCTCCAATACAACATACTATTTTCTTGAAAATGACCGGACCAAAACTTATCCTGACTTAATTAATTTTATTAGAACCGAAACTAACCATAAATGCCCATATGTCGACCACATGAAATAATATTGACCTAAATCATTCCCATGCCATGACGTCACTGATGGTTTCTCATTGTCAAGGTGGCAGCGATCTGGACCACGTGTTTCATCTGCACGGCTACAACTTCCACGTGGTCGCACTGAAACACCTGTCTAGACATGTGACGTCACTAGAGGCCAAGAAGCTGGACCAAGTCGGGAAGCTGGTCTCTCGTAATCTCGACAGTCCTGTAGTGAAGGACACGATCACTGTTCCTCACAAGAGTGTGGCAGTACTCAGGCTAGTTGCAGATAATCCAGGTACTTGTATTGTTCACATCAAATTGATATGTCTATTTTTGACTGCTATTATGCCTTATTTCTATATAGGTTCAACTTAAAACTGATCCAGTTTGTAATCAACTCAATGTGTGACAGTTTTAGGCTCCGTTTAGAAAATTGTTGATCGAATCAAATTGAAATCAATGAAAATAAAATGAGAAATTGAAATCAAATGAAATTGTTGTAGGGTCTGACACATTCTAGTGATACTCTCTTGATGCGTACCCAGTCTCCACAGGGCAAACAGTTCCCGCCAGGGGGATTTTTTTCATATATTGGGTTTCACGACGCACGTTAATGATAGCGAAGATCTATGGCATTGGATGGATTAATGAGATGATGAGATGAAGGTTTATTGAGTAATGAGAATGATAGTGAGGGGACCATCACGGCATTAGCCTAGACTACAGAGGGAAACCACGAAAAACCCACGTAAAGATGGACGACGGCGGGAATCGAACCGGGCCCGAGATTCCACTCTTCTACTGGATCACATGAAGCGAGCGTGAATTCAGAGATATGAATGAGTTGAAAATAAATACTAAAACTTGAACGGCGCAAGATGAAAAAAGTAACAAATATATTATCTGAGAGACAATACTTCTGTCCATCACTTTCCTTGCTAGATCTACTCAATTGCGCTATAATAGAGAGTTGAAGATGAGTATGTACTGGACATTGTGAATTTTCTGTTTTCAGGTTATTGGTTACTTGACAATGACAGATCTCGAGGGCTGAACGTCGTGCTCCGTGTCGGTGGTTCGGCTGATACCCCGATAACACCCGAAGACTTCCCGAAGTGTGGCAGTTGGATCGGACCAGAGTTCTTCTTCATTTGACGAGAGAGTGTGCGACATTGACGAAGTACTTTGGCGAGGCAGCAATCATCAGTGACACATCTCTTCTGCTCAGTCAGTGAATGCATCACTCCCATTCCATCAGCACTCGACATACGGGAATCTCTCTTGCTCAGTTAGCAAGGAGAACTCTCCCATGCAATGCTCTCATGCATCCTCTGTCAGCAATGCATCTCTTCCGCTCAGTCAGTAAGGGTATATCTCCCGCTCAGATCAGGATGACATCTCTTCTGCTCAGTCAGCAAATACATAAATCAGAACTCGACATCCGGAAATCTCTCTTGCCACTTAGCAAGGACATCTCTTCCATGCAATGCTCCCATGCATCCTCAGTCAGCAATGCATCTCTTCCGCTCAGTCAGCAAGGATAAATCTCCCGCTCAGATCAGCAAGGACATCTGCTCAATCAGCACTCAGCATATCGATATCTCTTCCGCTCAGTCTAGTCACGACAAGGAATAAATTGATTTAATTTTGTTGTATGGATCAATTGAAGTGTAATGTACAAAATCCTCATTTCAAATCTCATCATTTATAAATTGTAATTGAAATCATGTTTTTAAGTTGTACATATGATTTTATATAACTAACATACGATTTTGAGAAATACCAATGGTTTTACACAATTAGATCCTCTTAGTTTGTTTTTGTCCATTTCTTCAAGTTGCAACTATAACCATAGTAGCTGGAAGGTGCCAATTAGTTACTATAAACGCGATTGTCCTGTCATGTAGTGTGTGTATTGATCATCTGATTGACTGATTCCAATATTTTGAAAGTCGTACAGTTTGAAACTATGAAAAGGAAGCATTTGTGTGAGACACTGCAATACATATTATGATTTTTTGGCTTCTTAAAATGAAGTTGAATTAATTCAAAGATCAATAATATACACAAAATGTGAAAATTGTAACATAGGCATACAACCTGAAAATATGTTTTGGATGATTTCTTTGTTATATATTGTGAGAATATTTTATGTTTTTTCATTGAAGATTTTTCATTGCGTATTCTGGAATTGCCCCTATTTTTCCTCCAGTGTCAATTCCAAATAATTCCATACCAATACCAATACCTATTCCAATAGTAATAGGATTCATAATAAATCATTGGCCATTCGATTAATATAATAATATAGGTCAGTGTCATAATAATATAAGTAAACATATTATATGTCGTTACAAATTAAAACGAAACTTTTTACCGAATAAAAATATCCGAGAAATAGACAAAACTAGTGTAATCCTCGTTTGAAAGCAGTTAAGCTCTCTTTTCAATACCATAGACTAAAGAGACACAACAGTATCGCTTTAGTCAATGTCAATACCTATGATTTGAATGTTGACTATTATTTAGTGTCCTATTATTTTTCCTCGATACCAGTTATAGTCGATCGAATCCGCTGGAAAACGCTTACTTTGTTGTACTTCATTTTCCGAATCATAGATTATTGATTAATACAAGACGAGATATTAAAAGAATATGTTGACCAATAGGTTCATACAGTTCAAACTGCCCATATGATACGGTCCAGATATGTTTGCCTTGTTTTTGGCTGAAAACTGAGCTTTCAAATATGACCAATAAAGACAGTTCACTATAACATTAGTCATTACTGTACGTCTGTACATCACTGTACATTGGTGTATACATTACCTATGACTACCAATAACGTAACGGGATAAGCAACATGGCGTAAGTTATATACTTTCAACATTGGACGTCTTCTCACCATGATGGAAGCAAAAAATGTGACGCGCTGAAGTGTACATTTTTGAGATTCGCAATTTCAAATCAAAACGTACGCATTCAGCTCGTATTTCAATGTAAAGTACATAGTTGAGTACTTGCATCATTTCTGTTCTTTCTCGCAGATGTCAAGTAATTAATGCAGTTATCAATTGGTAAATGTGGCAGTATGGCTCTTGACTAGGGGTCCAATGCTTTTACACACGTATTTAAAATTTAGATTGGCTAATTCAAATGAAATGTATTCCAACGTTGCTTAATACAACTGGGAAGAGCTGGATTCACAGAGTGCATTACACGTATTACTTTTATGAATCAATATATAATACTACCAGTAAATTGAGTATGACGGCATCCCTTTGATTCCCGCATGGTTCGAAAGGAAATGATCAAGTTGCTTATCCCGTTACGTTATTGGTAGTCATAGACATTACTGTCTCATTGATAAGTCTCCTTGGCAGGGACTTCAACAGTGGAATGATTTACCAGTTAATATTGACAAAGTATAGAACTTATGTATGTCATATGATTATCGAAATTTGAGTGTTTAACAACTTAAAATTATGAAGGAGTATGTTTTGGGGGAGAACAGATGCAATCACTAATGGACTTGAATACTCAAATCACAAAACATTTGTATGTCTTCAAACTCTGTTCCTATAGAACTGCTGTATGAAATTTCTAAAAAGTGAGAAATGAATCCATCAATTTCCATTCCGAAGCTACATTGTTGTGTAGTTATGTTTGGTTTTCAACAGCGTTCTATCAATATGATAAGCGTAATAGCACAGGTATATTTTGTATTTATCAGTATTATATAAAGGATGATGTGATTTTTCAGAACAGATTCATGATTATAAACACAGTTGCTTCCAGAGTGTTACATCAAGAAGAGAGAGATCTGATTAACAGTACTGAATGCATTGCGACATAATGCATCCAGTGTTTTTAATCATATCTGTTTCTATCTGTATGAATCTTAATATCATTGTTCAGAAAATCACTACAGTTGCTGTATCTATGTGAATGTTATGTATCTAGTGGTGTTTGGAAGTTTCTTTGAAACTCGGAAACTTTTCGTTTCACTTCTGTTTGATAGTCATGATAAAACAGTTTGTCTATCGACCCACTCGCGCTAATCTTTAGAAAATAATTAAAAATGGTATTTGATAAAATGATCATTTGATTTGTGAAATATTGTAAGATTCAGTCAAAGTGATGATTGCTTGATGACACACACAAAAATGCTGTGATAAAAAAATGAAATAAATCATACTACTGAGCAAAATGTGGTGAATACTATATGAAATAATACACTTTTACCAGAAACTATAACCGGACGTAGGAGCAGATATTGATTGAAAAATAGGGTTATTGAATACAACATTTATGGCCAATTTGAAATTGTTACTTATTGAAAACTTTATTATTTTCAAAAACATTTACATCGATTTTCTTAAAAAAATATGTATTACATTTATTTGTTTGTTAGAATAAGACATAGGAAATCCAACGGCACCGTCAACAACAATGATTTTAATACTTCATCATTGTTGTGTACACAATACAAATATCTACCTATAATAATAATAATAATAATATATATATAATCTTGATATTAATTATATACAATCACACTTGTACGCGCTACCACTCGCCAACATTCCACACCTTCCACCATGCTTTGGCATTCTTCGCGACATTAATAAATAGTAGACGTCTCTCAGAGATGTACACAGTCGTTAAGGTCTAAATCTAAAAACTTTGTCAGAGACCCTTTTGTGCAACTCTTCGAACAAAATACTCTAAATACAAACAATCAAATCATATCTTAACGAAGAAACAAAATACATTAACGCCTGGACGAGCATATATCTAGTATAAGACGTCCATACAAATACACACACAAATTATAACAAATTAGGCACAAAGTAAAAATGCTGAGCAAATCAGAACGATAATGTTTCAAAACAGTAAAAAAAAGAGGCCAAAATTGATATTAATATCATAAAATATTTCTCTGTTTAGCATTTCATAGGTGTATCGCTTAATTAATTCACAATATTTGTAAGTAATTGAAATTGACACTATGTTGTTATAATACAAATGATAACAATTTAGGCAAATCGAAAATGTTGGTAAATTGGAAAGATAGAATTTCGTAACAGTAATTATTAACACTTCAAAGTTGATATTAATATTCTAAAAATGTATAAATTTATTTTTGGTTCATATCGTTTAATAATTAATACCGGTATACAATATTTGCAAATGATTATGATTTGCACCATCATGTTTAAGTTCGATTTTCATTGACTCGAAAGAGACGGAGCCAATTCCAAGAGCAACTGTTTTACATATATGATCGAAATATAATTTCACATCGATTAACGCGATCGATTTCATTGGTCACCATTCCTCTGTGGACCACCTCTTATATCTGACAATTTCCTCAGTATTCTCGTTAGAACAATACAGAGAAATGGCGACCATATCAAATGATGCATCAAGCAACTAAAAACAGAGTTCTCGAGGGCTCATTGCATAAACGACAGGTATACCATCGATATGAATATTTAACCCATCTACTTTTGTGAAAAACTGAACAATACACGCGCAGGCAGTTTTTGATGGGTTCTTACTTCGGAAACGAACTAATCATTCATGAAAATTAAAAATATCTCCAAGGAAACCAGAGCAATAGACCAATGAGAGTTTTTGCAGCGTGTAAAGAATGAGTTTGGCTTAAGCGTGAAATAGATATTTCTCGTCATTCGAAGTCGATGAAAATCAAGCTTTTCATACAAGATGGTATAGCCAATTTGAACAGCTGACAAATTATGCTAAATTTTGTCGATTGATTCTAGTTGCTAGTGTTTTGAGTGTTGATTAATGAAGATTGATTGGCGGCAAGAAGTCGCCGCATGTCGGGAAGTTTGGCGGCACGGGCGGTAAGTCTGCGTTTGTCCCGACGTGGACGATGAGGTTCATGCCCACGACGATGTGGAACAAGAAGTGGCAATGGAACAGCCAGTAGCCTGGAAACAGGAGAATCGTATTCATTATAAAAAGTGCATGAACAATCTGATGCAGGAAAAGAGAAGGAGCAACTTAATCATATACTTTTTGAAGTCATGTAACCACATTCTGGTAGACCTGCAGATACTCCACATTTTTGATACAAATCAGATTTAATTTGTTCCCTGTAATTAATTTCTCTTAAATTCCTTATATGAATGTAGAGAAGGAAATGTGAATATTCTCTGTTATACCTTCAATTTGATACATATTACAAATTATTAAATAATTCATTAGATTTACCAGTCGATACTTGAACTTATTAATGCTTCTTAGATATAATCATTGACATATTTATTTAATAATGTATGTATTTGTAAATGTAGTATCAATATTGATACAAGGTATCAATAATTATTTACTGTTTGGACCATTCGGCATTCCTATACTTTGATCTTTAGATTCACAAATCCTACCCTGGTACTTGTCTAGAATAAAAATGAAGAAAGAAACAATATTTCTGCAAAGTTTCTTTTACTACCATCAGGTAATAACTGGAATATGAACAACACATGATCACCTAATGAAGGCAAGATAAACATTACCGAAATATTGTTACTATTTTCATTTCCAATTCTTGACAAGTACCAGAGAAAGTCCAATATTACGCTGTCGTAGGTAGGTATCTATATCTCACAATGGGCTGCAGGAAACAATATAGTTATACGGCACTTACCAGGATTCGTGGCTCTGAATCTGAATACTACGTAGCCGTTGTTGGGTACAGCGACGGTATCCTTGCCTGGGGGCAGATTGAAGTCCCTGTGGAGCATGCCTCTTCTATCCAGGTCCAGCGCGTGCTTCAAGTTAATCTTCTTGACGTTCTGGTCAGGAGAACGACCCATACCGATCACGTTGAATGCGTAACCGTGGAGATGGAACGGATGACTGAGATTCGGTTGTTGGACTGAAAGAAGAGAGATTATATTATTAATAATTGGAAGGTAAACGATGAATTGGTCACGTATTCCATCAAGTAACTCTGGAGTCGATTGGGGGAATGAGGATTTGCAGATTTTTAGTGTTATATAGTAATTGCAGTATTATGAACAGTACTCGTTATCAAAATTATAAACTAAAATTGTAATGGTCTACAAAGTATAGCTTCATAACTACGAATATGTGTATTAAAACTAGGAAAACTTTTGTGTAGCACGTTGTTCGAGCAACTACATGCGTTCTGCGATAGAGAATACTTGATCTGAATCTGTTTTAGAGCAGCATTATAAAGTTCATAATAGAAAGTTATGTGGGTAGTTAAAAACAGTAAAACATCACTATGGTCACTGCTCATTGGATCCGGTTAAAATGAATTATTAGATTGCCAACTATTTATAGGTGGATTCTATACCGGTCTGTATTCAAAGCCAACTTTGATGGAACTTGGTTCTTTAGAATTGACGCATCTGTATTTAATGAAATGGATTGATATTTGTTGACGTTATATTTCAGAACATGGAAATTTAATATTTTCCTTGTTTCCAATGTTAAAAGATGGCTGATTTGCACTTTCATCTCATTATATTTTTACAATCTAGATGGGCAACATGCTTACGTATTTGAAATTCAATGCTGTGCCTTTAGTATACTCTAAATATTTGCGGAAAATTGACATTCTCAATGTAACGCAAGAGCTACTTCAAGAATGAAATAAAGTGAAATAATTTCACACATCGCCGAGTTCCATTTAAAAACTTAGTATCTATTCAATTCCTAATTCTTTTAATAACCCGGTCAAGGTACTAAGTTAACTCAATCATCATCATCATCTACTCGGAACATTGAAAACACAATTACTAGTATTAATTACAAGGAGTATAATTAGTAGCACACACCTTCGTCAACGAGTACCACCTCTACGACGGCGTTCAATGGGATATCGACCTTGTGCGTGCACATGCAGTTGGCGCCACAGTCTGGAGGCCGGTTGTCCCCATTACAGAACTGCTCTGGTGGGATATCGTCGATCTGGGAGATTGGTGGTGACTTGGGGAATACGAATGAGATTTCGTCAACTAAACTGATAACGTGATCTCCGCCGGGTGCAACTGGAAAAAGTAAACAAATAATGCGTTAGTACAAAACCATCTCTTTGAACAATTTCATTTTATTATAAGTTGATTACAAGTAGATTGTATGTCCCATGGAAGTTCATTTTATGTTTTGGTGAAAACTTATAAAACTTACATAAAACTTATGTGCTTGAAATACAAGTACTATCAATACTAAACGAGAGTCTACATAATAGCTAGTGATCCAATTGTTATTACCAAGGTATCGGTTGTACTGATGGGGTTGGAAGATCTCTTCTGGTCTGTAGAAGAGGAAACGGAAGGGCAAGAAGATCTTTACGTCGGGTCTTTCTTGAAGAAGTCCTTCGTCGACATGTTTGGCGTTCTTCAGCTGATTAATACACACGGCGTCGGCACGTTCTCGGTCGCATATGGCATCCAGTGGGTTCATGACCTGTCGACCAATCACATAAGGTGTTACAGACAATTGTGGTTGGAGTCATCACTGTCTCGAACTAAGAGTATGAATAAGCTTTCCGATCATCGGAATAAGGTAGTTATATAGAATTAGGTGCGAACAATGTCACTTGATAAGATCTAGGGGTATTCGTCTATGGTAAGAAATAAAGGTTCCTTCAAATTAAATAAAGTATTAGAGATACTGTTCACGAAACAGTAGATTCGGAACTATTGGAATTCATTAAAATAATACTGTCTGAAAATTGAGATAAGCAAGAGACTTCGAATAGTTAATGTTGTATTCTTTAAATATATATGAATAATAATAGAGCCACCCAACTTGATTTTTTTTATAACGTATACTCGTCCCTCTGCTTACATGAAAACATGCAGTTCCATGAGAATATACAGTAGTTTGAGATAATTAAAACAAAAATCCAAAATAACTGAGAAGTTTCGGTAAAAGTATATGTGATCACTTACGACTCCTTGGGGAAGTCCCACATCGTAGGTTGGCCTTTCTGTGAGGGGTTCATATGGTCCTCGGGCGTAACGCAAGATACCCAAGTTCTGTGCTCGTTTGTTACCGCACTCTCCCAGTCCTCTGACTTGGATCCAGTAGGCACCAATGGGCTGGTCGGCAGTGATCACAAAGTCGTATCGTTCACCTGAGAACAGTCAGAGTAAGCTAGAGTAAAGTCACAAGATAACAAACTGTTATTCCAATTTGATTTTATCTTGAAGATTGAGAAATATAGTAATACGTAAGACATCTACAATGTAGATTTGAAAATATTGATTCACTTTTAGATTGATTTATAATGTTGGTCGACATAAATGTAAAATTTTCATCACAAAAGTGAGAGAGAAAATTATAGACATGTCGTAGAGAAGTAGAAATGAGCTAATTATGATGAGTTGTACATTTTTTATTCCGTTCTATAAAACAGTGATATGTTTTGGAAACACTCTCAAACATATGAATATAATCATATTAATATATATTGTGAAATATTATCAGATTCTAGTAATAATTTATTGTTATTTGCAATGCTAATATATGGGAAATAAAAACAACTATTGAAAGTTCGTTTGTAGTAAAAGAACGATCATGCAATGAGTGTGCAGTGCCAGTATATAAATGCTCAAATGTAAGAAAGAACTTACCAGAGAATGAGATGATAGTATTGACAACGACTGGTTGGACAGGTTCACCATCAGTGGCTATCAACAATAGAGGATGACCCTGGATGGTAAGCTGAGCCGGGCATACGGTGGCGAAAGCATTGATCATCCTGAAACGATATCTTCGTCCTGGAGTCATCGTGAACACTTCCAGAGGCGTGTTGGTCACGAACCCGGTGATCGGATCCTAAGGAATAAAGTAAGTTTGAGTAAGTATGTTTTTAAACTTTTCACATGATTTTTTCTTATATAGTTCCCTATTGGCCACTTCATGGAGTTTCCAAAATTTCAAAATAGTTTTTCTCAAAAGTGGTTTAAACGATTTTACACATTAATGTGCAATATCAAGTTTGATTTCAATCAAGTTTCATCATATATCTATATCTTTTTTCTTGGATCTGTGTAGTGAAGAAAATAATAATACAAATACATTTCTGTTACCGGTACTTAATTTATTTTCAAAAATGGAGTCTTTGCTTACGCTCATCCATCAGGATTATTTTATAATCGATTCATAACTCAGACTTTCAGAAACTCAATTTTCATCGCTTCGATGGATGAGCAAGAAAAGAAAGATGACTGCGAGACGAATTAAGTTTTTCACCTTCATTTTAAGAGTTTACATCACAACTACGCTGATTACAACGAGTTTAAATACGTTTGAACAAATTGCATAAGTTTGTTTCAATCTTCTAAAATCCCTTCGCGTGGCTCAATTGTCTGAACTCACATTTGTTAAGTTAAGTTGAAATAGAGTTCAAGAATTACCAACAAAGAGCCTGCAAAATGATTTCTCTTCAGATGCGAAATAAGTTTTTCTCAATCTCCTTTCACTTCTTAAACCACAATTCATACGACAACAA
This sequence comes from Brachyptera putata, assembly GCA_907164805.1. Lineage (NCBI taxonomy): Eukaryota > Metazoa > Arthropoda > Insecta > Plecoptera > Taeniopterygidae > Brachyptera > Brachyptera putata. The sequence goes on along the minus strand of OU015464.1, from coordinate 25,782,330 downwards.
AAAGTTATTATATATACATACTCGGAAGATATTCAATCTTTTTATAGTTCAGTTGTGAATATTAAATTTCTTGTATGTTTTTTCAATTCCTCAAACTAGTAAATATCTTGTTCACAACGATCTCTTTTTTTAATCTAAGAATGTGAGTTATAGCTGGTACATTTCACTGTGACAGTTGGATATTTATGGAAATGACAAACACTTTTATATGTTTTTTTTCTAATCATATAATGAATCTCTCAGAAAATTATGATAAAATAGTATTTCCGTATTGTGCTTCTGATAGAGAATGCATTATTTGCATCGAATATATATGATAGCGACAACATTATCAGACTAGAATACAGATTAGAATAAAATGTGTAAGATGCGGACCAAGATGGTTAAAATAATTTCTAGTTCACAAACTGAATCTTGTCTATATAACGAATCACTTTGCCAAGTTGTTTTTATTTATCACCTGTCACAGTTTACCAAATTTGTATTGGGTCAGGGGTGTTGTCACCAATTTCTAGGAACGAATTGCTGAAAATTGATTTCTCCCAGTAACGAGTTGTACCTATACCTTACTATCAATATCTCTCTCCTCTACCTGTTCGTTTCTTTCTACAAAACATTTCCATCTCGTTATAATTCCCTCGCTAACTTCGTCTTCTAGTATTCTTCTCTTTTTCTCAGCTGCGACTTGCTCAATGCCCTCCTCCATATTCCCTTTGATCTCCCAACTCTTCTCTTCACTTACTTCGATCTCCTAAAACAGCTCTTGTTAACCTCTTATCCTCGTTGTTCTCATATGATTCTACCACTTGAATCCCTTTTCTATATCCAATTTAAAAGATTGATCTCCATACCAACTACTTTCCTGACCGTACTTCTCTTTCTTTCATCTTTCATATTCCTCCATACATCTGACTATTATAATATCTCGTACTTTTAATTCATTTTCACCTCTAGCTCATTATCCATGACTAATTGAAAATATAATTCAATTATTTATAAATAGCAATAGTCATGTTTTTTCACTTGACCATTTCCTACTTCCGATGCAATCATTTCTATTTATATAAATTAATCTGAAACTACACGGTTCTTTATCTCATACCTCTACACCATATCATCGATTTAACAAGGACCACATCTTTCGTATTTCAATGCATTGGGATCTTGTTTCCTCAATCGTTCTCAAGCTAATTCAATTATATTTTCATCACTGGAAAAGTAATCGTTTCATCTGTCACTTCAACTCTAGTTGAATGAATCGCCATCTTGCATGAATTTGTTTATTTTCCAAATCAGCCCATACACACGGACTCCTTTACCTACATTGGTTTCTTGTATTATTTTTGTAATTTCTGTTCTATAATTTCTGTAATGGAATTATTCTCTGTAGATGGGATTCTTGTATTATTATTGTAATTTCTGTTCTGTAATTTCTGTGATGGAACTATTTTCCGTACATGGGATTCTTGCATTATTATTGTAATTTCTGAAATGTACAACAAAGTTCGAATAAGATGCTAGTAAAAATAAATGTAGATAGCCGACATTTACTCATTATCTAATCTAGTCTATTTACCTGGAACTGTCCCTTGCCGTTGATGAGTACTGTTTCCGGATCCTGTCCGGGGTTCACAGCCAGTCTTCCAGGGAATCTTTCCTGTGCGTCTTCGTGCATCCAGTCACTGAGTAGCATCAAGTGGGTCGTGAGGTCGTAGTCGTACAAGTGACTGCTGGGGTCTTGAGACGGGGCTTGACGGACTACAATACTGCCGTATAATCCATCGACCTTCTGAAGACCTAAACACATACATCGATACAGGTTAGTGTGATGCAGGTTAGCTTTGCTAATTACAAATTCTGAAACTGATTGACTACAAAATTGTAATATTCAATCGGTATTGATCTCAATCTATGTCACAAGATAACTTTTCTCATGATTGGGGAAATTTACTTCTTCTATCCTATCACTAATCGACAAATATAACTGAAACATAACTTAATATAACTAAAATAGGCCTAGATAACTTAATATGACTGAAATATAACTTACACAATACAACAACAACAGAGGCTATAAATATACAAAAGTTATAATGAAAAATATGCTTCACTTTTCGTACCAAACTCGGCGTCAATTAGAGTAAATTACACTTACAGTATAGGTGTAGCATAATACTTTTCGAATTTAATCTGTTATAACTGCAATGGGTTTCTTCCACAAGAAAATTGAAATGGATTTACACAATAAAATAAAAATGACCCATTATAATTTACATGACCACTCTGTCTGAGTAACGAAAAACGACAAGGTTACCAAAAATAATAATGAAAAAATTAATTTAATTCAATTCGCTTTGTGTAGGAAATTGGGTTTGTCAATCTTTGAGTGTGTTGAATATATGATTATATTTGGTAATGATCACGAGCGACTTGATAATTTGGTGACCACAATGAGGAGGTGCATGTTGTTTCAGACGTCCTTCACAAGGATACCGCATTTGTCTATCACTTTCTCACTCCTCCTCTCACACTTCTGCAGGTATATATCACCCATTGGAATGCCAAGGGCAACTCCTGTACTCTCATTCAATTCTTTAACAGAGAAATGGATTTAAATTGATATAATTATTATTCACCTAGCAATAACGGACAAGGTTTCTCAATTACACGATAATAATTATAATAATAGTGATACGTATTCATATTTGACAAATCACATACAAATTGTTGTTTTCTCTTATGTTCAATGTGAGGTAACTCACGTATCCGTTACAATAATTCGAAAAGATACTAGTCAAAACATATTTTTCAATGTGAATAATATTTTTAATTATGATGATACGTTTTGTTTAATGCCCTTACAAACAATTATTCTGATTGGGGATATGAAGGAACAGATATTGAATGAGGTTTATGAAAATCTGTGCCTTATTCGGGTCTCGAACCCACGCCCGACTGAAATTCGTTTTCTAAAGCATTGCCTCAGCTGATGGCTTTTTTTCAAATAACGCACATGAAGCTTAGACCATTAGAAGCTAACCACGATTTTGATTCTGATCCAAAAAGTATGTTTGCTATTATGAAACAAATAGTGCAATGATAGAATCTGAAGATAAAACATGATTATCATTCATTATTTCGGAGGCTGTTATCCACTCTAATTCCAGATTTTGAGGTATTTTATGGTAAAATTCTAGTATTATATTTGTAGTTCGTTCACTACTTCCTTCTACCTCCAAGTGACGGTACCTGTATGCGAATGCCAGAAGTGAGTGCCGGGGTTCGTAGCCTTCCACTGGTACCGGAAAGTGTTGCCCTGTTGAATGGGACATTGAGTGACGAACGGTACTCCATCAGAGTACTGTGTTCCTTCTTGCCAGATACCGTGCCAATGGATTGTCACCTCCATGCCATCCAGAGCATTCTCGACGTCGATGACGACATTGTCGTTCTCGCAAACCTGATAACAAAAATATACAATAGCTTATAGAATGATTTTTCCTGAAATTCCATAAATTTTAACATAATTATGTGCATAGACGGCTCTCTATACAAATTCAAATTTAATTTCAATTGAATTGAAACAAATTTTTACTCTCTCAACGAACACAGACAAATATGAAAACAAAATAATAATATATAGCAAGAAACTCGCGTAAGAGTAACACACTCTCGGGTGACCAACTATTTTTTATTTCTTCTGTAACAGCAAACCCTTTTTTATAAATTCCATATTCGTATATTACTCTACATTCGACATTTGAATAAATATTCCTAACTACTTTTCTATCGGTATTTTTTTAATTGTACATAGTAAAAGTTGCTTCAGATTAGTTATAAAGATATTTATGATTTGTAATTAAAACAACTATATTGTTATTATTGATTATGCCAAGTCAAATCAGTTAATTTGAACACCTGACTATAGAATATTTCTTGATCCTATAAAACACAATCGAAAGTATGTACAAATGTGTTGAGAGTATAGCTAGACCAACTTAGTTTCAATGTCCAACAATCCAACAAATAATCTTAACATTCCGATTATCGTATCTAACGTCAATAAAAGTTTCTTTGATCATTCAATATAATATTTATCATTATACTAGTTATTATAGTAGTGTAATAAATATCAAACAAACAATTTCTCAAGCATGATCATGCATTGTAAATAGTGACACAATACAATCGCTAATTTACACGTTTGTACATTTCATTTGTTTTTATGATATTAAGTTCGAGTAGGGGATTGTCAGGAAATGAGTTATTGCTGAATCCAGGAACTCTACAATCATAGAAATGTCCATATAATATGTTGAGCTTTCCGAATCCAACGAAGCGTTTCCGTCAATAAGAACTGAGAGCTAGGTATTGTTGTTTATGGTGTTGGATCGACGTGGGAATATCGCTACCAACCGATGCAAGCTTGACGAAATAATCACTGGCAATTACTACACATCAGAAAAGGAATGAAAAAAAAATAGAATTGAATAATCTATTCATTATAATTGTTTCTAATACGTTATAGATATATAAGAAAACTACAAGATATGCAAAAACTATAATTTAATAATTAATAATTTCACTGAATTATCAATGCATAATCATATATATTTTCTGATACTTTCATAAATGTAAATTGTTGAATTTATAAATATACTGTATTATTCTATAGTATTATTTGCACCTCAGAATAATATCAAGACAATTAACACAAAGACAGGAGATGCCAATGTGAAAACGAGAGACAGTTAAGAAGGAGATAATAATATCTAGCGCCCCAAGAACCTTGGAGAAAACACATAACTGTAATCACATCACATCAGAAGTTGGTGGAAGGGCCGTGTCCGGTTTCAAGAGCAAGGGAAGAGAGTCAATTGGTTGGTAAGCTATTGATTGTTATCATATTTGTATAGGTATTATTAGATATTTTCAGTTGTTCTAGTGTGCATTTGCGTTTTACATAAACAAAATTTCGTCTCGAACTTTTTTGCTCAAGTCAAAAAATTCATAATCCTCTTGATGAGACAACAAAAATTTTATCGAAAAGTATAGATCACACACGCACTAACAAATAATCGTAGAGAAGTTATGATCAATATATTCAATGTTAGATCCTGGAATAGTGTGAAAATTGGAAAATTGTGGTTCTAAATAAATATAAAATACAAATATGATACATAAAAAATTGTGTTCAATGCTCCGATTGAAATTTTACTGCGATTGGTTATTTTCATAAACGCGTTCATACATAATATGCTAATTATTCTTCGGCAATGCAAATCGAACTAAGGCGTACATTCTCTGAACTTTATGTTCCATGAACTATAAAATAATAAAATACATTTTATTATATCCATATTTGAAATAATTTTTCTACTCGTTACCTATTCAGTAAACAATCTATAGATGCAATCGCTTATCCTTCATTGTATCTTGTATTTACCTATGCAGTAATAATTTTCAATGACACATACGACACAGTAGGCGACCCAGCGGCATTACCACCACGCGTTTTATAACGTCTTTCATAAATTACAATATTTCATTAATGGATTTATGACGATAATGTTTGTTGACTGGGTGTGTACTCTCCTTGTTCATCGAGGCTGTGTGAAGTTTTATTAACAATTAGTCTAGGACTGATTAATGATTTCCTGATTGATCGCGGCATAAGACGGTAACAATTATACGTTCGCATTGAGGACATAGTAAGGTATTTTACAGAGTAATTGGTTTTATAATAAAACAAGATTGCTAGCTAATTTCATAAAAGTATATTTATTAGTGGTAGCTAATAAAACAAGCTAATTGCTAAGAAGTTATTATAGATAGTAAGGATGTTTAAATGTTGTGATACATTGTGTTTTAAATCTATACAAATCCCTTCGAATTTGACATTTATATGTTATCGATATAATATGTTATCGATACAATTATATTCTAATGTTATAATTATAATGTTATTCTCGGTCTTCTCTTTGCTACTATGTTCTTCTATTTAATTTATTTTCAATGCATTCATCTGTAACTGTGTTTAACGACTCTACCAACATATATAGGCCTACTATAACTTATAATGTAAAAATGAAATAATAATAAGTGAAAGGACCTTCACAAAAAAAATATGCCTCATGCGAGATACGAACCTACGCCCAACGTGACTTCAGTTCCTAAGGTTGTGTCTAGTTGACACATAGCTACGGAGGGCGGCATTTATTTTCTAAACTATGTCATATAATGTTACCAACTATAAAATAGGAAGTAGCTGCAGTAATTACCTGAATACTGGGTCCTGGCAACATTCTGTTGGCAGTAAGGATACCTCTTTCCACGCCATCAGCCAACACACATTGGCAATGGCTCCAGACAGTGTTGGTAGCATTGGGAGTACACACTTGGCAAGCACTGGAACAAACACAAACATTATATTGTCAGTGACTCCATGATAGTGGTGGTAGCATGGGTACTACTGCAAATACTGGAATAAACACAAACATTACTGGCAATGGCTCCAGTCTCCAGATATTGTTGGTAGTATTGGTATACTGGAATAAACACAAACACCACTGGCAATTGGGCGACGGAGGGGGGATGGGAGAGGGGGAATCAATCAAAGGAAGCGAGAGAAAAAGAGGGAAAGAGTGCGAGAGAGAAGAGAGAGAGAGAGAGAGAGAGAGAGAGAGAGAGAGAGAGAGAGAGAGAACAATGGCTAGTGTTGGTAGTATTGCATTGGGTACCTGTTCAGTACTGGTAGAATATGATTGTATACAATTGTTGCACGTGTATACATCATAATTCATATCGCATGTTTGAATGAAGTAAATTATTATTGTATAAAAAGGTTTTATTAGAATAAATATGAATATTTGAATTGATACTTTAAAGTAAAGAAAGTCAATTTGTGGTTTTGTAAGACATTGTATTATTATATTTGTGTAGAGTGAGAGCTAACGATTGATGTTTGTGGTGTACTATAAGGAACAATAGGAAATGTCACGGAAGTAGAAATATCAAAAGTAACCGAGTACTGTAGATATGAAAGAAAGATTGAACTAGGCATTTTGAAATAGCATTCATGGGTTTAGTATTTAATTCTGATTGCATTAGCAGCAGAGATGAATAAAGAGATAGAAGAGCAGAGCAGGGGGAGGTTACACAATATTGTATTGGGTTATTCTGTTAATTAAAATGCTTGTTGATACTTTTTGTTGTTGATGCTTAGAATACAAAATCCATGATAGTGATAAGAATATACGCTGTATATAATCGCCCTTATCGCAACTTCAATTTAAAATATTATCCTGATCCTAGATAGATACGAAAATAAGAAATCTGAATGGTTATTATGAACTAAAATAGTCAAAATGCTATAGCAACATGTTTGAAATTTGTGTATTTCCATTGTTGCTAGCACAATATCCTATACCCCTGTTTCCGAGGTGGGCTAAAAAAGATGACAAGTTCATCAGTCTAAGAGAACGTGTCTCAATTATTATATTCTGTTGTAATAGTATTTAGCTCTTTTTTAATTATTAACGAACCAAAGTTCTTGGGGCTATCTAAACCTGAGGACACTGTTTTAATTGAAAGGCGCGGTAAGGACATGTAAGTGGTAAGTCGGGGAAATTTAGTGAAGTGTATTTATGGCCTTATTTCTTTAATGTTTTACAACACAAATCTCTCACATTATGATATAACAGTGAGTCAGAATCAAGTTATTTATGAGAAAAGAAAACCACTGGTAATGGTTGTGTATCAGATCTACATATAAATGTGAGGGTCTCAGTGAAAAAAAAATATAAGTAATACAAATAACGAGTCAATTAATTAAGGACGGAGAAACAAATCAAAACAACAAACTTTCGAATTGATTGATATGTTAAAAAAAAGTGGATATTGGGCATATGTAATGCGTGTGTTGAAATGTGGTAATACTATCCCACATAAATTAGTCAGAAACAATTGCATTCATCTCACTGCCCATTGCACCAACACGTTAATTACGGATGTATTGTTGTTGCTGTTCATTATTTAATTACATGTTATTGTAAAAGGCCGTTCTAAAGGAAACGCTCTATAGTGTTTCGTGTAAGGGGTTTTATCGATGCTGATGACATTCTGGTCGAGGCTCTGTTTAAATAGCATACACGTCATTTACTTCAGACCGAGTGTGTACAGATTGAACCAGAAGTGTAACTTAGTCCTTTATCTACCTGGAGGGTTCAACAGGTATCAGACGAACAGAAAATGGTTTTTTGCTTTTAGTTCAAGCTCTACTATATTCGGCTGATTAGGAGTGAATTGTTTTGTTCAATTTATTACACCGATTGTTTTACATCGAACTATATGAAGATCCTAGTTGGAAGAAATGTAGTGTATATAAATAATTCCATGTGGGTTGGGTTTGTATACGACCTGTATCCCAAAAATAGAAACAATCAGAGAAAGACGCAATCAGGAAAGAATGTCTGTGTGTCTCATTCAATTGACACATCTCACGGAATTCCAATGATTTTCAATCACAAGGAAATCCCGCTGTATTGCCTTGTCCCGCATATGAAGAAGAGCTTGAAGCAAAGGTAAACGTCAGTTTTCTGTTGGTCTAATACCTGTTAAATCCTATGCAAAATCACAAGGCCGGGTAGAGACAATATTTCTACTTCCGGTTCAATCTGTACACTGCCTCCAAATAATCAAGTAACACAAGTCTGCGTTCTCATAGAGTTAAAACTTGACTTACGCTCCAAGCACGTTGTAGAGTTCCAGCGTGAAATGGTAGTAACAAATCTTGGGTGGCTCTCCCTCCCGGCATGCCCTCGCACACTCTTCGGGTGACGACAGAGAAGGGTTACGCCTCAGCTCCTGGGTGGAACGCTGCCCGAAGTCCAGAGTCCTGTATCCTGGCTGTCCTGACTTGGGAGTGTTGGTCGGCGACACCAGACCGTTACTGTTGAGGGGATGTGTCTGCACGAGACCGTGCGTCGACGTGAAGAAGTTCGGGTCTCGGAAGCTCGGAGGTCGATCGGCTTGTCCTTGCCACCATGATGAAGAGGCTGTCTGGTCTACGCTAGTGCGTTCTGTAACAATAATAAACACACAGATATTTAGATATTGTTATACGTTGTTATATTGTTGACTTCGTTACACCCTGTTTTCATTACTGCCAAACTATTATCGCGACCCCATCCGTGGCTGTGTGTGAACACTATTAAGTTACTACACTAGCAATAGAAGCTACTATCATAAACTTGAGATCGTTACACCCTGTTTCCACTATGTTCACTAACTGATGTTCGACATCAAGCGCTAACTGCGTTTACGGAAAGAAGTTATAGAGTTTGATGTCAGTTAGTACTAACTGCGTTCCGTTCACATTACGTTGCTAACATCAGTAAATAGCTTGACACCAGTTGGTGATCATATTGTGAATGGGGTATTAGTAATATTACTATAGTAGGAGTTCTAGTGAGAACGAAAATAAGTTAGTACCATCTTAAGAGTATAGTTATCACAGCATCCTCAACCCTCACGACGTGTCATCCGTTGCTGCTAAGTATACGCTGTATTCAAATATAATGTTCTCGCGGAAAAAAAAATACAATTTCAATACTCCAAGGAAACTAGAAATACTATAAAGTCAGTGTGATCGCAGTAGTAGTTACCATAATGTGTTGTGACTAGTAGATCTACTATCGTAAGATGATAGTTATGTAAACGAGGTGTCAGAAACACCTAACATACAAAATATTCACATTTAAGAGCTTTTGTCGATTATTTATTGCTTTTTATATATAACATATACATGTTACGTATGAAATGTTGCGAAATAAAATGCGTATATATTTCAACAATACCATTTATTGAAAATGTTCTTTTGTCAAATATGTTTAGGAATCAATCATCATCTATAGGCATATCATATTTATATTTTTTCATATTTTTTACGTAGTATTTTTCCTCACTGAGATGAATCACTTACTAGATAATACTGGATAAAGACATACTAAGATGAAGAAAGTCCGTAGATGAATATTTTTGAAATAATGATTTGATCAGCGTACTTTACGCTCAGCGCACATGTCAATCAATGTCAATAAAATAGTCGGATTATAAATTGATATGTGAAAACTATTTCATTGACCCTGCTTTCAAAAGTTGAATGTCATATCTGAAGCCACACCACTATAATGCATAGCTTCGCTGACCGTACTTTTATGCTTCTGTCTTTAACAACTTTATCAATGTAAATCACAATGAAATTAGGATGAACAGCATTTTAATGAAGCCATAGTTGCATCCACGAAAGAATAAACTATCAGAATATCAGAATAACTGTGGATATTTTGGAGTAGTGTGATTTTCAGGATGAAGTCGACGATAAGAAGCACAAATACATCTTTCAAAAGCGTTATATCCTGGAAATGTTGTAGCCAGATTTTGTAATTACCGAAATTTTCATATTTATTTGCTTTCTAGACGACTTTCTTTCGTTGATACAAGTATACCCATACTCAACGTTATTCGTTGTTGACGTCATTGTGGGTGTTTAGGCTGCAATTCAGCAATAATTTTGGCAGCTTTGACGTCAGAGAAATAATCAGCTCCTCAATAACGATAGCAAGAAAGTCGTTCTGTGAATTCATAATTGATTGAAGTACGAATACGATTAAGGTTTTATCTTATTAGTTATTATCAATCATACCTTCGAACAAGTCGATGTTCATTACTCTTACACAAAAAGAAAATATTTCTAATATATTTGGTTATGTAATTATCAAAAATTCCGTCACGATTCTTTTATTGATGAAAAACAGAACGATTGGGGGAGGGGGTTCTTTCTCTCTCTCTCTCTCTCTCTCTCCCTCTCTCTCTCTCTCTATTCAAATGTAGTATAATCTCTACCTATATGTCCAAATGATTGTTGCGTCAGTTTTACCGCAATCTACATGGCGCCGACATGTTGGTAGCAATGGATAGCTCTGTGGTCTGGCCACGGCGTATATATTAATAGACAAGGTTACCATAGTTACAGTTAACCGTGATTGTTGTTTTGCACTAAAGTCTCAAAATCATGACTTTGCAATTCGCCGATATGCAATATCTTTTGTCGATGCATAAGTAGCACAGTAATCGAGCGCAGTACCATTGAGAAACATAGTCCCAATATCCGACCGAATACGTTACGCCTTTTGTTTATATTATGTTGGTTTTGTTATTAGCGTACAATAGAATCCCGCAAAGTGTTACAATATTATTCCACAATTTTGTGGAAACTATTAAGATCAAGGATTAGTGATGATCAAGTTTAGATTTCAGTAATTGTTAATCTTTGTTGAGAACGACGACCGAGTCTAGATTTGTAATTTCTAGATTTGTTACGGTTTGGATGAATGTATACGAATTATTTCTTAATTTGAAAAAAATGTTGTGCTTGAATTATTTTCCAGCTTAGTTGATTTTTTAATTCATCGAGATTCGCTATGGTGGTGTGTATTAAATCTGTGTTCAGCTTCCGGTTCATTCACTCTCCACTGAGACCTTGATAGATATTCGAGTTGTCACTCACATTGCGACCATAATGCATCTTAAACGTTGCAAATCTTATTACCGCGATAATCCAAGGTACCTGTTGAATTCTTGAGCTGATGATAATTTGACACATATTATTAAGTAACCAACAAAACGTAAATTGTCTCCGATATAGATCTTGAATCTTAATTATTTTAAAGCTTATATAGAATTACTACTTTACCTTGAGATTTTTTTAGATTTTTTTTCTCCTCAATGGCAATTTATTTGTAATTACGGTGTGCTAAGTGTCGGTTTGAGGTGTGAGAAATTCACTAAATATTTTGTATATCACTTAAATAATGCTTATAGAGACAATAGAATTACAAGTGTTATAAAACTGAGGGCATTTGGGTATTTAGCCAGTATTACCTTCATGGACTAATATGGTTTGAATAGAATAAGGTATATTTTGTCATACATCGTGGGTGGGATAAGATTATGCCAATGGCATTACAATATACATTGATAATGATTTAAAGCCACGAAAAACACTTTCACTATCTTGGCCATCACGATGTTTTATAATAAATCTTTATTATCACGAAATTATCAGTGGAATTTAGAAACAATATAAATATTTTATCGAGCAATGTAAAGTAGAATAATTAAAGCTGATGAAAGTTGGATAATAAACTTTACATTTATTATATTCATTCTAATAGTGAAAGAATGAAGTGGGTCTTGATATATAAAGTGAAACAATATAAATTCTTCGAGTTTTTGTGCTGAGAAAAAACCACTGAAAAAGGTTTGCTATCGAATGTAATATAATACTAAACGCGTAATACGCAATGCGTTTATACAAAAATTACACATTTAATGGCGGAAGTTATTAATGGTATGCCTCATTCACTTGCTACTTTAGGTAGTCTCATATGCAGATTTCTATCTCAATACAAAATTATTGAAAATTGCCTTATAGATATTTTATAATTTAATTTATCAGCACAACAGGTCACCCAAACTAATTAAAGGGCAAATTGAATTTGCATTCATTTTGAATAACTTGAACATATTTTGAAATTTACTGTATATTTTCTTTCACTAAATCGTATAACTTATTTTTCCGATTAGATGATGACCTAAAAAGTATATTATACAATTAGGAATTTATTAATGCAATCTGTACCCTATATCATTTAGTATAATACCACCCAATGCTTCAAATTGATAATAATCTTCAAGTTCCATGCCAACAATCTCTACAAACGTGCAGTTTGAATCGGCAACACTAAACTTGTAAGATAATCATTCGAATTAATTCCATTTATTTTCTAAATTTCTCCATGTATTTTTTTTACATAATCTAATCTGTTATTACAAATAACAACATTTATTGAAAAACAGTCTACTTTTATTCCTCCAAATTAGTTCGGACAACAGAGTCACTGAATGAACGCGAATCATGTAAATCATGAAAGAGAAACCTTTAGTAACTCGTCGCCTAAGGAGGGATATGAAACCGTTTTGACCGACGGTTTTCGATGTAGGTTTCCCATTAAAATATTATTAAGATTAGGATTTATTTCAATACTAAATCATGTATTATTCTCCGACGTTCACTGACACATACAGATTATTAATTGAAATTTAAAAGTAAATTTCTTTATGAATAAGTTTTAAAAATCTAGTACCACAATTAACCCTAATTCATAAAACATAATGGCACGGTTTTTACGATCCCGTAAGTCACGTAAACCAGTCAGGAACCATATATTACTGAAGAAACAGGCTCTGATCATATTTTCTCTATTCATTCTCTGTATGTGACCACTCGTTTAGGAACTGACAGATAGAACTATTACAATATGACGGGTATGCCAGAAAATCAGCAAGGAATAAAATGCAACTATTTTTAAATCACTGTGTATTATACTGTCACATGGTAAGAACATCACTTACATGGAAATGACACCCGTGCTCTTTGGGCCCAAGTCGTTTTTGGTACATCCTAACCAAATTTCGATTAGTAATAGGGGCCTACTGTGGTATTGTAGATAAAATAATAATATTATATATAATAAAAGAATGCCTATAAATACAGTTACTTTGTAAAGAGATCAATGATGACAAATTTAACATTTGTAACTATATCGTATATTTGTAACTACGGTTTGAGAAGAATGGACGGACCATATATATATTAGGCCTACTATATATATTCGCAGATATTAAATAATCTGCCACCTAATTTGTTCGCAAAAACTCTATTTATTAAAACATTTCCTGTGAGTGGTCTAGAAAGGTGTTAAGGCGCAATGTCACTCGACTCACAGCCTTCTTGACCACCTTGGTCATATCCTTCGATTGTTATTGTTATGTTGTTATGTGGCAGACGCGGAATAATTTCACCCACGTGGCTAGCGGAGCTGAACGAGCGAACGAAAGTTAGCACGTTGATTTCTAGTGGAATAAAATGCTATATCGTAACACTTTGGTATGTCCTATGCCACCCTGTGTTACTATACAGTTAGTACATAGATTACTTGCAACAGTGGACATTAATATATAATTCATTCGTATGAACGAATGTACAATGAGTAAGCGTACAAGACATAATGCGTTTACAATAAAAAAAACTTTTCTCTATTCGATCGGAATTTTTTTATTACTTTAAACTCACGTATAGACGTGTATCGTAAAAAGTGGAATATTATTTGAAATACTAATACATTGAAAGATTATAAAAATAGAATATATTTTTCAACAATAATGAATCAATTGTTATCATAGTAATCACTTTTATTTGTGATACATCTTTCGGTTCTTCAAACTTTTATCTGGACCGATTTTGTGCTAGTTTATTGTTAGGCTTGAAACAAATACTTTGTTTTCGTGAATCGAGATGATGTTCTTTTCAAAATGTGAAATAATAATAACATAATTGATTCATCGATCATTGTGTAAGAATGACAAAAACATGTCCAATCAATTACAATTATGCCATGAGGCCGTGCTCTCTCTAAACTTCTTCAGGTTTTTGGGTCAGTTGTTAAAATATTTTTGATTGACGAACAGTTTTCATCACAAAGATAAGGACCTACACCTGTTGGTGGTATGGTATAAGGGAAACCTCGGGTAGATTCTTGTAGATCCTGTTGAATGACAAATGTGGACTGACAACAAATTGACTTGTAATTTGATTTGTTTGGACTGCTAATCACACGATAGTCTTATCATACGTTTGAATAGCAATTTATCATTATGGAGGAAATTGAGATCAACTTAAGGAAGTGAATTGAATATATTAACAAGTATAATTAAATTTAATTGGATAAACATAAAAGTGTAACATGAGATTATTTATTCATTATTCCTTTCAGAATAAAGTTTCATCTGAATTTCAAATTGAGTATTTGTATTCTTTGCGTGAACCTTCAATTGAATGGTTTGCAGTACAACCTATTAGTGTGTGGTGCAGCGTCATATCTGAAGGAATTGTGTTCAAACACTTTATTATGATTGTGATTAATAAGAAAAATGGCGATTATGTTCATTATTTTATATGTCATTAATAGTTATTTTTCAGAATTTATATAATTCTCAGAAGATTTGTTTCCATAATATTCTTATATTAAATTAATTTCAAACGACTGAGGGAAACCAAGAAAATCCTCATACAGTATGGATGACCTGACGAAGTGACGGTAATCGAACTACAGTCTCTGGAATAAGACAGCATGCACAACGTTAACATATTTGCACGATATTGAAAGTTTTTGCTATATATGTTAAATCAATTATTACTGTAGTTTATTTCATAAAGAAAAAAATTTAATGCTCATATGTTAATTTGTGATGTAGGTCGTATTTCCTTAATTACGGTATAACTGAAATTATCTATCACATTCAAATTCATTAGTGAATTCCTACTAATTAATTACGTAAAACAAGATTGGATCGACATTTTTTTAAGCCTCCTTTCTATTTTTCAATTCAATCAATTTGGTATGTAAACGGTTCACTTAGGGCTATAGTGTTTAGTTGGTGATTGAAGCATTTTTTTTATGGATAACAGGCTGGAAGAAAGTGAGATTTTTATTCAAAGCATATTTACGAAACAAATACAATTACAGATCGTGTGAAGTCGTGAATCACTTCAAATTGAACAGTTTTTGTGATGTTCTGTTCTCGTCTCAGTAACCACGCGCCCAAGTTGGTTGAATCTAATTAATTATAACTGCAGAGTATTACAACTGTAGCAGAGTCGTAATGCAAATCTGATTCGTAAAGCAATTAATTCAGTCGTTAAAAATGTAGATATAATAATATTAATGACCTAGTTCTTTTTTTTTGAATTCATATGAAATTTTATAGAAACCACTTTCGATCAGTGAAAACTGTCTAAATACATAGGAATATGTATATGTAATACACATAAGAATTATCTCCTTTCCAACTGTAAATCAAAACATGTGTTAGTCTACATAATTATTATATATGCTACTTTTACATCAGTTTAATGGCGTATATATGATGATAATCTGAACAAACATAGATTGAATAAAATAAGATGTCATGTTTCGTTCAGACAAAAAATAATAATATAGTTGTATTCTATATTGAATTTCCAAAAATTTTTCGAAAAAATTTCTCATGACAATTTACTGACAAGAAGCAGTTCCGTTTTGAATCCATACATCAATTTCTTTTCACTTATATTATAATATTGTCAACAACTAAGTGTATCTAGAATGAGCTTCATCTTCAATTATTATTTCAATCAAATTCATTTTCTCCTCATTCAAAATCCGGTCAATAATAACTATTAATAACATTCGAACAAGTATATGCGCATACAGTTTGAGAATCTGGTTTTTGCAAACACCGGTTTTCTTATCAGCTGTTCATCTCGGGAAGCGTTTTATGCGTTCGAAAAGAAGGCAATCGTTTAATCTAGTCGGCTAATAATTGCTTAGAACAAAACACTTCTATTCCTGGCGATGAGTCAACGAAACAATGCCAACTGGGTACGAAAATAACCTGATTGATTTGTCTGTCAACTGATTAACATATCTAAACCACAATGTACACGAACCACTCGCTTGTACCTTGCTGAACTTTGTTTCTCATTCAGTTTTTTATAATTATACTTCCACATGTAGTTATAGTAAGACCTAACTGTAATTGAACCTAAAGGGTGTAATAATAACATTTATGAAAGTACTGGCACACATTATTTAAAACAAGTATTTTAGAAACTTGTTTCTAACCATTCGAATAAATTGATATTTTAACGAGGTTTCTTTTTTAGCATCGCTTTGAAACAACGCTTCATTAATTGAATTCTTGTTAAAAAGTTCCAGTTAATGGGATTAGAAGGCATATTATTCGAATTGGGAACGATTTCATTCATTTCGCGTTTCTGTCTTGACACGCATCAGTGGCCTTTCATTCTATGATGAGGACTCGTATCTCTAGCAGGACTCACAGGACAAGGTTAAGGAGTTGGGAGAATAGAGTACAGCTTAATCGGTCACGGAAGTGCCCAAAAGGAAGTCAATCAGTGTACTAATTTTTGATGGTGATCACTTTGAAATTTGAGTGGAACAATAATTCATTATTTTGATTTTTATGAATCAAGATGTTCCTTATAACTATTGTATATCAAATAATACGTAATTTAATTATTCACATATTTTGTTGTAAGCGTATTTATTAATTGAATTGTAAGCCTACACATGGCCTTTATAGTGATTTATATCTTTGGTCGTACAAAAGTTGTCACCGTATATATAAGAACTCACTTCTCTATTCAGGAGTGTTTTTTATGTTATTTGTTCCAACTTTTAACTAACCAGAGAGTTAAGGGTATGCATAGCACTGACTATAGTCAGTGACTAGAATCACTGTTGTCAATGAGAACGAAGTCATTATGTATAACCGTCTTGTTTGTCTTAGCGCTTCTACTTCGAGAGATTTCAATGCACGGGTAAGCGACAATGTCGACTCATTCTTGTTGAATCAGTATTGCTAGTAATGTTAATCGCTTTTTCACGCCATTTGAATACGCACTGTCACTCAAATAGCATTACTTCAGGTTCAAAAGTATTCATCTATCTCGCGGAACATTAATAATAGAAAGGAAATTTAATAAAAAATGTTTGATGTTGATAAAAAAAAATATTATCATTAGAATCCGTATTCATGAAAGATTCAGTATTGATATTTCTGTTTTTAATAACTCTATTGGATGAGCGTAAGTGAAATCTCCGTCCGAATCTTACGACGTATTTTTCACTGCATGTTGACGTGATGCGTGCGTATAGCGTGCGTGCCACATGGTCACCGCCTTCTTGGACCTGTACTGAACTGATGGCTATCAGCGAACTAATCACAGTCTTCTTGAATCAAGGTGTCAACAATCATCCGCCTTCTATCATCTTTCCAACACAGGGCCGGTAAAATAGTGGTCTTATCTTACCGATGATTAAACGAGCCCAATTTGATCAGATCAACGTGTCAAGTCCAATCATGTTGTTTGGGGTTTATAATTAATTTACTGAAAATTTTGTTTGAAACCGATAATACATTTTTGTTGTTTTTTAATTTATTTTTCATATAGTTAACATTGATTGAGTGTGATAATTTCTTTATTCCTCGTTGTACTTATTCATTCAGAAGTGTTTATTATAAGAAAAGAGAGATTACTAGACGTTATGACTGTAATTTAACCGTCGTGATCTGGACAGAGTATAGTGCAGTCCTGGGGTATTATATCAGTAGAGTATATATACATACTTCTGATTATCATCACTAACTAGTGGCTAGAGGTAAATTATCAAATTGGCTTCCATGATTATAGAGTTTAATCAAAGTACAAATCATGTGGACGGCATGATTGTATAATAATATTTACAGTCAAAACACGTATATTAACTGCAGTTGTGTTTGATTAGAGCAAGCGTAGACAACATGTTATAACTGTAAATACATACATGAGAATTGATCGAAAACCCGATAATCATATAACAATTGATGATAATAACATGCGTGTGTACGTGAAAGTAAAACATGGAGAGCCGAGAAAACAAATTACATGGCCTTATTACAATATTCAAGTACAGTGAACGTCGAGATGTTGTGTGGTTGGTTACATGCAAATATTTACTTTGAATGATTAAAAACTTTTTGAAAAAACGATATTTTATGTTGATAAAATAGCTTCATTCAGACCGAATTTCCATTAAAATGATCAACAGGAACATTCGATGTGCTCAACAAGTCTTGAAATCAGAGAGTGTTGTTTGTTCGAGATTGCAGACTGATTACGTCCATTTTTGTATTACGATATTCTAGCTCATCTTAATACGCACATTATGCAGAAGTTTCATAATAATTACACAATTAAAGGTTAAAACCACATGCAAGGTATAGCACTGTTGGCCTATTGTAGGTTAATAGATATGATTAAAAGTGGAAAAAGAATTGCGATATGATATTGTTTACTGTTCCGCGTGTTGAAGATGATGGTTAGACTGTTTACCAGCGTGCAACATTACTAAATTACTATCATTACAGAATATTATTTCATATTTCAACAAAAATGTCTGCATGGTCACTCGACTAATGTTCCATCGTTCTACAGTGACTCCAGGTTTTGATTTTTAGAAAATGGTAACTTTCACAGTATCTTTTATTACCCCAATTATTATTATTTCGAAATCTTGATGTACAATCACTGTATTCCAATTAGGGATAAGGATGATTTAGTAAGACGTTTTGAAGCGGCACGGTTTGGTTGTTTTAAGACTTCGAGGCGGTCTTGAAGCATATAATATTACTATCACTGATAATGATACCAATTATATTGCTATGTAGACAAATGTGGTAGAATTTCAGTATAAAAGTTTAAATCGAGAATATATAATGTGTGTGGGTGAATGAGCCATATATGGTGTAAAAATCATTTTATTTATCACTGGTACTTTTTATATTTTGAGAGCAGAAAACGGAGTTTTCAGCTAAGAAAATGTGCTATAAGCACAGAAAATGTTAGATTCTCAATGATTACCATGTTGAAGATAGGTGGTTAGAGTCACTGAATGTCCAAGTTGAAGTATTTATTCATGAATCGTTGGTGGTATTATTAATTAATGAACTTGTTGGCATTATAAAATTACATTTCGTGTGTTTCTTTTCTTTTTTTTCAGTGTCAATGTTTAGCAGTTCAAGCTCAAGTAGGAGAAATTCTCTTAGAATACTTCAAACAAAGACTTGTAAACTAAACATTTTCCATCCACTGATAAGAGTACGCCCATTAGCTACATTTACACCATAATAACATGGCTCCATTACTTCACTTCCCATGTAGAGATATTAGAGAAGGAACAATGAAATGAAAACAATTCCTATTGTAGGTTAAAATTATACTGAAGTAAAGGTCACTGCTAGAATTTATTATTAATATCAAAAAATGGATTTATAATTCTACTTTCTTCAAGTGCTGTAGAATGCTATATAGGACCTTCATTATTTTATTTTTTCGTTCATTGAATCAATCAGTTGGTAGATGAAGGCACACACATTGCATCAATTCATTCGAATTTTAAAATGATTTTTCCGCACAAAATTTCGCATAGTATTACTAAAATGATTCACCTAGTAGCATGGTCATCTGAACATGAACTGGAATCTTCGAATGAATATCAATTGTCTTACACTATGCTAAAAAATTTGGATAACACACAATCAATCAAATTATACAAATAAAATAAACATATAATTTTATTGCTCAAATATAACCACAAAATCATGGATAGGCTCCTACAATTCCAGGATAGAATTCGAGTATTCATGAACTGCGTTGACCACCTCGAAAAAATAACACTGCTGATGATAATGGATACAAATAAATTTCTATATCATCATTAATACAAAACGGTATTGTCTAAATACCAGGCACAGCTTTCAGATTCACATTTACAATCTGATAATTTTAACGATTCAAGAATATGAATAACTGTGTATGTAATTGAAGTACAATGGCATACTTGCAGTTCTAACGATCCATGATGAGAGATACAAAATACGTATGTGTGGTCTAAATGATTTCACTTCAATCGAGTACTAATCTGTAAGAAGTGGGTTTGAAATCACCTAAACACGTCTCAGTAGGTTTGGTTCGCCCTGATCTATAACACGGACTGACGAGCGTCGAAGCGTAGAACTCCCGATCGTTTTTGGTTGGTGAATAGGGCCAGGTGAGACTGGACGCAATGACAATGCTAAATGTCGTCTTCGTGTTCAGATATAATCTTAAAGAATACAACGAAGTGACATGTAAACGATGTAAGTTTATTGACAGAGTTAAACGGTGACTTTAACACCATAACTGAACGAGCTTTAGATTGAAGTATGTTAATTATATTTACCAACATGGTGATAGTTAAGATGTGAGTCACTGAAACTGGTACTGATAGTTTATAAAAAGAGAATTATAACGGAGAGTTCAGTTTCGAGCAATTATTTATGATTTTTATAAGTTTGATTCAGGAAATAATCTATAGATAACGGTATAAGAATTTATCGTATAATCAATCGACTGAAATTATTTTATAAATGTCGATCGAAAATTAAATTTGATTCGTACATACTCTTTTGTTTGAATTATCACTTTAAAATCGACTGATTGATTTTCAAAACTTGAATCATTTTTGGTTACTTTACAACAAACTAGTGATGGTCAACAAATACTAATAAAATGCAAGACTTTCCTTTTCAATCTAATAATTTATGAAACTTATGAAACCTAAATTTCAGACCATTACGATGAAACGGTTACTTAACAAGTTTCCAAAAAGTACTGCTTTTGATAGATTGAAATCAAGAAAATGCTTTAATCTCTATCATGTTTCATTCAAAGATGCATAATCTTTTTTTTAAAGAACAAATGCAGCGAAGACATAATACCTTGAATGCACTTTCCCTTGCGCTAGTTTTATACGCAACTGTCATTAAGTTATTAGCTCATGTCATTAATAATTGAATAATATATATATACATATATATATTTATATATATTTTAAAATTCTATATGTCTCACATTCTAAAAGCTTTTCATTACTTCAACCTTTAGCATAGCTAATAATATCAAAGTCGCGTGGATGAAAGTTGAATTATTTCCATAATTTACTTCAAGTTTACGGGCATTCTTCGACCACACAGACTGAAAATCCTAACGAGAAGCACATAGATTGAAATGTATGTCTAATTAGAACTT
This sequence comes from Brachyptera putata, assembly GCA_907164805.1. NCBI lineage: Eukaryota > Metazoa > Arthropoda > Insecta > Plecoptera > Taeniopterygidae > Brachyptera > Brachyptera putata. The sequence continues at coordinate 25,760,534 of OU015464.1, read as the reverse complement.
GGAAGAACGATTGACAGAATGAGATTGTTACGTAGTTAAGATTTTAGAAAGGAAATACATGTAAAACATGTATTACATGATACAGAGCAATTACCAAGATACAGTATACTTACGTTTTATTATAATGTGACATTGCTTAATTCAAAATAAAATGCAATTATTTACATTTGATAATCCGAGAAGGAAATATAATGTTTTAGTTGAGTATCATTTCGTTGCTAAGTTATTGAAAATTGAGTTTGAAGATAATTTGGATATAATATTGATTGAACCAACATCTAATGGTGCTTAACGACCCCACCAACAGCTAGGTTATACGGGTTGAACGAACATCTATGGACACAAAATATTATAATACATTCAAGACAATGTATTTAGGTGCTATATGATACAATGTGACTAACGGAGTAGCAAATGGCCACACTTGCAATTCTGTGTAGACGTTTAGTTGAAATACTAGAAAATGGAACATTATTTTACATAGAAGTCCCTTTGACAGACTTATGCCATTATAATATGAAATGCTGTTGAATACATTCTTCAAAATATATTTTCACTACACATTCTTATGTTGAAAATGTATGTTACGCATCATCATCGATATATTGGTTCCGGAGAACGAGCATGTTTCCAACCAGGAACTTTTGCTTTTGTGGTTTCTAAATGAAAAAAATCCATAACCTACATTATTTCGTCCACTCTGTCGCCCATATTGGCCAACGGCCATTTACTTGAATAATGCAACTCAACAATAATTGTGCGTCGTCTTTTTGGCTAGAAACCCACGTCAGTCGATTCAGTTTCGACGATTTCTGAATTAGCAATGCTTTCTTCGCAGACAAGTTCGCTTTCATGGCTACTCCACAGATCAGTGGGTTACCCACATCACATCAGTATGATCCTCACACAATATGAATCGGCTCCTATGACTCATCCTGGTCCAAGAATCATCAGCATCCCATTGACCAAACTTTCATTCAGCATCAAACCGGTCCTACCTTTCAGACGTGTGAGATTCCCCAATCCACACTACCGGGCCACAACAATAAAAACTAGATCATTCGTTCCACTTGATGGATCGAAACTCTCAACCGGTATAGCTAAAGAATAGGGCAAACGGTCGATCGGGACCTCGTAAATCAACCGAGAAATAGGTGAACCTCTCTTCAAGATGCAGTTTAAAGCATTTCAGTGAAAGCAGTCAAGTTTGGCAAAAAGACAGTTAACAGAAAACAGCCCATCCCTTCAATACTAAACATGGGCGTATAGAAAACAGGGTCGGTCACATTGTTCAGTTAGACACAAATCTTTTTTTTTTTTATACTTTTATACAAAAATATATCATGATAATGTATGAGTTTCGATATGAAAGTGATTACGTATAAAGCCTGGGGACTATCCACATATTGTGCATGTTATAGCAGTAGAGCGTTTATCGCAAGGCGTGTTTGGTAAAGTGCATTTCCTACTATTGCGACATACAGTGCACCCATTGCACTGCAATATAGTCTTTTTAATTATATATATATATATATATATATATATATATATATATATATATATATATATATATATATATATATATATATATATATATATATATATACATACATATATATATATATATATTTTTATATATATTACATATTTACAAGTATATGACCAAGAGAAAGTCCATTCACCAGAACAGTTAGGGGAAGACATGAGAAGAAGCACGAGAAAGGGAGAGAAGAAATAAGAGAGAGAGAGAGAGAGAGAGAGAGAGAGAGAGAGAGAGAGAGAGAGAGAGAGATGCATGGACACTAAATAGATACTGATATTAATTGGTTTCAGATTGAAAATGATCCCACTGCGTGAGGCTGGGATCGTGTGAGATTAGTGATGGCAAATACTGGAGAATCAAGTTTTTCAGACAAGATAAGTCTGTACTAAATATCTCTACATCAATATATACTATGATTAATTGGCAGGTCTACTATCACTTTTATTTCAAGCCGGATGTATTTAATTATTTGTCAGTAAAACAATATGTAGTGGAATGTGGTGGCACATGTTCAACTTTTGAAACTGTAAGAAAGTTAATTCATTGATTGAGAGACGTGTATTATTATACAGTACCACAAATTGTACTTAATTGATGGTCTTTCTTTTATAGAGTGAAATTCTGTAGACTTTTTTCTATTTTGAAAATCACACAGTGATTTGTGAGTTGATATTGATTCTAGTCCTCATTTTCTATAAGTATGTTACTAAATTTGAGTATGTTTTTCGTAATTATTTCCATTTTCCAGTTCACCCATAATGTACGAACAAAATAAAATCCCTACTGAAAGTGTGTAATTAGATTATTTGAAAATTTCATTGTAACAAATTCCAGATAAACTGAAATTACCATGCTTAATCAATCTAAATCAAGGTTACAAAATGCAGAATAATGCCTTGAATGGATTAAAAAAATAAGTGAACTTGGTGATATATTTAATCTACTGTAAGTGTCAATTTGTCATTTTCGAACAAGGCTATCCGTCACAAGAACGATTAGCTTCGGTTCTTAAGAGGTGTGTTATAGTGTTCAATACGACCCATTGTTACAATAATTGATACTGTAAGTAATCGCATAATAATATTCATGGTGTATTAAAATCAGGAAAACGACTGTTGTGATTTGCAATCGGTCCTTAACCGAAAAAAAACGTGTACGTTTAACCCGATAAAAAACGCGTAGCATGTTTAAAACACAATAACATTTCGATCACATTTTATAAGAGAAACGAGGTAGTTTCAAAATTCTAGAAATAAAAATGAAATAAATCGATTTGGAATACTTGTAATTGAATGAAGTTCCTCGGACAGCCTGTGGAAAAATTGCAGTTTCATAATTTTTATACTTATAATAGTATGAAAGAAGAAAATTCCGAGCGACCGTCCCCCCTATCCCACACCACTAGCTCGCGGGTGGTTCGCGCCTTCTCCTTTCGTGATGAATGCAACTATATCAACTGGAAAAACAAGGTTAGTTGAGATTATCCAAATCGTTTCCTGTGCCAGTGAACTTCTGCCGTACATTTTCGATAAAGGAAAACTACTATTGCTTCCTGTGTATTCAGCATAAAACGAATCAAGTACTTTTATAATTATAATATCATCATTGTTGTTTCGATGCTTTAGAACAAGGAAAAGATAAATAAATTAAGTTCACGCAATTTCTCCCTGGAAACAGTGAAAAAACATCTAGATAAACAACAGCTACTGCATTGGTATCTAGGCTACGTGTATATTGAAATATTCGATTCAATTGCACGATAGCGTTATTTTCGAGAAAAGAAAAATATATTCACTTTATTCACTTGTAAAAATTATGAAGAAATATTTATCTAATCTTATATCCAGTGAAATCTTCATGTAATATCTAATGCATCTTAGCAATCACATTTTTCTTCATTCATTACGAACTTATACGACCCAGTGTGTATATGTAACCATATACATCATGCTAGACTGAATCCATTTCTGCCATTCATTCAAATCTTTCAAACCTAGTATATTTGAAAGGAAGAATTTGCATTGCAATTGTTGTGAAATATTTATGTAACAACATGAAATAATTCTTTTGGAGAGTGAATAATAAAAGGATTAATGTCGGTAGTCATGGCGACTAAGATCGCGTAATGGCCCCACTAGTTAGTTGCCTGTAGCAGTGAGAAAGCTGTCGGTGCCAGTCGGAGGATAGAAGTGCTGTCCGTTTAAAGATTCGGCGTTACTTGTATAGCTGCTGTCAAAACTTATTATTTGCCAGTTCATGATTGAGAAAGTGCATTGCATTGTCTATCACGCGATTTACAATCGTTACCACAACATTGATAGAACATCTTTTGACGAATTGATTACTTTGTTTTTATATCTTGGAGAATTGTTGTGGTTTAATGTTTGAGTCAGTATTGTTGATAGGGAATTGTGATTATATGCTCTCTGAACTTGGTCATGAAAAACGTTATTCCATGATCTAGAGTAGGTATAATTTATATTTAATTATTTATATACATCCTGATTGCAATCGATCTGGAGTTTCACAGAGAGTGGGCACAAGACTGATAGGTGCATGTGTACAAGTAATTTGAATGCAACAGTAAAAATAATTGGGTAGACCTACTTATTTCTACTATTAGTCTAGATTTGAAACTCGCTTAAAGCTTAATAATATCTGTGCATATGTTCTATTGAAGTTTTATTAAATATTTCGAACATTTCCTCAACATATTATTTTATTTGAATTATTTAGTAAGCCTTTAGATACGGAATCAGTCTGCTTTCAACAACATAAATCAAATGAAAATAATACTCTCGCAATTATCTGAATTTAGTCGTGATAGTTTCTATTGAGATAATGTATCTTACTTAAATATTTTTGTCTAGCCTTGGTAAAAACGCTATCATTATTCAAATATTTATTTAAATATTTTTTAGTACCACGAAATAAAGTTTCGATGGCCTTTATTGACATGAAGTTAACCCCACGACTGTTCTGAATCTTCTATTGAACTTGTTTTGTGCAATGTTTACTCTCATTCAGGAAATATCGGTCGTGAGTGTTGCCAACTGTTGTAGGGCATGAAATTGGTAACCTTCTGTATCAGGGCTCATTGCATGTTACCAACCTTCTAACTGAATTGACTTAGATTATTAAATGTCAATAGAATTAAGCTTTTTTATATAATGTCATTTATCAGCTATCTCATGTTCAACTGCATTGATTCCTGAAGGCCTTGTTACACTGCGTCAACTTTTTTTTCAGGTTTAAAGAACTGAAATGAAAGATGAAAGAAAACTCATGGTAGTGCGGGGGTCTAGGTTTCCACAATTCTACTTTTTTTTAACCTCACAAAAACATTAAAATTACATTCCACAATAGTTTTGAGATGTTATAATCATTTCTTTTGAAATAGAAAAATGTTATGTGGTTCTCATAAATTGGAGTATCATACAAAATGAAAGTTCTCACGTCAAAAAATGAGATTTTTCCTAAACCGACTCGAAAAATCCAAGGTTCAATTTGATACATATATATATATATATATATATATATATATATATATTGTATTGTATTGTATTGTATTTATTTTCATCCCGTTGACTAGTACATAATACAAGTATGGGTATCGTCAGAGTAATATTTACATAGTATATACATTGTTAATGTTAATATAAAATTATGATACATAAGAATAAGAATACAGAGTCATTAGCACAAGAATTTTTAATGTCATTGAGGTAAAAAAGTAATAATAGCACATATAAGGTGTGAGAAGGTGAGATTCAGGTTGTACCCAAAAACTCGTCTAGTCTATAGTAACGTTTCATGAGGAGGAACGATTTTAGGTTGTGTCTGAAGGACGTAGGAGACTGAGAGCTGAGAATATGAGGTGGAAGTTTGTTGTAGATTTTGGAACAAAGATACGTGGGGCTGTGTTTGTAGAAGCTGTGGTTGAAGGAGTGCATGAAGATGTCTGAGCGTGACCTAGTTTGGTGAGAGTGGTTTGTAGAGTTTTGAGGAAATAGATTGGGATTAGAGTGGGCAAAGGTAGCTGCAGCCAAAATCAGAGTGGAGGTAAGGGTTAGAATCTTGAGGTTAGTGAAATGAGGTTTGCATGACTGACGTCTAGATATCCCAGCAAGAATTCGAATGGCACGTTTTTGTATGATAAAGAGTCTGTGAGCGTGATGAGAGTGACCCCAGAAAATAATAGCGTATGAGAAGATGGAGTGGAAATAGGAGTGGTATACAAGAAGAAGGGAAGAGTGGCTGACAGTCGTTTTCAGTTTGCGTAGCATGAAGCAGCCACTTAGGAGTCTTGATGCTAATTGATTTACATGAAGGGACCAGTCCAGAGACTCAGTTATATTAACTCCTAGGAATTTTACAGTGTAGTCTCTTGCAGTACTGGAGCCATTGAGGCGAATAAGGGGGCTGTAGGTGGGTTTGCTATGTTGGGTGTGGAAGTACAAGTAGGAAGTTTTAGTTGTTTGAAGGGCCAGGCGATTTTTCTTACAGTACTCCGACATTAGGGCTACTTGACGGTTAGCCTCTAAGATAAGAGAGTTAACGTCGGACTTTTGGAAAGTTAAGAGATGGTTTGTGTCATCTGCGTATTGTGATAGGCAGCCTCTGACAGATTCTGTAGATGTGTTCCTATTGAGAATATTGGGCAAGTCGTTCACATAGAGCAGAAAAAGTAGGGGGCCAAGAACAGAGCCTTGTGGAACGCCCTGGCTGACAGGGAGAGCGTTTGACAAGACGGGTTTGTTTTCTGAGATTATTCTCACTGTTTGGGTGCGGTTTGATAGGAATGAGGTTATCCATTTGTGGGCTGGACCAGTGATGCCCAGGCATGTTAATTTGGTAAAAAGAAGCTGATGGTCAATGGTGTCGAATGCCTTGCTTAGGTCATAGAATAGTCCCAAAGCATTATCTCCACTATCCAAGGCAGAATATAGTGCAGATATGAAGGAATATATTGCTGTGGACGTTGATTGTTTTGCCCGAAATCCGTGTTGACTCACGTCAAGAAGATTATGCTTCTGAAGGTAGGATGAGAGTCTGATGTGTATAACTGATTCGAAGATTTTAGAGAATGGAGATAGTAAAGAGATTGGACGATAGTTATTAATTATGTCCTTCTTCCCCTTCTTGTGGATGGGTATTATCATTGAGTGTTTGATGGCAGATGGGAAATCGCCCAACTCAAATGAAAGATTTATAAGTTGAGAGAGCGGATAAGCAAGGAATGTGGATGCTTTTGCTAGAATGAAGCTGGGTACACCATCCAGTCCGCTTGAGAATTTAGTACTAAGCTTTCGTATAATTCTCGAGACCTCGGAAGGGCTTGTTGGAAAAAGATAGAAAGATTTGTTGGGTCGATTAGGATGGGGGATGATACTAGGCAATAGAGGTGGGGGAGGAATGAAACTGGAGTCTTTAAAGAATGTATTGAAGTGGTTTGCCAAGGGAGTAGGGTCGGTTACTTTTATGTTGTCTATCATAAGAGAAAGGTCGATAGTGGGTTTGGGAGAAGCTGTTTCTGATTTAATTATTTGCCATGTGGTCTTAGGCTTATTTGTGGAGTTGGCAATGATCTGGTCATGGTAGAGCTTCTTCAGGTTTCTGATGTTGCGGGTGTGAGATTTTTTTCTGGCGTTATAGAGTGCCTTAAGATCAGAGTCAGCAGGGCTTATCTTGCATTGGAAGTGAAGGAGTCGTAGTTCGTTGGATTCTGAGCGAATTTCAGCTGTGACCCATTTGTTTTGATAGCTGGGTTTTCTTAAAGTATGTTTGACTACGGGAAATGCGGTATTGAAGATTTCCAAGAATCTATCCAGGAAGTCTTGGAAAGCTTTGTCAAGGGAGGATGAATCATAGAGTGGATTCCACAATTCAGTTTTTAGTATTGAGGTAAAGTAGGATATATTGTCTTCCGAAAATTTACGTTTGTAGACTTCGGGAGCAGGCTCGGATATAGGGGTTTTAATTGTAAGCGAGAGAGCGTAATGGTCCGAGAGGCCCGAGTTGATAGTGGTAGCAATCAGTAGGTTGGCATCGAGAGTTGTAAGAATGTTGTCTAGAAGGGTGCTACTGTGGGAAGATACCCGTGTGGGGGTGAAGAATGATTGACATAGGTTGAAAGATTGATAGACGTCTTGAAAATGTGTGCGAGCAGTGGATGGCGCAAGCAAGTTTATATTGAAGTCCCCACAAACACATATTTCAGCGTTTGGAAAAAGTTTAGTAACGAGGATGAGAGCCGAGTCTAATTTGTCCAGGAATAGGGTAATATCGGCAGAAGGGGAGCGATAAATAGAAAGAATAATTGTCGAGTAGGAATTGCATTGGTTGAAGATTACCCCTACACATTCAAATATTTTCTCCTCGCAAAGAGCTTGGAGAGAAGGAATAGGGGAGGTGTCCAAGTGGGGTTTGGAGAGTATTGCCACTCCTCCATAGGAAGACTGGCGACAATAGGTGGTTGATGTGCAGTAGGGTGGGATGGTGAAGGCTTCCGCTTCTGGGACAGAGAGCCAATGCTCCGATAGACAGAGAATGTCAGGCGATGCAGTAGAGAGAAAAATTTGTGTTTCCTCAATTTTGTTCCTTATGGATTGGACGTTTAATGAAAGAATGTGTGGAAAGCTGGAAGATGGTGTTATTTCAGGTGGATTGTGTGGGATCGTAGAAGAAAATTCTGTTGGGATTTAGATGACACAAATTTGTGAACTGATTTTGCCTGGCGCTCGGGGAGAACGCGAGCACTAGCATTAGAAAGAATAGCTGTTTGAGGCTTAGTAGTAGTAGGCCTGTTTCCACCCGAACTTGTTGAGGGTTTGGGTGTTGGTGTCGAACTTGACTTCCGTAATGTAGAACCCGTCGAAGGTTTGGGTGGCGCGACAGTCAACACGGGTGTTGGTGACGAACTCGGCTTCGCTGGTGAAGAACTCGTCGAAGGTTTGGGTGGCGCGACAGTCAACACGGGTGTTGGTGACGAACTCGGCTTCGCTGGTGAAGAACTCGTCGAAGGTTTGGGTGGCGCGACAGTCAACACGGGTGTTGGTGACGAACTCGGCTTCGCTGGTGAAGAACTCGTCGAGGGTTTGGGTGGCGCGACAGTCAACACGGGTGTTGGTGACGAACTCGGCTTCGCTGGTGAAGAACTCGTCGAGGGTTTGGGTGGCGCGACAGTCAACACGGGTGTTGGTGACGAACTCGGCTTCGCTGGTGAAGAACTCGTCGAGGGTTTGGGTGGAGCGGCATTCGATACAGGTGTTGGTACTACATTGGCATTTGGAAGGTGAGAGGGGGCGGTGCCGAAAACAGAACTCGGAGAGAGAGCGTGGGGGATGGACTCGTGTGAGCTAAACAGGTCTCCATTAATTTTGGTTATGGTACCTAAACATGGCAACATGGGTGGAGGACAAGCAGGGGCCTGGTAGGCCATCTGTCTTGAATTTTTGGAACCATAAGTAGCATCGCGCCTGCAGGGTGGATCAGCCTGGTGGTAACTTGCTGAACTAGGGGTCTGTAGGCCTAATTGGACCATGTGGTTTGAGTGATTTCTTCCTCTGAATTTCTTCATATCAGGTTGATTATTTAGTCTCAGAGTACTTACAATGGATTTAAGGTTATTTATTTCATGTACTAGGATTGCATTGATGACTGCTTGAGAATCCTGGTGGTTGTTGTCTAGTATGTGTTGGAGGCCTTTGTTCAGAGGCACCCAGTGCATGGAGATGTTGTTTGAAGACATTTTGTGAGATATTGGACACAAAACGAGATGTGAAATAGTTCAGTTTGAAGCACAGAGCATAGGCTATAGAAGTAAAAGTAATTGGTGAAAAGTTCACTGTAGAATAATAGAATTGAGAAGAAAAACTGAGAGCTACAAACAGGAAGTTACTGGCATGCCGCCATCTTGGTTTCTCCTAGTATAGATAAGGGTGATAAGATATATTCTGCATTACACTTTCTCACGATCATATAATATACGCACACGTCTGGTTCTGATTTATGACCTTATGAATATTTCTTAATTAATTAATCAATTACTTGCTCATATGTACTAATGAACGTGTTCCAGATTTTCGTTGAACACGTGAATGTTGAACGAAAGTTGAGAATATTTTCCACGTATTGTCTCGCTCCACTGAGAATGCAAATTAGTGTGAACGATATGAGGAATTCATAACACCGTGAGTCGTGCGTATGCAAATGAAGGTACGAAAAAAAACGTGTTTTTTTGTTAAGAGTTAAGGTTAATATCACGAACAGCAATATGCAAGTCCTACTTTCTCTGTCTTTCAATCACTTCGATGGTCCATCTTGTTAATAATCTTATCAAGTATTGTCCATCAGATAAATGAGTCACTATCTATAGTCACTAACTGGTGCAACGTTGCTTATAATCCCAAGCTTAAACACAGCTTAAATGTTGACATCTTTCAAGCTTTGACAATCTATTAAACAGATTATAGATTCAAAACGATTTATATTGCATTGAGTAGATCTCTATATTCTTCCGAATAAAATCGTCATTCATTGCTTTTTGTCATTGATTGGACAGCAAAACTGCATGGTGTATAGCCTATAATAATGCTACAGCTTGACTGGATGCACTGTGGAGCAGTAGCTCTTTGTCCATCACAAATTCACGAGAAAATAAATGAGATAACGTTGAAGTTTTTCGTCAGAGAAAACGTATATCATAAGTGCATACGAGACGCTATAAAATGCCTGACATTGAGAGGTTTTGTGTTTTGAATTTGATCATAATTTTGAAAATCACATCAAATACCTGTATGGCAGTGCATCATAGAGTTATGGTGATCACAAGCTTGGTGACACCGGTGAACAACCATGGTCAATTTTCAGTATCACCTAAATTTAGCAAAATCCGTTTTCAAGTGCTTCAACATGAATGATTTACAAAGTGTTTCATCTCTCATTCACCCGTCGCCACCGTATGTTGCGTTCTCCTCTGACAGTCAATGTGTCAGTGATGCCACTACGATGACAAATCAGTATAAATTCCTTGACCAGTTGGTCACTTAGAATGAGAGATAATATTAGCGGGGAGAAAGTACTTGAATTCAGATACAAAAAATGAAAACGACGACAACAAAAATTGGTCCTGGATATATAGTCTGTGTGTACTTTTTTTTGTATTAAGGAAGGAGAAAGTTGAAAATTGTGGACGTGCGAGTCCAGTTTTCTTTAAAAACAAATTATAAAAATATAAATTGAAGTTGAATAAATCGTTTGCGTTTATATTTATATGACTTGTTGATTCGTTACGCAATGTTGATAATTAAAGCATTTATGTTTCGGACGTTTTGTTATTACCGGTACATACTCTCATTACGTCGACGCAATCAGTTTGATAATCATAAGACATGATGCAGACACGACAAGACATTGGGAATGACGGTTAGTTTATTAAAAGAATTCATCTTTCAACTCAATTCACTAATTTCAATTTTACGCCTTCTAAATAGAATATTCAAGAAATTATTTACTGAACTTACATGCTGCAAATTGACGAGCCCATAGGCATCATGTATGATCTAACCGGGAAATGAATACATCATTATTATAATTATTAATATTGAAATATTTGTCTCAATATGAATGAATAAGTTATAAATAATGTTTCAAGAAAAATGATAGTGCATTCCATATTATCAAAAATGATATTGATTTAAATTTTTTCTAATATGAATGAAGCTAATGTATTTTTCGAATGAGAAAAATTGAGTTCTGTAATAGTATTTCAGAGATGTGAATTAGGTAAAGTTTGCTTCACATTTTTAATGCCTATTATATAATGGATAATGTGATGCAGTAAAGCGAGCATGTCAAGTTTTTATTGCCTTATGAAAGTAGCCAATGGGAGCAAACTAATGGGATTTTGTCCACTCACTTTTCTTCATTTCATGTTATTCATTATAAATTAATTTGTCTGTCAACAACTATTAATAAATTAACTTGATATGTACTGACAAGAAACTGATATTCTACGGTGTATAAAAGATTTGTTTTTTGTATCGTACATGTATGTCACCTCCATGCATTGGCTCCAAGCAAAAACTTCTGAATACATGAACTGTGATATATTATGATCGATTGATCGTCCATCAAGCGAGACCAAGTCGTGGAATGATTCGACAAATAACTCATAATCATTGGTTTCTTCTCAAATTACGTTATACAATATACATATATATATATGTACAACATGGACTGAATATAATTTCTCGTCAATATAAAAATATAAAAATATATACATAGTGCAAATTGTTACAATTAATGCAGTGATATGTGTGTGCTGTATAACTATGATTGATATCAAATTATCAATTATGATATGTGTGTGCTGTATAACTATGATTGATACCAAGTTATGAGTGCCTCAACCACGACCTAAGAGTGCTGTGGGAGATCAAATAAGCTTAATTACTTCAATCATGCTTTAGTAGTGCACAATGCTTAAATGACTATATATGCTGTATAACAACAATTCGATATTGCTTCATGTGTGCTTGAGAGCTATTACCATGCATTAAATGTGCTTCAACTTGTTTTGAAGGATTATGTAAATAGAATCTCATTTTTTTTTCGATTGACGAGAAAAACCTTTTAACGAGAGGTGAGAAAATTTCACATTACACGTTTGATTTGCAGCTGATTCCTTCACAGTCCATTTGATATGTCATAACGTCTAATGCACACGAATATGCTGATTCCTTCGATTCAACTACTATTTCCAGTGATATATCAACTGTCCTCATTCTTGTAACTATAATTGACAGATAGATTTCAATTATACGACCACCATCCGGTAGGCGTTAATTATTGTTCCATGAACTATGCTTCTTGCTTGCATATCACTTACGGATTCGTTTTCTCTTTCTGTGATACGAAATAAAGTCCGTGGACTTCGAGGATGACCACAAAATAGTGGATGTCTTCGTGAATTAGACTGTGACGGGCAAGTAACAACAATATGTAATTGTCATTTAACCAAACCAACACAATATCACAATCATTATACATGTTTATATTTATCACAAACGGAGAAAGAAAACAGCGAAAAGAAGATAATAAAATGATTATCTACATCTTAAGTGCATGATGTACTGTAAAACAAGTGGCATTAATTATACTTGTTTATTTTAAGGTCAAATTTTAGTATCGTGATTATTTGATTAAGAAAGGTGCATACCGGTTCTTGGCTTAAACGGACGGTTCAACATAAAGATATTTTGGCTTCTGTTTTGAAAGTAGAGAAAAGTAAAATTGTTGATGAAGGGTGTGTAGGGGAACGAGGGGGTGGGAGGAGGTGAAGGAGGGAGGAGAGAGGTGAAGGAGGGAGGGGGAGGTGAAGTAGGGGTGGGTTGGGATTGCTACCATAGGGACCGATAACTTCTCTTATCAATATTACTGTGGGGTTTATTTAAAGTGTGCATGCTTTGCATTTGACTTGATTACATATTATATGTAAGGAAGGGCCCTATGCAATTGTCTTTTAGAAGAAAGCCGGAAGGTTTGGAAAACACTCGTCACAGTAGCGTCAAAACCAAGTTATGCCGCCTCTTCTTTCCGTCTTCCTTCCTGAAACTGAATCCTACTTCCTATTTCATTTTCATTGAATTTTAACGACGCACTGACCTGTTCTCGGTGAATGATGAGTGAGTGGATGGGAAGATGAGATGAAACGTTATTTCATTGAGTGATTTGAATATTGGTCGAAAAACTGTCGTGCTTTTGAAGAGTCACCCCAGAATTCATTTTAACGACAGAGGGGAACGAGAACAAACCTCTGTCAGGATAGTTGACCATGGCGGGAATCAAAACCAGGTCTCTATTGCTTCTCTATTGCAGCCTCAAGCCCGGTTTATTCAGAAAATGTATCTCCTGAGTTGAATTCGAAGATAAAATTCATTTTACAATCAGATCCGCCATTTGAGTTGTGCTGTGGCTTTTAACCGAAAGATTACTTCCATCTTGAAGTTGAACTAAAGATTGATAAAATCAGGCCCGAGTCTGACAACTATTATCCATCGGTCAAAACGTTTCCAGTACAAATCATATAATGTCAGCAATGAAAGCCATCTCGAGTGAAACTGTTAACGTTCATCCAAACAATGTTATTCTTTTAGTGGGAGGGTAGTTCACACGAGTATAACGTAAACAAAAATACAAGAATAATTTGCTGGTCGATTATTTGTATGAATTAACGTAAACCTGAATGAAACAGCACAGCAAGTGTGGCTGTGTAGCATTGGAAGGACTGGAAAGCAATGTCTGTGGTGTTCTAGAACAATCTCTTTCAAGGACGTTGAAATGCACAAAAGAGTAACGAAAGTTTCATTCGTGAGTTAATAACTTAACACCTGTCTCGTAACAAAAACTTATACTAATTTGTCATTCATTATAACTCGATTTGATAAATTCTTCAATTCCTGCTTCCAACAAAGGTAGTAGGAGTATGTACGTTTGTTACTTAAAGTCATTGTATTATATAATATACTGCATTTATATATATATATATATATATATATATATATATATATATATATATATATATATATATATTTGCCTACATATAGACCTACATATATTTATATTCATATAAAATGGTTTTTTGTCATAGTAAAAATGGAATTCTCTATCTCCATCGTTATAGAAGATAGTCTAGATTTTGTAATCATAATATAATATGACGATTGCGTAAGTTAAAAAAGCAATATTGCACATACTTCTTATATTATGTACAGCTATAAAGTAATTTTTTCTATTCATATTGAGTGTGAAATAAGTTTCAGAGAGGATAAAAACATTCTTTGTGACTTTTACATTATATCTAAAAGTGCAATACCAATGTATTATTTCTCATATACGTATCATGCATATGTGTTTAATAATGAAAGATCCATCTTTGATTATCAAAGAGTACTAAGCAAAATTCGTTGTCCATTCCATGCTCTTTCCAAAATTCCGAAATGTATCTGAAAATGAGCAATCCTCATGCATCTTTGATCAATTTTTATACAATAAATAATACAAAGTGAGAAACTATACGCTATAAAAATGAAATGAAACAAATGAAAATGGATTTTCCTAAAACATTTCTTCCAATCGAATAAATCATTATAGTGAACAGTTGAAATATCCAAATATGAACAATCAGTCCTTTTATGAAGACATTATTACTTCAATTTTGTGATTGATCAGTCACTTGTAAGTATATTCACATTGTTCATTCAGACAGCGCGTTACATAGAGCGTTTTCCTAGCTTGTGCATGCACTGTTACGTAAGGTCTGAAACGTATGAAAGTCATACGTGCATAGGCCTATCTGTTACCAGTAGACGTGTTGGGACGTATCAATGATATACGTGCTACGATTAATCAGCCGAATAATTATTCGGAGTGGCCATTCAACTCTTGAAGTTGCCTGGATTTTTAATTGAAGATTTATTTTAAAATTGAGTTCCATGTGCTAAAATCAGACATTTTTCTCGAACATGTGATGCCAATAAATTTGTGAAGAAGTTTCACGAACATATATAGATATATTAAATATATTATAACATATTATATATAGATATAACCGGCACATTTAGCTCAGTTGCTACCGCACTCGCTTTGGTTAACCCAATATGAATATATACACATATATATATATATATATATATATATATATATATATATTCATATATATGAAAAACTATATGTTTTCTATCACACATGATTTTTATTATACATAAACAAATCGAACGTATTCACAGTCTTTCATAACTTGTGATTCATCATAAAATTTAATTAGATAAACGAAGAAGTCCCTGAAACTAGAATCGATGAAAATGAATTTATCAAATGATTGAAAAATATTGTTTACTCTCATTTGGGGGTCGACAAATAGCTATCAATTCCATTAAACCCTTATGTATGGAGTCTATCAATTCAGCTATCGTATTTGGTTCTCCTTATAAAGAAATTTTCTCAATTGTTATCAATAATACTCTTTTATTGAAATGAAGATAAATCGAATGGATACAAAGTTTAAAACAATTTTATTGTACTTCATAATCATTTTAGCCTTTAAAAGAAACTCTTTATAGCTTTTCTAGGCATGCTCAATGATGTATTAATTGTAAATGATCTTCACCATTGAAATGTACTGATATGATAATGTTGAGTGCATATTATAGCTATAACTTTCCGTTTTCCCACCATAAAGACGATCCAATTACAAGATTATTTCTCACCATTTCATTGATATTTAATTACTATAATTACTCGCCGTTGTCTCGTCATTTACACCTTCAACAATACCTGTACTTGTATAAAGTATATTATCTAAAAGACTGGGTCATTCACAGCCGTCTTCACCTGAACATTTGCCGCTAAAACTACTTTCCGAATCAGGTCAATAGCACTAAAACTCGTAGCATTTATTGACACTATATTTATATTCCATAAAATACAATTTTATAGGAATATAATCACTTAATACTACTGTAATTTATATCCAATACCATCAATAATCAATTAAGCTCAACATATGGAATACGTCACAATATGAGGATCTCAATAATGAAAGTGGCTTTATTGAAGAAAGTTCAAAACACTTAATATTAATTAACATACTGCGGACATTCATGTTTCTTAGAGAAAATTAACCATGCTCACGTGATACAGTTAAAGTTAACTTGTTGCAATGATATAAATATTTATTTCTATAAGTTTTTATAATAAAAATAACGTAATTAAAATGATGTTTTTGGATTTGTCTAATTACGTTTACTGGATTTACAACAACGGTACATTAGTCAGGTTGGACAGGCAGACAGCTGCTGTGTTTCGTGGAAAGCAATTTCATTCGCTTGAACAATTAGGACATTTGATAGAAATTGTGATTCGTGTAGATTTTTTTGTCTCTTCTATACACAATTTAAAAATAACAAAATGTGACAATCTGGCAGCGTTTTCAATTAACTGGTTCACCTGATTTCTTAAGATTACTCGTCCTTGTCGGTAATGTTTATAATAGAGCTGTGATTCTTAATAAATAAATACGTCTCACAATTTTTTATGCTCGCCAATTTAGACACTTCATTAAGAATGAATAGAGGCCTATGATTTTTCCTAAAATAATTTGATATTGTTGTCCATAACAGTCCATAAAATTGATTCAAACTTTTATGGATATTTATATTCTGTTAATTTATGCACTAAAATCACATAATGTCAATTTTATTTTCGTCATTCTTTAATCGTCCTAACTGAAACGAATTCTAAAATATCTAAAAAAAAATGTTAACGACGAATCACACATGCGAACGTCAAACATATGAAGCTTATATAAAAACAACTTCTCACAAACATATAAAATCTTTAATAGCGACCCATCTATCGTTTACCAGAATTATCATTCAAATAATTAGTTTCATCAAATATGTATTCCTGCCATATAATCATCTTATTTTTATGAATTAAAACTTGTCGTAAATCGTATCCTTTAATCTCACTTGGTCACCAATATTTTATTAACCCAAAAGATAACACTGACTCACCTTTTCTCGTCGTCCTTTTCGATCCAGCAGCGGTGGTTCCAGCTTTTTCTCGCACTCCTTCGGTCGCCCCGATCAACAACACCACGCAACATGTGGCTATCAACAAGTACCGTTGCATCCCGTCCATGGTGCAACTAACTAACCGTTACAAGACACGCGCTAATATATTAACCTAGCGTTAAAACTATTCCACTTAAAGTACAGCACTGCGGCGATGTATGCACTAGTATGTCATGGAGCTAAATTACTACGAGCCTAGTCGGCCTAACACACTGACAGAGAAAGACTCTCTGCTAAACCACTCTTACTAGTAACCAACTACCGTCTGAAGGATCATAACCAGAGCACTGGTATAGCCTATATTTTCACCTCACCACCGCTTACTTGACTCTCCCTTCCATTTTACCATTACAAACCGATAGAAAAGGTAAAAAACATAGCTTCGCTAATCTCCCACCATTTTTCGTTTGATAACGCCGTCTTAGCGCTGCGATTTCTCCCACTGCCACTCGGATTCTGCCCTTAATTCTCCGCCAATAGACACGCTTCGCGCGCTCTCACTTCAATTCAACAAGGTCTTGCTTATATCGATAGCATATAGTACACTCTTCACGGTTCCTATATTCATTAATACGGAATGTTCACTTAAAAAACAAGGTGAAGGGAAAATCTAGTTGATATTTTACAAACCATTTATAATATCATCCATTATAAAATGGAATCTCATTATTTATGTGATGTCATTAATGTTTTCCTGTATATGTTCTATATCGAAATTTCTTGTAATACAGGTTTAACAGTAGTTTTATTATGAAACATGAAAATCTTCTAGGAACTGCATTATTATTTAATTATACTCTATGATCTAATTAAATATGTGGCTATTATATGATTGACGCGTTGCCACACCCAACCTTGATGGAGACTCCACAAGATGTAGAACACAAGATGAAGGGTCAATTGAGACTATGCAAGTCTATGTGTGCTATGTGGGAGGTCAGTGCAGGAATGCGCGAGCTATATGCAAGATTTGGGCTGGATGAGGGGTCAATGCAGACTATGTGCGCAAACTAGGCCTTTTGGAGGGTCAGTGCCATTAATCACATATTGGTATCAATCATATTGGTATGAACTTGTCTGTCTGCGTCCTTCAAGTTGAATATTTTTTTCTAATGATTAAGGAATATCAATATTTAGACAAATATACAATCAGATTTGAGAATGAATGAATGAATGATTGTTGAATTGAATAAATAATCAATGGACACTGAAATTAATAATACAATATTAATAAGAATTAGTAATGATAATGGATGGACAAATCCATCAAGCGATGAGTATATATATATATATATATATATATATATATATATATATATATATATATATATATATATATATAATAAATATATATATATATAATATATATATATGTATGGATATATTCATGTAGGCACTATATTTATTGGATATTATCATTTACATGGAATATATGGGAAAATATTTGAAGTATTTGTGATATTTGAATTTTTAAAATTTTGTAAATATTTTCATCACCGGTATTTTGGATATTTCACAAATTGAAAAAATGGCATTTTACATATCAAGTGACTTGTTCTGAAGATTTAACAATTACGTCCCTACGTAGGCATATATCTTACCACCTAGACGTACCATACGCAACGTATGGTACGCTCCCATGAAGAGATGTTTGCTCAAGAAACTCTGTCGGAAACATCCTTTCGGCCAAAGTAAAAGAGGAACAAGAAACTGTAGTAACGCACAGTCGTTCACTACCCTTGTGTTTCTAGAAAATTAACTTATCAGGCCTACATTGACGGCAGCTAATCATGGCTGTATGCACATTAGGTAAGCAACCAATAAACAACTTTCAGTATCAGCTATACTAAGTACTATAACCCCTTAATTTGCTATCAGAAATAATTTTGAACATTGTGGCTCCTAACAAATCTCTTTTCGTCCGGCTGATTTAGTTTGGTTATTATAACCCCACTAACCAACAAAGAGGTCCTGGATTCAATTACCAGAATTGGCGAGTTTTCAATATTTGGCAGTCACGTTCATATCAGTTAATAGATCACATCTATAAAGAGAAGTGGTTCAAATAAAACTTAATTACATATAGTTCAACATGTTCTTTTGTACTTAAGAAATAAATTAGCCCATAAGTATAACTATTTAATTCATACACTTATATTCGTCCGTAGTTGTTCATATTATTCATTAAACATTATACATTAACACTTAAATTATCTCTTATAGTCACTAAACTACTTTCTATATGCCTATATTAAAAAATATCTGTGTTTCTCCTAAATTAGAATTTTGTTAAATCGGACCGGTTTCAATTCTTATAACTTAAAATCAATCGAGGGAATGGTCAATCACATTGACATGAATGTAAATTCTTTGATTAACGCATACCATTAGGTCTTTCCAACTGAGTGCTGGAGATTCGAGTGTAGGTGGTGTGCAACCGGCTGCGCTCAAGGGCTGCGCACACGGTGTTTTAAATCCAGCTTATAACATCAACCACGATTAGCTATACGTATGACGTCACGTACCAGAGCCACATCGAATTTTAGAATTCATAATGTAGAATGTTAATGGCCAATTTTTTTTTCGAAACTTTTTACAAAATCTTTGTTCCCCAATAATCACATCATAATCAAAAAGACCGTTTTCGGACATTTCTTGTCCGAATATATCAAAATAGAATTGTGGATGAATGAATTACTATGAGGCATATTAGCTAGCACCCACAGATTTGATTTCTACATCTTTTTTAATTTCTAGAGCTGGATCTAGAGCTGGATTAGTTGGTTTAGGTTAGGCTTTATTTGTAGTATTACATAACCGAAAGCAACGTGTGTCTCCGTAGAAAATCCAAAATAATACTCTGATTAGAATAATTAATTTGTACGTAAATTGATTAATATTTCTCGCTCTGTTAAGGAGAACAGATATTTATTTCGATAGTTGAATGAAAAACAACCTACTAACCTAACTTCATTTAGCTTGTTGGAGGTAACCAAGATGTTAAAATAATCGGAGGGTATTCCGATATCCATGCAACCAGAAATATAAGGATACGATTCAGGGCGAAGCGATTAAGAACCGATAAGTATATACGCATCATTCAAATCATTAAAATTGAAGATGATTTCATGTTCAGTGGACTTGTATTTGTACTTATCACTGGCGTTGTCTAGGCCTATATATCGGACTGGTAAATACACTATATTAGAAATTCAAGTTGACGTAGGTATATCGTTTTTCTAATAGGGCATGTGTTTTTGTAAACATCATTATCATAACCCCAAATAGCCTAGCGGTTGGTGGGGTCTTTAAGAGACAAAAGGCGTCTGCTAAATGTGTAAGCTTCCACGGCGTAACTTTCACGTCTGAAACAATTTTTAAAAATATATTTTTTCATTCTATGAGGAAGAAATACGATACAGATTTGCATTGGATCTTTTTATGATTTCCAGAGCAGAAATCTCAGTCGTCAATATTAAAGAATGGACGATTAGGAGTTTCGCTTGGGAACTCTTTAGAAGATTCAGGTATACGTCAATACAAAATTTTGATTAAATACACGAAGGCCTACTGAACCTGTTGAGCGGTTGACCACGCAACCGATTCAGTTGGACTCAGCTGATCACTATTTCAGTATTAAAATCCCTAAAATGCAAGTTTTCAAACCGTGATTTATCACCACAGCAGTTTTAAAAATATAATTGTGATTTTGATTTGATTCATAACATGAGAAAAATACTAGTGTACGCTAATACTGATTGGACTGATAAAATGCGTATATTGAACTCGACGCTTGGTAGACTTTGATAAGGATTGAGTTAGTCTCGAACACCTGCCCGCTCTCAGTAGGAAACAATGATCGACGTCAGTGACGTAGACGTGACCTTCTCTCAGGTTCCAATAACCTCCCCTTTATTCACCTTTCCTTAATGCCCCGCCCTATCAACTATATACCAAGTCTAATTCACCCTGCATCGACCTTGCCTTTTAATAATCCATTAAAAAACCTAATAAAACAGTAATGTGTTATAATTATAATTTATATAATCATTTATTAATTCTCAGCGTCAATTAATTTGTGCTATCTGTGTCACTCCGGTTAGAAAGAAAGTAACAGGTACCGTAACTTTAGCAAGAGGTGAAAAAAAAAATACCAATTTCCTAATTGTAACATTCCATTTTAGATTTTAAAATATAATAGTGACTAATTAGTAATTATACAAACCTGTTTGAATTTGAGAAATTCAGTTTCAACGCACAATCAGGAAACAAAGCGAAAGTTGTCTTTATCTATTTGGTTGGTCTACGCACAAATACTATTGTCTTGTAGTATTCTAATTACAAGCTGAACTGGAGTGAGTAGCGTTATTATTATGTTGTATCCTGACTTGATGTTAGCTCATTCTCCGTGACACCAGTCATTTGACGCTACTGTCACATGCACTCTCGCTTTCGTCACGTCATGCGGCAAGAGAGCGTCGTTATACAAGTTATTAAATAGCGAAAATTTAAGAAAACAGATTTGTCATTGGTTAAATCGAGAAATTAGTCTTTACTGTTTTTTTCCATTTTCAAAAACCAGTGTAATTGAATGAAAAGTTCACATCTCCAAGATAATATTATGCTCTTTAATTAACATCACATTTCACTTTTATGAATTCAATCAGTTTTGAGATAGTATGTCAATGAATTGTATCACATTAATCAGTTTTGAGATGATACGTCAATGAATAAAAATATACTGAATATCAACTGAAACTGAATAAACTTATAGAAAATTTCAAGAATATATTGTCATCAGTTAATTAATGCATGCAACAATATGAACCACAAGGAAGCATATTTAAATATGCTTGCATATTGAAATTTGATAATGAAATTTTCACCATCGGAAAAATCAATGGAGGTATATTTAATCGAACATGAAAATGTATAATTGGATGATTATACGGAAGGAGATGTGCATACAATTATCCAAGAAATTCATTTTTTCATTTAGAATCATTGTTGAACCATCACGTGACAGAAACAATCTGAAACGTGTTCACGTCCAGCCAGTCACGTGCCAAGGGTTCGAATTTTTTCAAAAATCCAATTTTTAAAAATATTCAGGGAGTGAATTCACTAAAATGAAAGAGTGAGAGAGTGGATTATTAAAAATTGTATAGCAATAACACAAAATTATTCGTAAATGCTAGTCCACATGAACAGTGTAATAATATCCTTGTTTGTTTGTTTCACGGCCAAACCAAACAATTACAACAAAATATGTGATATATTATCTTGGAGAATAAATTATCCCATTCGAGACATTTCATGAATAGACAATTTCGTATGTCGATTCAACCGAACAATTACTCTATTAATATTGACATATTAGCATTTAACAATCTCCTAAAGCAAATAACGGGTAGTTTATGCCATTTAAATACATTCAATACGTGGTAATTATCATAATTCTAACCATTTGCTCTTGACATTGAGATTAGAAAGGTATATTAACTTGCTGATTTGGGGTTGGTCAGTTGTCTCGGCAAACTACAATAATCATTTTTACAGTAAATATAGAATAATTAAATGGGAAACGTTTTAAGAAACGGTTTGAAAGAGTAAATCACGAAATGTATTTGAGAAGAAACATGCAACTGTAGAAACAATTAGAGTTAATAGATCCGGAATAATAGCTGAGGAAACCTTGATACCTTTCTAAACACTTGACTGTATACTGCAAGCACGCCCTTGTACTGGAATAAACCCTCAGCGGGATGTGCGCAGAAACTCAGCTGTACACGTGCAGGTAGGCGCAGCCGGGTGGCTAACTTCGGTTTTTAAGTCGGTTTTCAAATTGGACTGAAAGTGACCAATGGTTACATGCCACGATTTGTGATGTCAAGACTCAATTGCTATGCTATGATAAAGTAGCATTTAGTAAGCGCATTTCTGTGTAGTGCTACTGGTAGCATAGCTACCTCACGTGTTGAGGGTCCGTGGTCCGACTCCCGACGCTGTTGATTTTTTTATTAGTAAAATAACTTTCAAATGTTGACTCGAGCGCAGGGTTATAGGTTAGATTTTTTTCTTTCTAACTGACCACAAAATAAAAATATACACAAAAATGTTTTGATTTTGATTCTTGTTTGTTTCTAGTCCCATTAAAAAACGTACTTGCAGAAAAATTCTCGCTTCCCGGTCACATGGAGCAAGAACGTTATACACTGAGCCACCCGTGTCGGTGCACTCTTGTTCAAGCACAGATTATCTATGGTTGGAGTGCTGAGCTCAGGGGTTTACAACTCGCAAATTTGGTGTACACCTGATTTCAGATTTCAAAATTCCATGTGATTTCGGAGCTTCCAAGAAATTTCAGAGATTTAAAGAGATTTCAGGGATTCCAAGAGATTTCAAAGGATTTTAGGGATTTCAAGGAATTCAATGGGATTTAATGGATTTCAGGGGATTTGAGAGATTTCAGGAATTTAAAGGATATTTCATGGCAAGTGTACACCGGATTGCAGGAGTTGTTAACCCCTCATCCTGAGCAGTATGGCGCAGCCAGCTGATTGCGCAGCCAGCTGATCGCGCAGCCAGCTGATGGTGGTATTCAAGCGCAGCTCGAAAAGGCTACTGCCACTCTTGCAAGGGTCAGTTAATTCTGAGTTCGACGGTTTTTTAGGGCAGGTAAAACGCCCTGGCACACTTTCAAGGGAATATCATAAAGGTCAGAGGAGAATATCGTGATTCAAATGAAGAGTGAGATGCTGATCAAGACTTCAACTTCGAAGATATACCAACAGCTCAAAACCTCGTTCAAATCGGTTGAAGTACTTTGTGAAAAGTTGTAAACAAGTGATAGCTGGTTGAGCACTGGACTTATCTGTCATCAAGTTTCCATTCGAACAAGTATGGCAAGACTTGAAAATCGAATAAGATCCAAGATAAGAGAAATTTTTAAGGATTACATTTATTTATATTGGTCTATATTGAAGTAAGTACAAATTCTTTTAATTTCTCTTACTCTTGTGACCACAACTCGAGCGTCCAGTGATAATTAAAAACATGTTATTAAACAATGTTTTATATTATACGTACACATCCACCCTTTCATACACAAGAAAAAAAAGACATGTTTCAGCTACATTGACGGTCCGTAATTAGAGATTTTTAATTTGAGAGAGTTTTTCTGTTGTCTATGATAAATGCAGTTACTCTTTCAGGAAGTGATGTGGAACAAGAGCATATAGCTTGTGTTAACTGGTTCCGAATACCAGTTCGATTAGGCAAAATGTGCACTGGACCATTTCACTAATTTATAATACATTATGGAAACTCTGCTGTAAACATATTATGTGAGTCGATTGATTTATATTCATTCATTCATTTATTTTGGGTTTAAAAACGGAATTCAATGATGACAACAGTATATTGAAGTCGTGGATGATGGTTTCTGAGGTGATAGAAGATTATATGAAAGGTTATTTTAATTATGTGGTTTGGATTACTCTTTGCTTAATGACCCATCAATAGCTGGGCCATTTGGCAGTACGAATCAGCACACGCAATGAAATTATGAAGTGATAAGTGAAAAGGCTTTTACAGAAACCGATGTCTTATGCGGGACTCGAACCCACTGCAACGTGATTCCTATAGCGGGGTGCCTCAGCTGACTGAGCTATGGAGGGCGACGGATGGACAGTGGGAAGAAAATGGTCGTGGCCACCCAGTATGAGAAACCTCTCTCTGGGTGTTCGACTATGGCGGGAATCGAAACCCGATCTGCTGAATGACGGTTCTGAGTGCTGATCCACTTGCATATCCTTCTTAGTTGTGAGCTTGAATCCTCTGTACTCTAGTATTTCGTTATCGTAAGAATATTGTTGTGATTTTTACTGCACACTGATACTTGTTTTCATTGTAATAAAGTGTTAAACATCGTAATACATCTTTATCGATTGTATATATTGATAATTACAATTAATAGTTTCAATTGAGTCATCAATTTCATTCCTGCTGTTTTTTCTCTTCAAAACGAGTGACAGGATTGATCTGAAACCTTGTACTTCAGAGATAGAAACATTGAGAGATAAATTACATTTTATTGACGGTTCTCCATGAACAGGTGGAATACTATATAAATTACATCTTAAGATTTGACATACAAATAAAGAGTTCACACCATAAATATGGATATGGGTCAAATAATCAATATGTAAAATGAGATATGTAATCTATGGTGATATTAATAATTGGTGCTGAGAGCAAAAAATAATGAAAAATCAAACGAAATTTTTAACAAAAAAAAAATCAGAGGGGCAAACTTGCACATTCTGAATATTCAAGCTCTAATGGGAGAGAGAATGTTCTCTCTCCAAGCCCCACGGGAAAGTTTTCTGAAATTATTCGATTTTGCAACACAACATGGCAAATACAAGATGATGATGATAACAATGTGACGACTTCTTGAACTGCCAAAAATTACCCACCCCACCTCATAACCAGTGCTGAGATTATGTAGGCTTACATAACAACAATGCAATGAAAACACAGATACTATATATTTTGCCATAGAATTTATCTCTTCTAGTATATTTTTTTATTGGGTTGTAACGGCGCACTGTTATGATAGCGCAGATCTAATGGCGTCGGATGAATGATTAATGAGATGATGGGATGATGAGATGAAGGTACTTGGGTCGTGGGAAGGATAGTGGGAAGGAAGCGGTCATGGCCGACTTATTGTAGGAACCATCCCAGCATTAGCCTAGACTACAGAGAGAAACCATGAAAACCTCCTGTAAAGATGGTCGGCGGCGGGGATCGAACTAGGTTCAAAATTCCCCTCGCCTCCCGGATCACATGAAGCGAGCGCGTTGACCACTGCGCTACATGTGCCGGTTAGTAAATATTAACCAAATTCTCAGATCTTTGGAGCTAGCTTGACCTAGGACATTATTGCAAGTGGCCGTGGTGATGGGAGCACTGAATAAAAATAGTTCGTTAATAACTTCGTCGGGTTAATGTAGACTGATGATCAATAAAATAACACAGGTAACCAAGAGAGATAACAAACTAACATTTGATTAACTCTAGACTAAATATAGAAAAACGGGTCCAAGACGGATCAACTCCTCCCTCATCTAACCACATTGATTAACTAAATGATATGAAGCTAGTGACCACCTTTATTAACTATAAGAAGAAAGTGAATTTCAAACTTCAACTTTATCTTCAAGGCGTTTATTAACCCTATAAGTATTATTCCATTATCGACTGACATTTATAACACGTTGGACAATTTGATAACAGGTCAATAGGCATGCCATGATTCAAGTGCAACATGTGCAACAAGGGGAAAGTGCATTCAACATGATGCACTGGATATATTATTAGAGAATGTTATCATCGAGGATAAATCAGTGTTTGGCATGTGGGATTGGATGAACTGCACCCACACTAAATGAATGAAAGTGTGATGCATGCATATCATTGATTAACTTATACTCAAGGAAATCGCTCTAATTGGTCACGCGATTCGTGAATGAGCATGAAAGAGGTACTTTTCTGCATGATAACATTGTCATTTAAATGTGTTTTATCCTCTACACTGGAAATATTATAATAAGAAGGTGGATATACTCCAGAACGGGATATGAGATTAATCCATACTGGAACAGTCAGATTACCTGTTTTACCTAGATTAATTATTTTTTAATTGTTTTAATAACATCGAAAATTGATCCAAAATGGAGGCTATGGATGAAAGGTAGGTTCTTTTGGACGGGGCAACACAAGGGCGATCTTACCACCCCATTTTGATTATTTAAAACCAATCAACTTCAACACCAGGAGTGCGCTGTCTGTGACCATGATTTTCCGCCGCAGATAAAAGTATTGCAGTTTCCAAATCCAATAAATGAATCTAATAATTCACCTCGTAGATGTCATATTCTCTCTCACACCTCCCATCTTGTGTAGTTTTATAACGTTTTCTCAGTATGGATATAGATAATCAATCACGCAGTGACAGGAATACATGGTGGAGATGAGCCAAGAAGATGGAAAGTATAAGTGCAACGGGCAATGGCAGTAAATGCACTTGCTTTGTATGCACTGGAGGTCACTGCGAGAAGAGTGTGTGGTCAATAACAGACACCCCTCCCTCATCCCCACCAAACCGTTTCTTGAAGAAAGTTCATCATGACGTAGTACTCAAGTTGACAACTTATTTCTTATTGTTATTCATGTTTTATCATCATATTGCAGCACACAATTTAATGACTTATCTACAAATAGAAACTGTGCAACAAGCAGAAAAGTGGTCTTCTTTTCACAGTTATTCGCTGTAATAAGAAGAGTGACGACACACATTATGGTTTGCTCTGGCGAAGGTGGTATACTTGTGGAATAAACCAACGAAAGGGCAAGACAATTATCATATGTTATTTGAAGCTTGAGGTTGACTCATTAGTTCCCACTGGCAAAACCGATAATTGCTTCAAAATATTGAGTTCGAAAGGAGTAGGAAAAAATAGTGAGAATGACTCAAAATTGTCTCTTATTTAATATTGGATATTGGAAACGGTGATGTTGATGACTGTAGTTTGCTTAGCAACCACACCAGCAGCTAGGTTGTGCGGGAGTACGAATAAGTGGGTGATAATGAAACTGTGAAGTGATGATAAGTTGAAGGAAGTTTACAAAAACCCATGAATCTAACTCAGACTTAACGGTTTGACTTCAGTTTCTAGAGCGGTTCATTGTAAGTTGACTGAGAGTTACGGAGGGCGGATTTATTTAGAAAAAATCATACAAACTGATATAGAATTCCTACCATGATAGATTGGCGTCTTGAAAATTAAATTGGTGAAGATTAATATCCAATTATTCAATTCACTTTGAAGTATGGTGATTTGTTTCAAGTGGGTGGGGAAAAGAGGGCATTGTTCAACCATCCCGGTGAATCTTTCAATTCTATCAAATATTTTTCTGAAATAACTGCCATTTTAATGGTCATGATGAATATGCAGTCACTTCAAATTTAAGAATGTTCTGTATTATCATGACAATTATTTCAATCTATTTCTTTATTTAATATAATTAGATGAACGTAGCGAAGCCTTCCATTTCATGATTAACTGAAGAGAATCAGGCAATGTTTTTCTGTGTCCTGGGTGGCACGCAGATAGACAAAATAACTAATTTACTCAATACTTTATCGAGCCTATAATGCTATAACTTTTGTGATGTGTTTTCCATGAAAGTATTATTTACTTTAATTGATTCTAATGTAAAAGCAATCACACGTAAGAGCTAAATTATCTCAGATTAATGTCGAATGAATAAAATATACAGATTTATGACCGTGATTTATGATTGCTCTCAGTTGGGTGTTAATTATAATTATAACAAAATTAAGCAAATTCGAAGAAATTTCAAAACAAATTAAATTCATATGCTCTTAAACTTATTAGCTTATATATTTTAATAAACTCTTGTATAATAAATTCAATGGTGATCAACATTAAAACCAATCAATCACATACTTGTTTTTTTTATAATTCATAACGATAATTAAAAATAGAATTCGTAAGGAGAAAGTGATTTCCTTTCTTCCTCACCCGAAACTAAATTCATCATTGCCAAAACAATATAATTATATAGTATTCAGGACATTCCATTTCCAACGCGTTATTGCCGTATACACCTATAATACACTGCTCTAGTAATAAATATCGAAATGTATTACGGTTGGTGCTTCTGCTTATTGTGATTTCGGGTCCACCTAGCACCAAGTAATGTATTGCACACCTAATGATATAGTAATGTATAAAGTGTTTCCATTTTATTTTTCTATTTGAGGTGAATGACTTTTTTAAGTCAGTGATTCTTGAATTTAAATATCTATTTATACTTGGGTATACATGTTTTCACATTCAAACGCTGACTGGCCTCGATTGCAAGTTGATTCACTGTTGACTGCAAGTTGACTGAATTATTCGAATTGGGATATATGAAGCCAAGTCTTTCACTTGTGGAATCACATTTTTGTACACGTTTCTTTTTGACAAACAAATCAGACTAGAAGTCAATAGTTCAAACACATTTAAGGCCGTTGATTTACATGTAACAAATAATACTACTTCATTAGATCCTATAAGAATAACATATCGAGAGAATGTCCTCCAAATTTCAAATTAAAATATTCATGATATATTTCGAGTTTTTAAATTGCAACAATAAAATAAATGAGCTCACAGTTATACGTGTAAATCCAGTGAAACATTTTGAAAATGTAAGCAAAAATCCAATTTCAACAAGAAATGATGTATTCAAAGCTGACACGTATCCCTAGTACCAACGCGAAATGGAACAGTTTGTTCCTATGGTATCGTCAGATCGATCATAAGCGGTAGTTTTCATCCATATTAATACTCGTTGGGAACATGTGGCTGATTAATTATTTTAGAATATCAGAGTCGATAGGGCAGCATTGCTAGATAAGGTAGAACTACTTTCTCGACTCTGTTAATATCTTTGATAACTTGCAATTTGGATCGAATTAATGGTTATAAATGTGACAATGTATAAATACGCCTACTCAAAACAAGATTAAAAAATATAAGTTGATTTCAAATTCCCTTAATGTAATTTAATCCAATTGATTTTTGATTAAGAGATGATGTTTAAGTTATTGTCACGCCCAATGAAGATACATATCATATATGTGTGATAGTTCATATGATTTAGTTTCTGTGTAAAAGTAGTCATTTATGATAAAAATACTTCAGAGAACATATAGCCTACCCAACGAGCAAGTACAAAAATAATTACATAAAGACAAAGTAACCTAGATATCGACGGAAGTTGAACCCAAAACTTTCATCCATTCATACAGATGTGAATCACTGCGTGAATGCATGACTCGATGTGTTTGATTGGATTAACCGGTGTTCATATACATAGTTCGTTTCTGTATTGAATTAAAACTATGTAATCACGATGTGTACTTTTTGATTGCAGTCATTCCACCAGAAATAATTTGAAAGAGGTCCGATATCATAGTAACGAACAAGGAAGCTTATAATGTGCAATCAATTTCACATGCACATATATGAATGAGTTATTATAGTAACAGCATCTGAAAAAGAATGATAATATTCGGTCGTAACAATATTTCTATGTAGTATACTTTGATTTTATTTGTACTTTTATTACATTCGAGATGAATTAGCATACAGTAGACCTGGTATTTTTTTACCCCCAAACTGAATCAATTTTAATTTATATTGGGTTTACCGATGCACTGTAATGATGACTGAGCGTCATTCAATGATGGGTGAGATGAGATAATGGTCAGATTATTTCAGTATGTAATGGTTTTGGATATTCAAAAAGGAGTCGATCGAGCCTGTTGTTTAGAACCAACCCAGAATCAGCCTGAACCAAGATGCATTGAGGGTTATACGTTGGTTCGCCGGCCTCGATACGGCGAACCAACGCAACCCTCAATGCATCTTGGCCTGAACGGTAGAGGGAAACAACGAAAGACCTTTGTCAGTATAACCAACCTGTGGTCACATGGTCGTGTGTTGATGTTCTTCACTTTAGTGATTATATTTCTGAGCGAATCCTTCAAACATATGAGAAAATCATACATGACTGGCAAATAATATTCAGAAGTAGATAAGGGATAAAGGTAGACAATGTTTTTTCATGAATTACATCAGCCTTAGAATATAGGAGAATATGGTTATTAGAGATTTGAATAATAAGATATATTTGCCCATGGCGAAAGGGATTACGTCAACTAAGACTTTTTCAGTCAGACCCTATTGCTGATCGTATTGCCCCACACTTGACGATCCTGGCTCTTTACTTCATACATCATTCGGCCACAGGAATGCGTTAGAAACTGTTGCCAATCGGGCGTGGGTTCGAATTTCGCGTAAGATGTTCAATTTGTATATTGCATTCAATCAATGATCGCTAATTCGTCACCTTGAATCACTCACAGCTGTTGGTTGGGTCGTTGAACAAAAAAATATCATATTCATCTTGGTTGTACGGGAAATTATATACATAAAGAAGACAGCCAAGTTCCGAGTTTGTATCTTATAAGTGACTCACAACTCAGAATTCTCTTGTGGCTACTTCTATATTCACCCAGCTGCAACTCTACTTCAATGCATCAAGCACGGACTCGTTGTATTGCATTTCATTCGAACTTGACTTATCAAGTTGCCATAGACTATAATTATAATAATTGGTAGACGCTATCAGCTCATTCAACTGGAGTACATTTCTCCGTTTACTCTCACTGATGGTAATAATATTGGTGTGCACGCAGACTGAAGTTAATGACGCGTATTATTGGTTTAAGAACCGGGCGTATTGGCGGTATCTAGAGCAGTGTCGGCCAGGTCCGGATATCTGGTTTGACCACACTCTTTACATGAGGTGTTTATTCAAGAGAATGTGCAAAGTTTCACGCGTGGGGGGTTTCCTCAATATTACACACACGAGCTTGCACGAACAACAAAACCAGTCGTTATGTGAAGGGGTATCAAATATTACCAAGTTTTATATATGTCTATACTGAAATCCACGAAAGAAGAAGGTCCGATCGACCGCACCTTCCTATACCATACTATTACCGCGCGGTCGATTCGCACTTTCTTCTTTCGAGGACTAAAGTATGTGATTTTTCATTTGATATTATTTGATTTGACAGGTAGGCTAATACATATTGGAAATGGACGAGATGTAAATGGCTATTGTTCGGATGCTGGGCATTGTAATCGGCGGTCGTTTTGCTCTGCCCACGACAATGAAAACGCAAAACACAAAAGGTTATTAAATTAATGTTGCTTCAGATAAATCAATCGAGTTGTATTTCATTATCAAACACACTCTCTCTTCACTCTCAGTTTTGTGTTATTGCTTTTTGTGGCATTTGCATTGCGTCTCGTATCTCCATAGAAGAAAACCAGTGTTGCCGATTGCTCATTGACCAGTTCCTTTTCGAGCCACTTTGAATAGATACGATTTTTTTTCAATGAGAGGTGCTAGAGTTGAAGTGTTTTTTTATGTGCGAAGAATTGAAACGGATAGTATAATCAGTAATCAATCTGAATCTAGTCTGAATTGAAAAGAATCTTTCGAAAGTTGCCTGCATTCATGCATCTACAGTGCAGGATCAAGTGTCGGTGAAGAACAGTGTTTTCAAACTCGAATGAAATGTTTTTCAAATGAATGTGTCTATACATTCTGAATAATTTATATAATCTTATAAAATATAAAGACATTTCATATTATATTGTTCTCATATTTACAAAGTGAACCCTCTAATCGTTCATTAAAAAAAATGACTCCTGAACCGAGGTTCCGTTCCCTGGGCAACCATCCTGACATAAGTTTTCTCTGGTTTCTCTCAGACGGTACAGTGAATACTACGGGATAACTGGGATTCTTACAACTAACTTACAGGTTATTCACTAAAGTGGTCCAAAAACTACAGAGTCAAGTTATGTCAAAGACATGATGATTATTGACTTTCATCGATAATTGGATGTCGCAGATTTTTTTTTAATAACAACACACATGTTTTTCAACTTACACGTTATTCACTACAGTGGTCCAAAAACTACAGAGTCAAATTATGTCAAAGACATGATGATTATTGACTTTCATCGATAATTGGAAGTCGCAGGATTTTTTTTTTCTAATAACAACTGCGAGAATATGTATGAAATATGCTTGGTCAGAAAATGATTATATACATTTCCATATATATATATATATATATTCAAATGTATGCCCTATATTTCAAATTATGTTTTAGTCTGGACATTGTCGATACGTGCAAGTTATTTTAAATTAGGATACAAGTAATTGAAATTGAATTGGATCGGCTCATCCAACTCGTCAGTTGCTAGATTTTTGAAATATGTAAGGTCTTCTCGGATTGAAAATGATATCCCGGAAACTTAGAGTGGTAAAAAGTGAAAATTGAACCTGTACAAATGTATTATACATTCCCATTAGATTCTAAATGTCTTGAGTGTAATTCACTCTTCAATCATCATTAAACTAATGAGTAACCAGTTATACATACGTCTAGCCGTGAAACATAAACGATTGTCATCTTATTGTGAAAGTGTCTCTGTTCAATTTCATCTACTTTTCAATTACGGAACAAAGTCTAAATGATAACAATTATGGTAATAACTATCATAAGTGAAAAACTATTGGAAACGAGATAAATCTACAATGTTTCAGTAATTTTGTTTTATAATTGAATGAATTACCTGAATGTATAACTTTGACAAATATAGACCTAACGAAATAAGATATTATATAATTATATATATATATATATATATATATATATATATATATATATATATATATATATATATATATATATAACATCAGGTTATAACTAATATGATATAAGAAATTATAATATAATATAATATGATAAATATTATATAAAGATATAAGATGCATTTCACTTCAATTTTTCAAATCAGCACGTTGCATCAAAACACGTTGCATCAAATCAAGTGACTGCAGACGATTATCACTGATGGGTGAAGGGATACTTGTTGAAAGTATTTTTTGGCTGTCGGACCTTTTCCGTGCACGTTTTTAATTACGAACCAACGTTAATTACACGGTGAAATGTTTTAATTGGTATTCACAATAATTAATCGGAGCCGATGATTTGAATACACCAACCGAAACACCGTGTCTTGAGACGGTTCTAGCGTTTATCATCTGAACACGAGGTATTATAATGAGTATTAAGATCACAGCCCTGTGATCACACTAATTATATATTATTGGAAACATTATTTTAGCATTTATCAAAATAAAGTAGGGTGGTCTTATAGAAACTGTGAATATTCATATAAATAGAAAGTATTATATGTCTGTTAGGTCCGATTCTATGAATCTTAGCTAAGTACTAATCTAAGTATTATTTGAACGTACGAAAATAACATATTTAACCAAGAGTGATAACAAGTTAATCCGCTGACTAATACTTAATCTACTAACTATGAATTCGTTAACCCGGGCATTAATGATGAGAAGAGCCAAAAAATCGGGGATATTCTCAGACAAGTTTTCAATAACAAAACACAAAAATTTGTCGATAAACTCATTCTATTCATTCTATCATTCTGAAAGTCTAGACGAGCAATTATTGAGAATTCTTTTTTAATTCAAAATTGTCAAACATTTAGTTTTTTTGTACATGCGTCAGATACATTTGGCCGAAAATTTTATTTGAAATTGGATATTCGATAAATATGAAAAATATTAAACTAAATTTGGAATATAATTTAATTCTTGTTCTGGGAAGACACTCCAAAAGGTATTCAACAAGTTTGTATGACATATACGAACAGATATGTCTTGTTTGTGATTGTTGTATTCTATTTCAATGCGATAAAATATGAGGAGACATTTAATCACATTAATTGGTTCTGAAATTTGAAGGCAAC